>OU696667.1:21234817-21949817 GCA_916049575.1 Ancistrocerus nigricornis | reverse complement strand
TAAGAACTCCCGAAGTTAAAAGACATGATAAATGGGACAGAAAGGCTGAGTTAGGAATACTTTTGGGTTATGAACAAGTGGGATATAGAGTTTTAATTAGAAATAGAATAGTTATAGCTAGACATGTAGATATTGTTGAAGAAAATGTTAGACTTGTAGGCTTCAAGGAAGATAGTAATAATAATGAGACTAATGTAGATGACAATAAGCAAAGTGATAATGATGCGGTCACTCTAAATGAAAGAGGGCAGCTTAGAGAAAATACAGAGGAAGTACCAGAGACAAGGAGGTCTAGTAGGGTTAAAGGTAAACCAGATAGATACACGGATGAAAATTATGCATATTGTATTTATGTAAACTATGCGAGTGCAGATAGTCCTGAAAATTTCGAAGAAGCAATGAACAGTAGTGATAGTAAAAATTGGCAGGCAGCAATGAATAAAGAAATGGATTGTCTTAGTAAAAATGAAACTTGGACGTTAGTTAAAAAGCCAAAGGATAAGAAAGTATGAGATTTGTGTTGGGATTTTAATTGTATTACGCGCCTCTTCCTCGAGATCAGTATGTAGTACCCCTACTATGCACCGATGTCGCCACACTCTTTACCGTTCAATTTTTTTCGTTCCGGTCCTCTTCCGTAAACAACGGTACGCAACTCATTCTTCTTCTTTGTGCTGATCACGTCACACGATTAATTCGAAAATTCTTCAAGAAGAAAAAAGGAAAAAATGGGAAAGAGGAGGCACAGACATCGCTCGTCGGTCGACGAGGAGCAGGAAAGACTGCGAAAACGAGTGGAATGGTTGGAAGAGCAGATTTTAAAACAGAGAGAGGAAAAACACGGAAGTAAGTATTTGAGATTAAAATGGCTGCTATCCTGGCTTGTGTTTTTTTCCGGATGACTTGATATTGTACGAAAGGGAACAAATGTGTTTTTTTGGTCCAACCATAAACCATAAATGTGTCACAACGTTGTTCAACATCGTGTGTGTACATAATCCCGTACATTATGCCATGTAGATTCTGTCTCGCGATCGTCCAACGGTCGCGAGTGTAAGATCGTGAAAGTGAGTAACTCTTACAAGGGAACATTACGGCCTCGGAAATTGACTTCGGGATGAGACTTTGCAGGTTTGTAGTATACCTTTAGACTATTCGATTTGCAAAGTAAGAGCGCGCACTAGCCATAAACTTTCGAGAAAAATGGCTTTAAAGTTTTACGTGTAGGACGTATACCGGTGACTTTGAACACCATCCAAGAACAGCGAAGTGACCGAGTTGTAGCGAACTCGCTTGCGGCGCGGGCGGTCCGTGTTCGATCCCTGCGTGTGGAAACTTTTTTTTTTCAATTCTTTAAAAAATTATAAAAACTGTGAAATAAAGTTAATGATATACTTATATGAAGAATTTAATCATACATAATTTTTTCTGTTAATGAAATGACTGTTACTGTTAATTATTGACTCTTGGGGAGGACAAACAAAGTCTTAATTATATGACGAAATCTTTCAGGCTGACGAGAAATCACCTACTTGCACAATCAAAGTGATTCCTCCAAAATGTACTCCACTTGTTCAACCTTGCGATGTCTATTTTTATAGACAAGTAAAAAATTGAATCTGATTGGAAAAAATAGAGAAATCAATTCCCGTGAGGACTGCATAAAAATATAATCAATAGTTCATCATAAATTATCATCGTCAATTTTTAATGAAATTATCCGGTATGCCTCGTACGCTTCCAAGCTCCCTGGCGAAAGAGAAATTTTCAGGAATATAAATGAAGTATGTTTTCTGGTAGAACTTTTAAAAAAGGATTGTTCATGTGAACAATCTTCCTTCATAAATTGTGCGAGATGTAATAATATTTTTTGTTTTCCATGTTTCTATGGCAATTATCATTCAGGATCTTGCATATAAAATTAAAAATTGACAAAGAAAGACGATATTCACGAAATTTTATTAATAGAAAAAATTATGTATGATTAAATTCTTCATATTAGTATGTCATTAACTTTAATGCACAGTTTTTATAATTTTTTAAAGAATTGAAAAAAAAAAGAAAAAAGTTTCCACACGCAGGGATCGAACACGGACCGCCCCGCGCCGCAAGCGAGTTCGCTACAACTCGGTCACTTCGCTGTTCTTGGATGGTGTTCAAAGTGACCGGTATACGTCCTACACGTAAAACTTTAAAGCCATTTTTCTCGAAAATTTATGGCTAGTGCGCGCTCTTACTTTGCAAATCGAATAGTCTAAAGGTATACTACAAACCTGCAAAGTCTCATCCAGAAGTCAATTTCCGAGGCCGTAATGTCCCCTTGTTAGACAGGAGAGAGTGCTAGCATCAGCAGTGCACAGTCATCTCGCGACACTTTGGTTGGATATTATCGAGAAGGGTCTTCCGGCGGAAGAACGGAAAGATTTTCTAAAGCAGGGTTCACCTCTGCAGAACTGCGTCTTCATCAATCCTCCAAAATTGAATTTGGAGGCTAAGGCAGCTCTAGATAGTACAATCGTAAAAAGAGACGAAAGAATTGTTGAAAAGCAAGAAAAAATAGCTGCTTCGCTCGCGGGTGTGGGAAAAGTTATAGATCTGCTGATCAAATCGAATTCTGCGGATAAGAAGCAATATTTAGAACCACTCAACGGCGTCGCGAAACTTTTGGCGGACCTACAACGCGACGAAACGTCGATCCGAAAGAGTTTAATTCTAAAAAATATCAGGACGCCATTTAGAGACACGCTGAAAGATTTATCGTCGGGCGAGTGGTTATTTGGAAAGGAACGAAAAATTTGGAAAGCGAAAAAATAAAGGCTGCTAAAGTTTTGCAGCAATCGTCGAGGGATTTAAAACAAAAACAAAACACAAACAAAACAAAATCAGTTTCGACCGAATACTTATTCGAGAGGGGCGGGCGGATAGAAACAGAGGCACTACAATTACAGTCGCAACAACAGTTACAGCCGGGGCAACAAGTCCGCATCACGAGGAAGGAATTATCATCAGAAACAAGAACATCTGCCTCCGAAGAAAAACAATTAAGTGTAGGTAAGCTTGCCGGTTGACTAGCTCGTTTTAAACACAGTTGGCTTGAAGTGACCTCAGACGAAACCATCCTGGGCTGGATCACAGGTTATAGGATACCGTTTACATCGGAGGTGTACCAACACACACCGCCTGCCGAGTCTCGGTGGTCGGATCAGGAAAGAGGTTTAATGCGTGAGCAAATCGTAGCGTTGTTAGGAAAGGGCGCGATTCCATGCTGTCAGCCTGAGTCTGGACAATTCATCTCAAACATTTTTCTTGTACCGAAACCGGATGCTTCTCATCGTTTTATATTAAATTTAAAGCAGTTAAACGAGTTCATAGCTACGGATCACTTTAAATTAGAAGATAAGAAAACGGTAAGACAAATGATAACTCGCGGATGTTTCATGACATCTATCGACTTAAAAGATGCATTACAGACTAACGGCAGTTAGGCCTGTCCGTCGCAAAAAAGTAGGACTAACGCCGGTGGTATATTTACAGCAAAATCGAAATTTCAAGGGAGGGGGAAACCTTAAAATGCTAATATCTCATCGACGAGATATGCTACATACTTTTGGTTTGTTTCATTATAATCCTGGACCTTTTTCCCATCCGTTGATATATAATTTATTAGGATCGCGGCTTCCAATAAGTTAATAATCTAATTTATGTGTTTTGAAGAATTAATTCTGTCACAGTGTTTTTTTTTTTCCGACCTTTTCGTTAACATTGTGACTATATCTATATACAGGGTGTATTCGACCATATAGTCAATCGGGATTCCACGTGTAGCCAGTAAGAAATTGAGCCGAAAGAAGTCATAAAAGTTAACATAAGCCAGGTTAGTTAACGAGTTATTAATAAACAAAGATCGGGCGAAGGAGCGGTAGGCGGCGAGCCGCGGCCATGCTAATCTGATGGCGAGACGCTAGAAGAAAGAGAGAAAAGAAAGGGGAGAGAGGGAGTCCGTGCGAGTCGCCAACGTAAGGTAGCGCTGTGGAGGAAGGGAAGAGAGAGAAAGAAAGAAAGAGGAAGGAAGAGCGAAAGTAAACAATTCGATGCTCGATCGTCTCGTCCGCCGCTCCCCGCGCCTCTCGCCATCAGATTAACATGGCCGCGGCTCGCCGCCTACCGCTCCTTCGCCCTATCTTTGATAATTAATAACTTGTTAACTAACCTGGCTTATGTTAACTTTTATGACTTATTTCGACTCAATTTATTGCTGGCTACACGTGGAATCCCGATTGACTATATGGTCGAATACACCCTGTATATCGAATTTTGTCCCCTTTCCTAAATTCGCCGCTAGTGGTGCTAGCGTCGACATCAGGTGGAAATCTAGCCAGCGCTGGAATGTTTGACATATCAATGTCCTTAACCTATCACAGTTTTTAATTTTTTTTTACAAAGAATCAAGTTTTGGGTACCATCTATGAATTTACCTCGATTTTCTTGATTATCGATTATTTCTAATTTTTTTTTAATTTCTATAATATTTTTATTGGTGTTAACTGAGAAGCTGCTGCTGGACAAGGCTTGGAGTACGCTGAGCGAGTCAGAGAATATCGTTACGATATCCAGAACCTTAGATATTGCTATACTTTCGGCTGTGTAAATAGAGAAATCATTAAGAATACTGTAAGTCTCATAGTGATCATATCTAGATACGCTAAAGCAATCTGTGTGGAAGGGCCCACTTCAGTTTTGGAATTATCTGAGAAAATATTAATGTACGTATTATTGAAAGTACTAACATACCCTATAATCTTTATATTCGGAATATGATAATTTTGTAAAGTCTTACCAATTTAAGTATTGCAGTCTACTGATTTTATCATTATAATATGAGATATTTCACACAAATTAATTTTCAGAAAATATTATATCAGCATATTTTTTAACTTTATTAAGGCATAAAAGGAATAGTCTATCTCTGTTGCTAATTATCCTATCCTTATTATCCTATCACATTCTATTTATTTATTGTACCTGTCGGTACTTTCACCACCTTGTCTATGGGAAACGTAGAGGATATGTACGGTTAGAAGGGATAATTAAGGAAGGCAGTTGACATACAATCTAGCTTCCATTCTAATCGAGGTAAGTCTAGTAGTCCAGTCGAGTAAAGTCTTGTAACCATTCTAGTTGACGTGAAGTATGACTACATTTCCAGTCGATGTAAAGTCTGGCTATCATTCTAGTCGAGGTAAAGTCTTGTTATAATTTTAGTTGACGTACAGTCTGGTTACTATTAAATAAATACATTCATATTTTTTTCAGATGGTTCGAAAACTAAAGCGGAACCTTCCACCGGCATTTCTTCAGCCTGTATAGATTTGGATTACTATGAGATTTACAGTAGTTAGTAGTTAGTATGTGCCTAATGATTCCCCGTAGGGTTACATGCACTCCCGGTTCCTCCCTCATTCCTCTCTCTTTCTCTGTCCTTCGCCCTTCTTCTCCTCTCTACTTCCTTCATCCAGTCTTCTCCTTCTCCCTCCTCTCCCAGCATGTCTTTCACCCTTTCTCTCCACTCTCCTTCTTCTCCTTCCATTCTTCCACACTTTTCCCACACGTGCTCCCACGTTTCCTCCTCCTCCTCGCACATCCTGCACTTCCTTTTCTCTTCCTCTTCCCAATACCTCGCTTCTCTCACTTCATTCCCCATCCTATATCTTGCAATCTTCCTCCATCTATTCTCCCCCCATCCCTTCATCAAGTACTTCGCTACTCCTTCTCCCTTTACCTCCTTGTACCATTTATTCGTTCTCGATCCTCTTATCCTCTCCCATCTTTCCTCCCTTTGCTTCTCCTTATCTCCTTCCTCTATCTCTTCATATTCTAACTCCCCTCTCTCCCTCTTCCTTCTTGCCTCCTTCTCCTCCCATCCTCTCTCCTCGTAAAATTCAATCCTTTCCCTTTCCTATCTCGACCGTCCCCTATCCTCCTCCGCTCTCTCCTTTATTTCCTTCAGACACCTCCTTGCTATTTCACTTCCTTTTCCTTCCTCCAGTCTTTTTTCGACCCCCCACGCCCTCCTTCCTGCTCTTCCTCTCATCTTCTCCCTCTGTACCTCTTCTCTCACCATGTACCCCGGTGTCCTCCAATCCATCCCTAGCACCCATCTCACATACCTTTCGTTCATCGCCTCCACCTTCCCTCTCTCTTTCCATCCCCACACCTCCGCTCCATATTCCTGCACCGTCCACACCAGCCTGTCGTACAGCCATATCCTTCTCCTCCAATCCTTTCCAAATCTCCTTTCTTCACTTTCCCTCTCTAGCCTTTTTGCCAACACCATTGCATACACCTTGTACAGTTTCGGCATCAAGGTCACCCCTCTATACTCCTCCACTCTCTTCCCCTCCCCCTTCTTCCTTATTGGCGCTATCAGCCCCTCCTTCCACGCCTCTGGCCATCCCTCTCCCTTCCATATCCTACTGCATATCTCTCTCACCCACCCTACCATCTCCACTCCTTCATACCTCCATATCTCATTCTTTACCCTATCAACTCCAGCTGCCTTTCCATCCTTTAAGTTTCCTATCGCCTTTGCCACCTCAATCCAACCTATATCTTCCTTTTCTTCCTCCTCCTCCTCCTCTGTCTCCCTTCCCCTTTCTCCTTCCCTTATTCTCTCTTCCGATCCCTCCAATATCCTCATGAAGTGTTCCTTCCATTCCCCCATCTCTATTCCCTCGTCTATCCCCTTCCTTCTTTTCCTCTCTCTATTTACTATTTCCCATACCTGACCCTCCGTCCTCGCTTCTTCTGCCTCCTTAATAAACTTCTCGTTCTCTTCTTTCTTTTTCTTCTCGCACCGCTCCTTATACCTTCTTTTTCCTCTCCTGTACTCTTCTCTTTCTTCTTTTCCCTTTCTCCATCTTCTGAGCTTTCTCCTCACCTCCTCCTTTCCTGCTCTACACTCCTCGTCTCACCAACCCCTTTTCTTCCCTCTTTCTTACTGTCCTTCCCTTCCCTCCGCTTCCGCCCTTTTAAATTCCTCCATCCCTTCCTTTATTTCTTCTTCTACCCTCTCTTTTGTTTGCCTTCTCCATCTTATTTCCTCCTTGTACCTTTCCTTCTTCTCCGGCGTCCACTTCCCTTTCCATCCTTGTCCCTGCCTCGCCTTTTCTTTTTTCCTCCACCTACCGTTCCCTTCCACTGTCACCACCATTGGGTGATGGTCCGAATCTATTTTGTCCCCTACCTCCAGTCTGACTACTTTCTCCCTTTCCCTTTCCCCTCCTACCACATAGTCTATCACTGATTTCCCTCTTCCTCCCGTATACGTCCATTCTCCCTCTTCATCTCCTCTCATGTTTCCATTCCATATTGTCCATCCCGTCTCTTCTAAAAACTCCAACAATTTCCTGCCTTCTTTGTTCACTTTCTTATCCTTCGACTGTCTTCTCTCCTCTTCTCTACCTCCTTCTCCCCCGTACCCTCCTCCCTTTTCCCCTGTTCTCGCATTGAAATCGCCTCCTACTATGTTCCTTTCCTCTCTCTCAGCTCCCTCTGCCAGTTCCCTTAGCCTTCTCAGTTTGCTCTCCATGTCCCCGTTTACGTATACTCCTGTTATCCTCCATCTTTCCTCTCTCCTTCTCACCCTCCCGCTTATTACCCCAGTTTCCTCCTCTCCTTCTTCTTCTCCCCTTGTCTCATCTACCAGCTCCCTTTTTAGCCCCATCACCATGCCTCCACTTGCCCTTCCCTTTTTCTTCTTTCTCTCCGCCAGCTGCGCCCTCCACTCGTAACTTTTCGGCATCTTATCCTTTATCCCTTTCCACGCTTTCCCCTCTATCCACGTCTCTGTTAGCACCATCACGTCCCATTCTTCCAGCCTCTTCCAGAAATCTCTGTCCTTCCCTATCAACCCTGCCACGTTCCAGAAGGCTACTTTCCATCTGTCTCTCTCCTTGTCTTTCTACTTCCCTTCTCTCTTTCCTTCCCTTTTTTCTCTTTTCTTCTGTTTCCTTCTCTTCTTTCTTCCCTCCCCCCCCCCCTCTCTCCTCTCTCCGTCCCTTTTCGCTCCTTCCTGCTTCCTTCTGCCTGCCCCTTCCTCTACCCTCTTGACCATCCTCTCCATTCCCCCGACCCCGCCGCTCTTTCTCCTATTTCTTCTTCTTCCACTACTTCCATTCTTTCCTCCACTCTCATCCTTCCTTCTTCAAGTCTCTTCGTCCTTTCTCCACTTCCTCCTTCGCCTTTTCCTCTCCCGTCCTCCTTCCTCCCTCTTTCTCCCCCGCCCTTCTCCTCATTCCTGCTCTCTTCTGTTCCTTTACTGTGTGGCCATCCTCTCCCTTCCTCGTCCTTTAACTTTTGCTCCTTTTCATCCCACACCCATCTTTTCCCATCCACCCATAATTTCCCGTACCCTGTCCCCACTCTTTTTCCTCTCCCTCTCTCTCCTGCCGCAATTCTATCTATATTCCACTTCATTCTCCTCTCTTTCCATGTCAAATCGTCCTCAATCCTTCCCTCCTACCCCAAAGCTTCCTCTTCCTTTCCATGACCATCCTTTTCTGACTTCTATCTCCCAGTTTCGCCACTGCCATACTACTACCTCCCTCCGTTCTTACTACCCTTACCTCCCTTATCTCTACCTCCGCTCCTATCTCCTTTAACAACTTTTTCAGTCCTTCCTCCTCCCTCCCTCTCTCCGTCTCTAATCCCTTTACCACTATATTCTGCCTTTTTTCATCCCTTTCCCTTTTTTCTATCTCCCACTCCATTCTCCTTATTTTCTCTGCCAGCTCCCTTTTCTCTTCCTCCTCTCTCCCTTCACCTGCCCTCGCCCCCCCCCTCCTCTCTCCATTCTGTTCACTTTCTCTTCCAGCTTTTCCCATTTCTCCTCTCCACTCCTGTCTTTCTCCATCTCCTCTACCTTTGCCTCTATTTTCCCTATTTTATCTTCCATCTTCTTCTTCTCTTCTCTCCCTTCCTCTTCTCTTTGCCTCATTTTTCCTCCCAGCTCCTCCATCTCCTTCCGTATCATCCTTCCTTGGCTCCATATTATCTTCTTCACCTCATTTCCTTGCTCTTCTATCTCTCTCCTTAACGTTCCTACCTGCTCCTCCATTGCCTTTGACATCTCCTCCCTCATTTTCTTTGACTCTGTCACAAACATCACTCTTATCTCTTCCAGTAGATCTTTCTGCCATTCTTTTCCTCCCCTTCCTACCTCTTCTTCTTTCTCTTTCTCTTCCTCCATCTTTTCCATCTCATCCCCTTTTCTCTCCTCTCTCTCACCCCTTTGCAGCCCCCCTCTTCCTCTTCTACTGCCTTTTTCTCTCCTCCTCCTTTTTGCTTCTTTTTCTCCGGTGATCCTGTCCCTTCTCCTCCTCCTTTCTTCCTCCTATCTCCCTCTATCTCTTCACTCTCTTCCAATCCTCCCTCCTCCTTTCTGCTTCTTTTTCTCCGGTGATCCTGTCCCTTCTCCTCCTCCTTTCTTCCTCCTATCTCCCTCTATCTCTTCACTCTCTTCCAATCCTCCCTCCTCCTCTCTCCTCCCTGTCCATCTCTCTATAAGTCCACCGCTTCTGCTTCTACTCGCCCCTCTTCTCATCATCTCCCTCTTGCTCGGTCTTCCCCTCTTCCTCACTTCCGACCCTCCTTTCCCCTCTGCCCCCATTCCTTCGTAATCCCAGTCTGCCACTACCTTCTCTACCTCTGCCATATTTTGTTTGTTTACCCACCTAACCTTCTGCCCTCTCTATCTCTACCAGGGTTGCCAACCCGGATTTTGAAAAAGTCGTAGGTCAGAATTGAAAATGACGTAGATTTAGTAAAAGTTGTAATGAAAAGTTCGTAGATCTACGTAAATAATAATTAAACGTAATAATTCGACCAAATTAATGTAATTACTGTTAAAAGTTATTGTAAAAGTCGTTTACACGACTTAAAAAAACGCCAATAACTTTCAACTGTAATTCTCTACGTAAATACTATTGAGAGAAGATAAGTTGGCAGTGGAAGAAATGCGGTCTCATTGGCCAATGAAACCCGCATTTTTTCCAGATCTTTCCTGGCGCGAATAGTACTTATTCAAAGTCGATGTTTAAAGGATGTAATAATTGAATAAACCAAGTGTTTGGATGTATATAGAATTTTAATTGTCTGGCTCTATCCCCTTGAATTTATACATATATTTATTAAAATGTGCCAAATGTTCTTCAGAAGGAACTGGATTTTTCAAAATATCTTTTTTAGTAAAAAGTAGACCTGTTAAGGTTTCTGTGGAAAGTCTATTTCTTGTATCAGTTTTCATTAAATTGATGGCTGAAAATAAACGTTCAACATTCGCACTGCTGTGCGGCAGTGTTAATAAATTTTGTGTTAATTCAGATAATAAAGGAAACATTTCAGAAGCATCCCCTTTTTTAATTTTTGAAATGTATCGCCAAAATACGTCTATTGGTATTGCCTCTCCCTGTTCATAAGGAAGATTTGTATTCCTCAATAATCTCCACTCACGATCCAATTCCGTTAAGTTCGTTGGACATAACCCTGGTAATAGAGCCATTAAATACAAATTCAGAAAGTGATGTACAGACAGTCAGGTTTAACTCATCAGTGAGCAGACAATTGCTTGCAAAAAAAAAAACAAAAAAAATTAATAATTGGAGTTAAATTATAAAATAATAAAATTATAAAATAATACCTGGAAACAATTTCCCTAAATGAGCAATTGATGGTACAGAACGTTTTACATTTGGGTCCAGCAATGTATCAGAGTTTAAAAACTTTAAATTCTTTAGTTTTTGTCTCTGCTCATCTTTGAAGGGAAATCGTTTTTTTATTTGATTTAAACTTTCAATATAAAATTCGAGACATTTTTGTCTAAATTGTGTTATATGATCTGGAGGAATACTGCTTCCTTTCATTACAATTAAAGCAGTAACATTGCCTCCTAAATAAATGGGCAAATGGTTTTCTGTTTTTTCGAATTCAATTTTCAATATTTTCGTCTCCAATTCTGAAGCTATGTCACAACTATTTACTTTTTCTTGTTCAGTTAATTCCGATAATTCTGGTTGCAAAAAACACTCCAGTATAGTCTTGTAGGTTGTAAACATTTTTTCATACAGTAAATAGAGTTTCGGGCTTTCTGACTGCATCTCTTTGTTTAAATCATAGAAATAGGGTAATACAAAGTTTAGAAATTCTAAATATAACTCTGTGGTTGGTTCCATACACTTATCGAGAATTGATTGTGCTGCAAGCAATCTATCATTTAATATCACACTTTGAAAATATAGTTTTAATGCTGGTAATTGTTCTAAAAGCCTTTTTACAACTTGTAACAAGGACAGCCACCTTGTTTGAGCAGGGTGTAAAAGTTTATATGGTTTGACATTCACAAAACATTGGAACTCTTTATATTCTCCAATGCGTTTAGGACTATTCTGTATACAGGGTGTCCCACGCAAGCTACAACCGCGAATATACACGTGTCCACATGGATAATTGGAAGCGAAAAGTGAAATAAAAAGTAATAAAAATTGTCCTCGTTAACGAGTTATTAAATAAAATAGATCAGCGAATCAGGAAGCACGGAAGCGGTAGGCGGTGAGCTGCGGCCATGCTAGTCTGAAGATAAGAAGCGATAAATTTCAGACGGGCGGAGCGTTATGACACGTATACAGACGTGAAAAGGTAGTGGTCAGGAGGAGATTTCCAGGAAAAAGTGTCGACTTTCGCTCTTCCTCTCTCACTCTTTCTCTCTCTACCTTTCTTTCACGACGCTACCTTACGCACAACAAAAATCTAATCTAATCTCTCTCTCTCGCTCCCTCCTACCCTAACATGGCGCTACCTCACGCTGCCTGCACGCGCTGACTCTCTCTCTCTCTCTCTCGCCCTTTCTTTCGTTGACTTTCTCTCTCTCTCTCTTTCTCTCAATCTTTCGTCCACGACGCTTCCTTACGCTATCGCTTCTTGTCTTCAGACTAGCATGGCCGCAGCTCACCGCCTACCGCTTCCGTGCTTCCTGATTCGCTGATCTATTTTATTTAATAACTCGTTAACGAGGACAATTTTTATTACTTTTTATTGCACTTTTCGCTTCCAATTATCCATGTGGACACGTGTATATTCGCGGTTGTAGCTTGCGTGGGACACCCTGTATAGTTATATACGTCACGTGCGAAGTCCTCCACACCTCGTGGTAGTTTTTTGCAAGCATATGAGGCACATAGATGAAATGAATGACATATACACTTCATTAGAAATAAACTAGGAATATCACTTGCAAATAATGCGGATAACGAATGATTTTGACCAAACATTGAATTCGTTCCATCAGCTGCAAATCCAATCATATTTTTCTTGTATGGAATATTTTTTTCTTCAAAATAATTTTTACATGCATTATATAAGGCTGTAGCAGTACCGTCAATAATTGGTATCAAACATACAAAACTATCTTCGACATGAAACTCAACTGCAGTTCTTGCAATAAGTGCTAAGTGTTTAATTGTAGACTTGTCTGTGCTCTCATCAACTATTAGTGAAAACTTATTTTTTTGTAATGTTTCGATCAATTGATTTTCTGCTACTTTGCCGGTAACATTTGTAACAATAGCTTGTGCCTTTGTTTTTCCAAAAGTTAATTCTGAAGCAAGCTTTGAATCTTGGGCAACTGATTGTATAAGATTCTTTAGATCATCTGCTAAATTAAATGGCAAATTGTGCTTTGCTAAAAAACGAGCCATCTTTATTTCTCCATATTTAACTTTATCTACAAATGATTTTGATGCAGATTCAGGTAACATTGCACTAATAGTTGGTTGATGTACGGCGCCTTAAATTAAAAGAAACACATTGACTGGTCTGGACACTATATATATATATATATATATATATATGTCCTATATGTACTATATATATATATATATATATAATATAATAGCAAGCAAGCAAGATGAGATTTGCATACCTCTAATACTACTTTTGTGTTTGTTAGATACAGCATGTTTATCTAACACTCTTTTGCCTCCACCACATTTCAAGTCGCACTTGCATAAATTGCAGTAAAAGTAGTGATCCCCTTTATTGCTTTTCTTAACCCAACCTGTATATTTGTTTTCTTTTTCCCACAAATGGGAATATTTTTGATCATAATGCAGCTTTCTCTTTTTTGTTGGAGTATGATAAATATTACATTCACTATCACTGTCTGTATCCATATTTACTCACGACTAACGGACCGAAAAGTGCTCAAAAATAATCGAAAGTACGTAGGTTCAGGCTCTGAAGTTCGTAGATTGGCGGGAAAGGCCTAAAATACGTAGATCTACGCAAAAAGACGTAGGGTTGGCAACCCTGTCCACCCCATGCTTCCATTCATTCAATTATTAAATACAAAAAAGTAGGCTTCGCAGATTGCCAGGTTGTATTTTTTCATTTTTCGAAAAAAGCGGGCCGTCGCGTACTTTGTACAAGGTTTTTTACAGAGATTGTTATTTTAGTCAAATTGTTTGAAGGAGAACGTGTAATTTATGATGTCAACAATGTTTAACATGGTCTAAAGAAGCAATATGGAAATTGAAATTATAGATATTTGATAAAAAGTTATTAATAAAGATGCGACGCATCATTGATTTAATATCTTTATGTTACAGAAGAAAGCGCGATTGTTTTTTACATTAACTACAGTGTTATGTCCGCCAATTACCTGAGGAATATTTGGAATTTCGATTTAATAAAGTAAAAGTCTGCGCGGCAGACGGGTTAAAACCTTCAGGTCATTGACTGTCATAAATCTCGTAAAGAGTGCGAGGCACAGGCGTTGGAATTTTCCGTGTGGCGTCGAATAATGCATCGACGTCCCACGGAAGAAGAAACAAACCATGCGCCTACCCGTAAAATCGGACACCATCGAATCTTAGTTTTTTCTCAATATATACAAACTCTCGAACGCACATCGCCTAAGTCACGTACGCAGCCCCTCGAACAAAGGCGTCATACAAGGCACGCGGTACAGTCCGCTACAGAAAAAATTAGGAGAATGCATTCCTTAAATAATAATGTTGCTATTTTTCTTCCTTATAAATGGTCAAATAGTGTTAAAAACGAATGAATATTATCATGTTAATTATTAAAGTAATTTAAAATTCCATATAATAAAACGTACCATTAAATAAGGAAGGAATAAACAACACGTATAAATAAATAATGTTAATAATAGGATTAAATCTAAGGTGAAGGTATAGATGCATGAAGAAGTAGAATGTAGTATGCATGTCATAGAAAATTGAGAGCGAGTATTAGATAATTGTTATTATTCAATACTTTAAATAATAATTAAACAATAAGAGTAGAAGCATGAGAATGTATGTGTGATTTAGTGTAGTAGGAGTGAGGAAATGTAATGTTGCATGAACGCATGTAAATGTTAATTAATTAGTTAGGTAAGTTAATTATTAAGTAAGTAAGATGCGACCAAAGAACAAAGGGAGGGGACTTGGGAGCGCGCTTACGCCGACGCCTAGGTGCGAATGCACCAACTCCCACTCCTGGCTAGATCATAGGGAAAACCTAGTCCCCACTATGCACCCCCGAAGTTCAAAGGTCCACAGCCAATGAAGGGCCTAAATTTGGAAATTAGGAGGGGTTTTGGTGGATGGCTAGTTTTTAAAAGCGATGGCCGAGCACGGCTCGCCACCATTCGTATTAAAAAAGTTTTCGCTTAACATTTTCCGATTTAAATTAAATTCGATTTCGTTCCCTTCGAAAAACGTATTGGGAAGCTAATCCGACGAGGACTTTTAAGAAGTTGTATTTGACTTTAAATCCGAAGCACTAAAAAATTGTAAGTTGGTTTTTCACTATTTAATAATTAAATTCATGTGTGTAAATTGTTGTTGTTCAACGTAAACGCTTTTTCCTTTTTCTCCACCAACCTTTTCCTTGAAATAATTTAGGGAGCGCGCAGTCATTTGCGTTCTCTCGTTTTTGGGGGTGTTGGTCTAAAGAGCGCGCAGTTATTTTGCGTTCCCTTTTTACCTACACCTTAATTATATAAACACATTCCCTTGACCTCCTTTAAAAATAATTATAGTTGGTTCCATTAAACATTTTTTGATGCGCGCATTTTCCTGCGTTCATCCTAAAGAGCGCGCAGTTCATTTGCGTTCTCTTTGGATATTAGATTTTTCTCTCTCTTTCTGTGATATTTTATTCCTTCACGAGCGCGCTGTTCAATCTGTCGTTCTTGTGAGGATAAATTGATTAACAGAAAGAAAGGGTGTAATTTAAGTTTTTCTGTAGATGGGAAGGTCAAGGCGAACCGGAAAAAAGACCTCATTCAAGAGGAATTACTGTTTTAAAAAACCGTGGCCCGTACAGAAATACTCTCCCGTTTCTCCTCCCACTTCGTTGTTAGAGGAATATGTGGCCACGGTACATCATTATACGGATTTTGTAAAAGAATTCGAGGCAGCGTTACAAAAATTCGCAAATAAATAAAGGTAAATCTCCCTATTTTAATTCTCTCTTTCTCTCTCTCACGACACTCTTTTCCTCATCCCAGGGTTGGGTCGCGTAGACGCTACAACCCCAAAAGAGGTAAAAAATCTTTGTTTTTCCTTTCCTTACCAATTTATTCATCTATTAATATAATTATTGTTATTGTTCCCCGGGACGTAACAACAGCGACGGCCCACTTTGAATTTTTAATGTTATTTGTGTTGATATTATTTAATCCCGATTGTAAAATCCGATCGCAAGTTTTTGCGATTTATTTTCGAAGGAAAATTGTATCAATTTACGTGTTTGCCCTTCGGGCTAAACACGGCTCCATACACATTTACCAAACTCATAAAGCCGGTAGTTTTGCGCCTTAGAGAGCGCGGATTGTTGTCAGTAATATACTTACAAGCGAACACCGCGAACCCGAATTCATGGATTTGCATGAAACTCCGTGAGTTTTTAGAGTGATTCAATGCAAGAATAACGGTATATTAACACATTGCGTACGGGTCACGAGATTTCTCGTTTTCATGTTTTTTCGACTAAATCGATAACTTATGTAACCAGAGACAAATGTTTTTGTTACGTTACCAGGGTAATGAAGCCTTGCGCGTTCTTATGATAAACGATTAACGAAATAAATAAATATTGCAAATTACAAATATGCCAAGCATGCTTCTGGAGCATTGAAAAATGTGCGGGCCTTGGAAGCTCGTTGAGCGCGCAGAGCCCCATACGCAATGTGTTAAATTCGTGCCCAATCGCCCTGTAGGGCGAGAAATTTGACCTTGAAGTTCAAGATGAACTTTCGCATGTACGCGAATAACTCTTAAACTATAAAAAATATAAAGATATTTCAAAATGGAAATTAAATTATTTTTTCTGGCCTATGAAATAGCGTAAACAAAAAGCGTAATAATAGCGTAATAATTTTTTTTTAAGAAAAAAAAAATTTTTGTGTAAATTTGGTTTACGTTATTTCATAGACCAGAAAAAATAATTTAATTTCCATTTTGAAATATCTTTATATTTTTTATAGTTTAAGAGTTATTCGCGTACATGCGAAAGTTCATCTTGAACTTCAAGGTCAAATTCCTCGCCCTACAGTGCGATTGAGCACGAATTTATTATACCGTTATTCTTGCATTGAATCATTCTAAAATCCATGAATTCGGGTTCGCGGTGTTCCCTTGTTAGATGATTTATTGTTACTGGGTAATTGATATGAAGAATGTTTGAGGAACACTCATTTAACAAGACAGTTATTCGAGAAGTTAGGGTTTATTATCAATGATAACAAGAGTCACGTAATTCCCTCAACGAGACGTAAATTTCTTGGGTTCATTTACGATTCCGAAAAAATGATTATCCAGCTTCCGGAGGAAAAAGTTGCTAAGATTGCTAAAAAAATCGAAACATTTAGTAAAACAAGCTATTGTACAATTCGAGAGTTTGCGGGGTTAATAGGAACATTAGGTTCGAGTTGCTTAGCACTGAAATACGGTTGAGTTCACATGAAAAACTTTGAAAGAGCAGAATTCTTGGCTCTCGGGACGAATCACGGAAATTTCGAAGCGCGCATGTACCTTTCAGACGACTTGCAGGTAGATTTCGAATGGTGGAAAATTCACATTAGCAAAGCTGTGCGCTCAATAACACCGTTTAGAGCAGCCCGCGAAATTTCTTCCGACGCGTCACGCTCCGAATGGGGGGCGTGCTGTGAAGGCAACCGGACGCACGGTTATTGGAGCCAAGAAGAACACGCTCATCACATTAATTATTTGGAATTATTAGCGGTCCTATTTGCTCTGAAATGCTTTGCAAAGAATCTAAAAGACTGCGATATATTACTGAGAGTCGATAATACTACTGCGATTGCATACGTCAATAAGATGGGCGGCATTCAATTTCCGGTGTTGAGTAGTGTTACGTCCTGCGTACGTGACTTTTCTCATTTTCCTCGTCGAAACCTAAGACTAACAATTAGACAATATACCAGACTGTCTGCCAGTGGTCCCATTGAAAATTTTTCCTTTTTTTCAAGTACCTCCTTCAGAGTGCGCCAGATCGTCGCATATCTGTATACTAGGAGTCAGATTTCTAAACATGCCCTGGCACTCAGTCGTCCTAAAACTAACCCATAAATACCAAATTTACGGCTTCCACTCGAAAACGCATCTTTCCTTCACCCGACACCCACTTCCACCTCCAACTCACTCCACATAGAAGGAACATTGTTTCCTAAATCCACGAATAGGAAAAATCCAAACTTTTCCAAAACCAATAAGAAACTGTCCACCCCCGAAACTAACAAGGGGACATTACGGCCTCGGAAATTGACTTCGGGATGAGACTTTGCAGGTTTGTAGTATACTTTTAGACTATTCGATTTGCAAAGTAAGAGCGCGCACTAGCCATAAACTTTCGAGAAAAATGGCTTTAAAGTTTTACGTGCAGGACGTATACCGGTCACTTTGAACACCATCCAAGAACAGCGAAGTAGCCGAGTTGTAGCGAACTTGCTTGCGGCGCGAGCAGTCCGTGTTCGATCCCTGCGTGTGGAAATTTTTTTTTTAATTCTTTAAAAAATTATAAAAACTGTGAAATAAAGTTAATGACATACTAATATGAAGAATTTAATCATACATAATTTTTTCTATTAATGAAATGACTGTTACTGTTAATTATTGACTCTTGGGGAGGACAAACAAAGCCTGAATTATATGACGAAATCTTTCAGGATGACGAGATATCACCTACTTGCACAATTAAAGTGATTCCTCCAAAATGTACTCCACTTGTTCAACCTTGTGATGTCTATTTTTCTAGACAAGTAAAAAATTTAATAAAACGAATACAGAATTGCGCTTATCTCATTGAAAATAATAGAGAAATAAATTCCCGTGAGGACTGCATAAAAATACAATCAATAGTGCATCATCAGTTATCATCACCAATTTTTAATGAAATGATCCGGTATGCCTGGTACGCTTCCAAGCTCTCTGACAAAAGAGAAATTTTCAGGAATGTAAATGAAGTATGTTTTCCGGTAGAACTTTTAAAAAAGGGTTGTTCATGTGAATAATCTTTCTTCATAACTTGTGCGAGATGTAATAATATTTTTTGTTTTCAATGTTTCTATGACAATTATCATTCAGGATCTTGCATATAAAATTAAAAATTGAAAAAGAAAGACGATATTCCCGAAATTTCATTAATAGAAAAAATTATGTATAATTAAATTCTTCATATTAATATGTCATTAACTTTATTTCACAGTTTTTATAATTTTTTAAAGAATTGAAAAAAAAAGTTTCCACACGTAGGAATCGAACACGGACCGCCCGCGCCGCAAGCGAGTTCGCTACAACTCGGCCACTTCGCTGTTCTTGGATGGTGTTCAAAGTGACCGGTATACGTCCTACACGTAAAACTTTAAAGCCATTTTTCTCGAAAGTTTATGGCTAGTGCGCGCTCTTACTTTGCAAATCGAATAGTTTAAAGGTATACTACAAACCTGCAAAGTCTCATCCCGAAGTCAATTTCCGAGGCCGTAATGTCCCCTTGTAAAACTAACTAACCAATAGGATAACGAACTACCCACTGACTAAATCTTTAAAACAAGCTGCACGCACCCCGACGACACATTCTGTAATCCGTTTTCATCCTGCGCTCAGTTAAGTTCGGTAGTCGGCATCGGCGTTCTGATACTTAGTTTCAGAACTTAAAATATAGTAAAATTTTATACACATTCTGTATTCAGTTTCATCCTGCGATCAGTTAAGTTCGGTAGTCGGCATCGGCGTTTTATTCTGTATATCTCTGAAAGGTTCAGAAGTCAGTATTGAGATTTTATTAAACTATATTTACTAAACATTCTGGTTATTTCTTAATAATCAATCCAATCACGTCTGAACGATCGAGTGAGTTCCGGTAACTACCACCAGATACTCCAGTTCCAAAGAAGGAAGAATATTACACTGCATTAAGGTAAGTACAACTGAATATTTTATTCCTTCTCATCTGCTACATCCCGCCTTCATTATAAACCCCGGTTAGCAAAATTAGTTGATTATCGTTTCTAACGGTAAGCGTAGTGGTGCTTACGGGAAATAACGAAAGGCGACAAGCGCCAATCTGGACGCTGGCGCTCACGTTATTACTTCCAAGAAGTTGCCTGTTGCCTAACCGATGAAACAATAACCAACAAAATCTAGAAATTTAGAACATTCAACTAAACTATCCTTTTTAACGCTACGCATACTCAGCGCTTTTGAGGAAAGTAATTGAGAAGCGACAAGCGCCAATCCGGACGCCGGCGCTCTCGTTACAACACCTCTCAAGTTGCCTACCTGCTGCGACTACGCCTGCACCGGCGAACTAAGAAGGGTAGTCAATAAAATTTATAGTCTTAAACTAAAGTTAAATTCCCTGGTAGATGCCAATTGGTATAAGGAAAAGAGAGAAACGCGGTGGACGAAAGGTCCGAGAGAGACAGCTACGAGCTCGTCTCAGAGAAGAGAAAGAACGGCGTGGTTTTTTGGAAAATCCCACCACCCAAACCGCTGATCCACCTCCACCCAACCTAGAGGCAGAAGGAAATACTTTATTATTAGATTTCTATCCAACAGAAATCATTGAGAGCGAAAATGAAGTAGTCTTTAGAGACCACACCCACACTTACATTTATACCCATATAATACAACCTCCACCACCTCCCACTGTAATAATAGAGGAGATAAGAGATCCTGAAGTAATTACATTGGATTAAAATTTAAACTTGTTGCATTTCTTTACTCACCCTGCCATAACTAGTCAACGTTCCTCAGGTCTATCCCAGGTAAAGGTCGAAAGGCCTGACCAAAAAAGACCGTTCTAACTTTATTACGCCACTAGACGTAACAGTAGGTTGGCCAAAAAGATTTGGAAATGGTGCGAAAGAAGGAATATTTACATTTGCGCATCCTACATTTCGTCTCGGGACAATTATGAAGCCGACTTCGAATCAAGATGACTTGAGCCAGAAACGGAATATACCTTATCGAATTCGGCTTTCTGTGAGATCCAAAATAGATGGGGGGAGCCGGAAATAGATTTATCTGCAACAAGAACGAATGCGAAATGTAGGCTATATATTTCTTGGTCGAGAGACCCAGGTTCAGTTGCAATTGATGCATTCACGGTAGATTGGAGCCAATGGTTTTTCTATGCATTTCCGCCGTTCGCAATACTTTTACGCGTTTTAAGAAAACTTAAAGACGACCGTGCTAGAGGTGTCATGATTGTACCGTACTGGCCAGCTCAGGTTTGGTTCCCCGTCTTCACAGCTATGCTGGATTGCGAACCGATTTATTTTCAACCAAACGTCAACCTCTTGCGCTCTCTCAATAGACAACCGCACCCGATTTGGAGGAAGATTACCCTGGTTGCAGGGCTGCTGTCCGGGAAGCGCTGAAGAGGAGAAGCGTGCCGGAGGAGGTGCTTACTATTATGCTCTCTTCGTTGTCGGATTCATCGCTTAAACAATACGACAGCTGTTTAAAAAAGTGGTGGTTATTTTGCCGTAGAGAAGTCGTAGATCCGTATAAATGCGATATGTTACAAGTGTTGAGATTTTTGTCTACCGAGTTTGATAAGGGCGCTTCTTATAGCACGTTGAACAGCTGTCGATCCGCGATTGCGCTGTTGAGCGTGTCGGAGTTAGGAGAAGACGCCAGAGTACGGAGGTTTTTTAAAGGAATCGCGAATCTTAGACCGGCGAAACCCAAATACGAGTCGACGTGGATCCGCGACTTGTTTTAGACCACGTTGCGCAATGGGGGTCGAACGAGAAATTGTCCTTAGAAAAACTTACTCTCAAGCTGGTTACATTGTTGGCGTTAGACACAGCGCATCGCATGCAGACACTCGCGTCAATCGACATTCGGAATATAGAAAGATCAGCGGGGTTGATTGAAATTAAAATTCCGGCGCGGTTAAAAACTTCGAAAATAAATAAAGCGCAGCCAGTTTTGAGCATCCCTTTTTATGTCGAGAATACATACATCTGTGCAGCATCGGCGTTGGAAACGTACCTAGAAAAGACAAGAGATTTACGAGGAAATGAAACTCGACTTTTCGTAGCCCTGAAAAAACCGCACAAAGGGGTATCCACGGCGACCTTGAGTAGATGGATAAAGAAGACCCTTAGGAAAAGTGGGGTAGATGCAGATACATTCGATGCTTACAACACTCGTCACGCGTCCACTTCGTCCGCGAAAAGAAGTGGGGTTGATATAGACGCGATTAAAAAGGCTGCAGGCTGGACAGAGCGTTCGGGTACCTTCGCTAGGTTCTACGATCGTCGTGTTGTACCGAGTAAAGACATGTTTGCGAAAGCGGTTTTAGATAGAAGCATTTTATAACATTACGTTTTCTTATGCGTTATACTTACATGTTTGAAAAGATTTTATAAATAGATAAGGTTATTGAATTTTCTGAATTATTGAATATCTGCCGTAACGATCTTTAAATAACTACATACTGATCTTGAGGAAGAGGCGCGTAATACAATTATAGGATTAAACGAACTTACCTGTAAGTGAAGTTCGATCCTAATTGTATGAAGCGCCTCTTCCGAAGAGATCAATCTCACCCAATAGATTCTGCCCTTTTTCTAATTATACATATACAAGGTGTCTCAGATAAGTGCCGTTTGAAATATCTCTTAAACGGTAGGTGATAGGACAAAATTGCAGAGGAAGGACTAACTCTACTTTTTATGTAGAATGTTACTATAAAAAAAAAAATTGTTATGTCCATTTTTTCAAGGTCATTCCAAGATCATTTCGTGTTTTTTAAATGGAATTCTATGTTATTGTTTCGGTATTATGAAAGTGCATAAAAAAACAAGTTCAATACATGTCCTTCATATGACCTTGAGATAAACCAAAAGCGCAAAAACAAAGAAGTTCGAAAACAAACCAGAATAGGTAGGGGAGATGAGCCCAAAGCGGTTTTTCTCTTTAAAACTCACGTTTTTGTAACTATCAGCTCGAAAATTCGTGGAGGTGTTCCCGACCCCCCCTTTCACTTGAGGCATTCGTATGGTCGAACTCCGATCACGCGTGTGGAAGCACGAATGAAAAATTGTTTTTTCCTGCTTTTTGAAGAAAAATGCACGATACGTAGATTGTGTTCTCTTCATTTCTATAGGACATATGAGATTAGTAAGCAAATAATTTCAATGTATGTGTATTTGACAGTATTTTGAAACTGTGTAGACATCTGTACGTGCTGTATTTTGAGGTATGTCGAGCTGTGAAAAATAAAAGTCGAAAAGGGCAAAGCGGTTCGGGCAAAGCGGGTATAGGTATTCGCGGTAGGAATTGAGATTTGGCTCTTATTACTGTGACGAGTGTCACAAAATTTAATTTTAAAAGTAAAAGATTAAAGCTGATAAAACTTATTTATGTTTTTTATTAACATTTCGTTTATTAGCAAATTGTTTATTGACATTTTGTTTATTATTAATTTGTTTATTATCATTTTGTTTATTAACATTATGTTTATTATCATTTTGTTTATCATCATTTGGTTTATCGTCATTTTGTTTATTATCATAGACATTTTTGGGGGTATACCCGCGTTGTCCAGTCGGTATAACCGCTTTGGGCCACAGTCTCGGGCAAAGCGGTTTTTTGCTAACATTTCCTAAATTGCTTATATCTTTTTTATTAATCTTCAGAAGCAAATAATAAGAATACGATTTGAAAGTACATTAAATTTACTAACCGTTAACACCAAAACTGTGGTTGTATCTATTGGAAAACCAGTGTTATTCATAAATTACTTTTACTATACCCGCTTTGGGCCCTCCTCCCCTATCTTTTACTTTGTTACCTTTGTTCATCACATTTCAATACTCTAGCCTACTACGAAATGACAGGTTGAACGCATGAATAACTGTTTGTAAACAATGAATGTCACATTCAAGTCACTACATAAGATAGCGACTTTCAAAATCGTTTGCTCGTCGTTACTTGTCGATAGACTATCGCTCGAGTATTAGCACGTGTGATTATTGAGTGAAGTTTATTATTAGAAAAATGATGTCTGCAAGTGAATGTGTCGACGCGATCCTAATTTTAGGACAGTGTAATGAGAACATTTATGCTGCTGCAAGATTGTATGCTGAAACGTATCCAGATAGGTACGCGCCCTCGGCCAGGACAATCGAACGAATGGTATTAAGAGCACGTGAAACTGGATCTTTCCACAGGACACCACGCTGACAGAATCCACAAGCTGCGCAAAGAAATGAGGCCAATCAAATCGCAGTATTAGCAGCAGTAACAGCGAATCCTCAGATTAGCATAAGAAGAATAGCCAGAGACACGGGTATTCATCGATCTACTGTCCACAAGACCTTGCAGTCGCATAAATTTCATCCTTATCATGTAAATTTAGTACATGATCTGCACGGAGGAGATTTTAACAGCAGGATGCGATTTTGTAATTGGGCTAATGAGAAAATTAATGAAGATCCACAGTTTTTTACTAGAGCATTATTTTCTGACGAAGCAATTTTTAAAAGCGACGGAAGTGTTAACGGGCATAACATGCATTACTGGTCTCCAAATAATCTACATTGGATGAGAGCCGTAGATCACCAAAGGATTTGGAGTCTAAATACTTGGTGCGGAATTTTAAACACCCAAATTATCGGCCCGTATTTTTTCGAGGGTACTTTAAATTCCGGCAAGTACATGGAATTTCTCCAAAACGGCTTGCCAATTCTGTTGGAAGAAATACGTTTAGACGTATGTCAAAATGCATGGTTCCAGCATGATGGTGCTCCACACCATTATGCATTAGCAGTAAGAAGATGTCTAAATGATATGTTTCCCAATAGATGGATTGGACGTGGTGGAACAATAAACTGGCCAGCAAGGTTACCAGATTTAACACCATTAGATTACTTCTTATGGGGATACGTGAAAGAAGTAGTTTACAGGATACCACCAACGACGAGGGAAGACATGAAAATAAGGATTGTCAATGCATGTGCCGTTATACCAAAAGAAACGATTGCACTTGCGTTGAACCGGTCATTTCGTAGTAGGCTAGAGCATTGCATAACTGCTGCAGGTTGACAATTTGAACATCAAATGTGAAGAACAAAGGTAACAAAGTAAAAGATACCTATTCTGGTTTGTTTTCGAACTTCGTTGTTTTTGCGCTTTTGGTTTATCTCAAGGTCATATGAAGGACATGTATTGAACTTGTTTTATTATGCACTTTCATAATACCGAAACAATAACATAGAATTCCATTTAAAAAACACGAAATGACCTTGGAATGACCTTGAAAAAATGGACATAACAATTTTTTTTTTTTATAGTAACATTCTACATAAAAAGTAGAGTTAGTCCTTCCTCTGCAATTTTGTCCTATCACCTACCGTTTAAGAGATATTTCAAACGGCACTTATCTGAGACACCTTGTATTAGAAACCCTGATGATTACGGCAGCACTTTGAATGAATGAGTTGCGTACCGTTGTTTACGGAAGAGGAACGGAACGAAAAAAATTGAACGGTAAAGAGTGTGGCGACATCGGTGCATAGTAGGGGTACTACATACTGATCTCTTCGGAAGAGGCGCTTCATACAATTAGGATCGAACTTCACTTACAGGTAAGTTCGTTTAATCCTATAATTATAAATGAGTACAATTTCTATTAACAAAACTGAACCTTTTATTACAAAGAATGAACACAGTCGACCGCACTCTTTGATGCGGTAAAAGGGAATGGTTAAGAATATAACCAGCATGCTCTTCGGCGAGCGCGTCTTTGAGAAACACTTTTGCCTGCTTCCGGTTGTAGGCACGTACCGCGCTTAGTTTAAATACTCATTTGCTAATTATGATATAGGATTGTCATCCAACATCTCCCCTCAATCCTATCTCATATTTAAATCTCTCTTAATTCAACTTACAAAAGTAACTTAGTTTTATAAGATTTCTTAAAACTAAGTACATCTATCAGTCTTACAGATGTTTATCTTAATTTATTTTAAAAAGTTTATCTCTAAGTTTCTTAACTTTAATTACACCTAGTGGTTTAATGAACACGTCTGCAATTTGTTCATTTGTATTGCAATAAACTAATTTTATACTATTTTCTATTACCTTTTCTTGTATAAAACAATACCTTACATCGATGTGTTTCGATTTCTTAAAGTATACCTGTACTTATTAATTTAATCGCGCTTTGGTTGTCTATCAGCATTTCTGTCTCTATTTTCTTTTCTATTAATTCTTCTATGAAACATTTTAAATATAATAACTCTTTACAACATTCCGCGGTCGCTATAAATTCCGCTTCTGTAGGAGAGAGCGGGGTTGAAAGTGCCGGGGTTGAAAGTGCCGATGACCATATCTCAGAGATAGAATGCGATAGCTATGTTGTTAAATCGCGTCGCGAATTATCTATTAGCAGTGCTGTTGCTGTAGCCATTTTAGTTGATTTTGCGACGCGGTCTTAGTGGTCATGTGTTTAAAGATTATCTGGAAGCACGTGAGTAAATATTTTTGTGTTTATACTTTATGGTCTGAGCCATCCGTTTTTCAAGTTATCGATACTAATGTTTTTCTAAATTAAAGGGTATTCATTTAAGAATTAAATAACCCTTTGATCTTATTGACTTGCCCAACCAATTTTTTTATAATTACTAAAATGTTTGTCCTTCCGTAAAGGGGCTGAAAGTGCCTTTCATCGGGCCTTGCCGCGGCACAATTAGCCCCGGCTAACCAAATTATTAAGTGATCAAACGAACTTACCTGAAGTGAAGTTCGATCTTGATTATCCTGTCTTCGTCGGAGAGATCTAATTCGAGAACTTGTAGTAGCCCCGCTACATCTCGACTCACTCGCACATAGTTTAGCGCAAAGTAATTTTCGCAAAGTAAATCATTCAGTTTAGAGCAAAGTAAGAGTGCCTACAACATTGCTTGAATACCCAGATATTAAGGGTTGAGGGGGGAGGGATCTTAAATCTCTCCGACGAAGACAGGATAATTAAGATCGAACTTCACTTCAGGTAAGTTCGTTTGATCACTTAATTATCCTGTCTTCGTCTTTCGAGATTTAATTCGAGAACTTGTAGATGTTTAGAGGTAATGGCAATGTTGTAGAAGATCAATAAAAAAACAACAATATTAATTGAAGTGTTGTAATGAACACCATAAAAGAATTCTATATTACAGACTAACGGTAGTTAGGCCTGTCCGTCGCAAAAAAATAGGACTAACGCGGTTGGTATATTTACAGCAAAATCGAAATTTCAAGGGAAGGGGAAACCTTAAAATGCTAATATCTCATCGACGCAAAGTGCTACATAATTTTGGTTTGTTTCATCATAATCCTGAAACTTTTTCCCATCCGTTGATATATAATTTATCAGGATCGCGGCTTCCGATAAATTAATAATCTAATTTATGTGTTTTAAAGTATCAATTTATTAGTGTTTTTTTCCGACCTTTTCGTTAACATTGCGAGTATATCTATATCTCCCAAAAAACATTAAAAATGTAAAATGGGCCGTCGCTGTAGTTAATGTAAAAAACAATCGCGCTTTCTTCTGTAACATAAAGATATTAAATCAATGATGCGTCGCATCTTTATTAATAACTTTTTATCAAATATCCATAATTTCAATTTCCACATTGTTTCTTTAGACCATGTTAAACATTGTTGACTTCATAAATTGCACATTCTCCTTCAAAGAATTTTACTAAAATAAAAATCTGTGTAAAAAACCTTGTACAAAGTACGCGACGGCCCGCTTTTTTCGAAAAATAAAAAAGTACAACCTGGCAATCTGCGAAGCCTACTTTTTGTATTTAATAATTGAATGAATGGAAGCATGGGGTGGAGCAACTCTAGCGCAGGAAAATGAACTATGTACTTGATTCAGGTCATTATCATACTAGAAGAATCATCCTACGTTATACGTTTATTTATGAACTAGGAAACAATAGAAATTGAATAAATTCATTAAAATGTTTAATAAATTAAATGTTATCCCAAAATGTACCGGTGGGTTTAAATTTTAGATTAAAGATTAGTAAAATAAATTTTTTGATTCCTACTGTAAATAAACAATTTTAAAAAATTATCTAAAAATTGTATATGGATAACCTTCGAAAAACTAAACTTATTTATTATTTATACAAACATACTAAATATTGAACCTGAATTGATAGATGTACCAAAATGTTATATTCAACGTTTACGAAGAAAGCGGGCCGTCGCGTACTTTGTACAAGGTTTTTTACACAGATTTTTATTTTAGTAAAATTCTTTGAAGGAGAATGTGTAATTTATGAAGTCAACAATGTTTAACATGGTCTAAAGAAACAATGTGGAAATTGAAATTATGGATATTTGATAAAAAGTTATTAATAAAGATGCGACGCATCATTGATTTAATATCTTTATGTTACAGAAGAAAGCGCGATTGTTTTTTACATTAACTACAGCGACGGCCCATTTTACATTTTTAATGTTTTTTGGGAGATTTTACATCATTTTGTTATAATACGAAATTCTTGTTTCTATTAATCTTTATGTAACAGAAGAAAGCGCGATTTTTTTTTACATTAACTACAGCGACGGCCCATTTGACATTTTTAATGTTTTTTGGGAGATTTTACATCATTTTGTTATGATACGAAATTCTTGTTTCTATTAAAAAATAAGAGCAATGAAGAAACATGGTTGCGCCAAGTATAAGCGTGGCGCGAGGCACCACTGTGTGTCTTAGCGCGAGTCGGGATCGGGAAATTCGGGAAATTACGGGATCTCAATAACGGCTGAACAGTTTAATTTACGAGTAGGCTCAATCGATAGGATGGGTATGAATTACATGAGAAAAATGTCGGGATTTTTCCTTTGCATGCTCTACGAGCTGAGATATTACGATGCAAAGTCAGAATATCGAAATTTTCATTTTAGAAACGTCGTCGTCGTCGATGTACTTTTTTATTTTCTGCCGTAAGAGTGCGCTCGGTGCTTCGGCTGCCAGCTGACAGCTGTCAGTTTAACCTCCCACTATAAATCGTGTTATCCCTTACTAGAAAGTTCGATAAAACAGAAATCAATATTATTAATCTTCAATTGCACCATTTTTTTTGCAAGACTGAGTGCTATAAACAATTTCTCTCTCTCTCTCTCTGTTTTCCTCCCCCCCCCCTCTGTCTCTCTCTCTCTTTTTTTGATTGTTTGGTCAGGCAGCGCCAAGTATTGGAATTATACTAAGTGTTACGAAATTGAATTGTAATAATTATTATTGGTGCAATTGAAACATTCCATTTCTTTTTTTAAACCAATTTTCTCAAAATAAACAGGTAACCTGCGCGAAGACTCGGCGTTTTTTTCACCTTTTGTAAGAAAGTAATTTTTTACAGATTATAAACTACGCTGTAGTTTATAATCTGTATCGATTGAGCCTACTCGTAAATTAAACTGTTCAGCCGTTATTGAGATCCCGTAATTTCCCGAATTTCCCGATCCCGACTCGCGCTAAGACACACAGTGGTGCCTCGCGCCACGCTTATACTTGGCGCAACCATGTTTCTTCATTGCTCTTATTTTTTAATAGAAACAAGAATTTCGTATCATAACAAAATGATGTAAAATCTCCCAAAAAACATTAAAAATGTCAAATGGGCCGTCGCTGTAGTTAATGTAAAAAAAAATCGCGCTTTCTTCTGTTACATAAAGATTAATAGAAACAAGAATTTCGTATTATAACAAAATGATGTAAAATCTCCCAAAAAACATTAAAAATGTAAAATGGGCCGTCGCTGACGGCCCGCTTAACTTTCCTATTGTTTTTTATGTTTCCACATACGTAGACCATTATGTTATTATTTTCTATTGTCTCTCTAAGATAAGTATATAAGCTCCATTTGATGATCTGGGGTAAGATCTTTGAGCTACTTTCATACTGTCAAGATGAAGCCATACGTTTTTCCCCTGTTTAGCGCCGTTGACAATTGATGTATAATGACCGTCATAAATAGTTTCACCTTCATGAAAAATAGCAGAAGCTATTTTGTACATATCATCTCGTATTTTATGAATTTCCGTGTGAACACCTTTCAAGTTGCATTTAAATACTGGTTGTATTTTTCTTCCTTCTCCATCAGTTGTACATATGAGCTTAATAATGCAAACTTCGGCTATTCCAATCATTTTTGATTTTTTAATTAACCCATTATTCAAGCATTTTTCACATTTATCATTAATAACCTTTACGAAACTGAAATGGTCATCAATCACTTTTTGAAGGGTAACAGCACGCTTGACATTTATCTGTACTGACAACGAAAGAATGTTGCTATTCTCTACTGTCACGAATTGATATTTGCAATCTTTATTGGAACATACCGTTGTATGTTGTATTTTATATTCCGTGACACTTTTTAAAGTTTCAACATCTTTAATTAACTCATTTATGAATTCTGCAACGTCTCGTTGCTTCCCATTTTGATTCTCACCGCACACATATTTTTTGAATGCTATTATGTCAACCGTCTCTTTTTTATTGGTATATTTAGAGAAGAATGTTTTGAGAATATGATCGTTCTGTAAATCTTGTATCTGTCGTTTAAAAGTACGAACATTGAATAAACACTGAAGAACCGATATAGCATGAGATGAATTATTATCAACGTTTTCTATTCCCCTACAAGTGTTATGATTTGTTGTGTTTGCGTCGTTCATTGCATTGCCCTGACACTTCAATACTTCTGGTAAGACTGCCCATTTTTGATCCAGCACCTTAGGAGCAACTGTTCTCGGATTTTCGTCATCTAAAGGCAAATCAGGCCGATAAGACTTTCTTAGTCTATTGTACTCGCATATTGCTTCTAAATTAGCTGTAATTGTTCTCGGATCTAAGTTAATAAAATGCAACCCTTGCAGTGACGTCACTCTCGAAAGAGCAACATACACTTGTCCATCCGAAAACATTCTATTACCAGCGTCAATTACAACTGTTTGTAAACTCAATCCTTGGGACTTATGCACCGTTATTGCGTAACTCAAAATTAAAGGGAACTGTTTACGAATAATAAAAACTCGCCTCATTACTTCAAATTTCACGCTAACCCGTTCAAGAACATGTGTAGTGCCTGAAGATAATAATATTGTAATACTTTCGACGTCATTTTTATTAGTAATATTTCTAGAAACAGAACACACTGTGCCAATAGTACCATTAACTAGTCCCAAAGTCACATCAATGTTTCTTGTCAGCATAATTTTTGCACCCACTTTGACAACAATCTCCTGAGGTAAACCACCAGACTTCGAGCAATCTTCGTCATCTGTTTTCAATTTTTTTTCAATAATTTTTTCGTTCACTTTTCGTTTAGAGCAACAATCTATCGCATCGCGAGCATACAATACAATATCCTCTGAAGGAATACGTTGTAACATTGCGTTATTCAAAACATTACACATGTTACAAGTTGGGAATAAGCAAACAGTTTCAGTTGGTAAAATACTAATAAATTGACACAATTCATGCAATCTCTCTTCTATTGTATCACTTGTGAAAGTTATTTTCCGACTAGACAAAATTTTCATATCATCAATCGTAACCAAACCTAAACGAATTCTCGAAAGAAGGTCACGATAGGATGTATCACCTTTTTTCCTCATGTTAATCTTTAATTCATCGAAGGTGAACAATTCTTTCCAAATGTTGAATTTACTCATAGCACCTATGCATTCTTTAATATCTTGATCTGTTAATGATTTGAAAACAAAAGGTGCTTTCACTGGAGGTAATTGTAACAAATCGCCAATTAGAAGAATTGATTTCATTCCAAACCAACCATTTTCTTGATCGCTTGTATCGAAAATTTCTGCTAACCTCAAATGTATAAACAATAAAGTAATATTGGAAATCATTGAAACTTCATCAACAATAATAAGAGTACAATCACGTAACTCTTCTCGTAAAGTTCGTAAAACAGTGTCAGATAATCTATGATATGTAGGTGTACCAACTAATTGAACTGGTAATTGTAGTAACCTGTGAATTGTTAACCCTTGTATCGAGAAAGCTGCAATTCCAGTTGGAGCTGTAACAGCTGCACGTTTTTGCAATTTTTGCTTTATCCAGTTTCTGAGAACATATATTAGAAAACTTTTACCTGTACCGCCTTCGCCACTGAGATACATTCGTAGTATTTCTCCTTTAGATAAAGTTTGCGTAATTTCATCGAAAACCCGTTTCTGATCATCATTTAATTGCGAGATGAGTTTTGGCAAATCGACATCTATAATGTCATCAATATTTTTAAAATCTTTCATTGCTTCATTTGCTTCAACTGGGACACATTCTAATGAAGCACCTTCATTTTGATCCTGCTTTTCATTCATTTCAGTTTGTTCTAAAATTAATTTTTGTACTTGATCGAATGCTTTCCGAATTTCTTCCCCTTTTTGGTGATATTTCATTGCATTGGGAAGAATATCTTTTAAGCTGTGAAATGCTTCAGCATATGTTGGACAATCGTTCTTTAAATCTTCTGATGTTCTCCAAGGTTTGAACAATAAAAGCAAAGCATAAAAATATTTCTCGGGTTGTCTGTCAGCCTTGTACTTATAGTGATTTATGAGACACTCTCTAATTCGTTTTCTAATGAATTTATTGTTAGAAATTTAATAACTTTCAACATTTTTATTTGTAGGCCTGGTATTGACAATATTATACCATCTTGCAAAATCGTACAAACAACACTGTTCCAATTCTTTTGGACGTTTAGGATAATACTCATCAACCAAATCTGCACAGAAAATCGCAGTTGATGTTCCTTCTAACTGCTCAATGTCGCTTTTGGTTTTTAATTTTCTACTTCTTACTTCATTTACATTTATCCATCGCACAGTTGTGTTAGAATCAGTTCCATGTAATGGAATCCCTAACAACGTATCTGCTGCTTCCAAAGCTCCGCATTCTCTGTTACTTAACTTCCGAATCGAAAATGCCCACAGACGACTAATCAAGGATTTATTAGATTCAATATCATTAAAAGTGCTTACAGCATGACTTTTCTCAGCTTTTGTTTGGTATTTTGTAACATACCAGGTAAGGGTTCTAGACGATTCACCTATAAACTGAATATCCATATTGCCTTCCCATATAGTCATCAAAGTGGGATTATAGTCATTAATTGACTGTTCTGTTCCCTTTCTGGGAAGATCGTACAATCTACTATTACTTTTCAAATTCCGTCGTCCAGCAACTGCTTTTACGGTATCTCTCAAAATAAATGATTCGGTCACTGGTCGTGGAAAACCAAATTTACATTTAGTGATAAATTTAGTTTTAGTTTTCTTATTTCGTAAGCAGTATCCATTATGATGATGAGTTTGGTGTTTAGCCACGCGCTCGTAAAGACAAGGTGAAACTTTCTTATCAGGAATAGAACATGTTGCATATTTCAGAATAAATTCCGCAACTTCCTCATTTGTTGATTGTCCTAGAACAGGAGCATCTTCAATCCAAATGATTAAATGAAAATGTTGCGTTCCACGCCCTTGGTATTCACGTCTCCAAAAATAATGTTTTACACGGCCTAAAGGAGCATCGTCGGAACAAATGAAATCTAGCATCGCGTGGAATTTATTATCAATAAACCTCGAAACGGAAACAGGATCTGAAGCAATAACTTCTCCCGCTGGCATTTTATCCATTTTTGGCGTATTAACTTGACGAATATATTCTATCATATCAGTCCAAAGCCATTCAGCTGGACTTATAGTTAAAAACCACGTCGCGGTCCCATAATAATCAGTCATACAATTCACATTATTCTGTGGAATTTTCCAGTATTGTTCAGTGTTACGTAGCCTAGAAAATACAGTATTCATCTCACTTTCCAATAAATCCTTTGACAATAATTCCAAATAATTTCCCGCTGTATAATGATGTCGTGGATTTGTGACATTCATTTTATGATAAATACCAGCTTTCAATTGTCTAATATTACTATCATTAAATAAGAAAAACAAATATTGTATATTAAGTCTAAACGAAGCATGTTTTGACATTAAACGAGACTTAATAAATTCGAAATCTCTCAAATGAACTTGACGATCAACACGCTGACCATTTTCTCCATAAGGATAAAGATCAGGAAAACAGAGCATATCTAATGTCTTTTCACGATTGTCGATAGGCACATCATGTACTTTCTTCATTTGATAAAGTTCTGTAGACGTTTTATTTTCTCTCTTTTCATTAATAAGGTGAATAGTGTATTGTTTATAAAAATCATCTAATTCTGTCATTGGAGTTAACAATGCTGGCTTCAAAACTTTCATTTCTTTGTCGTCCCCGTCATTTCCCTTTAAATTGATTGTTATATCATTATCTTTCATCGAATTTTTTAACTCTTGTGATTCCGTGTCATCAATAAAATCAGGTATATCTGTGTTTTTATCATCAATTTCGAATTCTGTCTGCTCCAAGTTATCGAGTAAATTTTGGGGTACAAGTGGCAAAACGATATCTTTATATAATGGATTATCTTTTTTTAGTCTGAGTAAACACTTATATACTTTTGTGACATCGACTAAATCTTGCCATATAATTTTAGTATTTTTATTGGGCAATCCCCGAACTTAGAATGTGAAATTCATGGTTTTTATTTATTGGTTCAGTATTGAGGCAAATTCTTTGTAATGTTTCTTCTAACGGTAGAGGAAGATGAAACATGCTTCCTTTAGCTACTTGTATTCTGTGCTTAATAGGTAATTTGTTGTTCATAACTGTTCCTTTTCTCTGAACAACTTGGAACGCTTTTGCTCTTTGTAATAAAATTTTTTCATAATCATTAAGACCTACAATTTCAGGGGGCGGATCCTTAACATTTAAACTATTACGAATACAAATTGGAGGCATTTTATCATCTTTGAACATTTTGAAACAATATTTACAAATACAAGAATTCAATAATATATTATTGTCAATATGTTCTTTAAAGGACAACCATGTTTTATTAGTAAAAAGATGTCGTAAGTCGCCATGTTTTTGTGTATCTTTATCGAAATGAAGTTTTTCGCAAGAAATACATACATGAATAGCTCTATCCATCGATCGTCTCGTAAAAGCTATTAAACTTTTGTAAAATGTTTTTTTAATATTTTCTTCGTCGAGATCAATCGCATTATTGTCATTTGAATATTCTTTCAAATTTTGTTTGAATTTATTCGAAAATTCAACTAAAACATCAGCTTGCCCTTCTTCTAACGCTTTATCCAAAATATTTAGATTTTTAAACGAACGAATAACTGAATAAATTAAAAGTTTCATTTGTCGAACTAGAGGAAAATGTGGTGCTAAAATAAGTGCACCGATAAACACTGATCTGCATGTGGTACAATCTTCGTAGCAACCTTTAGGATGACCAAGCTTTAAAGGATTGTCAGCCGCTCCACATTGTTTAATATTATGAATAAATATGTGAAGATTTTTCAATGACAACGTTGTCAGAGATATTAAAAAATTTCTATAATTATTAAAAACAGTTGCATTATCTAATACACAAGTTTCATCACAAATCCATGGTTTCTTACTTTTTATTGGTTTTAGATTTATCACATCATTTATTGCATTTTCTTCGCAAGCTGCAGTTTTGATGATTTCTTTGTTCTCGTCATTGAAATTATTTTCAAGATTTAAGTTGGTTCGATCATAAGAATACGAAATATCACTATGCTTTTGCTCATTTCCACTAATTGATAGATTTCGTTTTTCTACCGCAAATGGAATGTCAAAACTATTATTAATTCGTTTACATGTTTTTTCCGTAAAAAATGCCTCTGTTGAACTATTATGCATAGAATAACCACACAAAGCTTCAATTTTCGATCTGATATTTGGTGAAGACATTTCCAGTTTCTCCAAACTAGCTTCAGCCTTTAATTTTATCATTGAAATATCTTTAAGCAGATCACAAATGTAACTCTTTCTGCTATGAAAACACCGCCGAATAATATTTTTTGCTTCAAATATATTTTCTATTTCTGACTGAAAAGCCAAATTGCAAGCTAACTGTTGCACAAATTTTTCAGTATATTGTATCATCTCAAAATCGGTAGCAATTTTTTTGAAATTTACAATGGTTGAATGGTTGGTACAATTGTAACTTGTCTGTCGTTTCTCAAGAATTTTTTCTCGGTTCGCAATATAATATTTTCGTTGTTTTTTTTTAATAACCAATGTATTTTTACTGTCTCTTTTATCTTTTGCCTCAAAACTTTGATCATCATTAGTGTTATTTTCTTGTCTTTTCTGTGTTCCACACGATTCATTCAAATCTTCACTTGTATGCAACTGCTTATTCGAAATTGTACTTTCAAAATTATTGACTGAAGTTTCAATTTGTGGAACCGACATTGTCGAGGACACAAGTTCAATTTGACTATTACATAAAAACACATATCTGAATATTTTTTAATTTTCGAAATGCCGCTTTCACAAAAATAATCATTTAAAGGAAGATGTCTTTTCAAAGACTCGTTGTTAACTCTATTTATAACACTGTTATCTCTTTCACCTGGAATCGATTCATGAAGTGCAACTGTTAGATTGTTGTCAATAAATTGATTTTTCGGTGATTGATCCAAACAATTTATTAATGGAAATTCAGAAATCACATGACTTTGCAACATGAGTTTCAAGTGAATTCTCATCAGTTCATGTTGAAATGTACATTCTTCAGGTTTTTTCCCATAAACAAGTGAAGTTGCAAATGCGACTGCAAATACTCCACAATCAGAGCAATTCGGCTGCTGTTGTACTTGTGGAAACTTGACTTTCATGTTATCAAAATTCAAAAACAATCTACCTAAAAACTCTTTGTGTTCTTGTTCCAATGTTTTTCTATTCAACGAATCGTAGATATACAAGCAGTCTGACGAAGTATCGTAATATGTACAAATCCAATGTTTGGTTGTACGCGAATGTAGTATTTGTATATGATTGGTATTCTGAGGTACCGGTTTTATTTTATCAAGCGCTTGCGCGAATAAAGTATCGTAAGGCAAGAAAGAAGTTGATTGATGCAATATGGAATTGAAAATAATTATGTGATGATCTGTTAACCAGCCATTTTCATCATTAATTATGGCTTCGTCAAGATCAGTAAGAAATTGGAGTCGAAGCCTATTAATTCCTTGCCATGTTCGGGATTCTTTATTTGCTTGTTTTTTTAATTCCACTACTTCCACATTTTGTGAACAATTGGAAGATATTCCATGCAATATAGATTTAGAAAGAACATTATCATAACATCTACTGTATTTGGGACGTTTGATTTGGTTTTCTTTCATTACAGGTGCACAATCCGTCTTGTGCAAAACAGCAAAATCTTTAATTTCAGTTGAATCGTTATTAGAATTCAAAACTTCATTAATAAGATTGTTTTTTTTATGCACAAGTGATTGATTACTTTCCACGGTCGAAGTAGTTAAAGTGTTTTTCACATTTTTTTTTAAACTTTTTCGCTTACATTTATTTATCAGGGCATCTTGTCGTCTTTTAAATGCGATAGCAAGAGAAGGAATTGGCAGCATTACACCTTCATTATTAGGCAATTGTGGAAAATGCGTAATTACTTTTGAAGTAACCATATCCCACAAATGTTGACGCATTGCGTCTTTATGATAACGAACTTTTTCCGGTGGAACGCGAAATACCCGAGAAACTGCAAATGCAATAGCATATACACCGCAATCCTTTCCATTTTGTTGCTGATCGACAGCTGGAAATTGTATGTTTGTGTCTGACAAATGTGGAAATAATTTGTGAACGTATGTGCGTATCACTGCCATGACAATTTCCCTATTTATCCAACCTGATGCTGAATCGTATACAAACACACTTTTTGTGTCATAGTATAAGCATACCCAATGACCCACGTCATTAGCAGTAGGCATTTTCGTTCCTTCGTAAATTTTATCTGGGATGAAAATAATTTGCAAGTAATCCTCATTTGGAAGAACAGATTTTATTTCGTCTGGTTCATTAAAAAGACAAGGATTTTGAGATTTATAGGGAGTCGAATTTGCGAGCATGTTACAAAAGTAACAAATATGAAGTAATTCTAAATAATCCTTCTTAAAAATAGCTTCATCATCTTTCGTGAGTTCATAAAAGAAATCCATTTTGTGAATAAGCGCACACGAAACTATGGAACTTTTTGTGTCTTCTAGGAGACAAGTTTGGTGTCTACTAGGAGACAAGTTTGGTGTCTACTGGGAGACAAGTTTGGTGTCTACTGGGAGACAAGTTTGGTGTCTACTGAGAGACAAGTTTGGTGTCTACTGGGAGACAAGTTTGGTGTCTTCTAGGAGACAAGTTTGGTGTCTACTAGGAGACAAGTTTGGTGTCTACTGGGAGACAAGTTTGGTGTCTACTGGGAGACAAGTTTGGTGTCTACTGAGAGACAAGTTTGGTGTCTACTAGGAGACAAGTTTGGTGTCTACTGAGAGACAAGTTTGGTGTCTACTGGGAGACAAGTTTGGTGTCTACTGGGAGACAAGTTTGGTGTCTACTAGGAGACAAGTTTGGTGTCTATTAGGAGACAAGTTTGGTGTCTACTGAGAGACAAGTTTGGTGTCTACTGGGAGACAAGTTTGGTGTCTACTAGGAGACAAGTTTGGTGTCTACTGAGAGACAAGTTTGGTGTCTACTGGGAGACAAGTTTGGTGTCTACTGGGAGACAAGTTTGGTGTCTACTAGGAGACAAGTTTGAAGAATATAAAATTAAAAAAATAAAATAAACTTCCGAAAAGCGTCAACCGAATTTCGAGCTAAAATTTTGCATACAACTTCGTTTTAATATTATAAGACTACCCTCCAAAGGATTTTTGGCGACTATGAATATTTTTCGAGATATTGCATTTTGAAAGTTTATATTTTGCGCGTTCGTGGGGTGAACTCCTGACAACAGGGTAGTTCGATTGGGCTGAAATTTTGTACAGTCCTTCCGTTAGTGACTACAAGGCCACTGTTAAATGGATTTTGGGCGATTAGCATCCGTTGGCAAATTATGGCATTTTTTAGGTCCGCATTTGATATCCTTCGAATTTCGTTAATTCCATTAATATTGTACAGACCCTTTATTTGTGACCCTAGAAAGGCCCAACCCAGACCCAACCCAGACCCAACCGAGACCCAACCCAGATTTCAGATAGTTCTGCTAAAAATCGTGTTTTTTATGACGCCGGTCTTCATTTTCCTGGATAACAACGTATGATGTCTCCCAACAACTCGTTAAACGGGTCTTTTTTCATTTTTCGAACACGACGGCGCCACAAAAATTCACACAAGTGATCTGCGATTGAATTCGTGTGAACCCCACCACGCGATAATTCTCGACGCATAAACCTCCAAGAGGACTCAATATTTTGAGTATGTGCTCCTGTTTCCGAATTGACAAACTCTATGGAGTGATTGACCGTAGCGTGATTGTACCCATGAGCGTTTAAATCTATGTAGCCTTTCCAGCAATCTGTATGAATTGTCGTTCCAACAGTAACGTGTTTTTTAATTAGTTGCAAAAGAGTATCGCGATCTCTTTTATTTTCTGGGCAAATTTCGAGACGGTAATTCTCTGAATGACCCCTTTGAATAATGCCGAGAATCCAATGGCCCTCCACGATACGCCCTCGTTCATATTTGCGCCGACCTACCTTACACTCATCAATTTCTACGACCTCGCCTATGCCGCCGATAAGGCCTTCGTTTTCAAAATGCTGGTCAAGAGCAGCCATACAAACTTCTCGACAAAACGAAAACCGGTCAGCTACAGTTTCTGTAGAAATTATTTCCTCGTCGCTTGATATCGAGCATTCTCGAATTGTTTGCTCAAATGTCATATGAGTAGCGAAGCAATACGTAAGAAAAATGCAAGTTTTTGGGGAAACATGACACTTCTCTAACCACGTATCTTCTGCGACGGATGCCGAATGAAAATACTTCCCTTTCTTATAACATTTAAAGAGGCCGCAATGCAACTCAGATTCATAAAGAGTCATATTTTTTTTGTGCTTCGCACAATATCGAGAAGCAGGAATCAAACCCACATCTCTGAGCCATTGCAACGTTCTCGACCGATCGGCTAAAATCGTTGCAAGCTTATTAAAATTATAATGTTCATTCATAATGAAGAATAGAGCGAAAGCGCGGAGGAATGAAGAAAGCACGGCTCGCTAGAATCCAGTAATAGCAGTAGACGCGAGTGAGAAGTGGTATCGAGATAAGAGCGGAAAGTGGTGGTAAGACGAGTCAGAGTGGGGCAAGACGAGTAAGTGGGGATCGTACAAGTGAAGCGTGGGGGAAGCAAAGTAGATGTAAATGGATGAGGGAAACGATAGCCATAGATATACGCGACCGTGCAAAATATAAACTTTCAAAATGCAATATCTCGAAAAATATTCATAGTCGCCAAAAATCCTTTGGAGGGTAGTCTTATAATATTAAAACGAAGCTCTATGCAAAATTTCAGCTCGAAATTCGGTTGACGCTTTTCGGAAGTCCACCCAAATAAAAATTTAAAGAATAAAGATTGAAAGAAATAAACAAAAAAAGAAGTATAAAAAGAATAAAGAAGTATGAAAAGAATAAAGAAGTAATGAAAGAAATAAACAAAATAAGGAACTCCCTGCGGTCGTGCCTAAAAAGGAGTATGAAAAGAATAAAGAATGAAAGAAAAAAAGAAAAAAAGAAGAAATTTTCTGAAATATTAACTTTTTTAGTAATATTAACCTAAACGAACCGTCCGGGTCGACCGTACGTTTAGGAATACATCGCTGGCTTAATTTACATCTAAGAACAGTCATGCGTCACGATAGCGCTTGTCTTTTTCCCTATGTTTAAGGCTCCGGCAGACCGACGCGAATATTCATTCCCGCTGCGGATTGGCTATCGAGATTCGTTTATTCAAATGATAAATTGTCGTTTGCGCTAATCGTGCTATATTTATCATTTGAATAAACGAATCTCGATAGCCAATCCGCAGTGGCAATGAATATCCGAGCCGATCTGAGTGAGCCTTTAAGCATGGCAGCAGCGTTTGTGCGTTGTCCACATCGCCAGATGAGACGATTCGAAACGCGCTACACGAATAGTGTGTAATTTTGTTGCGTCAAGATGAGGCTTCGTTCGCGTGACTCTGTAAAGGTAGCATTCTATTTATTATGAGTCTGTTACTCTATGTATCTATGATCTATGAAAACGTCTTGTGTAAGTATTTAATAAAACGCGCTTTACGAGCGAGTCGACGTTCCGGCTTATTGTATGCAATTCACGTGTGAGCGTGATGGCAATCTCAGATCAATTTTTTCAAAGATCGATCTTTTGGGTATCGATTTACGATTTTTCAAATCGATCTAATGACAGCGCCACGCGATGCTACGAACACCTTTCAAACTTGTAAGCTTGACAGCTTTTAACATTCATAAAAACGAACAAGCGTCAGGGGTGTGCGGGTTCCTGATATTTCGGTTTCGGGTCGGGCCAGGAAAAATGGTTCGAGTTCGGGCGAATTATCGAAAGTATGATACTCGTAAATATCCCGCTAAATGCGACCGTTTCAGGATCCCGAAAGTATCGGAATGAATACGAACGTCTCCAGACTACGAAAGTAACGTGCATAACCTTACAGTATGCGAAGAAGGAGCGTGTCGCGTCATGTTTCCGATATGATCTTTCTATATTAATCTAGTCAATATTTCATCATCGTTTATCTATATTAATATAGAAAGATCATATCGGAAACATGATAACTGTCACACTGTCAGGTTACACACGATACTTTCGCGATCTGGAGACGTTTGTTTACATTCCGGTACTTTCGTGATCCCGATGTGTCAGGATACTTACGGGATCCCGAAACAGTCGTATGTAGCGGGATAGTCTCGGGATCTCGACGAGTATCATACTCTCGAGAACTCGCCCGAACTCGACCTAATCTTCTAGTCTCGACCCGAGGCTCGGGAATCACGTGATTTCGAGAACCCACACACCCCTGTCAAGAGTCCATCGTTTAGGTGTGTTCGAGTCGGAGAATCTATCTTTAACGTGTAAAAAAATAAAATTATAAGAAAAAAAAACCTTTTTTAAAACAAACTTTTATTTAGTGTACTAAAAAGACAATAATAACATATACATATACATATATTATGTTGAATTATTTGTCTTACAAGCTTGTCACGCGCGAGAAGGCATTAATAATGTCCGACAGAGATTATAAGTATCTAAATATGTATCTTTATGTTCTATAACGCGACAAGCTTTTAAGACAAATAATTCAACATAATATATGTATATGTATATGTTATTATTGTCTTTTTAGTACACTAAATAAAAGTCAAGTCAACCGGATAACTAGAAGTGGGTCAAATTAAGCTTGCAAGATTTGTCGCGGACATACATACTAGCCAAACTTAATAAAAGCTTGTAATAATAATAATAATAAAAGAAGCTTGTAATAATAAAAATTAACACATAATTTTTCGTTATTTTCCATCCATCCATTTACTTTGAATTTGCAATTACGATTATTGAAAGGATTGATATTGTATCGATACTATCGAAACCATTCTACAAATATCGATTCACTATTGATAATATCAATGACGTTGACTACGTGTTGAAACAGTAAAAATCCAAAGTGGTGATATGAAAAAATTTCCCGGTAAACGTATTGATTTGCCTAGGCTAAACTGACGTAAAAGTAGATTGTAAAAATAATAATATAATCTCTATGCTCATTAATCGAAAAAGAGAAAGAACTTGAGAATAGGCACTCTGGTCTAAATCTGAGTTGCCTCTGAGTTACATTGTATAATTATTCATTTTCCCCTATTATTTTCAAATTCTTCAGAGTCAGGAGGTTACATAGTACTTTTTATGGTTTATGAGAAAGAATATATTTATTTTTCATCATTTCCGATGTACTTTTTCATCGTACGTTTTAGGAACACCTGTATACATTGATCGTGAAGTCGGTACATTTTCGTATTTCAAGCCAAATCAGTTTTCCTCACTTATTGTTAGTGATATTACACTGTCGTTTGTTTCTTGCCGTGCCTTCATTCGCGATGAGTTCCTCTGAAGAGACAGACGTAAGTATTATTTCTGCCGTTTTATTATTCAATAAATCCATGCAATTATTTTATTTCATTATTTGGGTTAATATTTTATCACAGATGGACGAGAGCAATAGCGAAAACCCTAAAAGTGAGTAAAAAAATGTGATAGATTTATTTTTCATTACGTATGTTCTTTTTTAACATTTTCTTTTGTATTGTTGCAGTATCAGAGGAACAGAAAAAAATCGCGCTTCTTGAGCAGCAATTGCGTGAATATCAGGCATATTTCACGCAATTGCGGCTCAAGGAGCTGCATATTGGTGAGGGCCAAGGGGCCAGCACGTCGACGGCAACGGCGGCATGGCCGCCATTACCATCTACGTCGACGGCAACGGCAATGCGGCCGCCATTACCACCTACGCCGCCACCGACAAACCCGCCGTTGCCGCCGACAACGCCTGAAAAACCGGTACTCGTCGGTAAGCTTTTTACCAAATGATTTTTTCAAGTTACCAATTAAATTATTGATATATTTAATATTGTGAAAAATGAAATAAAAATAATATTCTTTATTTCAGAAAATAGAAGAAAACATATAAACAAAAAAGGAACCGGTCGCTCTCGCGCTAGATGGCGGGCGGCCCGCGAATGTACGACTTTCCGTGGCCCTTATGGAGCTGGAGGGCCGAACAGTCGCGGGGGCAGGGGAGGGGGAAGAGGAGGGGGAAGAGAGGCCCAAAGCTGTATTATAAATATGTATTCGTAAAAAAAATAAAAAAAAAATAAAAAAAAAGCGTTGTCAATTAATAAAATAGATTAAGGAAGTGGAGAGAAGAAAAAAGAGGGGGAGGGGGGAGAGAGAGAGAAAGATAAAAGTCAAATTAATTGCGATAAAACTCTATCCCCAACATCATGGTCCATTTAATTCTTTCTCAGGTGTATTTTATGTCCATTCTCTATTTTTTTAACACCGAACAGGTAGAAATGTACTGCCTTCCTTAATCTGTCTCTCCAAATTATACATATCCTCTATGTTTCCTTAGACACAATATCTCAGGGTATATCTCAAATTATAATATAATGATGAATACTTCAATACTTCAACTGGTAGAACTCTCCTAAATTATCTTGTATAACTAAAACAATGCTGCTTCTGGACAAGGCTTGGAGTACGCTGAGCGAGTCAGAGAATATTGGAAATACATGAAAAGGGTTCATTATTACGACATCCAGAGCCTTAGATATTGCTATACTTTCCGCTGTGTAAATAGTGAAATCATTGCGAATACTATAAATCTCATAGTAATCCAAATCTATACAGGCTGAAGCAACGCTGGTGGAAGGTTCCGCTTTAGTTTTGGAACCATCTGAAAAAATATTAATGTCATTATTTAATAGTAGCCAGACTGTACGTCAACTAAAATTGTACCAAGACTTTACCTCGACTAGTATGATAGCCAGACTTTACATCGGTAGGAGTTGTAGTCATACTTCATGTCAACTAGAATGGTTACAAGACTTTACTCGACTGGACTAATAGACTTACCTCGACTAGAATGGAAGCCAGAATTTATGTCAACTGCTTTCCTTAATTATCCCTTCTAACCGTACACATCCTCTGCGTTTCCATAGACAAGGTGGTGATAGTACTGACAGGTACAATAAATAAATAGAGTGTGATAGGATAATAAGGGTAGGATAATTAGCAACAAAGATAGACTGTTCCTATTATGCCTTAATAAAGTTAAAAAATATGCTCTCTGATACTTTATATAATAAGTACATTAATATTTTTTCAGATTGTACCAAAACCAAAACTAAAGTGGGACTTTCCACAGGATTTGCTTTAGCCTGTATAGATTTGGATCACTATGAGACTTACAGTATTCGCAATGATTTCTCTATTTATACAGTGGAAAGCATAGCAATGTCTAAGGGTCTGGATGTCATAACGATGAACAATTTCATGTATTTGCAGTATTCTCTGACTCGCTCAATGTACTCCAAGCCTTGTCTAGCAGCAGCTTCTCAGTTAGCTCCAATAAATATATTATAGAAATTAAAAAAAAATTAGAAATAATCGATAATCAAAAAAATCGAGGTAAATTCATAGATGGTACCAGAATCTTGATTCTTAAAAAAAATGTAATAGGTTAAGGACATTGACATGTCAAACATTCCAGCGCTGGCTAGATTTCCACCTGTTGTCGACGCTAGCACCACTGCAGCTAGTGGCGAATTTGGGAAAGTGGACGAAAGTGATATATATGTTATATATATAGATATACTCGCAATGCTAACGAAAAGGTCGGAAAAAAAAACACTAATAAATTGATACTTTAAAACACATAAATTAGATTATTAACTTATTGGAAGCCGCGATCCTAATAAATTATATATCAACGGATGGGGAAAAGTTTCAGGATTCTGATGAACCAAACCAAAATTTTGTAGCACTTTGCGTCGCTGAGATATTATCATTTTAAAGTTTCCCCCTCCCTTGAAATTTCGATTTTGCTGTAAATATACCACCGGCGTTAGTCCTACTATACTATTTTGCGACGGACAGGCCTAACTACCGTTAGTCTGTAATATTACGAATATATATCACTTTCGTCCACTTTCCCAAATTCGCCACTAGCAGCCGGTAGTGCTAGCGTCGACATCAGGTGGAAATCTAGCCAGCGCTGGAATGTTTGACATGTCGATATCCTTAACTTATTACATTTTATTTATTTATTGTACCCGTCAGTACTGTCACGATCTCCTTGTCTATAGAAACGTAGAGGATATGTGCGGTTAGAAGGGATAATTAAGGAAGGCTGTAGACTTCTATCTCATTAATTGAGAACGTGGTTAATTCTATCGAAGTTTTTAGATAACAAGAAGTTGCGAATTTTTCGTTATAACGTCCTTCACACGCAGGAGGTACAAGGTAGTGGTTATCAAGCAGGTTAGAAACACGTACTTAGGGGAGGAGGGCCCAAAGCGGGTATAGTAAAAGTAATTTATGAATAATACAGGTTTTCCAATAGATACAACCACAGGTTTGGTGTTAACGGTTAGTAAATTTAATGTACTTTCAAATCGTATTCTTATTATTTGCTTCTGAAGATTAATAAAAAAGATATAAGCAATTTAGGAAATGTTAGCAAAAAACCGCTTTGCCCGAGACTGTGGTCCAAAGCGGTTATACCTTCTGGACAACGCGGGTATACCCCCAAAAATGTCTATGATAATAAACAAAATGATGATAAACCAAATGATGATAAACAAAATGATAATAAACATATTGATAATAAACAAAATGTTAATAAACCTAATGTTAATAAACAAAATAATGAAAAACAAAATGATGATAAACAAATTGATAATAAGCAAAAGGTTAATAAACAAAATGATAATAAAAAAATTAATAATAAACAAAATGTCAATAAACAATTTGCTAATAAACGAAATGTTAATAAAAAACATAAATAAGTTTTATCAGCTTTAATCTTTTACTTTTAAAATTAAATTTTGTGACACTCGTCACAGTAATAAGAGCCAAATCTCAATTCCTACCGCGAATACCTATACCCGCTTTGCCCGAACCGCTTTGCCCTTTTCGACTTTTATTTTTCACAGCTCGACATACCTCAAAATACAGCACGTACAGATGTCTATACAGTTTCAAAATACTGTCAAATACACATACATTAAAATTATTTGCTTACTAATCTCATATGTCCTATAGAAATGAAGAGAACACAATCTACGTATCGTGCATTTTTCTTCAAAAAGCAGGAAAAAACAATTTTTCATTCGTGCTTCCACACGCGTGATCGGAGTTCGACCATACGAATGCCTCAAGTGAAAGGGGGGTTCGGGAACACCTCCACGAATTTTCGAGCTGATAGTTACAAAAACGTGAGTTTTAAAGAGAAAAACCGCTTTGGGCCATGTAACCGCTTTGGGCTCATCTCCCCTACTAATTTTAATTCCATTCGACATATTAATAAAGATATGAACTAACTATTCCTTATGTAATCATTTTTCAGATAATTTTAATTTTTTATTTATTAGAAGATTCTAACTAGTAATAAGTAAAATTCGCTATGTGTAATTGTATAGATAAGTTCATGTGGCTACGTTCCGGGAATTTCTCAGTGCAAACTATTTTCGTAGATATATCTTCGTATCTTCGTTGATGTTTTTATGTATAATATTGCAACGAGTCTGAATGTATACCATATCTGTTATGTACTTTTTCGGTAAGTTTTTCCATCATTGTACATACACCGATTTCATCAATTATACACATTGTAATATAATATATTATGCTCTCTAGTTGACCTGGTACTCTCGAAAAGGGTCGTAGTATACGACCGGAACGTCGGCAATCCTTATCGAAATGCATAATTTTCATTTGGAATCGCATGGATTTCTTTGCTTTAAAAGCATGCAATTTTGGATCCCTAAGAGTTTTTTAGTAAGTACGCACTCAAGAACACTATTTACTATGAAAGTAGCTCAAAAATCGCCAAAGATCATCAAATGGAGCTTAGGTATGTACTTTTCTTGGAGAGACAATAGAAAATAATAACATCATAGTCTACGTATGTGTAAAATAAAAAACAATAGGAATGTTACATGGCTCGTCGCTGTAGTTTATAATTGCTGTTATTTTTTAATTGAAACAAGAATTTTTTATTATAACAAAATTATGTAAAATCATACACAAATAACATTAAAAATGTAAAGTGGGCCGTCGCTATAGTTAATATAAACAATAAATCGTGCTTTTTCTTGCTACATAAAGATATTAAATCAATGATGCGTCGCATCTTTATTAATAACTTTTTATCAAATATTTATAATTTCAATTTCCACATTGTTTCTTTAGACCATGTTAAACATTGTTGACTTCATAAATTACACATTCTCCTTCAAACAATTTTACTAAAATAAAAATCTCTGTAAAAAACCTTGTACAAAGTACGCGACGGCCCGCTTTTTTATTAAAAATGAAAAACTACAACTTGGCAATCTGCGAAGCCTACTTTTTGGTATTAAATAATTGCATTGGAAACATGGGATGGAGCAACTCTAGCGCAGGAAAATGATCTATGTACTTGATTCAGGTCATTATCATACTAGAAGAATCATCCTACGTTATACGGTTATTTATGAACTATGAAACAATAGAAATTGAATAAATTCATAAAAATGTTTAATAAATTAAATGTTATCACAAAATGTACCGGTGGGTTTAAATTTTAGATTAAAGATTAGTAAAATAAATTTTTTTAATCCTACTGCACATAAACAATTTTAAAAAATTATCTAAAAATTGTATATGCATAACCTTCGAAAAATTAAACTTATTTATTATTTATACAAACATATTAAATATTGAACCTGAATTGATAGATGTACCAAAATGTTATATTTAACGTTTACGAAAAAAGCGGGCCGTCGCGTACTTTGTACAAGGTTTTTTACAGAGATTTTTATTTTAGTAAAATTGTTTGAAGGAGAATGTGTAATTTATGAAGTCAACAATGTTTAACATGGTCTAAAGAAACAATGTGGAAATTGAAATTATAAATATTTGATAAAAAGTTATTAATAAAGATGCGACGCATCATTGATTTAATATCTTTATGTAGCAAGAAAAAGCACGATTTATTGTTTATATTAACTATAGCGACGGCCCACTTTACATTTTTAATGTTATTTGTGTATGATTTTACATATTAAACTTAAACAAGTTTCTAACTTAGTTAATTAATTATTAAGAATGGCGTTTGCAAAAACACAACCAGACTCCACAATTGGCTTTTTATAAAAATTGGCGAAGACGGTAGATTGGTCTGACCAGCCGGCAGCCCTCCTAATGCTATCGAAACCGACACTAGCTTGATGAGCAGTCGAAGATGCTGCATGTCTAGTGCTATGAGCACCGAACAGCGCAGTATCGATACCGCTAGCAGTGAGAGTCTGCTTGATCCATCGCCCTTTGGTTTGCGAAGAGGCAGGATGCAAAGGTTTTTTGAAAGTAAAAATAAACTTGTCAGTGCTCAGCTGACTCCTAATGGATAATGTCATATCCCTGTAAGCTAATAATGTCTCCGCCGGACAAATACAAGGGCGTTGGCGAAAAAAAAAGAATTTCTAGCAGAGGCTGGGTTTTTCCTATTCCTGAAGTTTTAATTTAAGTCCGTGATAGAAATTATAATTTTGTCATTGTCAGCTATAATATTAGGAATCCTAATCACAGACAAGGTTTGACATCTCTGTCCAGTAGCCAAAGCCAATAATCTAACCATCTTCTTACTCAGTTGTTCAAGAGTTAGGGATTCATTTGGGTATTTATTTCCCAGATAATCAAGCACAATATTTGGATTCCACGTAAGACTATACCTTGGAAATGAAGGTTTCAATTTGAAAGCTCCCTTAAAGAATCTTTTCACCCGCTCGTCTTGTCTTACATTATTTCCAGAAATAAGTGACAAAGCTGAACGATGATTATTCAACGACCCGTAAGCAAAACCCCTAGATAGGCACTCTGACAAAAAGTCAAGCAAATCATATACTTCGATTTGCATTGGGTCGATATTCCTGTCATGACAGTATTGCCACCATAGTTTAAAGCTAGAATTATATTGTAACTTTGTGCTACTAGACAAAGACGAAATCATCACCGCTAGTGCTGATGGAGGAACTTGTCTTCTAATGAACGCTTCCCGCATAATATGCTCGCCACCAGGGAAAGACGGCGATGCAGAGGATGGGTCTCTCTGAAATTAGACGAGAGTAAATGTTTGGCAGGAGAAAAAACTACCATTTCGCTACAGACTAGCGATTTAAATACAGGATACCAAGGCTGAGACGGCCAGTTTGGCACCACAACTATACCAGTTGCTCGCTCAGAAATTATTTTATGCAAAACCTTTAACACAAGCGAGAATGGCGGGAATGCGTAGAAAAACATGTCCCATTTGATCGTGAAAGCATCGATATTATGAGCATAAGGATCCCGTTTCCACGATATGTATTTCTTACATTTCGCATTTAATCTTGACGCAAAAAGATCAATTTCTGGTCTTCCTAATTTAGATACTATAGTCCTGAACACAGTGGAGTGCAGCTCCCATTGAATGTCGATATTCCTAGACTCGTTATCCGCTTTGATATTTTGAGACGACTTTATGTAGGAGGCGAAAAGAAAAATACGGCTATTCGCTCCGTGCACGACGCATGGTGACATCTGGTGGTTAGAAAGCGGCAAAAAAGGTGGAAAAAATACACAGAGCACTATAGCGATTTATGAAAAAAAGTGCAATTAATTAAGAAAAAAGCATAATTTCGTAATTGTGCTTCGTGTCTTTAATATCCACGATATCTTTTATTATTTTAAATCAAAACACACGTAAGTACTGTCCGGTGTATTTAAATTTTTAAGATTTTGCTTTTCGGTTTGAGGTCCCTTTGTGAAGTAGTTTCGATAAATGATATACTAATTGGAAAAACTAAATAAATTTTTAATAAAACTTGAACTGAAACTGTTTTCTAATTTTGTTAAAATAAAAATTGAAATTTCCCCCAAAAAAAAGAAATTAGTGTACTGCCATCCAAATTTTGGATTGAAAGTAAAAAATGTGAATTTAAAGAATAATTTTTTCTATCTAGGTCAGCAAAAGAAATATTTTGCAATGAATATAAGCATCAGGACTGGATTTGAAAGAGTGACCCATGACATCATTTTTCAACCGGAAACGATACCCAAAGGGAAAGCTTTGGTTAAAGCAAATCATGTCCGGAATGTTGAAGAACATAGAGCAAATGGGAAAAGTTTTTTAATCCAGGCCGAAGTTATAAGGCAAACTTCAGTGACATCTCCACCTTACCGCACAAAATAAAACGATCAAACGAACTTACCTGTATGTGAAGTTCGATCGTTATTATATGATAATGTCGCTCGAGATGATTACACAATGCAGCAGTGCCCTGATGCCCGAAGAACCACATTTTTAGAGTACAAATTGAAAATAGGCGCTTACTAGTATCGCCTCACTTCGCGCGCGCCCACTTCAAGTCATTATTTAGAGAATTAAGAAGAGAAATTTGTTCATTGGGGAAAAATGTAAAGGGTATATAGGGAGGGACTGTAATCATCTCGAGCGACATTATCATATAATAACGATCGAACTTCACATACAGGTAAGTTCGTTTGATCGTTTTATTATATTTCAAATGTCGCTCTTCGAGATTACACAATGCAGTTGTTCAGAGTTGCCAATTTCTCTTCTAACGAAAAACGTTTTTTTTTTTTTTTTTTTATATATATATACAAGAAATGTACACCTCCCTTCTTGAATTAGATAATTATTTATTATTTAACACTGAAACAGCAAAAGCATCACTGCTAGATACAATGGGACGATTATAAAATTTCGCAAACATAAGCGATTTCTGTGACCAGCCAGCCGTTCTTTTAATTGTTTCTAGACTAACTCCCCTGACCAAAGCCACTGACGTAGAGGCATGTCTAATGCTATAAGCTGAGAATACATCCGTGTCTATCCCAGCTTTAGATAATAACAAATTTATCCAACGACTAATTGTCTGAGTCGAAACCTTTCCATATGGTTTCCTAGTTGCAATAAACAACATTTTCTCATCTTTCCTTAAATCTATAGTTAGGTCTAAATATTTAAGTAACGTAGAAGCTACACAATAAACCGGCTTCTCCATTAAAAATGGTAATGTCAAATGTGGCTGGACAGCTCCTAACCTAGACGTTTTTAAGCGAGCAGGAATCTTAATTCTAATTTGAGTATCTGAGACAACTATATTTTCTATATTAATTTTGCTAAGAGTTTGTATCCTATGCCCCGTACTTAGAGCTAATAAAACTACTGTTTTTAGGGTTAAATCAATTAAAGATAACTCTTCTGTGGGTCCCAGACTCTCAATGTAATTTAAAATTTTATCTATGTCCCACGTTTCCTCATATTTGGGTTTAGGTGGTTTTAGGTTAAATATCCCTTTAAAAAAACGACTGATTAAAGAGCTATTAGACGTATTCTCTGAGAGCAACAAATTAATCGCTGATCTAGCACAGTTAAGAGAACTGTAGGAAGCTCCACTATTATAATAATGTGTTAAAAATTCTAAAACTATAATTTCTGAAGCGTTGTACACGTCGATATTACTACCTATACAAAAATTCCACCACTCCTTAAAATGAACATTGTACTGTTTCAAAGTCGAAAGAGAAATAGAAGCCATGAAAACATCAATGCTCTTTTTTGGCACCTTCTTCCTTAAGAAAGCTTCCCTGAGACAAACGCTGCTACCAGGGAAAGCCTCTCTGCCAATGGGTGGTGGATTTTCCTACAAGGTGAAAACAACAAATTTATTGAAGGCTTAAACTCCAATATTTCGCCACTAACTAACGATTTAAAAAGGGGATACCACGGCTGAGATGGCCATGATGGTACAATTAAAATACCACTAGCCCTCTCAGATTTTATTTTTTGGAGACATGATAAAATAAGACTAAATGGGGGAAAAGCGTAAAAGAACCATGGTGTCCAAGAGATTGTAAGAGCATCGACTGCAAACGACTCGGGGTCTCTATGCCAAGAACAATATGTAGAACATTTCTTATTTATTCTTGAAGCAAACAAGTCTATATCTGGCGACCCAAAATTTGATATTATTCGCTTGAAAGCTTTATCAGAGAGTTCCCATTCAGTATCGATGTTATTTACTCTAGACTCACGATCAGCCACAATATTGTCTTTTGAAGCAATGTAAGAAGCAAAAATCCAAAGTTTCCTTCTTTCACACCATTGCCAAATCTGTTTTGCTAACCAATTAAATTTAGGAAAGCGCACGCCCCCCATTTTATTAATGTAAGATATCGCAGTAGTATTATCTACTCTCAAAAGTATTTCGCAGTTCCTGAGATCTTTTGCAAAGGTTTTTAAGGAAAGAAAAATTGCTTTGAGCTCCAAGAAATTAATGTGATCTCTTCTCTCATCACATGACCAAAAACCACCCGTAGAAATTCCACTACAAGATGCACCCCAACCGGTGAGGGATGCGTCTGTAAAAATCTCTGAACTGTAGCGATAAGTTCTTATCGGATTATACTGAGATTGCACCGCAGATTTCCACCATCTAAGATCATCAGAAACGCAGTTTGGAATGTACATTGTTCTATCAAAATCACTGTTATTTAATATTAAAGCTATTATTTTTTCCCTCTCTAGATTTCTACAATATAAAAGACCATAAGCGATGGCTGGGCTTGCCGCGATCAAAGTGCCAATTAATTTTGCCAAATCTCTAATTCTGCATCTTTCTTTGAGAATAAAAGACGATAATTGCTCGAACAATGCATCTCTCTTCTTTTGAGTCAGTTCTAACCTAAATTTGTCTGTATCGATTATAAAACCCAAGTATTTACAACGTTTTGACGGAACAAGATTACTCTTTTCTGTATTAATAACAAAACCTAGACTCTCAAGACACATTTTCGTTTGTTTAATATTTTGGAGACATTCTGAATAAGATTGTTCAATGCAAATCAAATCATCTAAGTAGATCGATGAAGTGAGACCTTTCGATCGAAGTCGTTGAACTATCGGTTTCATTACCTTAGTAAAGACATACGGGGCAGAAGATAAACCGAACGGCAAACAAACAAATTCATACAATTGACCTAGAAAAACAAATTTTAGATATTTTCTATGTGACTGATGAATAGGAATAAGGAAATACGCATCACGCAGGTCTATCGAACACATATAAGAACCCTCTGATACAAGTTTCAAAACAGTTCTCATGTCCTCTATTTTGAAATGTTCCTGGCCAATAAATTCATTTAACTTTTTCAAATTGAAAATAAACCTTTTCGTCCCATCTGGTTTGGGTCTAAGAAAATATTTCGATAAGAACTGATCCTCCTGAGCTTTAGATGGGACTATAGCTCCCTTCTTAAGTAAATTATTTAATGAGTCAGATATGTCTTTAATTTCGCTTGATGACCAAGAGGGTTCATTTGGAGGGTTTATTTGAATGACTTTTGTTAAAAAAGGAATCTTATAACCGCTAACGCATTCCAAAACAAAAGGATCTGTTGTTATCCTCTGCCAAGCAGGTAAAAAATGCTTTAAATTCCCTGCTATTACCTCTAACGTCTTGTTTGGGGGGTTTGGCGAAATTTGGAGGGTACACGCGCTTGCTGTCGTCCTTGAAAACGGCTTGGAGGTTGGTTGAATGACGTCTGATAAGCTGTTGGCTTGCTCGAAGTCCGAAAAGGCACCTTCCATGCATTCGACGATCTGCTGCCCACTTGTGCTTGCTTTCGCAGTACAAGTGGGCTCTTCCAGTTTACCGGCCTATTATTTTGAGTTTTGATCATAGGCGTAAAAGAGGTTGACTTTAAATCATCTCCTGCCCTAGCGATAATTTTCGCAGACCGTATCTTTTCCGATAAGTTGTCGCCAAACAGAAAATTTCCCGGCTTAGATTCATCAAGAATCGTTTTAAATTCACTTTTCATCGTAGGTGAAATGAAAGCTCTTCTGGCCACAGAAAAACTACGATACAATTGAGCCAGCATCTTCGATGAGTCACTCAGTTTTTGTATTAGCTCAATTTTATCCACCTCGTCGTTATCCGATAACAAGGTGTTGAGAGCCATAGCCAATGCCACCATAGCCGAACCTGCCAAATTTTGACTCTCAATAAAATGATTATCCCTTTTATTGACTTGTTCAGCCGACTTCAATTTTATTTCCGGATTGAGAGCCGGTGCTTCAACCATACAGCCTTTAATTGCCCGAGAATATTTGGGCAACAGTGACTCCTTCAAATCTTTCTCATGATCACTTTGTGACCAATCAATTAACAAATCCGTCAAATTAGGATGAAGCTCTTGTTCAACAACCATTTTCTTAGAAGAAGTACCTAAAACGCGAAGAATCTCGTCCGATAACTCGCTGGGAGTCTCTAAAACGGCCGATTCCTCCAAAGCTTTATTTGGTTCCCTTGGATCTTCAATTACCAATGACGGCAATGCGCTATGCGCGAGAATTTCATTATTTTGAGATGTAACCTCTATGAGATTATCATCATCTGAAAATTCCAGATGGAAAAAAGTAAGTATAACATTCTGAGTGACCGTCCTATAGGATAGGTTCTACCAGAAGATGAGTACGATATGCTTTGCCTCGAGTCAAAGTCATCGTCTCGTATGAAATTTTCCTACCTCCGTTACCATGGCAAGCTGGCGAAGTTTGTCTAGACATAACCCGGGAAGATATAGTCGGAGAAACTGGTTTTTCTTGTAAACCTTTACGTTTCGATTGAATCTTAAATAATTTCCGTAACAAACGTTCCTCTTTCTCTTCATCGGATCTCCTCCTCTTCTTAGATTTTCCCATGATTAATAATACAAATTTTTTATAAATCTCGTACTCCTAACGATGTGAATTCCTCGACACACGAAAACACAATGACTTGAAGTGGGCGCGCGCGAAGTGAGGCGATACTAGTAAGCGCCTATTTTCAATTTGTACTCTAAAAATGTGGTTCTTCGGGCATCAGGGCACTGCTGCATTGTGTAATCTCGAAGAGCGACATTTGAAATATAATTAAATGTAAACATACAGGATTTTTTCACGCTTGTCTGTTCTTTTAGTATAGATTATTAATTCCATCTAATACATTTTTACAGATTAATGCAGCTCGGAAAGTCATTGGTGTTTCTTGTGATTGTATTTATAATAAAAGTGGACACTGTAAACACATAGCAGCAGTGATTCACTATATAAACAATGCAGAGAGCCTAACAAAAACAAATTCTGAGCAGCAATGGGGAAAACCGTCTGCTCGTCAATTCGCACGGGAAAAGTATTCGAAAGGAAAATATTTTTTTGAAATGTTTCCCCCCCAAAAAAAATCAAAAGTGAATACGTTCAAGCTGAGCCTGTCTGAATTAACAGCACCTTCACCGCTCCGGACAATCATGCTCGAAGCAAATAAAGAAAAAAAAGATGAAACAATCAGCACTTTAATGAGCGATATGCTTAAAACAGTGGACATCCTGCTTGAAAGAGATGAGTGCAAGAGGTGTTTGGATATATTTTTTTGTATGAGCGAAGGGAAAGTGGTTTACACTTATATTCAAGGAATTGAACAAAATCTCTACGATTTTTATGTGCAAACAATAGTTTTGTCAAAAACCAATATTATAAGCTTGTGCTGTGACACGCTGGAACAGTCAAAATGCGATGAGTGGTTTAGAGCCAGGCAAATGAGAATATCTGCCAGTAAGAAAGCACACATTATAAAGAGCCGAGTGCACAAATCTATAAAATCTTTAATCGCAGATCTTTTGTGCCCAAAAATAATAGATACTGCTTCAACGCGCTATGGGAAAGAATACGAGAAATGTGCTAAAAAGGAGTATGAAAAGTTGTATGGAAAGAAAGTTAAAAAAATTGGTTTGTTGGTGAGCGAAAAGCAACCTTGGCTCTGTGCCAGTCTGGACGGAATTGTAATTGACAGCAATAACAATATAATTGGAATTGTCGAATTCAAATGCCCAATTTCGTGCAAAAAGCAATCAATAATTAATTTAAAACAAAAAAAATGCAATGTTAATTATTTAATATTTCAAGATGGCCAAGTGAATCTTAAGCAAAGTTCGTTATATTATACACAATGTCAAATACAAATGTATGTATCCGGAACTGAGATATGCGATTTATTTATATACTCACAAGTAAAAGATGGAAGTATTTGTTTACAGCTAAAACGTGACGAACGTTTCTTACAAACAGCAGTCACAAAATGCGAAGAGTTTTATTTTCAATATTTTCTTCCAGAACTACAAAAAAAAATATTCAGAGAAGAATCTCAATCTAATGAGTGAAATAAGTATGATATAAAAAAAGTGGCTACCATCTTGTATAACATGAAAAATGTGATATTAAGCTAATCTAATATGGAAACTGTGATATTAATCTAATATAATGTGGAAACTGTGATATTAAGCTAATCTAAGATGGAAAATGTGATATTAATCTAATATAATTTGGAAACCGTGATATTAAGCTAATCTAAGATGGAAAATGTGATATTAATCTAATATAATTTGGAAACCGTGATATTAAGCTAATCTAAGATGGAAAATGTGATATTAAACTAATCTAAGATTGAAATTGTGATATTAAGCTAATCTAATATTGAACATGTGATATTGATGGAGTTAAATAGATTGTTCCTCTGACGAACAGCCTTACTTTTCATGAAAGAGGCGTGTTTATTTTATTACTGTTTTTATGAAATTTGATTGAAAAGTATAAATAGCTTAAGAATGTCAAAAAAAAACAAAAATTCGTCAAATAAATATTTATTCTACAAATGTTAAATATGTACAAAAATTTCATTTGCATACATGTATGTCCCTTCGCTCATCGCCTAACGTGGTTTTTTTACCGACTTCGAAACTTTCTTTTTTTTAGAAGTGCATTTCACACAAGTTAACAGACAAATGTTATTGTTTATTGTCAGAAAATATAGGTGGTTGAAGATTCACTAATACGCAACACACATGCACTATGTCATCGATATAAGTAAATAAATTTGCTGGTATTTTATTTAAAATCTGATAAATCCTCAACCGCTGCATGATTCTTTCCACATGAATCCGAACCTTTGCAATATTGTATGTGTCTTCTGTCTCTTCTTTTGTGAACTCAGATTTTTTTTCTAAAAATGGTGGCATTACGAGTACTATGTGTTTGCCTTTTTCATCAATAGTTCCTCGAATATCTGGAAAACCTTTATCCGCCAAAACAACATCTCCATCCTCTAATAAATCGATCAATCCTGATTCTATAGTAATTTGAGAATCACTTTTCCGTCCACCAGCTACTTTCGATTTGAAACTAATAAAACCGCCTGGAGTTATCCCGATAAGAACTTTTGCAGTGAACCCTTTTTTATAATGGGAATACGTGAACACACGGTTATCGACGCCTGCAGGAACTTCTATCCTGAATTCTGTGCAATCAATTATTACACGAGTGTTGGCATAATCAGGACAAAAACACTCCGGCATTGTTCCTTGGACTATATCCTTTGCAGGCCAAAAAACTAAATCTGAAGTAGCTGTGACTAATACTTGCAAACATAAATGAAATATTCTGCTGACTGTTGTCCTGTGAACAGCGAATAAAACGCTTATGGCAGAAAAAGTTAATCCTGTTTTCATTTTAATCAAAAAGATTAAAAGAGCATTTTCGGCTGAAATTTTCAATTTATCTAAATTATTTGTCTTTATAGCTTTTAAAAGGAATTCGAAATTTTCGAAGCTCACTCCAGCAAGATCTAGCAATTGCTCTTTGGTTTTTATCGATGAAAACCCATTAAAATTACTGCCATCTTTACATTTGCTGTCTGCCATATCGACTTGAACAAACTGTTCGGTGAAGATCTTTTCTAATGTACCACACTGTTGGTCTTTGTATTTTTTTTGATTAGGTACTACAATCGTTGTATTATTTTCACTTATAGTTGTCTGGACTTCGGCATGACAACAACCATTTTCATAGATATAGCGGTTGCAAATAAACATTTTTTCTGGCTGAGTCCAGTTGAAAAAAATATTAACTTGGCACTCTTGGTCTTTATACACTTTCGTACTAATTTGATTTGTTGGAACATCAACTAATAAATTAGTAACGTTCGTCTCCATTTGAACCACATTGTCCTCTCCTTTCTTTATGAGAGATGATTCCATTTTCAAATTTCTTCGTTTTATGTAACGATTATGCCTAGAATAGATAATTATTTTAAACAAAACTGGAAGTACATTTTAGATAAATTGGAGAAATTATAGATCAATTACATACCGCTCTACCGATGACTTGCGATTGCGATGACTTGCGCCAGGGAATATGCTTGGCACATAACTAGGGCTCAATTCATTTTGTGATTTTTTTTTGTTGACAAAATGCTCACTGCATATGCGGCTGGATGCCGTTGGATGCCAAGGTGTACCACCGGAACTAAATTACGATAAGACACGTATGAGTTACACGAATCACGCTTTACATGCGAAATGCTTAAAAGTGAGGTTAAGGTACCTACTTTATTCTTTTTACAGCAGCAATCCATCGCTTTCTCTGCTCTGTTTTATATTTGGCTTTTGGGAAGCGATAAAATGTATACTTGCTATTTAGGCCATTGTTTTTGCAATTAACCACGCAACACGAAGTATGACCCATTTTTTTTAATAATTCTTTATGATTTCTGTACTATTTTTCCACCTTTTTTGCCTTCTTTCGCCGCCTCGTGCGCTTCGGTCGATTATCGTATCCCCTCCAGGTGGATGCACGGAGCGAATACTCACACCATGTCCAAATTTTTCGAGCAATATCATTGAGGTGTGGGAATTGCACTCCACCCATCCTATTTATATACGCAATTGCGGTCGTATTGTCGATACGTAGAAGGATATGACAATTGTTAAGATTCTTAGCGAAAGATCGTAACCCAAAGAATGCTGCAAGTAGCTCCAAATAGTTTATATGATGATTTCGTTCCTCACTATCCCGTGAGCCTCCTATAGTTTCTCCATTAGAAGCAGCGCCCCAACCAATGGTGGAAGCATCTGTAAAAATTTCGAGAGTAAAAGAAAAACTAGAATTTATTGGATAAACGGTGGTTAATATAGAAAATTTCCACCAAAGCAAATCATCATGTAAACCCTTGGGAACTACCATCATTCTTTCATAGTCATCATTGTTTAACAATGCAAGATATTTCACTCGTTCTAAAGATTTCGTATATAACCATCCGTATGCGACTGCAGGGCAAGCTGCCGTGAGCGTACCCAAATAGCTAGCGAAATCACGAATACGAATGTGAGTGGTGTTAAGAAGTTTCTGAGTAAATAATAAGATATCATTTATTTTCTTGTCCGGTAATTCTAATGTCATATCATGGGAGTTTAGAATAAAGCCTAAAAAACGACAGGTATTACTTGGAGTAAGCGAACTCTTTTTATAATTAATTATGAATCCCAAACTTGTAAGGCAATTTAAAGTTTCATTGAGGTTGACTAGGCAATCCTCATAACTGTCTCCAAAATAACAACTATCATCCAAATAAAAAACTGATTTTAACCCTTTAGATCGTAGAAAAGTAGAAACCGGCTTCATAAGCTTTGTAAACACGTGAGGAGCCGAGCATAAACCAAAAGGTAAAACTAAAAATTCGTATAATTTGTTATCGAAGTTAAATCTGAGATATTTAACATGATCCTCGTGAATAGGCAATAGAAAAAATGCCTCTTTAAGGTCCAAATTCACCATATAACAATTTGGCGTAACCAATTTTATTGCGGTCCTAATATCTTCCATTTTAAAATGACTGATGTCAACGAACTTATTTAACTTTTTAAGGTTTAATAATCATCTATTCCCTCCAGTGCTCTTCGTGTGACGGGGTCACAAGAACCCTCCGTAAAAGTAAAACGAGACCAGCCGTGCGTGAGATATCTGTCGAAGTGGCCATTAAGTGTTAAACAACTTTCTCATAAACATATTATTTCTGTGCGAGCGACGCCTGTATGTAGATAACCCGGGATACCCGCCGAACATCTTCGAGGTATCGTAACGACGCCGCCAATACGCATCGCCGCCGCTCATCGCTCACACTGTTAATAGGGTTGCTTACGCAAAGCTGAGCTCAGAGGGCGCCACCGAAATATAACGGTATAAGCGCGGTAAATTCAGATAATAAAAGTTTTTATATGGTGTGGTGGAAGTATTCTATTTTAATATATTATTGTTCTTTATTCAAAATGGATAACAAGTACGGACACTTAACACTTCCTGAGTTGAAAAAATCGCTCCGGGAGCGCGGTGCAACTCTCACAGGAAAAAAAAAGACCTCATAGAAAGACTGGTCCAATATGATGCAAATAATAATTTTTTATTAAAACCATGTACTTCTTCGTCATACATTGAAGATGAAGAGCAAATAAATTTTCTATTCATGCCAGACGCAAACAAGTTTAAAGATCTTAATGCGGACTCCAATTTACCTCCTCTAACAATTTTAAACATACAGAATTATTTAGCAAGATTTAATGCAAATGTAGAAAAAGGGATGAGAATGTATTCAAATGAATTCCTATTATATGCAAGAATGGTATTTTATGATAATAAGTATTATTTTACGGCACAATGCAAAGCCTCTATGAAAAAATCTGTTGTTTACAACATAAATATTCATATATTACTTTATGGAAGTATAGATAGTTGTCAGTGCGACTGTAGCGTAGGTAAAGCACCTAATGCTCACTGCAAACATGTAGTAGCTGTATTATTTGGCATAGAACAGTTGAAAAGAGAAAAAAAAAAAATTTTATTTAGTACTTGTACCCAGAAGTTACAAAAGTTCCATAAACCCCACAAAACGTTTTTTGGTAGTCCTCTAAAACTAGAGAATCTACCTCATGAAGGTAATAATCAGAAAACTCCAATGGTTTTTAGCCCTGTTTGTGATTTAGATGTTAAGAAATATAGAGAAAGGGTTCGCAATATGTGTGTGAATTACATAGGTCATACACATACTACCATGCCGTTTAAATTCACTATTGACCCAGCAAACATATATGCTATTGTGAATGATCATGATTATATCACTGACTATAAGCATATACTTTTAAAACATTTAAATCTTTTGGATCTCAATGAAAGTGATATAATAAAAATTGAAATGGCCACTAGAAACCAAGATAAATGTGATTATTGGCATGAACTCCGAAAAACTCATCTAACTGCATCTAATTTTTATGGTATTTGTAAAACCGTGTCCACTGATGCTAAGATTAGCCTAGCGAAGCGAATTATTAACCCAGTAGTTTTTAAAAGTAAACAAACTCAGCATGGAAAAGACTGTGAACCGAAAGCTATTGCATTATATGAATCATGTGGAATAGTAGTACACAAATGCGGTTTGATTTTTAACCGACTTCGAATAGGAGGAGGTTACTCTATTCGACAGTGGGCGATCTTGCTTTTGTAGGAGTTCGCGTGTACGTGGTATTGTATGCCACTGTACCGTGACATATTATATGCGTAAGGTGTACGCGGGGATGCGTCGCGTCGTTCCGCGATCGGTTGCCAGCGAGAAAAGACAAACGAGCGAGTAGCAAATTTCGTGCGTCGTAACGACGAGAAGGAAAAAAATGAAAAGCGAGACGCTTTGCGCGAACAAAGCGGTAGCCAGACCACGCGTGACCGTCGAGAAAGAGAGAGCTGTAGCGGGATTGTTTTTATAATAAAAAATTGATTTATTATACGCTACATATCTTTTAGACCCTATAGTTTATCAGAAGTGGGATTCGGGACTTGTGCCTGAGGACAACAAATTTGTAAGGTAAATCGTGGATAATTTGTCGCGTTAAGTGTACGCGTCGTGTGTTCAAATAGTTTGTCGGTCACGGATAAAGTGTATCTGGAAAAATGCCATTGGAACGACATCTGGCGGACTACACAGTACCCCAATTGAAGGAGCTATTGCCCTTACATGGTTATGGTATTGGTGGAAACAAACTCGAGCTAATTAAACGAATACAAGAGGCAGATCCAGACGGTCGATGGGTTCTGGATGAAGCTACTAGTGGATCTGGTGAAGGTGATACCACGAACCAGGAAAGCGGTAAGACGAAATCGAATACTTCGGGTGATGATCGTGAGGAAATGGCGCGGCAGCTCGAAGAGATGAGACGAGAATTGGAGATGCTTCGCATGGTCAGGTACAGAGAGGCACCTCAGGTCCGAGAAAATAATTCGTCCAGGGTTAACGTTGCGTCAATTAGCGAAATGTTAAGTATCTTTGATGGGACGAACGGATCTTTCGATGGTTGAAGAAAACAAGTGCTGTTATTGAAAATCACATACGGCTTGAGCGACGACATGACGAGAGTGTTGATCTGCTCCAGGCTGAAGGGAAAAGCTCTTGTTTGGTTCCATTCAAAACCAGAGCACATAGAATTACCGATCGAGCTTTTATTTGAAGAAATTAAGAAAATGTTCGATCAGCGTCCTAGCAAAATACAATTGAGAAAACAGTTCGAGGAAAGAGTTTGGAAACGCGGAGAACCGTTTACCGCGTACGTTCACGACAAAATCATATTGGCTAATAGAGTACCGATTAGTGAAGATGAAAGAGTTGACTACATAATTGATGGAATTCCTGATGTAATGCTGCGAGATCAGGCCCGGATACAACAATTCGCGAATGTAGAAAGGCTTATGAGTGCATTCGAGAAGATAACGTTATACGCGCGGGGATATGGTGGTGATAAATCGGACAAACCGTATAAGGGACCTAATAAAGTTAATAAAGTGAACACGGGCGGTGAAAACAAAGATAATAAGAGTTCGGAGCGTGGCAAGCCGCGCTGCTACAATTGTGGTCAGTGGGGGCACATGTCTTTCGACTGTACTAAGGAGGAACGACTAAAGGGATCTTGTTTTAAGTGTGGATCGAAGGAACACACTATAAAAAATTGTACGAGCACCAAGGACCGGCAGAAGGCGGATGTCAGCTGTGTGGAGGCGTCATCGGACATCGATTGCGGGGATGCGTCGTCGGATGTTGGCTGTGTCGAGGTTCCGTCGAGCGTAAGCAGCGTGAGGATGCCATTAGCCGACGCCGAAGTTTTCAAGACGGTGGACTACGAGATTCAGCACGATGGCGAGCTTTTCAGCATGAGACTCGTAACACTCCTAGATAGTGGTAGCCCGATCAGTTTTATAAAAGAGAAGTTCGTAAGTCCAGTAATAATAGAGAAGATAAATGAAAACTCGTTGCACTATCACGGTTTGAATAAATCTCGCATAACGTTTCTGGGAAAAGTAATTGTATCGGCAAGATTAAATAATGTCGAGCGAGATATAGAATTGTATGTCGTTCCAAACGACACTATGTCGTCGATTGTAGTTTTTGGTAGGGACGTCCTTGCAAAATATAAAATAAAATTGACGGAGGCGCGAGAAGATGAAAGCGATGTTACGCGAGAAATACTAAACATCGACGTCAGTAATTCAGGAGACGTAGAGGCGGCCGCTTTAAACATAAATCCTGAAATTGCATTGTCTGACCAAAAGAAATTAAAGTCAATGTTTTAGAATCAATATTTGTTACCGGAACTGCCTAAAAATCCTAAGGTGGAGGCGGAATTGAAAATCGTAGTTAAAGATGAGAAGCCGTTTAGCTTTACCCGTCGACGTCTCTCATATACTGAAAAAATTGAACTTCGAAAGATTATTGACGACTTACTAGATCGAGAAATAATTCGAGCGAGCGAGTCGGAATACGCGTCACCGATTGTCTTGGTGAAAAAGAAAAACGGGCAATTGCGTATGTGTATTGACTTCCGTACTTTGAATAAGAATATAGTTAAAGACAATTACCCGTTACCTTTGATCGAAGATCAGCTAGACGTATTGAACAAGAAAAAGTATTTCAGTTTATTTGATCTTAAAGACGGATTCTACCATATAAAAAAATTTTTAACAAAAAAAATAGAAACCGACTTCGAAAAAAGCGCTAAAAAGAGTGAAATAATTTTTTATGTATACCGACAATATTCGATTTCATCATTATCATACTCAGAATATTGCAACTTTTTCGGCGGCGACACAAAATATTCCAACACGGTCATTTTCACGAACAAAGGAGTAAGTGTCTAATACATAAATATCCATCAATGTCCGTGAATTTCTGGCTATTAATGTACTGTTAATTAATTTTCTGTCGCCGCCGAAAAAGTTGCAATATTCTGAGTATGATAATGATGAAATCGAATATTGTCGGTATACATAAAAAATTATTTCACTCTTTTTAGCGCTTTTTTCGAAGTCGGTTTCTATTTTTTTTGTTAAAAATTTTTTTTAATGCATGAAAAGCCTTTCTTAGGGACTTCACCAGATGGTCTGATAGGTGATAACACAATATTAGAAGTGAAGTGTCCTTTCAATCAGAGAAACTACACTGTGAGTGAGATAACCATACCATTTTTAAAAATAAATGAAAATAATGAGCTGTAATTGGATCCAATTCATCCATACTATTTTCAAATCCAAGGTCAGCTAATGGTCACTGGTCGAAAATATGCCAATTTATTAGTGTATACCTATGCTCATTGTAAAATCATAGATGTTCCTCGAAATGAAATGTTCATTGACCAATTGAAACAGGATTTAGAGTCTTTCTATTATGATTATTTCCAGCCTGAAATATTTGAAAAATATCTTTATAAAGGTTATAGCAAAATTAAAAACTAACTTTTTTAATTTTAAATATTTATTTAGTCTGTGATATGCTTATTTAAATAAAACATTTTTTTCAGCTGCAATATTTTATTTTTCTCACGCTTTTTGAGATACAATTCCTTCCCTGAAATTACAAAGCATTTGACAAACAAAATATATTTTTGACATCAACTTTAAATACTTGTTATTTATTGGCTCCCGCAAAAAATTAAATGTCTTCGTCTGCCCTATTAATCGCTCTATATGAATGCGTTTAGATGCTAGTTTTCTATCCTTTAAAACAGTAGCACCTGAAAATTGATTTTTCCCTTTAAGAAATGCAGGAATATTTACAATCACTCCTTTTGGTGCAAAAATATCTTGGACGTTGAATCCCCGGTCAGCCATTACACTGTCTCCACGTTCACATTTGTCCAATAAACCACTTCGTTCTACAATTTGCCGATCGCTGGTGCTACCACCGTATGCTTCAGAACAGTGACATAATAAACCACTAGGAGTAGCTCCAACTTCAAATTTTACAGTTGATCGATTTTTGTATGAACTCCACAAAGCTTGTTGAGAAACTGGATTTTTTGGCCGCTGAACAGGAATTTCTGTGCAATCTACAATGACTCTAGTAGTTGGGAAATCTTTTTTAAAGCCTTCTGGCATGTAAAATTCTACTAAATCTTTACTTGGCCATATATTTAATGCGCTCCACATTTGGTGCATAAAATTTATCCATGTCACAAAAACATTGGAAACAGATGTAGGACTTATATCAAAAAGCACTGCCATCTCAAAGTCTTGCTTATTTCTTCTTAGTTTAATTAAAGTAAGAAATAATTGATCCTCTGTGCTTAAACTCAATACTTGACTCCACCTATATTTTATATAATGAGCCTCTGGGCATAAGGTATTTAACACAAATTTAAACTTCTCGTAAGACTCCAGTCCAGTGAAAAATTTTACGGCTTTGCTATTATCTCTGAATTTTTCTATGGTAAAAAACTGATAATTTTTTTGAGTACCGACTTCACATGTAGAAAATGCTGATACATTATGAGAAACTGAAGATGATGCACTGATTTCACTCACTTCTACTTCTAAAGCACAGTTAATGTCATCTACTACAGAATTTGCATTTGTTAAATCAGCATTAGTACCACCCTCAGGTACACCTGTTTCTATTATTGACAGTTGCCTTTCTGCTCTTTTTCTTCTTTGCTTATCTCCTAAAGTTTTTGTTTTGCTCCAAACAAACAGTGAGGGTATAACTCCTTTTTTCAAAATTCTGCGACTCAGTTTTATTCCTGGAGAAAAGAAATTGAATTACATGAAACAAAGTAAAAGAAATAAGAAAGAATTCTACAAAAATTGTAAGTAAATTAAGCAACTGTTTTATAGGTGATGTTACATTATGAACAAATTACCTAAACACAATTTCAGAAGTGAACAGCAACTGAATGATTATTGATTATTACATTTTACGCTTACCTGTCTCAAATCCTTCAGTAATGTAATCTTCTACTCTGAAATGATCAGAACACAGCCTTGAATGCTTGGTAGGCTTGAAATTTTTACAACGGATAGCTACTTGCCATTGCTGGCAAAGCTTTATGTCTTTAGGAAATAAATGAACCCCTACGTTTTTGCATCCAAATGCACAACACTTATGCATTTTTTTTTATTTTATCAACACTAAAAGTACAATTTCGATCACTGATCAGTAGTTTTGATGCACAGACGAAAAAGGTCTTGATGTCAACTTAGACATTTGTATTTGTTTACGTTATAGTTCGGTGGCACCTCTAGCGGGAGAAATTGGCAGTAAGGTTCCCTATTGGCTGAGAGGAAAAGATGAGCGACACCGGAAGGACCTCCTGCGACGCTTCCTTACATTAAGGAAGTAATAACGCTAATCGGCGTCGCCGCCTCCCCACCCGTTCGCCAGGGCCGTCTATAGTCAAAAGCCTGGCGAAAATTAAAAGATACAAGGAACATCGACGATCGGAAGAAACGGGTTTTCCGTTAAACTTCTAAACGGAAAAATCTACGAGGGAGGAGGAAAAAGTGAAGGAGTGTCCGTAATGCCTGTGTCAGTGCGTGAGCGTTCCGAGTGTGAAAGACTATCTGAATTTTTGGCGAGCGATTATCGGGGTAATGAAACACCCATAATTAAGGCGTACCTGCGTAATGTCACGTGATCTACCGGCACGAGCCTCGGCCGTGCGTGCGACACGCGTGCTCGCTCTCTTGTGCTCGGACGATTGAAGTAACCGGTCCTCTCTGTACGATTCTCTGTAATACCTAGTAGTGCATAGCTTTTGTTCTTGTTACCCCTTGCGCGTAATACACGAGGAAGAAGAGCGAAGCTTGACTGTAAGGAACGACCGTTTTCGCCGAGACCGAACCTTTGCCTGCGAGTGATAACTGCCGAGAGGAGGGTGATTTGGTAAGAGACGATAACGTCGTTCGCCTACTTACGAGAATTGGTAAAGATATCTGTGACTAGTCGATCGGGGACGGGGAAGGAATTTCGTAAGTCTGGGACTTTGTTAGTTAACTCGGTAGATCCTGCCGGCACGTGGCCACAGGTCGCGAGTGTAACTTCTTTTGAGATATTCGAGTAGCATTAAATCGAGTAAATAATCCTCCTCGCCCCGAGCGTACAGAAAAGAGAGAGTTCTTTGTGTTTTTGGTATCGATGACTGAGTCATTTCGAGCACGGAAGCTGCGACCTTCCGAGAGGTCTTGAATGGCCGTTTTAAGCCGGTAAACCGTCCGCCGCTTGAGCTAATGTATCATATCGTTATCTGTGGCCGAATTTAGCATTGTAAAGAAGTCTGAAACATTATTTTATGGCCTTATCGAATTACTGGTTCGATTGTCTTTGTGTATGTACGCGACCTCGTCCAAGGGCGAGACGCCTGAGTTTCAATAACTTATTCTCTTTTCGGAGATCTTGAATTTCGTACGTATTGAAATGGAAATTACTAATCGACTTTTACGTTTTGTATAAGAATTATCTGAGTGACCTATCTATTATCTGAGACATTAACTAAGCGGAGTAGCCGTCGAGAATTGTATGATCGCGTCAAGCGACGGGAACGTTTTTCTTGTAACCGCTTAAAACTTGCCACCACTTATCTAATCATCTAACTTTCTTTATGAATAAATCTCATTTCTTTGGCGTACACAGTTTATCTCACGGCTCGCTCTCATTCTCTTCTATGTGTTCTCTTGTGAATGTAAAGAACCTTCGCCTCTCCGTTACTCCCTTAGGAGACTGACTAGTCGGAAGTCTTGTGCCGGTTCATCCGCTCAGGCCTCTTTATTCCTAAAACCCTCTACCATCTCCTTGGTCGTACGAGTGGTGACCGTAAGTCACCTGGCGCCCAAAATAAATCCTCATCCATTTCCGATCATCCGAAAAGCGCGATCAGGACGATTACCTGACCGGGTGCCGAAGAGGTGCGTGCCTTGGGGGACACTATCGTCTTTCGAGGATAGTTTGGCCAAGTTTCTCCTCGTGCAACGTCACATTCGGTACTAAAAAAATACTAGAAACGAACTGATCGGCTGCTGGCTCACACTCACGGATGACCTTTGCTTCGATTAATCGTTTTAATTCCTTTGAAATAAGAAAGTTGTCATTTTTTGACAATGATAACCTAGGATAAGAGTCTGGATCTTGTACAGGTTTTTGCAAAAACGGAATTTTGTAACCTAATATTAAGCTATTATTAGTAATATTTTTCCAGGCTTCTAAAAAATACTTTAAGCGACCGGCATGTACCTGGGAACTTATTTCTTCTGCCTGGCAGCGGGCGCGAACGTCCCCGGCTGCTCGTGGCGCTGCGCAGGCGCCGGAATCGGCGACGACTGCCGGGCCACTCGAAAGTTGCTGCTGCTGCCGCCGCCGCGGTGCATCGGACGAGAGTTGCGATGAGGCTGACGCGACGACGGCGACGGCCCTTTCCAGTTTAAATTATTATTAGATGCAGCTAAAGATGATTGGATGAGCTTCCCTGTCTTCTGAATTCCACGAGAAGATTTAATAAAATCGCTTAATTTTTCACCAAACAAGTGGCTATCACGTTTCCGATCCTTGAATGGTTCTATAAAAGTGTTATCGACCATTGGGGTTACCAGCGAACGCCTTGTTTCCGTCTCTAAAAAATGAGAATCTGCCAATAACTTGCCAGCATCCGCCGAACGGCGAAGTATCTCGGACGTTCCTACAGACTTCTCCAGCATATCGGACATCGTTCTGCCGAGAATAACCAGGATATGGCCAATCTGGTCCTGTTTTTTCAAAACCCTTGTATCCCTATTTCTGGCCGACTCATTTAGCATAGCAGCAATCTCTAGATTAAGAATGGGTGGTTTAATCAAAGGACAGTTCTTTGGGAATAAATATTCCCTTATCAACTCCTCCTTCTTCTCTTTTTTGAGCCTATCCTTCAAGATAGGTTCCCATCTCCTTGCTAACTCGTTATTAAAATCACGACCCCACTCCACCGTTTCACCCTCAAAATCTCCCAAGGCTAGCAAAAGCTCGGGGTCCACGGCAGGGGAATCGGCAAGATTTTCCTCAATTAATGGAGCGATCGGAGCCATTACTGCGGGCGGCGCTGGTAGCGTCGGCGTCTGCACGAGCGGCGTAGACGGCCCTGGCCGCTCCGGCCGCTCAGGTGATACCAGCGTATGTGCGGATGGCACAGGTTGCACGGGCACGAAGCCGGGCAGCGCTTCCATAGGTATCGGAGTGCCAGCACCTAGGTCTATGCTCATTGCTCGCTTACTAGACGGCGGCGAGCTGGCTGGAAGCGAAAGGACGGAAGGACTCGGTCGCCGGTCATCTAGATCGAAATAGTATCGATTAATATCGCGTATTAATTCGAACGAAAAAAAGAACTCTAGGTCAATATCACGTATTGACTCGAAGCTAAAATTTACTACAGTCTAATATCACGTATTAGATCTGAGATAAATCGTGCATAATTTGCTGAGTTAGCTGTCTGACCTATTTTGAAATTACTTAAAATCGGCACTTTCAATCCCGCTCTCCCCTACTTGATAGCGCTACAATGGGTTGTCTACGTGACGCCCAACTTATGAAGCAACCACAGAAATCTATCACATATCCGGATGTGCTCTTTCTAGTTTCAGTATCACCTGTATAGTCTGCATCACAATATGCTCTAAGTAACATTTTTTCACATTTCTAATATGTTAATCCTAAGTCTTTAGTTCCCTGTAAATACTTCATAACTTTTTTAATACTTATTACATCACTATCGGTTGGGTTTTCTACTTTCCTACTATTGTACATTACCGCATAATTAATGTCAGGTCTAGTCTTAGTTGTTAAATACAATAGACTTCCAACTACTTCCCTGTATGGGAAGTTTGTCCTCTTGTTTCCTCTCTCTGTATTTGCGTTGGTTGCGATAGGTGTGTCCGCAATTTTTGTTTCTGCCATACCATAGGTTTCTAAGACTTTCCTTAAATATTTGGTTTGTTTAAGTGTAATTGACTCTTTATCGCCTTTCTTTATCTCTAGACCTAAACAAATATCAGGATTATTATTATATGTCATGTCAAAATAGTCTTTCAACTCCCTTATAATACTGCTAAGTTCATGTTTGTCTTTGCCAAATAGAATCCCATCATCTACGTGTATAGCTAAGACTGCCGAATTATCATCCTTTTTGAAAATACATTTCTCTGTTTTTATTTGCTTGAAACCATGTGCCTTTAGAGCCGTAGTAAACTCCCTGTTCCAACAGTGGGAGGCTTGCTTCAAACCATAAAGAGCTTCTTTAAGCTTACAGATCTTCCTTCCTGCTTCCTCATATTCTTCGGGCAGCTCCATGTAGATGCTTTCTGTTAACTCTCCATACAGAAATGCTGCTTTTACGTCGAATGTTATGAAATCCCATCCATATCGTACTGCGAATGCAAATAGGATTCTTAATGAGGCGCTATTTACAACTGGGCTATAAAGTTCTTCATAGTTAATGTTATCATACACAAATAACATTAAAAATGTAAAGTGGGCCGTCGCTGTAGTTAATATAAACAATAAATCGTGCTTTTTCTTGCTACATAAAGATATTAAATCAATGATGCGTCGCATCTTTATTAATAACTTTTTATCAAATATCTATAATTTTAATTTCCATATTAGTTCTTTAGACTTTGTTAAACATTGTTGACTTCATAAATTACACATTCTCCTTCAAACAATTTTACTAAAATAACAATCTCTGTAAAAAACCTTGTACAAAGTACGCGACGGCCCGCTTTCTTCGTAAACGTTAAATATAATATAACATTTTGGTACGTCTATCAATCCAGGAACAATATTTAACATGTTTGTATAGATAATAAATAATTCTAATTTTTCGAAGGTTATCCATATACAATTTTTAGATAATTTTTGAAAATTGTTTATGTAGATACAGTAGGGATACAAAAATTTATTTTACTAATCTTTAATCTAAAATTTAAATCAATCGGTGAATTTATGATAACATTTAATTTATTAAACATTTTAATGAATTTATTCAATTTTTATTGTTTCCTAGTTCATAAATAACCGTATAACAACCGTCTAATAACCTGAATCAAGTACATAATTTATTTTCCTGCGCTAGAGTTGCTCCACCCCTTGCTTCCATTCATTCAATTAAAAAATACAAAAAGGTAGGCTTCGCATATTGCCAGGTTGTATTTTTTCATTTTTCGAAAAAAAGCGGGCCGTCGCGTACTTTGTACAAGGTTTTTTACAGAGATTGTTATTTTAGTAAAATTGTTTGAAGGAGAATGTGTAATTTATGAAGTCAACAATGTTTAACAAAGTCTAAAGAACTAATATGGAAATTAAAATTATAGATATTTGATAAAAAGTTATTAATAAAGATGCGACGCATCATTGATTTAATATCTTTATGTAGCAAGAAAAAGCACGATTTATTGTTTATATTAACTACAGCGACGGCCCACTTTACATTTTTAATGTTATTTGTGTATGATTTTACATAATTTTGTTATAATAAAAAATCCTTGTTTCAATTTAAAAATAAGAGCAATTATAAATTACAGCGACGGCCCACGTAACATTCCTATTGTTTTTTTATTTTTCGACATACGTAGACTATGATGTTATTATTTTCTATTGTCTCTCCAAGAAAAGTTCATACCTAAGCTCCATTTGACGATCTTTGGCGATTTTTTAGCTACTTTCATACTTAATAGTGTTCTTGAGTGCGTACTCACTAGAAAACTCTTAGGGATCCGAAATTGGATGCTTTTAGAGCAAAGAAATCCATGCGATTCCAAATTAAAATTATACATTTCGAGGAAGATTGCCGGCGTTCCAGTCGTATACTACGACCTTTTTCGATGGGACCAGGTTAACTAGAGGACATGTTATATTATATTACAATGTGTATAATCGATGTAATAGGTGTACAATGATGGAAAAATTTACCGAAAAAGTACATAACAGATGTGGTATACATTCAGACTTGTTGCAATATTATTCATAAAAACGTCTACGAAGATATGATAGTTCGCTCTGAGAAACTCCCGGAACGTATCCATATGAACTCATCTATACATTTACACACAGCGAATTTTACTTATTACTAATTCGAATCTTCTAATGAAGTAAAAAATTAAAATTATCTGAAAAATGATTACATAAAGAATAGTTAGTTCATATCTTTATTAATATGTCGAATGGGATTAAAATTAGTAAGTACGGGTTTTTCTAACCTGCTTGATAACCACTACCTTGTATCTCCTGCGTGTGACGGACGTTATAACGAAAAATTAGCAACTTCTTGTTATCTAAAATCTTCGATAGAATTAACCACGTTCTCAATTAATGAGAAAGAAGTCTACTGCCTTCCTTAATTATCCCTTCTAACCACACATATCCTCTACGTTTCTATAGACAAGGAAGATTGCAATAGTACTGACGGGTACAATAAATAAATAAAATGTGATAGGTTAAGATTATCGACATGTCAAACATTCCAGCGCTAGCTAGATTCCCACCTGATATCGACGCTAACTCCACTGGCTTCACTAACGGTGAAATTAGGAAACTGGACAAAATTCTATATATATAGATATACTCGCAATGTTAACGAAAAAGGTCGGAAAAAAAAGACTGATAAAATTGATGTTTCATAAAATTTCAAAACACATAAATTAGATTATTAACTTATTGGAAGCCGCGATTCTAATAACTTATATATCAACGAAAGGGAAAAAGTTCCAGGATTATGATGAAACAAACCAAAATTATGTAGCACTTCGCGTCGATGAGATATTAGCATTTTAAGGTTTCCCCCTCCCTTCAAATTTACGATTTTGCTGTAAATATACCACCGGCGTTAGTCCGATTTTTTGCGACGGACAGCCTAACTGCCGTTAGTCTGTAATTCGCCTGCTCACACACTCTTGCTACAAGTCTTGCTTTATAATTATTATTATTTTTCACTTGAAACACCCATCTGCTTGAAAGACATTTATTTCCTTTTATTTCATCTTTATTGACTAAAACCCAAGTTTCATTTTTTTCCAGTGAGTTTTTTTCCTCTTGTATGGCTTCCAGCCACTTTTCCTTATCTTTGCTACTCATGACTTCTTGATAGGTTGGATAAACATAATCATTATATTTATCAGGGAATTTCTTAATTCTTGTTGATCTTCTCACCTTATTTTCTGGTTGTTCTGATAGTGTATCTTCCTCTCCATTTATTAACGTTCTTTGAGTTTCACTATGGCTATCCTTAATATTTTCATCTGTGCTTACCATTTCATCCTCTGTGTCAGACATTGCACACTAGTACCTTCCAACGACAAAAATAGAAAAATCGACTACGACCTGTATGAAATCAGTACTCATTATTTCATTCTGCTATGTCCGAACTTTACAAAAGTATAAATTAAATGCAACTAATTAAATACTTTCATTCATGTTTCATCATCTAAAGGTGCGATTTCATTCTGACGCTTGACGTCACGTGGTACAATTGGACGAAACTGCCCCCTACACGAAATGCAGCGTCAAATGCAACGACGCTGCTAAAAAAGAAGCGCAGAAGTCAGTATATGAACCGACTAGTCCTTAACTGAAGTGAAAAAAAAAATGGCTGGAGCAAATAAATACCAAATGTGGATTTATGAGTGCCAAAAATTAATTCGTGAAGCCGAAATCGCAAAAATCCGCCGAAAAAGAATTCTGGCCGCTCTTGTATGCAATGAACTATCATTGCAGTATGTAAAAAAGACAAAAAATACACCAAAAAACATTTCTGGATCCATCCAATATTTAAATTACGTCATGAACATGGTTTTCTTGAAGCTATTTTTCCCGCTCTCTCTTCATATTCTGACAAATTTGAAAATTATTTTCGAATGTCTGCAAGTCAATTTGAGGAATTGTTATGTCTAATTGGTCCTACTATATCCAAAGAAAAAGCTGTAAGAGAGCCAATTTCAGCAACAGTACGGCTCGCAATAACGCTGAGGTAATAATTTGGAACTATTTAAAATAATTTATAAGCCACTAGCACAATTATGCTAATTAAAACTTTTGTTATTAGATACCTAGCCACTGGCGATTGCCTAACATCGGTGTCGTATCAATATTTAGTTAGCTTTACAACAACAGTTAATATCATTGGAGAAACGTGTCAAGCTCTTTGGAGTCTTCTGAGAGAAGATGTGTTACCGTTTTCACTAAAAAAAAACAGATTGGCTTAAAATCGCTAAGGAGTTTGATGAGCAATGGCAATTCCCACATTGTATAGGCGCTATCGACTGTGACGTGGTATTTTGGATACCCGTCACAAAAGAGAATCCTCTCCCCTTCGCCGTGAATTAGAGAGAGAAACGACGCGGACAGAGTCACCGGATGGACCGCGGAAGAAAATGTAACGCGAGTCGGAGGGCCTCGAGGCTGGTTCTGGGATAGGAAAATGAATAAATATTAAAATTAGACCCTCTTTCATGACCGCCACACCGGAGAAGAGAAGGACGAGGCCGGAGAGAGAACAACGGCGGCCGACGGAGCGACGGCAGGGCGAGAGAGCGAACCGTCGAAGGTGTAAGAACGAGAGAGAGAGAGAGAGAGAGAGAGAGAGGACATGCACGGCGAGAACGAGCAAGGCAGAGAGACGATCGGCGAAGAAAAAGGCCGAAATTCCGAGTCGACGAGGACCACCCGATAGCGAATCAGCAAAACATCCCTTCGCTCAATAGCGGATCGAGATGACCGCTGAAATGGTCATCGGTGGCGGTCATCCAATCGAAATTCGAAAGAAGAACGAGCAAGTCCGCCGAAGAATTATTTAGCGAAGTCGCGGAAAGCGGCCATGCGTGCGCGCGTCGCCTAACGAGGCGGTAGAGCGAGGGAGATAGCGAGTAGGCGCTCGGCTATCTTCGGGTGGGCTCGGGAAATTTCGGCAGGCCGGCTCGTAAGGAACCGCGTGCGTGATCCTTGAAAAATTACTCTGTGCGCGACGGCGACGACGTTACGATTGTTAAGAGGTGAGATAATTGAGCCGATAGAGAGAAATCCTTTGTTCACGTAAAAGTTCCTTCCGGGTGGCGGATCATCATCGCGAGGTCTTATTCCGGGGTTATTCGGAGCCGGTAACGGTAGATAACCGAGTTTATCGGGAATTGGCGATTTTTATTGTTTAAACATTGAATATTTAGCGAAAGAAATCCTTCGATTTTCTAGTTCGATTCTTTTGTTCGCTAGTAGCGGAACCAGCCTCGATCGCCGTCCGGGTGCGCGGGTAATCGCATATTAAGATCATTTAATTGTTGCTAAAATAATTATTTATTGTTCATTGCTTAAATTATAAGATTACCATAATAATAAGCCGTAAATTCCTCGGTGGAATATTCGAGAAGCAAGGCGATCACGTGCCGGCATCGAGCACGTAGCCGGCAGTTAATTTGTCCGGACGTTCGGGTAAACACCGGAGACAAAGGGAATCCGACTTTGTACTATTTCATATAGTTAACGGAAAATTTCTGATACTTTCGTTATTTCAATTGAATAAATTCTTTTTCTTGTCTTTTGTTAAAACGTGCTCCGAAGGAATTTTACTAATTTCTTTCCCCCCCCCCCCCTCAACCCACTACTCCTTGCGACTGCGTGAACGGTAATTACGTGAGCCCTTTATCGCGGAGAGGATTCTCGCGGATTAAATAAAATAATTTGTTGAGACGGTTATTTCGCGGGGAGTGCATCCGGCACCTCCCCGGAATCTTAGGAAATATCGTTGCACGACGGAAAACACATTACCATACAAGTATGACATTTTTTATTTCTGCAGTAATTTTAATTTCCGACGAAAGTACTACAATAATTAAAATAAATATTTGTTTTAGTGTCCTAATAATGGCGGTTCATCATACTTCAATTACAAAAATCATCATAGCATTGTTTTACTAGATATCTGTGATGCTAATTATTCCTTGACTTTTGTTGATATTGGCGCTTATGGCAGACGAAGTGATGGTGGCATTTTTCATGACTCTGTAATGGGCCAGAAGTTCAAACAGAAAGAAATGAATATCCCTAAACCAGAGCTGCTCACTGTTGATGGATGTTCTCTACCGTACGTACTAGTAGGCAGTGAAGCATTTCAATTGACAGAATACTTGCTTCGACCGTATCCTGGTAGAGGCGGCCTCAATCAAGATCGGAACATTTTCAATTACCGTCTTAGTCGTGCACGAAGAACTATAGAGAATGATTTTGGCATATTAGTCAGTCAGTGGAGAATTTTGAAAAAACCACTAGAATCTACAGTTGAGAATACGATAAGAACAGTTCAAGCAATTATAGTTCTTCATAATTGGCTTACAAGGGGACATTACGGCCTCGGAAATTGACTTCGGGATGAGACTTTGCAGGTTTGTAGTATACCTTTAAACTATTCGATTTGCAAAGTAAGAGCGCGCACTAGCCATAAACTTTCGAGAAAAATGGCTTTAAAGTTTTACGTGTAGGACGTATACCGGTCACTTTGAACACCATCCAAGAACAGCGAAGTGGCCGAGTTGTAGCGAACTCGCTTGCGGCGCGGGCGGTCCGTGTTCGATTCCTACGTGTGGAAACTTTTTTTTTCAATTCTTTAAAAAATTATAAAAACTGTGAAATAAAGTTAATGACATATTAATATGAAGAATTTAATTATACATAATTTTTTCTATTAATGAAATTTCGGGAATATCGTCTTTCTTTTTCAATTTTTAATTTTATATGCAAGATCCTGAATGATAATTGTCATAGAAACATTGAAAACAAAAAATATTATTACATCTCGCACAAGTTATGAAGAAAGATTATTCACATGAACAACCCTTTTTTAAAAGTTCTACCGGAAAACATACTTCATTTACATTCCTGAAAATTTCTCTTTTGTCAGAGAGCTTGGAAGCGTACCAGGCATACCGGATCATTTCATTAAAAATTGGTGATGATAACTGATGATGCACTATTGATTGTATTTTTATGCAGTCCTCACGGTAATTTATTTCTCTATTATTTTCAATGAGATAAGCGCAATTCTGTATTCGTTTTATTAAATTTTTTACTTGTCTAGAAAAATAGACATCACAAGATTGAACAAGTGGAGTACATTTTGGAGGAATCACTTTAATTGTGCAAGTAGGTGATATCTCGTCATCCTGAAAGATTTCGTCATATAATTCAGGCTTTGTTTGTCCTCCCCAAGAGTCAATAATTAACAGTAACAGTCATTTCATTAATAGAAAAAATTATGTATGATTAAATTCTTCATATTAGTATGTCATTAACTTTATTTCACAGTTTTTATAATTTTTTAAAGAATTAAAAAAAAAATTTCCACACGCAGGGATCGAACACGGACTGCTCGCGCCGCAAGCAAGTTCGCTACAACTCGGCTACTTCGCTGTTCTTGGATGGTGTTCAAAGTGACCGGTATACGTCCTGCACGTAAAACTTTAAAGCCATTTTTCTCGAAAGTTTATGGCTAGTGCGCGCTCTTACTTTGCAAATCGAATAGTCTAAAAGTATACTACAAACCTGCAAAGTCTCATCCCGAAGTCAATTTCCGAGGCCGTAATGTCCCCTTGTTAGAAAGATTGATAAAAACAATATTTATATTCCACCGGACATGGTTGACAAACATGGACCTGATGGATTAATTCCAGGCTTTTTGAGAGAAGAAAACCAAACTTCATGTCTAAAAGATCATAAATGTTATGGTAATAACAACAGCAGTCGTATTGCAGTAAAAATAAGAGACGAATTTTGTGATTATTTTTAATGCAGAAGGAGCTGTTCATTGGCAATATAATCGAATTTGAAACTCAATCATGTTCAAAAATTGTAAATAAAAAATAGAAATCGACTTCCAATGTATATAGTTGTATTATAATAATTATGTTATCACCTTGACTGCCACCGAATTTCGTAAGAATTGTACCCCGAGTAATCGTAATTAAATTTTCATTATTTCAAGTATATAATAATAAATTATGTGAAATATGGTTAAAAAGATGGTGGTCTCCAATGACTGGCGTGGCAGTAAAAGTGTTAATACTCACAATGTCTTGTATAATCACGAAAAATGTAATGTTTGTAATAAATTTTATAATTTTCTATATTAACAAAGAAATATTTAGTTTTATTTACACTTGAAACAGTAATAAAAATATAATTTGCTTAATTAAAACTTCAAACAGGTATAATTATTTGAAATTATGTGAAATTATGTGAAATATGGTTAAAAAGATGGTGGTCTCCAATGACTGGCGTGGCAGTAAAAGTGTTAATACTCACAATGCCTTGTATAATCACGAAAAATGTAATGTTTGTAATAAATTTTATAATTTTCTATATTAACAAAGAAATATTTAGTTTTATTTACACTTGAAACAGTTATAAAAATATAATTTGCTTAATTAAAACTTCAAACAGGTATAAAACTATAATATGCTTAATTAAAACCCTCAGGTCCTTTCCAAAACCTAATAGACAAATTCCACGTGCTGTGAATACCATTTACGTCATCAAAGGATGGACTATCGATCGAGCTCTTTTTTGAAACAGTCTTTTCATAATTCGCTAGCGACCAGGTGTACTTGAAAATGATGTCTGAAACTGTCGGTGCCAAAAGCTCCATACTCTTGCTAATCTAATTTGCATTAGGAAGCAAAATTATTATAATGTAGATACATTGATAACTTTAGCGTAAATCAAAGTTGGCAGGTGTTAGTAGAAATGATCAAATATTCGAAGAGAAATCTGGCTTCAGATATTTACGGAATAAAGAAATTTGAGTGCGTTCGATGAGAGTACGCTCTCTCGATCGAAATTCTCTCTTTTTCCAAGACGGAATTGGATAGGCAACAAGGCAACGTTGAAGCTGAGTATAAACAGGTATAAAAATATTATGCTTTAGATTAAGTATTTCGGTTTTCGTCATTTCTTGAATATTGGCGGCTTAAGTTATTTATGAGGTTTAGGACCTGCATGCATGTGTCAAATTGGATTCTTTCTGGCAGTTGTCGGATTTCATGTGCAGCTCCGCACAAAAAATGATCTATGGCGTCCATTGGTAGCCTTTCAGGTAGCACTAATGGTGGAGTTTCTTTGGACATTATATCTGCTATTCTATTTAAAGCCTGCATAGATTGATTTTCCACCGTATCGCCGCGGCACGACTGCGATTTTTTTTCCCACGTGTTGAAGCTACAAGTATATGAAAGTCAATTGTAGTGAATTTAAGTTAGTAATTACATAATATTAATAAACTCAATATACCAGATAATTGGCTGCAAGTCTCGCTTAAACTTTCCTCCATAATGCATGCATTATCCACAGATAAATCCAGATGTATAGCTGATTCATCATTATCTGAAACTTGGCCAGCGCTATGCCCAGTTACATTACTGCTTGTACGGTAAAGTATCAATATTTATAGAATGAGTCATATTCGGACTAAACTAATCTAGTGTAATTACACATAAATTATACTTACGGTTTTAATAAACAAGAATCACGAAGAAATTCGCAGGTCCTATAAAATTTCCAATGTTCGTTCGTATCTATTCTTCGTGACCCACTTGCTCGATGCTCTTCTCTGATTATTTTTCTATGAGTATCGCGTATACTCTTAAACTTTTTTTTGCTATCCTCAGCACTTAGACGTCCTGAAGAAAATGAAGGTAAATACAATTATATTCTGACTGCTCATTCATTTAAATATTAACAAACATAAATTACCATTTAATGCATTAGATACTTCTTGCCATAATGCTGCCACTGTTTCTTTACTTCGCTCTTTAATGGGTAAGTCGAAATTCCATAAAGGAATTCTTCGTTCCACTTCCAAAAGCAAAATTTCTACTTCGTCATCGTCTAGTTTACCATGTTTTTGGTCCTTTCACGCTTTTCGAGGCCGAGTCAGTGTTATTTTTTATTTTTTTAGACTTTGGCCTGCAAAAAATGACCTAAATAAAGTCTGAAGAAGTGCTTTCACTTGTTTCTCTGTCGCACTTGAATGGACGGACGGGACTATCTTTGTTACACTTGCATAGTGAATGGAAACTTAGTCAAAGCTTTTCTCGCAAACAAATGATCGTTAACACAATTTCGTTTTCTTACATATATCAGGATTTTCAATTTGGCTATTATTAATATTTCTGTGAGTGCCACCGACATTTTTTTCACCACATATTTTAGTATGGATAATCCCCACAGTACCATTTTTAGGCACGACCGCAGAGAGTTTCTTATGCTCTCGATCGAGAAAAAAGTGTAACGGACGATTATCTCCGAAACTATTCGAGATATCCAAAAACCCTTTTGGATCTTTATGTTTCACAACAAGATCTAAATGTGTGTGTGTGTGTGTGTATCCACTCTAGCGTCTAAACGGCTGAACGTATCGAAGTAAAATTTACACGGAAAATGCAGTTACACCCCACGAGAATACACTAACAATTTCGATTCGATCCGACTTCCGGTTTCAAAATGGCGGGTATTTTAAATATTAAAAAATTCATAAAAATTCTGTTATAAGAGCAAAACAATTAAAACTTTGCACAAATATGTAAGATAGTGACAACTAATAACACGAATTTTTTCAAAATTTTTCAGCGAAACAGTACAAAATGGCGGACTAATAAAAATTTGTATCGACTCTAGCGCCTAAACGGCTGAACGGATAAAGCTGAAATTTATACGAAAAATCCAGTTCTTCCAAACATAGATCCACTAACAATTTCGAATTGATTCAACTTCCGGTTTCAAAATGGCGGTCATTTTAAACATTAAAAAATTCATAAAAAAATCTTCTATAATAGGCAAACAATTCAAACTTTGCAAAAGTATGTAAAATAGTGATAACTAATAACGTACATTTTTTCAAAATAGTTTAGGGAAGCAATACAACATGACGAACGAAAAAACATTTTTATTTTTTGAGTAGAAACGAGTTTTAATGTAATCCGTATTTTAAAAAAACATATCCCGACGGCCAGATAGCGATAGTCAAACGGCCGCAATCAGCTATCCTGTACTCTCATAAGAAAAGGGATAGGCGAGCGCAGCGAGCCGACTTCTTGTACGAATCATTACCGCGGTCGTGCCTAATACGAAACAGCAAGGCTGTTTCGTTCGGGGGCCCCAGCCCCCCTATAGCTGGTTAAGCATGACACTCTGTACTATCGTCTCCTTGTCATCTATAAAATATTTAATTTTTATGTTACTATTTATTTTATACATTAAATTCTATTAAGATAGTAAAGTAATTACCTAATAAGGGATAAAAATAATAATTTTCATCTATGTGTACGTCGTTGTAATTTTCCAAACATTCGTTTCCTACATAGTCATTACATACGCTTTCACACAGACCAGATGTCAATATTGCTCGCCATTCCTTATTATTAAATCAAACACAATAGAATCATTAATTAAAAATAAATCAATTAATTAATTAATAAGTAAATTAATATACGAATACAAATATATAATTGTAACAAAACGCTTTCCTTACCCCTTTTACGCTTGTTACTTTTCGACTCGTTCGGTCTGATGCCAGACTAGCAGTGGGAAAGATAAGGAAGTTATTGAAATAATCTACGCTCGAGTCTAAGGATTGTCTTTATTTTCGATCTCTATCGTGACGTAATGTTCTTGGTCGTTGTCGCTCGACGGCGCTACGCTTTTTTCGCGTGAATGAAAAAAAAAGATACGCGCGCGACAAGCTTTTAAGACAAATAATTCAACATAATCTTTTATATGTGTTACAGCCATAACTTTGATACTACTTTTTACGAGGATCCATCCATTCGAACTATAACCACTTATAAATAGCATTCAGCACTGTCTTAATCAAAAAATATTCTTATTATTGTCTTTTTAGTACACTAAATAAAAGCTTGTTCTTAAAAAGTTTTTTTTTATGATATAATTTATACCTACGTTGGTGCTCTGCCTGTTTCCATCCTTTTCTCTCGCGCGCTCGGTTTTTTAGGTGTTTTTCGCTTTTGCCTTTTCTAAATATAGAATCCTACACGCTTTTTTCTCGTTTTTTGAAGCTAACGCGACGTTATAATTACGTTTTACATTCCTTTCGTTTTCTTACCTCTAATCGTCTTATTATAATCTTATTCTATTCTTATAATTAATCCTATGCTAACCTATTACGTCACAATATTTGTTCTTATTTTCAATTTCAATTTTTATTTTATCTATGTCGAAATATAATTATAAAGAGTACTAATAAAAGTTTATGTTAGATATTATATTATTTTAATTTCGATAAAATAAGATTTATTTTATCATGTAATACAATTTTTAATTATATTTACCTCTTTCACGTCCATTGTTATGTTTTTCGCAATTCTTCTTCACCAACAACCGTAAGCGTCCGTGTTCGTATTCTAAACTTTGTTTAGCTTTGACGCTGTATTTTGTGTAGGGGACAGTTTTGTCCAAATTGTACCACGTGACCAAGTTTGACGCTCAAAACCGGCGTCAAGCGTCAGCATGAAATCGCACCTTAAAGTGTGTACAACTATCGTCATGGTTACTTGTTTGTTTATTGCTGATTCTCGGCAACATACTATTTATGCTTCGTATCTCGTTCTTATGATCACTATAGATAACTATGTAGTATCGCTTAAGCCCGCTCCGCCTTTCTAACTTCTCGATTATATTTACTCCAACTTCATAACGTTTTTTTGTGCGTTAAGAGAAGCCACGTTTTCAGAGAATACGAGATATAAATATAATTTATAGTTTAAATCAACTTCTATTATGGGTAAAAAATAAAAAAAGCGGGACCGTTCCCCTTCCGAAGAAAGATTACAGAAAAAACTGATACGGATTCAACAAAAACTTGAAAAAATACAAACGGAAAAAATTCCGCGATGTTAAAAAAATCGCAATGTTCAGGTGGAGGAAATACCAAAAGGCGATACAGATTTTACTGAAGGTAACAAAAATTATCTTTCGTATTTAAAATGTTAAAAATGTATGGCGGTGAACTCACACGAGAGGTGAGACGGAACCCGTACATTCAGACTAGGTTGTATATACATGTGTCTATATGCTATTTTCTTGCGCCATTTAATGGTAGCCTATAACCTGGATCTTTGTGGTTTTCCAGTTGAAGGTATCGAGAACCTCGTTGCTATGGGCAATGAGTTTATCGATATTAACGATAAAGAAAATGATAGTCAGATACCAAATAATCTTGAAAATACAAAATCGACGGAGGACAATGACTTCGTTGAATTAGACGATGAAATACTAGACGAATTTCTTTTTGGATCGAGTTTGTCAGATAGAGTAAAGGCTGCGCAATCGGTTGAGAAAGTCGGGTTATCCTTGAAGCCTCAAAGGCCCGAAATGAAGTCAAATGCCAAGCCTCCGTCTAATTTAAACTGTAAGAGCCCGTCTGTAAGGGCCTTCAATCAGCAACAGACGGGCTACAATCGCAGTGCACCTCAAAGATTTTTTCACCAGAACAGGAACCAGGAGAAAAGTTGTTTGACGGATTAATTGCAACCTCGCAGCCAGCAGTCGAGCAAAACGTCGTTGAAATAAATAAGGCGAGTAAAATAGCAAGACGATTAAGACACTTTGTACAAGTTTGGTCGCAAATTACATCGGACAAGTTTATTTTAAATAGTATCTCGGGGTATAAATTACAATTTAGCACCATGCCGCAGCAATCGAAACCAACAAGAAATTGTTTTATGAATGCAAATGATGAGCCTCATCTAAAAGAGGTAATTAATAAATTATTCGAGCGAGGTGCAATTAAACGACGTGCACCATGCGAGGGACAATTCATGTCAACTTATTTTTTAGTCCCAAAACCCAATGGGGATCATAGGTTTGTTCTAAATTTAAAAGATTTAAATAAGCATATTCGAACGGCCCATTGTAAAATGGAAAATATTCGCACAGCCATCAGGTTAATGTCTAAAGATTGTTTCATGGCCACTCTGGACCTCAAGGATGCTTATTTCTTAATTTCAATAGCCAAAGAATTCAGAAAATATTTAAGATTTATGTGGAAAAATAACTTATTTGAATGGGAATGCCTTCCATTTGGATTAAATATAGCACCTTGGTTGTACACGATAATTACCAAACTCATTGTAAACTACCTGAGAGCACTAGATTACTCTTCGGTTGTCTATTTGGATGATTGGCTGTGCTTTGGCAAAGATGTTGAGGAATGCGCCAATAACATTAAGAAAACTCAACACTGTTTGGAATCCTTAGGGTTTATCATCAATAAAGATAAGAGCTCTCTACTTCCCAGTGTAAGATGTCAATTTCTTGGGTTTCTACTGGATTCTGAAAAAATGACGCTTGAACTGCCCTCAAACAAGAGACAGCTCATTTTTATATTAATTAATAAATTTAAAACATTAAAAACCTGTACCATTCGTCAATTTGCGCAATTATTAGGTAACATTACAGCAGCTTGCCCAGTAATAAAATATGGTTGGTTATACACCAAGAGCTTAGAGAAACAAAAGTATTTGGCTATGCTAAAAAATAAAGGAGATTACGATGCAAAAATGATAGTGTCCGCAGACCTAATGACAGATTTCCATTGGTGGGAAACCAACATCTTGACATCAGTCAATCCAATTCGGCAACAAAAATATGAATTGGAAATATTCACAGATGCTTCCCTCACTGGCTGGGGAGCCGCGTGTAGTAATGAGTTAACTAATGGAGCCTGGTATGGGTTGGAGTTGAATAGTCACATCAACTTTTTAGAATTTGTTTGCAAAACTAAGAAGGAGAGCCATAGAAGACGATAAAAAAAAGAAAAAAAGGGGAAAACATTCACAAGAAAGAAATACCTAAATCAACGAAGCCTCTCGAATAAAACGCCTTCGAGAAATATCAATTTGAGGGTTAGAACGTATTTCCGTCCTTTTCCTCCGCCTCGATCTGTCCATAGAACGCCATCGATCAAGGAGCGTGTTCGAAACGACGCCACGACAATGCTCGAACTTTCCACCACTAACGAAATTCCACATTTCTCACTATTTATTCATGCAAAAACCGCACGAATGGCACTTCTAAACACATCGAGGCTTGAACTAACAAGGAAGATTAGGCAACCCGGAGATTCCGAAAATTATGAAACTTTGCACACAAGTAGGGTATGTTATCCATAATACAACCCTATTTTTCTTTGGTGCCATAATTCGGTTTTAAGGGTTGATATCACCCCTTGAAAAAAATTGAGAATTTTCTTTTTTAGGAAATATCTCAAAAACGGTCAATGATATCTAAAAAAAGTTTTAATAAAAGTTGCATGGTTTTATTGTGTTTATATAACTGCGTAAAAATATTTTTTGAAAAATTCATGTTTTTTGAGTTACCTCTCCCCCCCCCACCACTACACTTTACAATATTTTTTTTTTACTATCTATGGTGAAATACCTCAGGAAACCCTCTTTTCATACCTATAAATTACTTATGTGTTTCATTTTTTTTTAAAGAAGTAAAACCATTACTATTAAATTTGAAAACCATTCCAGCAGTTGTTTTTGATATATTGTTTTTTATGACGCATACTTAAACAATTTACATAGATTCTAAGTTCATTTATGTGAAAATTATTAATATTAAATTTAATTATAACAGTATAATGGTTTCCATTCGTCAAATGTATATTTAGACATTTGCATTTTCTTTTTGAACATTTTTACATTTCAAATAGTTATGCAAGTAGCAAACGAATGTAACATCATACGTTGGCTGCATAGCGCAGCTTTTGTCTTGCAAAAAAGAACTATATCTCATAAGGCTCGCTTATCCAGCAGAGTTGGACATTGCTCGAGTAAATGTTTTCTTGAGTATTAATCATGAGTGAAAATTTAATCATCACTCTTCACTCATTAATAGTGCAGTTTATTTTTACTCACCACTCATCACGTTAAAAACTAGAATGATTATTTCAATCGTTACGCATAACTCATTACTTAGTCGTCAAATTGTTTTCATTTTTACGTTGCAACGACAATCTCTCCTCTCGCAGATTCGTAAGTCGGGGGAAAGGGTTAAGCCCTGCCGAGAATCGTTTCCACCCGGATTGTCGATGTCAAAAAAGTTTACGGAATGAAAGATAAGTTCCCGAAAGCGGAATAACGATAATTCTCGGTAACGAAATGTTTGTTAACAGAACGCTAAATAATTTAAGAGGATTCTAACCAAAGACGGATTCGCGTTCGCAACCGGAAAGGTTAGGGGCTCGATAAACTCTATTCGAGACAGTAAAGACGACACAAGATATAAAATATAATAAAATCAAGGTTTATTCAATAATAATTCGGTTGGTCGGAGTCTCTTACAAAAATTAGAAAAGAATCAAAGAAATCAAAGAATTACAATTTCTGCCGTATTCGAATTCGCTAAAGGTTTCGGCCCGGCCGAACTTTCTCGAATTACGGTCAACAAAGACACTCTAAAGAAAAAGATTTTTACACCAAGAACCTCGGATACGAATTCCGAATTCCATAAATTGTTCAATACAATATTTCTTCCGATACGCAATCGGGTTCGATACTTTACAAATTTTACGATAAAAGAAATCGTCTCTTCGCGGAGACCGAACGACTTCGCAAGCTCGATTCGCGTGTCCGGATAATTCAATAATCTTTTGGAAAACTAAAAGGAATGCTAAATCGATATGATTTTCAATTTATGATACTGAATTAAGCAAAGAATCTACTCTTTACAGACTCCGATGAACCGGTATTCAAAATTCAAAATTGAGGTTAAATTCCCTCACCTGTGACTTCCACAACGCACGAAACTAGAATAATTTTTCGGGATCTATTGTCCCGAAAATCGAACTCCCGAGCTGGGCCGACGGCGCCCGAACCTACCCGAACGGACACGTGCGATCCTGCGGATCTTAACCTATCCGCGCTCTCGCTTGTCGCCTCGCAGGCGCGCAATTCGAACGCGTACGCTTTCTTTTGCTGCGTTCGCTTCGCTCTCGTCGACTCTATCGCACGCTTTTCGCTGCTTTTCCGAATTCGTTGCGTTGCTCCTCTGCAGTTCGACTACGAAGGCTTCGATGACGATCATTCTCGTAATTTCACGTGTTCTTAGCTCGTGCCAGGAGTCATCTGTCGAATTAGTTGTTCGTAGCTCTCGTTGATTCTCTACGTCGTGTCGATTCTCTCGTATGAAACGAAGTTCGCTCTGTGTCGTCTTTTACGTCGGAGTTCGTCGCTCGGCCCTTTATCTCGGATTCGTTGTCGTTATCTCGTCGGTTCTCTCGGAGTAGTCGCAATGCATGAAAGATATCGAAAATAATAAATAAAGGTACTGTGATGCCCGTTTCGTTCCGATCTCTCGAGATCGGAGGCACGAGTTGGGGTATCGCTTAAGGAATTATTTAAGGATCGCCTTTACGTGAAGATGAGCGTTTATTCTGGCAGAGTTTCGTTAGGATGTTACAATTCAGACTGACTAGTTTCGCAATGTGCTGGGTTTATATACATATTTTGGGGTATGGATTGTCCAATCAGGAGGAGGCTAGAAGGAGTCGGAAGAGGGAAGGGAAGGGCTCGTTTTAGGCAGGTGAGGATGTCGGAAAAGCGTTTGGAAAGTTTATTGCTAGTTTTATGGCAGGAAGGGCTCTAGTGACGTAAGAGACAGTTAGGCGATAATGGAAAAGAGAAAGCGTGGTTTATTGCAGTTTTGGGAAAAGGGAAAAGGGAAAGTCTATATGTACAGTCGGCGGCATATATGGCTCCCCAGTATGAAGTTAGTAATAACAGAAATACTATAGAAATTCTCATACGATTTAATTATCGCCAACTTCATACTGGGGAGCCATATATGCCGCCGACTGTACTTACAGCTAAAGGTTAAGTAAGGGGCTCTACGCATAACAGTACGAATTCGCTTTTTCGAGGCCTCGGAAGTCGTTCGATCCCGCTTTCCATTGGTAGCGCAGGTCCCTAATTGTCCGGTTCCGTGCGTGTACTTCTCTTACGGCTCGATTAAAGAGAGAGGAGAGATTTTGTGGCGCGTATCAAAGATACCACGTCACAACGTATATTGTAACGTTAAGCCCTTTTTACCCTTGGCTTCCTGTTACCTCCTCGACACGTTCTTTCCTTTTCAGGACTGGCAGTGGGAATTGAGAGGAAAACTTGAAATAATGAGTGCTCAAAATCCCTTTAATTTTCTTTATTTGGTCTGCGAAGTATATCGCCGAATTGACGCTAGGTCAACGCACTCGCCCAGCTGATCGCTCTTGTTGTCGCGCTTGTATCTCTCACACACTCGCACTCCTACCCGCGCTCACACTCATGCACACGCTCACACCTACACTTAGTCTAATGCTTAACCTACTGGGAAGTTAGGTATCCGAAAGAAATGTAAACACGTATCTAAGGAAGACGTTGTAACGTTCTCTTTCTTTCTCTTACCGACTTTCGGTGCTTGTTGCCGGGCTAGCTATCTCTCTCCTACTCACACCTTTGGTCTAGGCCGTCTCACGTCGCGATGACTCACTTGCGTCGCAGGCAAACACCGTTTCTCGAAAACCGATGAAATTCTCGCACTTCTGTCTGCCTCCGAACTAATTACTCCCGACTCGAATTTAATACTTACAAGGAAGGTTCGGCAACTCGAAAATTCAAAAAATTCTGAAACTTTGTGAAAATGTAGTTCATATGATGCTTTTAACGGAACAATTTTTTGTTCTTGCTGAAAAACGGTCCTAGGGGTAAAAACACACTCCTAAATAATTCTTGACTTTCCGTATTATCGTGAATATTTTCAAAACTATTTAAGATACAGAAAAAAAGTTAAATTGAAAGTTGTAGTACCTTTCATGGTCCATATTTTGGATATTAAAATTCGTAAAAATAAGGGGGTAGTGAGGTAAATTTTGAAAGAAAAAATTTTTTTTTGAAATTTCTAATATCCAAAATATGGACCATGAAAGGTACTACAACTTTCAATTTAACTTTTTTTCTGTATCTTAAATACTTTTGGAAATATTCACGATAATACGGAGAGTCAAGAATTATTTAGGGGTGTGTTTTTACCCCTAGGACCGTTTTTCAGCAAGAACAAAAAATTGTTCCGTTAATAGCATCATATGAACTACATTTTCACAAAGTTTCAGAATTTTTTGAATTGTCGAGTTGCCGAACCTTCCTTGTTAGAAAAACGTGAGAAACTCTCGATTTCGATCCTTCCGCTACCTGTCTTATATACGCGCTATCCCTACCTCCGTGATCTGATTTCGATTATTTTAATTTAGACCCCTCTGTTTTTCTATCGGCGCACGTTGCTGACCGCATTTGGCCTCGGTGCTGGCCTTGAACTTGCTGATTGTTCAAATTGTGACGTCAGCCCTTTTTATGTACATTCCTATCTTCCGCGAATATCCCCTTACCTCATCTCGTCTCCCGTTTCCGCGGCTAGTGTGACCTAATTTCGCTCAGGTGCGTCCCTTTGTCACCTTCACGTCTATTTTTAGATTTCGACTGTTTTTCGTTGTTTCCGCGGATATATCTCGGAACTTTCGCTTCTTTCGCGTTACCTATGTTTCTCATCCTGGATTTTACTTTTACTTTTCTATTCTTTTTCCCGGTTTTTCGTTAAATACATTGTGTTTGAGTTTGTAACGTTACAATATGCAATTTTATCCGTGAACTTTTATTCACAGAACACACATTTTGACCCTTACAATTAGTCCCTAGTCTCTACCGCTATCAAAATTTAATTGTTTTTCAAAGTAGATCTCAAAGACCTGATGGACTTACCCGAATTTAAGGCAAGTAAATGGTGGATTTGGAAATTCAAGAATGTGCATAAAATCGTGTCCCGCAAGATAACAACATTCAGAACGCGATCTACGATTGAAAATATTGGAAATCTACAAAATGATACAAAAACTTTTGTTTCATACGTAAAGTCTAATATCCCAACTATCGGAGTTGAAGAAATTTATAATGGAGACGAAAGTGGCTTCAACCTTGAAATACATTCCGGGCGAACGTTGGCAAAATCAGGAGAGAAAACAGTAGAAGCAGTAATTCAATCGGTATCTTCAACAACGCATAGTTACACCATCATGCCCATTATTTCAGCAAGCGGACGTCTGCTCTTACCATTATACGTAGTTTTGAAAGAGCCTACAGGAACATTTGGTCCGCAAGTAATACAAACTTTATTCCGTCCAACAAACATTTACATCGAAGCTTCCAAATCGGGGAAACTGACGTCGGAACACTTCAAAACATGGTTTAGCCAAGTATATTTACCAAATACTGGCCGTAAAAGTATACTCTTGCTCGATTCGTGGTCAGGACATTGCCCAAATCAATTACATCAATTAATTCCGGAAAACAAAGAAGTGACATTTGCAATAATTCCAAAAAAGACGGCGGGCATGATTCAACCGTTAGATGTGTTTCGTTTCCGGATATGGAAAAATTTTGTACGGACATTTTCGGACCTTGTAATTCTGCTGGATGAAAATATTAACCTGCATGCGCGTAATGAAATAATTAAATTGCAGTCGTTAACACATAACCAGTTTTCTTCACCTAGATTCAAAAATCTATTCCTATATGCTTGGTTTAAAAGCAGATATCTAGAAACGCATTCGAACGAGTTCCAAAATCCTGTGGATTATTGTTATTTTAGGAGTGAAAAAGCTATACCAAACTGTAGTATATGTGGAAAGCCGGCTTTTATGCGATGTGCATGGTGTGGCGAGTACCTTTATTTCCAACATTTCTATAACGAATATCATTATTGTACAGATTACAAACCGTAATTATTACCGTCTTTATCATTTGTTATTTGCATAACTACTTGAAATGTAAAAATGTTCATAAAAAAAATGCAAATGTCTAAATATACATTTGATAAATGAAAACCATTATACTGTTATAATTAAATTTAATATTAATAATTTTCACATAAATGAACTTAGAATGTATGTAAATTGTGTAAGTATGCGTCATAAAAAACAATATATTAAAGACAATTGCTGGAATGGTTTTCAAATTTAATAGTAATGGTTTTATTTCTTTAAAAAAAAATTTAACACATAAGTCATTTATAGGTATGAAAAGTGGGTTTCCTGAGGTATTTCACCATAGATAGTAAAAAAAAATATTGTAAAGTGTAGTGGTGGGGGGGGGGGGGGGGAGAGGTGACTCAAAAATCATGAATTTTTCAAAAAATATTTTTACACAGTTATATAAACACAATAAAATCATGCAACTTTTATTAAAACTTTTTTTAGATATCATAGACCGTTTTTGAGATATTTCCAAAAAAAGAAAATTCTCAATTATTTTCAAGAGGTGATATCACCCCTTAAAACCGAATTATGGCACCAAAGAAAAATAGGGTTGTATTATGGATAACATACCCTACTTGTGTGCAAAGTTTCATAATTTTCAGACTCTCCGGGTTGCCTAACCTTCCTTGTAAGCCGAGCACATGTCAGCTGAGCACTAACAATCGATTAGCGGTTGGAAAATCATTGACCTCTCACGGTAGATCTTTCTCGTCAATAAAGAAAATTCGAGATTACCGACAGAGCATATAAAAGGGCCATCTCCTGGCCCGCGCGGCAGTCTTCCCTTAGCTATCAACGAGTGAAAGTGCGCACATACGAAAGTGGTTCTCTTACAGCGAATATCAGTGTTTCTCATTTTTGCTTACTAATTCTCATTTATTTACAGCATAATAATTTCATTACAATCCTTTACAGGAATTTTACCACTTCTCACTCTATTTACAGCTTAATCGTTTATTGACAATCTTTACAGGGTTTATTATCCTCACTGCATTTACAGCTCAATAATTAATTGACATTCTTTTGCAGAGTTGATACTTAATTCTCATCTCCACCTTCTGCAACTGCATCTCCTGCAGACTGCCTCTTCCTGACTTCAAGCAGCGGCTACTCTTCAGCTTCTACAGCCTTGCACTTGCCTGAACTCCAGCAGTTGCTACGCTACGACTTCTGCAGCTTACGTGCTCCCGAGCTTCAGCAGCTCATCTCCATCTCCTGCAGACTTCATCCTCCTGATCTTCAGCAGCTGCTTCGCACCAGCTCTCCAGGGGCATCTCTCCGAGCTCTTCCAACAGAAGACTACCGATTACTCCGAGTTCAATCTAAGTACTCCAATAAAAATGTGCACTTGCTCGTCACGGCTGTTTACCAAAACCAGATCCCCCATTCCTCATCGAACAGAATTACTGGCTGCATTCTTCGGTCTACAATGTTTTGCAGCGGAGAAACGAGACTGTGAAATTCTTTTACGAATTGACAACACAACGGCAATAACCTACATTAATAGTGTTACGTCCTGCGTACGTGACTTTTCTCATTTTCCTCGTCAAAACCTAAGACTAACAATTATACAATAGACCAGACTGTCTGCCAGTGGTCCCATTGAAAATTTTTCTCTTTTCTCAAGTACCCCCTTCAGAGTGCGCTAGATCGTCGCATATCTGTATATTAGAGGTCAGATTTCTAACCCATAAATACCAAATTTACGGCATCCACTCGACAACGCATCTTTCCATCAGCCGACACCCACTTCCACCTCCAACTCACCCCACACAAAAGGAACACTGTTTCCCGAACCCACGAATAGGAAAAATCTAAGCTTTTCCAAAACCAACAAGAAACTGTCCACCCCCGAAACTAACAAGGGGACATCACGACCTCGGAAATTAACTTCGGGATGAGACTTTGCAGGTTTGTAGTATACCTTTAGACTATTCGATTTGCAAAGTAAGAGCGCGCACTAGCCATAAACTTATGAGAAAAATGGCTTTAAAGTTTTACGTGTAGGACGTATACCGGTCACTTTGAATACCACCCAAGAGCGGCGCAGTGGCCGAGTTGTAGCGAGCTCGCTTGCGGAGTAGGCGATCCAGGTTTGATACTGCTTATGGTAACTTTTTTTTTTTCTTTCAATTCTTTTAAAAATTATTACAACTTTTAAATACAGTTAATAATGACATACAAATATTATGAATTAAATCATACATAATTTTTCTTATTAATAAAAAATGACTGTTAGGGTTTTATTTATATAAAAATTCTTACGATATCGACCTTTTTTAGCAATTTCTCATTTTACATGCAAACACCAGAATGATAATTATCTATCCCCGGTAAAGGTCGGAAGGCCTGACCGAAAAAAGACCGTTTTAAACTTTATTACGCCACTGGACGTAACAATAGGATGGGTGGCATTCAGTATCCAAATTTAAATAGTATCGCCAGAAAAATCTGGCAATGGTGTGAGCAGCGTAACTTATGGATTACAGCTTCTTATATTGCATCCAAGGATAATACAGAAGCGAATCATGAATCTAGAATTGTTAATCCAGATACTGAATGGAAACTAGCTCAATGGGCGTTTGAGATAGTCGTGAATAAATTTGGCAGGCCGGAGATTGATCTATTTGCATCTAGAACAAACAAATAATGTGCAAAATTTTGCTCAAAAAAGGTTTTTGTTATATGTTGTTTGTGTATATTAACGTACAATAGTATCTTTATACAAGTTCGAGCCGACAATGCGTTTTTACACGCATGTTTGTCTTCGATATTTGGATCAAATATGGCGGCAAGCGGTTGACTCTTACCGAACGGGTCACGCATGTAATAAACGAGATATACAATTATCTGGTGATCGAAGACAAAAAAATATAAATTTTGAAGATTTGTCTAAACGCATAACATATACAGGGTGTCTCAGCCACGACACTGAATATACACGTGTCCGCATGGATATTTGGAAGCGGAAAGTGAAATAAAAGGTAATAAAATTTGTCCTCGTTAACGAGTTATTAATTATAAGAGATCAGCGAATCAGGAAGCACGGAAGCGGTAGGCGGTGAGCTGCGGCCACGCTAGTCTGAAAACAAGAGGCGATAAAGTCGGCGGGCGGAGCGTTCTGGCCCGTATACAGGCGTGAGAAGATAGTGGTCAGGCGAAGCAGGCCGTTTCGCCGCCAAGAGTTTTAGCCGCTTACTCGTGCAATTTACTAACTTTTATAGTTATAAACAATTGTTTTTGGGTTTCTGTGACATTTCTAAGGATATTCAATATATATATCTATATAAATCCATATAAATTACAAAAAAATATACAGGGTGTTCAGTATAATTGTAGCCACTTTATTATCTTCTTTATTCGTTATTATATAACACGATTCGTGTTGTTTAGTAACTTTTATAGTTATAAACAATTGTTTTTTGGTTTCTTTGACATTTCTAAAGATGTTAAATATACAGGGTGTCCGCTTCCTATATGTCAGGAGCTAAATCACGTGTAGGCAGGAATAAATAAAGCCGAAAGGAGTCATAAAAGGTAACATAAGGTAGGTAAGTTAACGAGTTATTAATTATAAGAGTTCGGCAAATCACGACGCGCGGAAGCGGTAGGCGGCGAGCCGCGGCCATGCTGATCTAGCGGCGCGAGGCGAGTAGCGAGCGGTTGGGGCGCCCGAGCTCGTGGCCCACGTATGTAGACGAGCCGTCTACCGCTTCCGCGCGTCGTGATTTGCCGATCTCTTATAATTAATAACTCGTTAACTTACCTACCTTATGTTACCTTTTATGACTCCTTTCGGCTTTATTTATTCCTGGCTACACGTGATTTAGCTCCTGACACATAGGAAGCGGACACCCTGTATGTATATACAGGGTGTCCCGTTTCAACACTCCAAGCGGGAAACGGCAGATAGAATGGACCAATCTAAACAGAAATATCGAAAAATATTTAGATAAATTCGGTCTAGTTAACGAGTTATTAATTAACAACGATCGGCCATTCACGGAGAGCCAGAAGCTATCGACGGCTTGGGACGTCCCCTTCAATCTCGGTAGTATGTAACGGAGGAAGCAATGGGAGGAGTAATCAACAACAAATAGTAACGCGCCGCGGCACGTAATGCCGTCTATCACTGTTTACTGTGAGTACCTTTCTTTCTTTTTCTTACCCAATAGCATCATATCATTTATTTCATGCGTGCGAGGGAGAAATAGTGTAAGAAAGAGAGAAAGAGAGTCAGCGCGAGCATTCAGCGTAAGGTAGTGTCGTAGAAAGAGAGTCGGGGAGAAAGAAATAGAGAAAGAGAGAGCGAAGGTCAGTGCGCGAGCCTCTTGCGTACGGAGGTGTCGCACGGCGAGAAAGAAAGAGAAAGAAAGAGAGAGAGAAAGAGCTGTAGCGCGCGTCGATCCGCCCGTCACTGTTTACAGTGAGTAGCTCTTTCTCTCTCGTTCTTTCTCGCCGTACGACACCTCCGTACGCAGGAGGCTCACGCTGACTCTTTTTCTCTCTTTCTTACACTATTTCTCCCTCGCACGCGTGAAATAAATGATATGATGCTCTTGGGCAAGAAAAAGAAAGAAAGGTACTCACAGTAAACAGTGATAGACGGCATTACGTGCCGCGGCGCGTTACTATTTGTTGTTGATTACTCCTCCCATTGCTTCCTCCGTTACATACTACCGAGATTGAAGGGGACGTCCCAAGCCGTCGATAGCTTCTGGCTCTCCGTGAATGGCCGATCGTTGTTAATTAATAACTCGTTAACTAGACCGAATTTATCTAAATATTTTTCGATATTTCTGTTTAGATTGGTCCATTCTATCTGCCGTTTCCCGCTTGGAGTGTTGAAACGGGACACCCTGTATATCTATATAAATTACAAATATATATACTGGGTGTCTGGTTTGAGGTGTCTGAGCAGCCAACTACATGTGCACAAGTATGACTTGAGTCGAAAAGTCTAATGAACTTTTTCAAAATTCGGCTTAGTTAAGGAGTTATTAATTAACAAAAAAATTTTTTACAAAAAAAATAGAAACCGATTTCGAAAAAAGCGCTAAAAAGAGTGAAATAATTTTTTATGTATACCGACAATATTCGATTTCATCATTATCATACTCAGAATATTGCAACTTTTTCGGCGGCGACACAAAATATTCTAACACGGTCATTTTCACGAACAAAGGAGTAAGTGCCTAATACATAAATATCCATCAATGTCCGTGAATTTCTGGCTATTAATGTACAGTTAATTAATTTTCTGTCGCCTCCGAAAAAGTTGCAATATTTTGAGTATGATAATGATGAAATCGAATATTGTCGGTATACATAAAAAATTATTTCACTCTTTTTAGCGCTTTTTTCGAAGTCGGTTTCTATTTTTTTTGTTAAAAATTTTTTTATTTCATACTTTTTAGTGTATAATCGATCAAGATGTGTCGCATAATGTTAGAGAGTGGGTAATATTTGCGAAAGGATCGAAAAGGTTTGGTTCGGATAAGTGAAGTCGTTGAGGAGATATAGAGGAATAAACAAATTATTTTGCAACAATTAATAAATTTTTTATATAATTAATATCTGCTAATTATTTCTAAGAAGATAGTAATAGTTTCTTTCATTACAATAAATCAATCCCATTCAAAAAGATATTGCGATAAATCTGAATAAAGCACTAATTTTGCAATAACTTTGTTAATAATAAACATTTCGGAAAAATTTTTTAAACGGGATCAATGGGAGACCTAAACCTAGCAACTTGAAGTGGTTTCATTTCGATTGGTCAACCGGTTGCGGAGTTATGGCCGGACAAACAAAAAAAAAAAAAAAGCAAGATCGCCTACTGTCGAATAGAGTAACCTCCTCCTTTTCGAAGTCGGTTAAAAATTGCGGAGGAAGGCGGTACGCTGGAGCTCGTAACTAGGTGATAGACGAAGCAGTAGGAGGAGTGATCCACAATAACCAATAACAATCGTCGGAAGGTAACGCTTGATCAACGTGTTTACCTATCTCCCTTCTCTCTCACTCTCTTTGTTTCTCTCTCTACGACACTCCCTCCCGAAGGAGGCTCGCGATGACTCTCTGTCTCTCTTTCTCTCGCTCGCTCACTCTTTCTACGACACTACCTTACCCCCTCATATGATAAATAGTGAAAAAGAGAGAGAGAGAGAGAGAAACGGAAGGAACGGATGAAGAACGTCATCGCGAGCCTCCTGCGGGCGGGAGTGTCGTAGAGAGAGAAAATGAGAGAGTGAGAGAAAAGGGAGATAAGTAAACACGTTGATCAAGCGTTACCTTCCGACGATTGTTATTGGTTATTGTGGATCACTCCTCCTACTGCTTCGTCTATCACCTAGTTACGAGCTCCAGCGTACCGCCTTCCTCCGCAATTTTTGCTAATTAATAACTCCTTAACTAAGCCGAATTTTGAACAAGTTCATTAGACTTTTCGACTCAAGTCATACTTGTGCACATGTAGTTGGCCGCTCAGACATCTCAAACCAGACACCCTGTATACAGAGTGTTCAGTATAATTGAAGCCACATTATTATCCTCTTTATTCGTTTTTATATAACAAATTTTTTTAGACATATGTAAATGGTACTGTTAGTGGAATATCAGAAAGCCGATGAAAGTATTTTAAAAATCGTCAAAGGATATTATGACAATCCGGAAAACCGTACATTCTGCGAATATTTACGTGGCATTGCCCACGATTTATTAATAAATTAACTGTATTTACCCTTCTTCATTGGCTTTTTATTTATTATTCTACGTTTTATATTCATCAAACCGGAATTTGGCAAGGAGTTAAATGTGAAACGAAAATGAGTTTTCCATGAGTTGCGACTTGGTCGCCTCACTACTATTACAGCACAAGATGTGATTCGTTTGGGTTGGATCTTGTTTGGACCCACCACAATGATAACACAAGATGTGACTCGTTTGGGTTGGGTCTGGGTCGAAGGTATCGGAAGTATCGGTCGGAGTAAGATCGGAAGTACAGACAAATTACTCTGTGTACCTACTCTAATTCAAAACTGCAAAAAGGATAATTAATTTCTATAAAATCTTCAATAGTTAATATATTTATTTATTGCTGCAAACCTAAAGCTTTGAAATTTGACGTTATTTCAATATTGGTATCTTTTAGAAATATATATAGTATATACACACACATATGCATATACAGGGTGTCCCACGGTTGGAGGCCAAAACAAGAATGGCATGTGCAACTGATTTTTCTGAGTCGAAAGGAGTCATAAAAGGTAGCATATCCCAGGTTAGTTTTCGAGGTATTAATTAATAACGATCTGCCAATCGTGAAGCGCGGAAGCGATAGGCGTACTCTCGCCGCCATACCGAAACTGTAGCCAAGCTATGATTGGATAGAGCGAGCGGTAGAGAAACAGAGAGAGCGAGAGTGAGAGAAAGAATGAAAGGCATGGTGGGCCGTCAACGTAAGGTAGTGCCGTAAAAGAAAGCAAGGGCGAGAGATTTGATTTGATTTTTATTTCGTACTGGGGCAAGCCCCCTGGTACGTAAAAATAATACACATACATACATATACAATACAATATACTATATATATATTGTAACGTGACGCTAGGAAAGTATATTAAAAATAAGAATGAAAATAGAATTAGACAGGGAATCGGGAAATTAGAGATACCGGGCACGCGAAAGCAATGGAAATTCAAACAATAGATCGAGGGAAGCAAAAGAAATAGCACGAAAGTTAAATTTAGAATCCCAGAAGTCGTAAACATATAAGAAACGCGGTAAGAAACAAAGACGGGAAGGCACGAGGAAGCCCGATCGGAGAGGGATCGAGCCGAAGACGATCGGCAGGTTCATGGCCAAGTTAGGCTAGCGGCGCGCGACTAAAGGGACAACGGGGGGGACCCAATTAGATAATCGAGATCAAATCCCGCGAGATGAGAAGAGGTGGGGAAAGCACTTTATAAGCTTGGGAGCCGGAAATCTCAAGACCGAGAATTTTCTCAAAGTATTAAGAGTAAATAGTGTTGCGTCGAAATCTCAAATTCGGAGTGTAAAGAAGAAGGCGTTCGGTTTAAATTACTTACACGCGTGTGTGTTCACCCGAGCAATAGAAAGCGAGGTAGCGGGCAATCCAATTAGTGGCAAAAGAAAGGCATCGTTACAACGTCCAAGTGTCAATATTTCTTGTGTACATCCTAAATCCCGGTAGTATAAGGCGTAGGTTAAGTGTATGTGTGAGCGGTGTATCTGAGCGAGAGTGTGCGTGCGTGAGTGGAGCGAAAGGGACGACGACTTCGCCGTCGCGACATAAACATAAACAGAACGCGATCAATATATATATTATATATACAATATATATATACAATATATATATTGTAACGCAACGCAACTAGAGATAATTAATTGAAATAAAAATAATTAGGAAAAGATTAAGATTCGCAGGAATAAGATTAAAGGAAACGAAAACGTAAGTAAAACGTCGAGATCGTAGCAAAAACGCGAGGAAAGCTAAAAATAGAAATCGGTAATGCGACAAACACCTAAAAAAGTGAGGAAGATAGAAAAAGACGGGAATACAGGTAGGCAACGCCACGGATGACGTGTACGCGTCAACGACCGGCGAATCTTCCAGAATAAAGGAAATTCCAAAAGGAAGGCAATAACCCGAGCAATCCGAAAAAGTAGGGAACCAATTAAATCGGTCAAACGAAAATCACGCGAGGTCAAAGAGTGGGAAAACTGCATTTAAAAAGGCGGTCAAGGCTAAGAAGATCAGTCTTGGAGCTTGAGTCTTGAGTCGCGGGTTAAGAGTTTAGAGTTCGGTGTGGCGAGTAAGATTTCGGGGGAAAGAAGAAGAGTATCGATCGAAGAAGTAAAGACCAGCAGGACAATGAGAGAGAGAGAGAGAAGACGAAACAGTTTAAGAATATATCCAAGTGAGACAAGGAAAGGACACGGCATCACGTCTACTAAGATAAGTTGGCGTACAGTAATTTCTTTTACCTAAGATTCTAGTAAGCTAAGCGATAGAATTAACGATTAAACGAACTTACCTAAGTGAAGTTCAATCGTGATTGTATGAGCGCCTCTTCCTTCAGAGATCAGAATATGTAGTTACCCCCACTTCGCCCAGTGTCGCCACAACCTTTAAAGGGAAAAAGAATATTTCCCTACGAGTCTCCCGTGCGCCCGATAGAGCGCGCTAGATAATTCTCATTCTTGAAAGACCTATTTGCCGTAACTTAAAAATTAGGGTATCTCAAGTGAGATTAATGGGAGGGAGGGACTGATCTCTTCGGAAGAGGCGCTCATACAATCACGATTGAACTTCACTTAGGTAAGTTCGTTTAATCGTTAATTGTATTTCGCGCCTCTTCCTTCAGAGATCAGAATATGTAGTCGTTTAGAGCAAGTTACGGCTACGAAAAAATTGTTACATATATTATTCTTATAAGGCTTATTTAGAATGAGAAAAGAAAAAACAATTTTTTATAATCCACGCAACTTAATTTCTAGAGTCAAGGACGCCTTCCACGAATTGCACTTCGTTTGACGCTAATTCCCGGTCATAAAATCGACCAAAGGTAGCGGATTCTTTGGTCCAACTAACGGTTTTCCGTATTAGCTCTACGCTCACACCCGCTCGTTTTGCTGCTGATGTGGCCGCGTGGCGTGTGCTGTGTGCGGTGAAAACGTTCACATCTACGCCGCTTTCAGATAACACCGTTTTTATCCAACGCGCTAACGTCTGCGTAGTAACCGCCTTATATGGCCTTTTGTAGGAAATAAAAAGTTTTTGCACCGCGTTACGAAGGTCTTTGGTTCTTAATAAATACGTTTCAAGGGCTGACGCTAGACATAAAGATTTATCCTCTGTAAAAAAAGGCAACCGCAATATCGGTTGTTTTTTCCCGGGGGCTGACGTTTTTATCCTATCGGGAATTTTAATTTCATAATTCTGTGAGTTTACCTTACGAATATTACGGATATCAATCAAGGAAAACGTTTGTAAGTGATGCCCTTTTATTAACGCCAGTAAGGTTACCAATTTCATAGAGAGCTGCTCTAAAGTAATTTTTTCGTTTAGCCCCCATTTAGAAAATAATTGAAAAACAACCCTTGGATCCCATGTTGATTCGTAACGCGGTGCTGGCGGTCTTAATTTTGACACGCCTTTAAAAAATCTTTTTATCATATCGTGTTCCCCCAAACACGACCCGAGAACAAGTGATAACGCTGATCGATAGCAATTTAGAGTGCTATACGATGCATTATCACCATATTCTTTTGTGAGAAACGAGAGAACATTCATCGTCGTACCCAACAATGGATTAATCCCATTATTATTGCAAAAACGCCACCACTTTTTTTAAACCACAATCGTATTGCCGGATGGTTGCATCCGTAAGAGATGCGACTAAAATGTTAATTGATTCCGATGGGGCTTCTCTTAAGATGAGTGCTTCCCGGATAGCATGCCGGCAACCATTGTAAGTTGTCCCGACAATGGATGGTGTCTCCTGTTAGCAGAACATAACAAATTACAATGCGGTTTAAAGAAAATTAATTCGCCAATCACTAGCGAAGAAAATAAAGGAAACCATGGCTGGGATTCCCAGTAGGGTACAACCACAATTCCTTTCGCGCCATCTTGAATAATTTTTCGCAAAACTCTCGAAATGATCGAGAATGGAGGAAAAGCGTAAAAATACCATTGATTCCACGTAATGGTGAAAGCATCAATCGCAAAAGAATCGGGATCTCTGCGCCAAGAAACATAACGTCTACATTTCATGTTTGCTCGCGATGCGAACAAATCAATTTGCGGTTCACCGAAAATCTCTACAATTTTTTGAAAAGCGTAACTGGCCAGCTCGAATTCTGTGTCCGGTTGTAACTTTCTTGACTCATGATCTGCTTGTATATTCTTACTTGACGCGATATAACCTGCAACTATCCAGATATTCCGTGTTTCACACCAATTCCATATCTGCCTCGCAACGGAGCTTAGATTATCAAAACGACTGTCGCGCATGCGATTTATGTAAGCGATCGCCGTTGTATTGTCAATACGCAGTAGTACATTACAATTTGACTTATCGTTTAAAAAACATTTAAGGCCGAAAAATGCGGCTAACAATTCTAGATGGTTGATGTGAAATTGTAAATCTTCCGTGCTCCAGTGACCATTAGCTCTATGGCCTTTACATACAGCCCCCCATCCTGTGCGAGAAGCGTCAGTAAAAATCTCGTAATCAAACACAGGGTCTTTGAGAGGAGCCTTGGCTGAAACTATATTTGATTTCCACCATCGGAAATCCTCTTCTAATTCGCTCGAAATATTCATTAGCGCGTCATAATTATTTCCGTTGGCTTCAAGTGCGCATAATCTTTCTTTCTCAAAATGCCTCATGTGTATTAATCCGTATTTTAGAGCAGGACAACGAGATCCGAGAGTGCCTACGAAGGACGCGAAATCTCTAACAAAGCATCTTTTTATTTTACTAAATTTTTTTAATAATTCCAGCGATTTTTGAATTTTTTCTTCTGGCAATTCAATCGTCATTTTGGAAGAATCGAAGATAAGTCCCAAATACTGACAACGCTGCGCTGGAACTATTTTGCATTTGTTACTATTAATTACAAAGCCAAGTTCTTCAAGAATAGAAGACGTAGCTCGAAAATTACGCGCACAATCCTCAAATGACTTTCCGACGATTAATATATCATCCAAATAAAAAACAGATGTGAAGCCCTGCCCTCTTAAGAAAGTTGCGATCGGTTTAAGAATTTTCGTAAAAGTATACGGTGCGACGTTCAGTCCAAAGGGTAAACACGTGAATTCGTAGCATTCAGCTTGAAATCGAAATCGTAAAAATTTTCGGTGAATCTTTGCTATCGGTATGTGATAATATGCGTCTTTAATATCAATCGTGGCCAAAAAATCTCCCGAACTAATAAGTGATTTCACAACTCGCCAATCCTCTATTTTAAAATGTTCCGAAACAATGAACTCGTTGAGTTTCTTAAGGTTCAAGATAAATCTCTGAGAGCCATCGGGCTTAGGCACTAAAAAAATATTTGCGAGAAATTGATCGTGAGATTCTGTAACTTTCTCGATCGCACCTTTTATAATCAACTTTTCGATCTCACCATGAATTGAAACAATTTCGTTTCTTGACCAATCCGTTTTCCCTACAAACTCATATTGACTCGGTACAGAGGAAAAAGGTATTTTATACCCATTGATCCATTCGATAACCCTCGGATTGGCTGATAACTTTGACCAAGAATGAACAAAAAATCGTAATCGACCTGCAATTCTACCTACGTTGTTTAACGGCGTCTGAATGACTGTTTCTGAGGATATGGTTTCCTCATCCTCGACTTCGAACTGCTGCGTGTCGGTTTCTTCTGCCCGCTCGACGTCTGCGCATTTCTCGTATAATTTGACTGCCTTTGCGCCAGCGGGCCCCTCCGGTTTTTTGGGTTCTTCGGTTTCGACGCGATACTCGCCGGTTTAAGAACTTTGGAAGCGCGTTCGATTAACTTCACATTTTTAACCTTTTCCTCCAGATTTGCGCCGAAAAGGAAGCCGTCGAATGCCGCCTCTCTCATTATATCCTTTAAGGATGGATCTAGATTCGCGAAGATCAAATTTTTGCGAATCTCTGATTCCTCCCTCTGGAGGAACGCCAAGAGTCTTCCCACGTCACTTAGAATCTCGAGTAATTCGAGTTTCACCGAACTGTCGGTTTTTAGACTAATAGATATCGCTTATCCCACAGCAGCGAGGCAAGAAGCAAGACGCTCTTGCTTCTCAGAAATGCGTTTGTCTCTCGTCCTTACATTTTCTTGAACTGCTGCAGCAACTTCTGGATTCAGCCTCGGAGCAGCTATAAAATTGCAGTTTTCCGGAATCTGATACTTCTCCAGTAATCTTTCCCCCTCTTCTTTGGGCAAACCTCGTTTGAAAATTTCAGACCAACGGATTACGACATCTCTGTGCAAGGCTATAGCCTTCTGTTTATTCGTTTCTAAGCGAGGGCCCATTACGCTTAAAACATCCTCCTGTAGATCCACCTCGTGTTCAGGTTGTTCCTGAAAATCCGCAACCTTCGGACTTTCCTGGCTCGATACAGCTGACGGGCCGGGCATTAAGGCAGACGACATTGTCAGCGCAATTGGCGGTGAAACGATTTCCACTCTTTCGACACGAGGAGCTTCCTTGTCTCTGTCCTTAGAGACTTGAACATTACGTTCAACTCGCTCTGTCTTAGATACCAGTGATGAGCCTCGCGAACGACTTCTCGAGGAATGCAGGTGACTTCTAACGTGCCTCGAACGACTGCGTGAACGACGCGAGAAATCGTCGGATTGATATGAATGATTGCTCGAAGAATATGACCGACTGACAAGGCGATCACTGTTGTCCGAGCTACTTTGTCTTTTGTCTTCTCGTCTCCGCTCGTTAGATCTATATCGTTTACGACTGACTCGTGATTTTTCTCCCCGATCCTTTGAGACTGACCTTTCGCCTGAAAGGTAGAATGGTCTCACTACACAGTACATTCCTCAGAGGAAAAAATAAAGTAGTTCCCTTCTCATCAAATGAGAATTTTTGTTCTTCAGAGTCAAACTCATAGAACGGAACCGGAACGCTTAATTCTTCGTCAAACGAAGACGTGTATATTTGGTCAGACCAAAAAAACACACGATGCCCAGCAATCAAATCGCTAGCATAGCGGACACTTATAAATTTTCAGGATCGATATCGGAAACGTCTTTTCAAAAAAAACTGATTCCTCGAGGGATCGCCACGTGCGGCGCGCTGAAATTCTAGGTTACGTAGGTTATGTTGTCTACTTACGCTCTTTGAGTCTACGTTCGACCTTAGATACCATTTTCTTCATTTTTTTTAAAAACTTCATATTTTCCTTATCCTCCTCCAACGAAGAACGGTCCCGTTTATCCTTGTGCTTCATTGTTGTATTATTTAGCTTTGCTAACCAAAATTTGCGTGTGACGACGCTGGCACAAAGCGAAAGAATGGGAATTATCTAGCGCGCTCTATCGGGCGCACGGGAGACTCGTAGGGAAATATTCTTTTTCCCTTTAAAGGTTGTGGCGACACTGGGCGAAGTGGGGGTAACTACATATTCTGATCTCTGAAGGAAGAGGCGCGAAATACAATAAGTGTGTGAGTGTGTATACTGCGGGAGTATCGACGACCGGCGCGTCGAAAACGAAAGAACAGTAAACATTAGGCGATCAGCTATACGAGGACATTGACCGAACGTCAATACATCGTTAGAAGATATTAGCAAATAAAGAAATTTTACGGGACATTTTGTGTCACTCTTTTTCGAATTTCCTATACTTTCCCACTGCCAGTCCTTATAAGGATAGAACTCGTGAAGGAGGTAACTCGCTTCAGAAAGGTAAGGGAAGCGTTACGTTACAATATATATATATATATTATTTTTATTTATCTTTTATTTATCTATTGATACTAACTTTTTTTTTTTTTTTTTTTTTTTTGTCACTTGAGGGGAAACCTTCAAAAGGCACCCCGGACCCCTTGCGGGTAATTCGGGGTAGTGTGAGATTTTTACTCACTAAAACCCCTCAAGCTGGCTGACCGCGTCACATTATGCACCAACTGTACATAACGTTTTTTTCGCTAGGCCAACCAAACCGCCCACTTAAAACCTGTGATTAGCGAAATTCCCACTCGTTCCCCTGTTCCACAGCACGCACTATCGGCTCGTTTCGGAAATGTAACCTATACCATAATTTGCCATTTTTCCCACTTGTAGCATAAATAGCTACTATGCAATCCATGCTTGGAAAGTTCACTTTTTGAGCGCTGGATAGTGTGCGCAAAGTGACCAATATCCGATGGGTATACTGTAATGTGCTAGTATCTCACAGGGTAGAACTTTACCGCACAGTTTGGCACTTTCCCGCACGCTACGTCATCACTTTCCCGCACAGTTCAATCAAGGCAATATTATTTCACGATATATACTTTAATGTACGACACGTACAAATATAAAAAATTTTGGCGCTGGCGAGACTCGAACTCGGGCCGCCAGCGCATTAGTCTTACATCTAGACCACTGGGCTACCGACGCTTCTTGGGAACCACTACAAACTGACCAGTTCTTAAGAAACTATTTTAAACTAAGGCCTATAACTATGTTTAGGCCTTAGTTTATGGCCTATATAAGTATGTTTCTCCAAAAATTGAACATTCCAAACATGGATTGCATAAAATCTTGTATGCAACACGTGGGAAAAGTGGCAAATCTGGTATAGTTCAAATTTCCAAAACTCGCCTCTGCTTGTGCTGTGTTCCAGGGGAACTCGTGTGATTAGCGCTCTCGCTAAATTCCCACTCGTTCCTCTGTTCCACAGCACGCACTATCGTCTCGTTTCAGAAATTTAACCTATACCATAATTTGCCACTTTTCCCACTTGTAGCATAAATAGCTATTTTCCACTTGTCCCTGTTAAATACCTTTTATTTTAAAACACCTTTCTGCTCGCAACCCAGACCCAAACCAACCCGGATCACTTTTATTTTCCTTCCGTTTCCCGTAAAAAGCCCTTTATTTTAAAACACTTTTCTGGTCGCAACATAGACCAAACCCCACCCGAATCACTTTTATTTTCCTTTCGTTTCCTGTAAAACACCCTTTGTTTTAAAACACCTTTCTGGTCGCAACATAGACCAAACCCCACCCGAATCACTTTTATTTTCCTTTCGTTTCCTGTAAAACACCCTTTGTTTTAAAACACCTTTCTGGTCGCAACATAGACCCCCCCCCCCACCTGGATAACTTTTATTTTCCTTTAACATCAGATTATAGAGCACTCGATTTTGAGCAAGTTCAGTCTAATCGATTTCTGTCTAGCACCAATAGTAGCAGAGATACACAGGTGGCCTGTTTTAAATAACAATGTTTTTATAGACATATGCATGTATTTATGTGTACATACACAATATAAATAGGGTGAGAGACTTAAAACAGGCCACCTGTGTATCTTAGCTACTATTGGTGATAGACAGAAATCGATAATTAAAAATGTTAAAAAACTAGAGGAAATGATCGTTTTGTTACTACGAAAGTTATTAAAACGAGGAACGTCTCGGCGGCGAAACGTTCTGGCGGCTAAACAGCAGCGGCGAAACGTTCTGGCGGCTAAACGACAGCAGCGAAACGTTCTGGCGACTAAACGGCAGCGGCGAAACGTTTTGGCGGCTAAACGGCGGCGGCTAAACGGCGGCGGTTAAACGGCGGCGGTTAAACGTCTCGGCGGCTAAACGGCTGGCGGCTAAACGTCCCAGCGGCTAAACGGCGGCGGCTAACCGTCCTGCTTCGGTCGGCCGCCGTTGCTTTCTCTCCGGCCTCGTCCTTCTCCTCTCTGGTGTGGCGGTCATGAAAGAGGGTCTAACTTCAATATTTATTCATTTTTAACCGACTTCGAAAAGGAGGAGGTTACTCTATTCGACAGTGGGCGATCTTGCTTTTTTTTTCTTATTTTTTTTTGTTTGTCCGGCCATAACTCCGCAACCGGTTGACCAATCGAAATGAAAGCCCTTCCAGTTAGTAGGGTTAGGTCTCCCATTGGTCCCGTTTAAAAAATTTTTCCGAAATGTTTATTTTTAACAAACTTATTGCAAAATTAGTGCTTTATTAAGATTTATCGCAATATCTTTTTGAATGGAATTGATTTATTGTAATGAAAGAAACTATTTCTATCTTCTTTGAAATAATTAGCAGATATTAATTATATAAAAAATTTATTAATTTTTGCAAAATAATTTGTTTATTCCTCTATATCTCCTCAACGACTTCACTTATCGGAACCAAACCTTTTCGACCCTTTCGCAAATATTACCCACTCTCTAACGTTATGCGACACATCTTCAATTGTTGTTATGTTTAAATTGTTACTGCAAAATTATTTGTTTATTCCTCTATATCTCTTCAACGACTTCACCTATCGGAACCAAACCTTTTCGATCCTTTCGCAAATACTGCTCACTTACTAACATTATGCGACACATTCTCAATTGTTACTATGTTTAAATTGTTATTACAAAATCATTTGTTTATTCTTCTATATCTCCTCAAGGACTTCACATATCGGAACCAAACCTTTTCGATCCTTTTGCAAATATTACCTACATAACTTTATTTCCACATCTTGATCGATTATACACTAAAAAGTATGAAATAAAAAAATTTTTAACAAAAAAAATAGGAAGGACACTTCACTTCTAATATTGTGTTATCACCTATTAGACCATCTGGTGAAGTCCCTAAGAAAGGCTTTTCATGCATTAAAAAAAATTTTTAACAAAAAAAATAGAAACCGACTTCGAAAAAAGCGCTAAAAAGAGTGAAATAATTTTTTATGTATACCTACAATATTCGATTTCATCATTATCATACTCAGAATATTGCAACTTTTTCGGAGGCGACAGAAAATTAATTAACAGTACATTAATAGCCAGAAATTCACGGTCACTGATGGATATTTATGTATTAGGCACTTACCCCTTTGTTCGTGAAAATGACCGTGTTGGAATATTTTGTGTCGCCGCCGAAAAAGTTGCAATATTCTGAGTATGATAATGATGAAATCGAATATTGTAGGTATACATAAAAAATTATTTCATTCTTTTTAGCGCTTTTTTCGAAGTCGGTTTCTATTTTTTTTTGTTAAAAAATTTTTTTTCTACCCCAGAATCAGTCTCGAGGCCCTCCGACTCGCGTTACATATTCTTCCGCGGTCCACCCGGTCCGGTGACTCTGTCCGCGACGGTTCTTTTTCTAATCCGCGGCGAAGGGGAGAGGATACTCGTTTGTGACGGTTATCCAAAATACCACGTCACAACACATACATTTTCATTCGTTCATTTCGTTTCATTTCATTCACACAGATTTCGTTATAAAAAAAAGACATACAAAAAGGGTATCGATATTTCAAATAGCTTCGGAAACAATCGTTCGTTACACTTTTTTCTTTTATTAAGTGCATAAAAAAGTTCTTGTAGTCAAACCTAGAAAATACATATAATTTTGAGTGGTCCAAATTGCTAGCATATCTATGAATAACTGACTTTTCAAATAAGTCATATAAAAAATAAAAGAATTAGGAAATCAATGGAAATACATAAAGTAGGTATGTATAGTAATAGTTATACGCGATTACAAATAAAAATTTAATAATAAAAAAAATTTAATGAATAATAAGTCAGATATAACTGAATTGTACACTTACTGAAAAACTTTTGCTAAAATCAATTTCACTAATTATTCTATCATCCGCACAATCACCATGAAAACCGCGTGACAAATGTCATTGTTTTATGTTGTCATGGTTTACTTCTAGTGCGCAGTATTTTCAAAGAGATAGTGTTATTAGTTATTGAAATATTGCAGTGGTCCATATTATCTGCAGTGGTCCACAGTACCCTACTTTCCTCTAATATTGATCGTTTAACTGTAAATTACACTTCAAGAACGGAAATTTGCTTTTGCTATTTTTTACTTCTATCGGTTATTTATTAACATATTGTTTCAAAATTCACATAATTCCAAATTATTTTTATTACGTTTCCCATTTTGCATCTTTACTATTTTCAAAGTCGGTTTTTTTTTTTTTTTTAATTTTTTTTCTAAGAAGTAATAGAAATAGTAGTAATAGTATTTTAAGTAAATGATTTTTTTATTAATAATGCATCAAGTTTAATTAAAATAATAAAAATTTTTTTTTATAATAGGTTTTTTTTCATGTATTCGCGGCGGCGACCACGGGCTGGGTACCACGCGGCCCGTGATCTGCCCTCCCCTCCTCGGCGCGCGTGACCCCGTCCGCGAGAATATCCTGAAATATAGAATATATATTATTACTTCATCACAACGTTGATACATGCATATTCAATAATATAATATTATGCATATTCTGCAATAATACATACATACGCCTTTTATATACATACGACCTTTTTCTCTATAATTTTGTTTCGGATTCAGAAAAAAAGTATAATTTTCTATAACTAGCGAAGAACATGAAACCTTTATACTGTAAAGAAATACCATTCTTACTGTAAGGAAACGCGAAGCGGATATATTTGGAATGTTTTCTATAAATAGTGAAGAAAGTATTGACAATAGTTTCCATATGATTGTCCAAAAATCGTGGAAACACCACCTCAATCCGGACTTAAATGGCATAAAGAAAAATATATTGCAGACTAAATAAATCAAAATTTTAAACGATTATACGGCATACCTCGTATAAGTTTTACAATTCTAAGAAACAGGTGGCTAACTTTTATTGTAACCTACTATTCCTATTTGCTATTAAAACTATTAATCTTACTTCATTTATACGGAAAACTATACACTTTTTTTACCGAAAGGATTTAGAGAAACTACCTAAACTTGATGTATGAAAATCTTACCAGCGTTGTAAAGTTCCCGCTGCTGCGGCAGTGGCGGCGGTGGCGCCAGTGGTCGTTGCGGCGCATGTAACTGCAGCTGCGCCAAAGCGCTCCGTCAGCTGATGGTCGCGTTGGCGCAGCAGCAGTTCGAGCTGCTTTATGCGTGCTTCAAATGTATTGTCTAAATGAATGAAGAAATATATTAAATAAAAAAAAAGAGTACATTAAGGGGAGCTTATCGTGTAAATGGCTCGAAAAATCGATACGTTTGAGAATTTTGTTAGAGGAAAGTATTCACTCTAACTCCATAAAAGCACATGCGTTAGTTTTATGGACACGTAAAGAAGTAAACACAATTTTTTTTTATTTCGATATAATGTGTGTATAACGAGACTTAGCCATACTACGCAACGCTGTAAGCGTCGAAGCCGTCAAATGGCGGGACGTCTATTTCCTGTTATAGTTGCCAGAAACAAAAATACTGAAAAGATTTGTGTTTTTTATAGCAATACACAGCGACTGTAGCAGTATAGTTAATACAAAAGAGTATTTGGTGAAATGGTGAACGTTTGAAAAAAACTTGACTTACAATTGTTAATTATTCGAAAAGAACGATATAATGTTAAAATATTGATCAATTTACAGCTACAGTCGTTACGTATTGTTATAAAAAGCAAAAATCTTTTTAGTCTTTCACTTTTAGACAACTATACTAAGAACTGGACGTCCCGCCAATATGACACCGACGACCCTTCGTAATATGGTTAGATCTCTGTACATATGGATTATTTTCAGATAAAATAAAAACAGTGCGTTTACTTCTTTATTTGTCTATAAAACCAACGCATATGCTTTTATGAAATTAGAGTGAATACTTTTTTTTAAACAAATTCCAACACATGACGCTTTTTTGAAACCATTTACACGATAAGCTCCCCTTAATAATGGAAAAAATATGTCATATTTTTGTTACTTACTGTCAGCGTCCTCCTCCACTATATCGTCTACTTTTTCGGTCTGTAAGAAAGGCGTAAGTATAAAGAATAAAGTCAAACTGGAAATGATTGCACGTTTATATGTTAAAATAAAAGGAAATAAAAGTAATAATACTTACATCCATGTCGCTTGATGAACTCATTTTAACTGAAAGCACAGCAAATATTAACCGACCGTACAATATGACCAAGTGGGGGAAACACATACGTACCTGAAATGTGTTAGTTTAGGGAATAAATATAAATGTGGTAAAGGTATGATATCCGAGTCTCACCACAGGAGGAATATAAGGAAGAGTCGAGTTATCGTACGGAGTATGTATACATTTTTTCTATACAGGGTGTCTCACGCAAGCTACAACCGCGGAAATACACGTGTCCACATGGATAATTGGAAGCGAAAAGTGAAATAAAAAGTAATAAAATTTGTCCTCGTTAATGAGTTATTAAATAAAATAGATCAGCGAATCAGGAAGCACGAAAGCGGTAGGCGGTGAGTAGCGGCCATGCTAGTCTGAAGATAAGAAGCGATAAATTTCGACGGGCGGAGCGTTCTGGCACGTATACAGGCGTGAGAAGGTAGTGGTCAGGAGGAGATTTCTAAGAAAAAGTGTCGACTTTCGCTCTTCGTTCCTCTCTCACTCTTTCTCTCTCTACCTTTCTTCCACGACGCTACCTTACGCACTGGCTGCTCGCGCTCTCTCACTCTCTCTCTCTCTCTCTCTCTCTCTCTCTCTCTCTCTCTCTCGAGTAGACGGGTTGGAATTACAGTGCTAAAATTTGTGAATTTTTTCGAGTTTATTGAAAGGTGGTGTACATTTTGTGTGTGCGAGTGCTTTTCTGGAGTCTGTGCGGTCCCTCGGCGACATTAACTTTCGACCGAGACCCTCGCGCTGTCGAATTATTGAGCGAAGAAGATATCGGCTGATCCACGTGATCGGAAGGTCGATAGCGAAGCCGCGGACATCTTGGCTCCTATCTCGGCTATCATTGGTCGCGATCACCGCTCCTATTGGCTCGCCGGATCACTCCAACACCTTGGACCAATCGTGGGGCTCCACGCTCGTTCCACCACCACCTTCTTCGGCGAACTTCTGCAGCATGGAGACGGAGGAGGTCGAATGCAAGGCCTGTTATAAAATTATTAAGCAGGACTACCTCCGGTGCATTCCCTGCCGTCAGCCTTTCCATCCCGGCTGCCTCCAGCTGCACACCGAGAGGGGCTCCGCGTCAGCGCTGTTGGGCTGCAAGGGGCAGCATGAGAGAGTTACGAGGGGCGGGGTGGGGAAAAAGAAGAAAAATCCTCCATCTCTAACGGCCGGTCAACGGCCAACACCTCCCCTCCCGTCGCTCCCCTTCTCCCCGTCGCATCAGCTGTCTCGGTCCCCGCCGCGCACTGGCGCCATCTCGCGAGCACCATCTCCGCCGGGACTGCCGCCCACGGCGCCTGCGCCGATGCTCGATACTCCGGCGAGCACCTCGAGTGCACCTTGTCTCCTTCTATCTTCGTCGGATACAACTGAATCGGCGCTTCGAACCGTCCTCACCGCTGTCCGCGCCATATCTGACTCCCTTGATAAGCTCAAGGGAGACTCCAACAGCCAATTCAATGCTCTCCGCTCGGACCTCGCGGCGCGGATGGATGGCCTTGCTGGGCGCATGGAGGGTCTTGCTGCCGACCTTAAGGGTGTCTCAACTCGGGTGAAGGGCGTCGAGGGCAGGGTTGATGCCCTCTCTAAAAAACAGGACACCCTCTCTACGGCACTCACTTCCCGCATCGACGGGATTGATGCTCGGCAAAAAACCTACGCCGATGCGCTCCGCACAAACCAAGCGACGGTGGATATCGTGTCCACCAGGGTGCGGGAGCTTACGCTGCAGGTAACTAGGCTCGAGTGTGAGCGCAGGTCGACCGCGGTCATCATCTCTGGCCTCCCGGAGCTCCCTGGTGAGGACCTTCCCCTACTGCTCCAGAGGACGACGACTGCACTTGGTGCCACTATCTCTCCGTCGGACTTCACCAGGGTCACCCGAATGAGAGGCTCGGCGGACATCCAGCGACCGAGGCTCATCCAGGCCGTCCTCACCTCACGATCTGCCAGGGACGCCCTTATCTCTGCTAAAAGAGCAAAGAGAAACCTGATGGCCTCGGAGATCGACAACACCTTTCCGCAAAGCTCGGTTTATATTAACTAGCACCTCCCGCGCGCTACCTGGGACCTCCTCAGGACGGTCCTACGGGCGGCCCGAGCACGCGGGTATGCGCAAATTTGGCACCGAGACGGCAACATACTTGTCAAAAAGAACGCGGACTCTCCCATAATAACTGTCAGCGACGCATCTGAAATAGAAGCAAAACTTCCATGAAGTATCATGCCAAGGAGTCACTGCACTTTGCAGCCACTTACCTCCACCCATAGACTGCATGCTTGCCATCTTAATGCAGGATCCCTTCCTGCACATCTCGGCGAAGTCACCTCTCTCCTTCTATCTTATAACTTCGATCTCGTTGCCGTCTCGGAAACTTGGTTGCGCCCGCGTGACCGGGCCTACCCCTGCGCAGTAGAGGACTACACCCTGCACCGCTCTGATCGCTCTATAAGACCTGGCGGAGGCGTTTGCCTCTTCGTGCGTAATAAATACCGCACGCGCGTACTAACATCTTCTTCTCTTATGTTGCAGGACGCTGTCGAGGTGGAGTTTCTCTTTGTTGAGCTCTTTCTTCCTCCGTCGACTCGTGTCTTCGTCGGAGTTGTATATCGTCCGCCTCATGTACCCCGCTCTATCTTTGAACCTATCCTAGCCGATCATGCTTGCGAATACGATCAGAGGATAATCCTTGGTGACTGGAATATCAATGTTAACACTAATTCACCAGATTCAATTTATCTCTTATTCTTATCTTATCTCTCAGCTAAATTTATCTCTAGCACATCACAGTGACACTCATCGTACCGCGACCTCCAGCACCAGGATTGACCTCTGCCTCGTAGGAGACGAAGGACGTGTTGTATCCTCTGGGCAGTCGAATGAGCCGTTCCTTTCTGGGCACGACCTCATTTCGGTTGTCTACGATGCAAGTGATTCATGGAGTAGGCGTAGTGTTGTCTCCCGGAACTTGCACGCTGTCAATCCCTCCGAACTGCACTCATCTCTGGATAACCTAACCTCTTTGGTCCTGGGTTTATCTGGAGATGACGTGGACGGATTGGTTAACACTTTCTCTGGTGAGCTCCTCAATGTATTAGATAGATTGGCGCCTTTGCGAGCTGTCACCGCAAGGCGCCCATCCGCTCCATGGATCACTCCAGAAGTGATGAAATTAATGAAAATTAGAAATTCATTCCGTCGCTCTTACCTGAGGACCAGGAGTCCAATAGCTTTAGACCATTACAGAGCTCTTCGTAACCGTCTTAAAATCATTATTGAGGAGGGACGCTCGTTGTTCCTCCTCCAGCATTTCACTAATCTCCACTGCCCGGCTACGCTCTGGCGTGACCTTAGACGGTTTAATATAACTCCTACTCCTAAACGTCCTCTGTCACTTCCTCCTAACCTCACTCCTTCACTCCTCAACTCATTCTTTCTCTCTGCGCATGCGCAAACTCCTCCTTCTCCACCTGACTTTCTCTCTACCTCTTCTTCGTATAGTGACGAGAAATTTTATTTCTCTCACGTCACTCCTTCCTCTCTATTTCCTCTTCTAACCTTTCGCTCTTCCATGACCATCCTTCCGGATGGTCTTCCTTCTTCTTTCATTTCACTCTGTACTCCTTCACTTACCACTGCACTTCTCCGTCTATTTAACACTTCACTGCTCACTTCTACCTTTCCTCGGCTCTGGAAGCACTCTTATGTTACACCTATTCCTAAAAAATCTTCTCCCACTGAACCTTCACACCTCCGTCCTATCTCACTCCTTCCTGAATTGTCTAAGGTACTTGAGAGGGTGGTCCTGCGTGACGTTCAAGACTTCCTCCGTAGTCGTGGACTTCAGGACCCCTTCCAACATGGGTTCGTCAAGGGTCGGTCCCAGACCGCCTTGCTTACCCTCACTGAAGACGTCAGGCGGGCAGTGGATGAACGCAAGATAACCATCCTCGTCTGCTTCGACTTTTCAAAGGCCTTTGATACGGTTGACCACTGCAAGCAGATGGAGAAACTCAAGAGATTGAATTTCTCCACTCCAGTCTTGCAGTGGTTTTGGTCATACCTCACTGGGAGGTATCAAGCGACGAGGGTGGACGGTAATCTTTCTTCTTGGGAGCATGTTTTCTCTGGTGTGCCACAGGGCTCTGTACTGGGACCGTTTTTATTCTCACTCTTCCTATGGGACCTCAATGATGTCGTTCACCTCGCCAGGTTCCTCAAGTACGCTGATGATCTCCAGTTGTACCTCCACGTTGCCCTTCATGGGCTTGAGGAGGGAATCTGCGAGATCAATCGCGACATTGCACGCGTGGTGGCATGGACGAGGGAAAACGGCCTCTTATTGAACCCTGGGAAGACGCAATGTATGCTTTTAGGATCTTCGCGTGCACTGAATGTTATAGATAAAGATTCCCTACCTCCGATAAGAGTGGCGGATACGTCTATTCTTTTCTCGACAGTGGTGAAGTCGCTCGGCGTCCATCTTCAGAGCAATCTGGGGTGGCACGAGCACGTCACGAGCGTGTGTCGGAAAATCTACGCGATGCTTGCATCGCTTAGTAAAAACCGGCGCACGCTCCCCCTGCCGTTAAAGGCGAGACTCATCCAAGCTCTTGCATTTCCTCACTTCGACTACTGCTGCTTGGTGCACGTTGACATGCAAGCCGTCGATGAGATCCGGCTGCAACGGGCCTTGAATGCGTGCGTCCGATTCGTTTTTGACGTGCGACGTGATGTTCACATCACGCCGTACTTCGAACGTCTCGGATGGCTGAAGGTCCGTCAAAGGCGGCTGTATTTCCTCGGCGTCTTCATGCTCGGCGTGCATCGAGGCGCCATGCCGGAATCTCTCCAGGCTTTGTTCGAGCGAAGATCGGACTTAGACGTGAGGTCTTCTCCGCGTTCGCGACCGCGTGTAACTTTTAACACACCTCTTCATCGCACTGCAACTCGTTCAAACTCACTCGCGGTGCAGGGCGCTAAATTTTGGAACTTAATTCCTTTGCAGATTCGCGAAGCGCGCACTGTCGCGTCGTTCAAGCGTGAGTTGCATCACTCGTTACTGAGTGGTGCAATTTCATCGTGAGGCGACGCGGCACGTGATTGGATAAATGGCGAAATTTAGGCCTGAGCGGACCCCCCAGGTGGCGCGCGGCGACGCGCGTCTCATTCATATTCATCGTGAGAATGGGCCTCTTTGTATGCACGTGGACTCGAGTGTGAATGCGCCTGCGCGAAGGCGAAACTTTTCAATTGGCTGTGTGATATTATGAATGTTGTGATAGGCTTCGTGCCGGTGTGCATCTCGGGAGCGTGCGTGATGTGTATAAACACGAGCGTGATTGACTTCACCTTCATCCTACTAATGTATATATTTCTTCTCTTATATTTCTATCTAGGTGTCGTCGTATTATTGTAATTGAATGGAGTGTGAGTGGATTGAATGAACTCGTGATTAAATGAATGAGTGAGTGCCTTGGCGATCTTGATTGTCAAGTTTGTCTATTTTTATATGTTTATATATGTAGTTTTATATGTATATATTTTAACGTGCCAGGGGGCTTTGCCCCAGCACGGAATAAATAATCAATCAATCAATCTCTCTCTCTCTCGCTCCTACCCTAACACGGCGCTACCTCACTCTGCCTGCAAGCGCTGACCCTCTCTCTCTCTCTCTCTCACTCTGTCACTTTCTTTAACTCCGTCACTATTAGTTTATCGCGCGCGCGTAAAAAATAATATGCTATTAGTTCCCCACCACCTTGCGGTCAATAGCACGGGGCATTTTTTTTTTAGTGGTATCCCCAATAGGTCTAATCCACTCTCAAAATTATAGCAACTGTTCGAAGTGCCGTCCTTCTTCTCTAACGCAAAGTTCGGCCCTTCGCATAATATCGCGCGTCGCACGATACGCCATTTCTGGCGTGATGGTTCCGAAAGCCGCAAGAATTTCTTCTCGTACTTCAGCTTCGGTACCATCACGCATGTGCTCGACTAAGTTCTTTAGGTGTCCCCAAAAAAAATAGTCGAGCACATTCAGATCCGACGATCGCGCCGGCCAAGCGATTGGGCCACCTCGACCCATCCACCTGTCCGGAAAACGCTCATTTAAAAATTCGCGGACTCGCCGCGTGTAATGCGCCGGCGCCCCATCGTGCTGATATATCACAGCGGTCCGCACATTAAGCGGTACGTTTTCCATAAGAATTGGCAATTCGTTTGCCAAAAAATTTAGGTAAATTTCGCCATTTAACCTTGGCGGCAGAAAAAATGGGCCAATCTGAAAATTGAGAAAAGAAGAGAAAAAGAATTAATTACAGTCTCGAAAAGTAATTCCTTAATTTTTCGATTAAAATAAAATCGATTACTTACAATTTGATTTCCAATAATGCCTGCCCATACATTTATGTTCCAACGGTATTGAAATCCACCTTCCCGGACGACGTGCGGATTTTCTTCCGCCCAATGAAGATAGTTATGGGAGTTAAAGACGCCGTTCGGCGTAAACGTCGATTCATCCGTCCACAGGATTTTATCCGGGAAGGCATTATTCCGCCGGCATTGTGCAAGGAATCCTTAAAAATAGTTGTCATATTACAGACTAACGGCAGTTAGGCCTGTCCGTCGCAAAAAAATCGGACTAATGCCGGTGGTATATTTACAGCAAAATCGTAAATTTGAAGGGAGGGGGAAACCTTAAAATGCTAATATCTCATCGACGCGAAGTGCTACATAATTTTGGTTTGTTTCATCATAATCCTGGAACTTTTTCCGTTTCGTTGATATATAATTTATTAGGATCGCGGCTTCCAATAAGTTAATAATCTAATTTATGTGTTTTGAAATTTTATGAAATATCAATTTTATCAGTCTTTTTTTTTTCCGACCTTTTTCTTTAACATTGCGACTATATCTATATATAGAGAATTTTGTCCAGTTTCCCAAATTCGCCGCTGTGAAACCAATAGTGCTAGCGTCGACATCAGGTGTAAATCTAGCCAGCGCTGGAATGTTTGACATGTCGATATCTTTAACCTATCACATTTTTTTATTTTTTTATTAAGAATCAAGTTTCGGGTTCCTTCAACTGCTATCAACTCTTCTGAAATACTATGTACCAAATATTCGTCGAGTAATTTTACTTTTACTACTTCACAAATTATTATAATTTGTAGAGTATGTTAGTATTTTTCATAATAATTAATAATATTTTCTCAGATGGTTACAAAACTAAAGCGGGACCTACCACCGGAATTACTTCAGCCTGTTAGATTTGAATTGCCATGAGACTTACATTATTCGCAATGATTTCCCTGTTTACACAGCGGAAAGTATAGCGACATCTAAGGATCTGGATGTCATAATGATGAACCCATTTCATGTATTTGCAATATTTTCCAACTCGCTTAGCGTACTCCAAGCCTTGTCCAGCAGCGGCAGCATATGTGTTCTTCCAGGATTATGAAAATTTTTGAAGTAATGATTTCCCTTAATTTTTTTGTTTAAATTGATAGTTTGTGAATACTATCTTGTCGGTAGTATCATGTTTCTTCATCGTGGCCTGTTTTGCCAGTTGATCAGCCATTTTGTTTCCCATTATACAATTGTGAACATGAATCCATGTGAATTTGACTCGATTTCCTTGTTTATTAATTGTTTTTAATTTCTCTTTAATTTGTATGGTATATTTCTTGGTATTAACTGAGAAGCTGCTGCTGGACTAGGCTTGGGATACACTGAACGAGTCAGAGAATATTGCAAATACATGAAATTGGTTCATCATTAAGACATACAGATATTACTATACTTTCCGCTGTTTAAATAGAGAAATCATTGGGAATACTGTAAGTTACATAGTGATCCAAATTTATAAAGGTTGAAGCAATTCCTGTGGAAGGTCCCGCTTTAGTTTTGGAACCACCTGAGAAAATATTAATGTAATTATTCTGAAAAAGTACTAACATACTCTACAAACTTTATATTCGGCTCATGAGAATTTTTGAGAGTTCTACCAGTTGAAGTATTACAGTCTACCGATTTTATCATTATATTTAATTTGAGATATACCCTGAGATATTGCACGTCTATGGATTCGTAGAGGATATGTATAATTAGAAGGGCTAATTAAGGAAGGCAGTACATTTCTATCTGATCAGTGTTTAGAAACAAGAGAATGGGGATAAAGTACGCCTGAGAATGAATTAAATAAAGCCTTAAAATTACATTATACGTTTTTTTATTTTTTTTTTACATTTTTTATTTCATTATAAAAGTATATTTATTGCTATTGAATCCCCCGCCCCTTTTGCCGCGGTACCCGGAGCGACCGCGATGGTTCCATCCCCATCTCGCCCTCGATCGCCCCATCCCGCCGCGTTTAGTAACTCGACCTTCTGAAACATAGAATATATTATTTTTATTTCATTTTTCTCAATATTAAATATATCAATAATTGTAATTTGTTTAAAAAATCATCTCGTACACTTAGTGATATACAGTGAGTGTTAGTAATATTCGTACACCCAAAGAAGCAGAATAACTTTATTATAATTAAACCAACCGTTTTGAGTTTTTGAAAGAATAGAGGATTAGTTAAATACATATTACAGACTAACGGCAGTTAGGCCTGTCCGTCGCAAAAAATCGGACTAACGTCGGTAATAATTGATTTACAAAATTTTCTGCAATCTATGAAACAGTTGATACAATGACCTTTTCTATTTTATTGTACTTTCGAAGATACCGATTGTTTCAAAACAATCAAAATAGAATATGTAGTATACTAATCATTCTATGTTCTTGCAAAAACTCTAATCGTTTGATTCAATTATAAAAAAGTTATACTTTAAAGAGTGTACGAATATTACTGCCACTCACTGGATATCGCTACGTGTACGAAGTGATTTTTTATTTTATTTTTTATTATATATTTTTTTATATTATTTATTATTATATATTTATATTAATTTAAGTTGAAATTCTTACCGGCGTCGTAATGTCCGGAGCCCCTTCGTGTCGGCGTCGGCGTCGGCGTTGCTGGTGGCGTCGGCATCGTCATCGTTGTCGGCGTCGTCGGCAACGGTGGGTTAGCGGGCATTGGAATGGCCGGCAATAGTGGCCACACCGTTGCCGCCAACGAGCTGGCCCCGACTCCCCCGTCGCTGATATGCAGATGTTGAAGCTGCAACTGCGCGACTGTCTGTCTGCTTTCGCGCAATTGCTGCTTCAGCATCCGAATTTCTTTCTGTTCTTCTGAAACTTAAACATTAAAAATGAAAATGTTAAAAAAGAACATAAAAAATAAAAAATAAATTTATCACAAATTTTTTTACTCACTGTCTTCACAAATGTTGCTTGTTTCGTCCATCTGTAATGAAATATTAACACAAATGATGAAATTAAATAATTGTACGGATATATTGAATAATAATACGGCAATAATAATACTTACGTCTTTCTCGTTTGAGGAACTCATTGCAAATGAAGGCACGGAAAGAAACAATCGCCAGTATAACAAATCGACAGTAGAATATCAATAAGTGAGCGAAACTAATTTGTCTTGAAATTACGCGAAAAGTTTGAAGTACGAAAATGCGCCGACTTCCCGGTCAATGTACATGTGTTCCTAAACCGTATGAAAAAATACGGAAATACGGAAAAATTACGGAAATACTTTCCGTAAAGTATCGGAAATAATGACATATAAACTCTATTCTCATGGACCAGAAAAAGTACAATGTAACCTCCCGACGCTGGAGAATGTGAAAATAATAGGGGAAGATAAATAATTATACAATGTAATCTTGAGGCAACCCAGAGTCAGACCAGAACAACATTTAAATCCTACTATATATACATAACTTCATTTAATAAAGAAAAAAAAATGATTAAACATTTATTTTCAAATAGTATTTAACAATATAGATTTTTTTATATATTTAATACAAAAACTATAAACACGTATAAACAAAAGTATAAAACTAAAAATTAACGAATATAAATACGAATGTTTTAATAAAGAATGAGATGACAGAAGATTGAAAGATAGTGTCTTAATTCGGAAGTACATCTTTTAATGAATTAAATTATAATTTAACTTCCCATTTTTTTTTCTATTTGTGCTAAGGCGTCGTTATATTTATTCATTTATCCATGTATTTGCCAGAATATGAAATTTTGTTCTATTTTATCGATACATTACCCACATTGGTAAAGACCAGTTAGATTTGTATATGAAGCGTAAACGGTAAAAAAGGAATTAAGAAGGTTTAATTTTAGGAATTAATTTACGGCGCTTCAATCGATATATAATTCCGCCGATAATAATATTGATTTCTGCTTTATCGATATTTCGAGTAAGATCTAACAAGATTTGTGGTTTGAGGTTAAGCTGTCAAAAATACCTTCCGATCTCGGAAATAAAAAGCTAAGACGCTATCATCTCGGCTACTCGTTCAGTTGATAAACGATAGCTCTTTTAGATATCTAAGTAGCCACGAATTTCTCGAAAGAACCCTTTACTTTTTCGAAAAGTTTTTCCGTAAAAAATGTATTGTCATTCGAATTACGTATGTGTGCAAAATTTCAAATCTTCTTCTTCTTCTATGTATTGGCTTTGACTCGAATTTGGTCTTAAGCCATAACCAGGTACAACCAAAATTTCAAGTCGATTAGGCATGTAAAAGTGGGTCAAATTTAGTTTACAAGATTTGTTCCGGATATACATACATACAAGCCAAACTAAATAAAAGCTTGTAAAATCGGGCTCGATATCGACAAAATTACATAAAATAGAATCCTAGTTTGCTAAACGGAATAACTTGGCACAATCGCTGCAATCCTGCAATTCTAAATGACAGGTGATTTGACGGAAAGGTTAGGAAGACATTTAAAGGGCTAGGAAACTAACTTTAGTTTACTTTATGAATGACTTGGTACACAATATATTTTTAATATTTATATGATATTGTAAAGTTATAAGGTAATTAAAATGATGTTTTTATGATTTTTAGGATAAATTATTAAGGTACGAAACAGACGAACCCTTTGTACCAATTTCAGTAAGAAATTTAGGTTTTCTTCAAGATTTTAAGGATCTTTTAGCAACATCTAATTATTATGTTCTTATTGGTTTTTTGACTACTGTAGTTACAGGACGCTCAGAAAAATGTCTAAAATCAACTTTCAATAGAGTACGTGGATCCAATTTGATAGTTTGTATATTTATATATATATACATTTATTAATAAAATTTATATATTTGCTATTCTAGGCAGGTGGACTTATTTGAGATAAAGAAATTACATTAGCTAGTTATTTGGCAGCAGTTACATCATGGTCTGTACAAGATAAATTTCCTCATTTCATTTAAATATCAACATTAATTATAAAAAAAAATTAAAGAATCAGTAGATAGAATTAAAATTATAATTTGTTTCTAATTTCAGATGATAGAATCTATAGAAAATTTAGAACATACAAAAGGTTATTCAATCAAAAAGTGGCTAACAATGTTAAGACTATGGACAGAAATCTACAAACGTTTTTAAAGTTTTTTACGTACACTTACAAATTCGAAAGGACAATACATGTATAAAGAACGGATTCGGCATATGTTTGAGAGTAGCCAAGTAACAAATCTTTTTTTTTTTAAATAGAATGTTTTTATTACAAACTTTTATTTTAAATAATTTTAATTAAATTCTAGGTTTGTCAAAGAGTAACAGTTCAAAAATCTCAAGGTAGAATACCTGCAAGAAGGATATCAAGAATTTGAAAAATTAGTAGATTACTGTGGTGCAGATGTAATAGCATCGAGTTTGAACACTTGTTGAAGAGAGACACATTGCATTTCTTAGGATAGATTTTAAACCTGAAGACATTCAAGATTGAAAATGTAAAATTTAGGTTTTTCTGAATCTTAGTTTTACAGTGATATTCTTTTAGTTTCTTATAAACATCATGGGAGAACTTTTATGTTGTATACATTTTAACATATTTATATGTTATATATTAGAACATGTACGTTTCTTCGACACTATTTCAAAATATGTTCATTTTTATAATTTTACATGGAAACTATGGCATTTATATGGTGCTAATAAAGTATTCTTTGTATATATACACCATATAGACAAGATACAGTTTTTATTATCCATATGCAATATCAAGTTTATTATATTATTAGAAAGATTTGTTCTATCCAAATTTAATAAAAAAAAAAAAACAGTTTTAGAAAGAATTGTACAATATTATCAATGTTTTAATTAATAAACAATTTCGACATGGAAACTGAGCATTGTCATTTAAAAATCACGTCAGTTTAATTACCTTATAACTTTATAATAACTTTAGAATTTCATATAAATAGTAAAAATATATTGTGTAACAAGTTGGAGATAAAGTAAGAAGTAAACTAAACTTAGTTGATAAGGCTTTTACATGTCTTTCGAACTACATGTATTCTACATGTACTCCACACATAGGTAAATACGAGTTAGATTTGTATATGAAGCGTAAAAAAAAATAAAAAAAGTGACTTCCCCCTGTAAATGCGACCAATCTAAGGCGCCATGATAATTTTGACCCAGGGCGCCAATGTTGCTAAAGCCGGCGTTGTATTTACCTACATACGGCAAGTGAAACGAAATAAAAGCTTGTAATAAATTAAAATAAAAAAAAACACTATCGCGTCGCACGACTGTTAAACGATGTAAAATAAGCAAGCGCTGTATTCTTAATTAGATCTTCGATGCGAATGGTTCGATGTATCGAACTATATATTCGAAGTTTTAGGTTAAGAAAAATTATCGTAATTCTTCTCTAAATTCTTTCTTTCTTTCTTTCCTTACTTCTTCATTTTTTACATACTTCTTCTTTTCTTTATATCTTTTTCTTATCTTTATTTCTTTTTCTTATCTATTCTTTATTTATTTTAGTAAGTATTGTCTATTTGAAGACACCAAAATTGTCTATTCGAAGACACCAAAATTGTCTCTTAGAAGACATAAAAATTGTTCCGCAGGAATAAACAAAGTCTTCTGTAGTTTTGTACAAGCTTATTCCCAAAATGGACTTTTTTTATGAACTCACCAAAGATGATGAAGTTGTTTTCAAAAATGATTATTTAGAACTACTTCATATTTGTTACTTTTGTAACATTCTCGCAAAGTCGACTCCCTATAAACCTTAAAATCCTTGTCTTTTTAATGAACCAGACAAAATAAAATCTGTTCCTCCTAACGAAGATTATTTGCAAATTATTTTCATCCCAGACAAAATTTACGAAGGGACGAAAATGCCCACTGCTAATGACGTGGGTCATTGGGTATGTTTGTACTATGACACAAGAAATGTCTTTGTATACGATTCAGCGTTAGGTTGGATGAATAGGGAAATTGTCATGGCAGTGATACGTACATACGTTAACAAATTGTTTCCACATTTGACAGACAAAAACATAAAATTTCAAACTGTTGATCAGCAACAAAATGGTAAGGATTGCGGTGTATATGCTATTGCATTTGCAGTTTTTCGGGTATTTCGTGTTCCACCGGAAAAAGTTCGTTATGACAAACACGCCATGCGTCAACATTTGTGGGATATGGTTACCTCAAAGGTAATTACGCATTTTCCACAATTGCCTAATAAGAAAGGTATAATGCTGCCAATTCCTTCTCTTGCTAGCGCATTTTCTAGACGACAAGATACGCTGATAAAAAACTGTAATCGAAAAATTGTCAAAAGAGATTTGAAAAACACTTCAACTGCTTCTATCGTAGAAAGTAAGCAATCACTAGTGCATAATAAGTATAATTTTACTAATGAAGTTCTGAATTATAAGGATTCGACTGAATTAAAAAATTTTGCTGTGTTGGACAACACAAATTGTTCACTTGAAATGAATGAAAACAAAAGGAAACGTCCCAAATACAGCAAATGTTATGATGGTGTTCTTTCTAAATCCAGATTGCACGGAATATCTTCTAATTGTTCGCAAAATGTGGAAGTAGTAGAATTCGAAAAACAAACAAATAAAGAATCACGAACATGGCAAGGAATTAATAGGCTTCGACTCCAATTTCTTACTGATATTGACGAAGCCATAATTAATGATGAAAATGGCTGGTTAACAGATCATCACATAATCATTTTCAATTCCATATTGCATCAATCAACTTCTTTCTTGCCTTACGATACTTTATTCGCGCAAGCGCTTGATAAAATAAAACCGGTACCTCAGAATACTAATCATATACAAATATTACATTCGAGTACAACCAAACATTGGATTTGTTCATATTACGATACTTTTTCAGACTGCTTGTACATCTATGATTCGTTGAATAAAAAAACATTGGAACAAGAACACAAAGAGTTTTTAGGTAGATTGTATTTGAATTTTGATTACATGAAAGTCGAGTTTCCACAAGTACAACAGCAGCCGAATTGTTCTGATTGTGGAGTTTTTGCAGTCGCATTTGCAACTTCACTTGTTTACGGGAAAAAACCTGAAGAATGTACATTTCAACATGAACTGATGAGAACTCATTTGAAACATATGTTGCAAAGTCATGTGATTTCTGAATTTCCATTAATAAGTTGTTTAGATCCATCACCGAGAAATTCATTTATTTTTAACAATCAAACAGATGCACTTCATGAATCAATTTCAAGGGAAAGAGATAACAGTGATATAAAAAATAGAGTTGGAAATGAGTCTTTGAAAAGACATCTTCCTAAAAATGATAATTTTGGTGACAGTGGCATTCCGAAAATTAAAAAATATTCAGATATGTGTTCTTCATCTAGGCCAAATGAACTTGTGTCCTCGTCAATAACGGTTCCACAAATTTAAACTTTTTCCAATAATTTAGAAAGTACAAATTCGAATAAGCAGTTGCATAAAAATAAAGGTTCGAATGAATCGAGTGAGACAAAGAAAAGACGAGAAAATAATACGAATTATGAACAAAGTTTTGAGGCAAAAAATAAAAGTGACGTTAAAAATACATTGGTTATTAAAAAAAAGCACCGGAAATATTATATTACGAACCGAGATAAAATTAGAGAGAAACGAGAGGCATGTTACACATTAACAAAATGCCATGACTTGGATTCAACCATTGTTGTAAATTTACAAAAAAGAGAAGAAAAAATTGCTACCGATTTTGATATGATGAAACATACTGAGAAATTTGAGCAACAATTAGCTGGCAGCTTGAATCTTCAGTCAGAAATAGAAAATAGATTTGAAGCAAAAAATATTATTCAGCGGTGTTTTCATAGCAGAAAAAGTTACATTTGTAATCTGCTTAAAGATATTTCAGTAATAAAATTAAAGGCTGAAGCTAGTTTGGAGAAATTGGAAATGTCCGCATCAAATGTTAGATCGAAAATTGAAGCTTTATGTGGTTACTCGATGCATAATAGTTCAACCGAAGCATTTTTTCCAGAATTGACATATAAACGAATCAATAGTATTTGTGACGCTTCATTTGTGGCAGGAAAACAAAATCTATCGATTAGTGGAAATAAGCAAAAACATGGAGATAATTCGAATTCTTATGATCCAACCAATTTAAATCTTGAAAATAATTTCAATGACGCGAACAAAGAAATCATTAAAATTCCAATTGGCGAAGTAAATGCAACAAATGACGTGATAAATCTTAAACCAATTAACAGTAAGAAAGCATGGATTTGCGATGAAACTTGTGCATTAGATAATGCAATCGTTTTTAATAACTACAGACATGTTTTAACATCTCTGACATCGTTGTCATTGAAAAATCTTCACACATTAATTCATAATATTAAACAATGTGGAGCGGTTGACAATCCTTTAAAGCTTGGTCATCCTAAAAGTTGTTACGAAGACTGTACCACATGCAGATCAGTGTTTATTGGTGCTCTTATTTTAGCGCCACATTTTCCTCTAGTTCGATACATAAAATTTTTAATTTATTCAATTATTCGTTCGGTAAAAAACATAAATATTTTGGATAAAGCGTTAGAAGAAGGTCAAGCTGACGTTTTAGTTGAATTTTCTAATAAATTCAAACAAAATTTGAAAGAATACACAAATAACAATAATGTGATTGATCTCGACGAAGAAAGTATTAAAAAAACATTTTACAAAAGTTTAATCGCTTTTACGAGACGATCAATGGATAGAGCTATTCATGTATGTATTTCTTGCGAAAAACTTCATTTCGATAAAGACACCCAAAAAAATGTTGACTTACGGCATCTTTTTACAAATAAAACATGGTTGTCCTTTAAAGAACATATTGACAATAATATATTATTGAATTCTTGTATTTGTAAATATTGTTTCAAAATGTTCAAAGATGATAAAATGCCTCCAATTTGTATTCGTAATAGTTTAAATGTTAAAGATCCGCCCCCTGAAATTGTAGGTCTTAATGATTATGAAAAAATTTTATTACAAAGAGCAAAAGCGTTCCAAGTTGTTCAGAGAAAAGGAACAGTTATGAACAACAAATTACCTATTAAGCACAGAATTCAAGTAGCTAAAGGAAGCATGTTTCATCTTCCTCTACCGTTAGAAGAAACATTACGAAGAATTTGCCTCAATACTGAACCAATAAATAAAAACCATGAATTTCACATTCTAATTCGGGGATTGCCCAATAAAAATACTAAAATTATATGGCAAGATTTAGTCGATGTTACAAAAGTATATAAGTGTTTACTCAGACTAAAAAACGATAATCCATTATATAAAGATATCGTTTTGCCACCTGTACCCCAAAATTTACTCGATAACTTGGAGCAAACAGAATTCGAAATTGATGATAAAAACACAGATATACCTGATTTTATTGATGACACGGAATCACAAGAGTTGCAAAATTCGATGAAAGAGAATGATATAAGAATTCATTTAAAGGGACATGACGGGGACGACAAAGAAATGAAAGTTTTGAAGCCAGCATTGTTAACTCCAATGACAGAATTAGATGATTTTTATAAACAATACACTATTCACCTTATTAATGAAAAGAGAGAAAATAAAACGTCTACAGAACTTTATCAAATGAAAAAAGTACATGATGTGCCTATCGACAATCGTGAAAAGACATTAGATATGCTCTGTTTTCCTGATCTTTATCCTTATGGAGAGAATGGTCAGCGTGTTGACCGTCAAGTTCATTTGACAGATTTCGAATTTATTAAGTCGCGTTTAATGTCAAAACATGCTTCGTTTAGACTTAATATACAATATTTGTTTTTCTTATTTAATGATAGTAATATTAGACAATTGAAAGCTGGTATTTATCATAAAATGAATGTCACAAATCCACGAAATCATTATACAGCGGGAAATTATTTGGAATTACTGTCAAAGGATTTATTGGAAAGTGAGATGAATACTGTATTTTCTAGGCTACGTAACACTGAACAATACTGGAAAATTCCACAGAATAATGTGAATTGTATGACTGATTATTATGGGACCGTGACGTGGTTTTTAACTATAAGTCCAGCCGAATGGCTTTGGACTGATATGATAGAATATATTCGTCAAGTTAATACGCCAAAAATGGATAAAATGCCAGCGGGGGAAGTTATTGCTTCAGATCCTGTTTCCGTTTCGAGGTTTATTGATAATAAATTTCACGCGATGCTAGATTTCATTTGTTCAGACGATGCTCCTTTAGGGCGTGTAAAACATTATTTTTGGAGACGTGAATACCAAGGTCGTGGAACGCAACATTTTCATTTAATCATTTGGATTGAAGATGCTCCTGTTCTAGGACAATCAACAAATGAGGAAGTTGCGGAATTTATTCTGAAATATGCAACATGTTCTATTCCTGATAAGAAAGTTTCACCTTGTCTTTACGAGCGCGTGACTAAACACCAAACTCATCATCATAATGGATACTGTTATGTCCGCCAATTACCTGAGGAATATTTTGAATTCCAATTTAATAAAGTAAAAGTCTGCGTGGCAGACGGGTTAAAACTCTCAGGTCATTGACGGTCATAAAACTCGTAAAGAGTGCGAGGCGCAGGCGATGGAATTTTCCGTGCGGCGTCGAATAATGCATCGACGTCCCACGGAAGAAGAAACAAACCATGCGCCTATCCGTAAAAACCGGACACCACCGGAGCTTAGTTTTTTCTCAATATATACAAACTCTCGAACGCACATCGCCTAAGTCACGTACGCAACCCTCGAACAAAGGCGCCATACAAGGCACGCGGTACAGTCCGTTGTAGAAATTAAGAGAATGCATTCCTCTAAATAATAATGTTGGTTTTTCCCTTCCTTATAAATGGATAAATAATGTTAAAGCAAATGAATATTATTATGCTAATGATCAGAGTAATTTTAAATTTCGATATAACAAACGTACAATTAAATAAGGAAGGAATAAAACAACATGCATAAATAAATAATGTTAATAATAAGATTAAAACTTAAGGTGAAGGTGTAGATGCATGAAGAAATAGAAAGTAGTATGCATGTCATAGAAAACTGAAAGCGAGTATTGGATAATAATTATTATCCAATGTTTTAAATAATAATTAAATAATAAGAATAGAAGCATGAGAGTGTATGTGTGATTTAATGTAGTATAAGTGAGGAAATGTAATTGTTGCATGAATGCATGTAAATGTAAATTAGTTAGTTAAGCAAATTAATTATTAAGAAAATTAATAAGTAAGAAGCGACCAAAGGAGAGAAGGGAGGGGATTTGGGAGCGCACTAACGCCTACGCTTAGCTGCGAATGCACCAACTCCCACTCCTGCCTAGGTCATAGGGAAAACCTAGTCCCCACTATGCACCCCCGAAGTTCAAAGGTCCATAGCCAATGAAGGGCCTAATTTTGGAAATTAGGAGGGGTTTTAGTGGAGGGCTAGTTTTTAAAAGCGATGGCCGAGCGCGGCTCGCCACCATTCGTATTCAAGAAGTTTTCTTAAAGGCATTTTCTTTGAAACTTAAAAATAAATCGATTTCGTTTTACTCTTAAACGTACTAAGAAGCGAACTACCCAGAGAGTGAAAGAGATTTTTCTTGATTCATCAAAACCATCTAGGAAATTGTAAGTTGTTTCTTTATCTTTCTAATTAAATTCTCGTGTGAAATTTGTTGTTCATTATTATAAATGCTTCTTCCTTTCTTCCAACCATTTCCTCAAAACAATTTAGGGAGCGCGCAGTCATTTGTGTTCTCCCTTTTGGAATAAAAGAGCGCGCACTCGCCTGCGTTCTCTTTTTTCCTTTGAATAATAATAAAGAGCGCGCACTCGCCTGCGTTCTCTTTTTTCCCTTGAATAATAATAAAGAGCGCGCACTCGCCTGCGTTCTCTCGGTTTTCCGGGGTATTGGTTAAAGAGCGCGCAGTCATTTTGCGTTCCCTTTTTCCTATATCTAATTAAGTAGATTCATTTCCCTTGACCTCCTTCGATAATAATTATAATTAACTTCATTGAGTTTTGATGCGCGCATTTTTCTGCGTTCATCCCATTGAGCGCGCAGTAACTTTGCGTTCTCTTTGGATATTAGTTTTGTCTCTCTCTTTCTGTGATATTTTATTCCGTCACGAGCGCGCTGTAAATCTGTCGTTCTCGTGAGGATAAATTCCTAGCAGAAAGAAAGGGTATAATTTGAGTTTTCCTGCAGATGGGAAGGTCAAGGCGATCGGGAAAGAAAATCTCATTCAAGAGGAGTAATTATTTTAAAAAACCGTGGCCTATAACCAAAAACTCCCCCGTTTCTTCCCCCACTTCATTGCTTGAGGAGTATTTGGCCACGGAGCATCCGTATAAGGATTTTGTCAGAGAGTTCGAAGCAGCATTGCAAAAATTTGCAAAGAAGTAAAGGTAAACCCCTCTCCATATCTTTTCCTTGTTTTTACCTCCCTCTCACGACACTCTGTCCTCATCCCAGGGTTGCGTCGCGTAGACGCTACAACCCCAAAAGAGGTAAAATATCTTTGTCTTTCCTTTCTTTACCATTTTATCCATTTATTAATATAATTATTGTTATTGTTCCCCGGGACGTAACATATTTTTGGTGACAGCGGTGGGATACGCATAAAGAGTGTCGGTAATCAATCGGGTGGTAAAAATGTCGACGGAAGAAGCATTAATTAGGGCGTCTGGGTCCCAACAAAGCACCCTCGAACAACAAACACAACAACAACAATTGCAGCAACATCACCGTTTGCTACACTCACAACAAGAAACAATAAATAGCTTGGCAGAAACCTGCAAGAAAGTGGAAGACCAACAACAAGAGATCGAAGAACTAAGAAGTCGAATCGCAAGGCCAGGTACGCCCCCACACCTAGGAACAGCACTCTCCGGAAATGATGTAAGTCATCTTTATGGTTTATCCTCATTTAGAGACGCGTTAGATGCTATCCCGGTCTATGACGGGCAAAATATGGCTTTTGTATACTTCGCGGAAGGGTGCGAAGAAGCGTTAAATATGATCACGCCTAGGAGCGAAGAAAATTTAGTAAAATCTGCTAGAAACAAGTTACGCGGGGATGCCCATCGCGCAATATTAGGAATGCAATTTAGAACGATGAACGAATTGGTCAATTATCTTAGGAATATATACGGTCCGCGTGAAACGGTTTATGAAGCACAAGGAAAATTAGCTTATATATGCCAAAAACCCGAAGAAAGTGTAATAACGTACGCAAATAGGGTGCGAGAAATCGGGAAGCGAATAATTGATGCTGAAAAACGTAGAAGTAATAACGTGTCAGAAAGCTTCAAAAAACTCAACGAGGAAAATTTAGTAAATAGCTTTAATCGAGGTCTAAAACCGGAAATCGCGACTAGGATCCGTCGTGGCGAAGCATTACACGCGACTATAAATCAAGCGATTGATATAGAAAAGGAATTGGAGGCAATAAATAATATTAGGAGCGTGGCATTAGGAGCGACGGCAAACTCTCGCGAAAATCGAAAGGATCAATTTCCCGTTCGTAGCATTCAACAAAGTACGGTACAATGTCAGATTTGCAATAAAATGAATCATATAGCACGGGACTGCTGGTCTTATACAGGGAAATATCCGTGGAATAATAGAAACAACGGCCAACAGAATCAGAGAAATTTCGGAAATCAAAATTTTAATAATTCATATCAACAACGGAATAATAGTAACAATCAAAATCAAAATCAATATCCGCGACCAAATAACTACGAGCAACGAAATTTTTATCAAAATCCGCGACCGAATTACGTGCCGCCCTCTGGAAATAATTACAATCCGGATACGAACCGTCGGGATAATAACCAACCGCGAAATTTAGGATCGGGCCCGCAGGATATCTCAAAATCTAACAATCGAACGAACGCTATTAAGGGGCAACCGACGCGGCCCGTCAGAATTTGTAATTGCAATGATTTTCGAGAGAACGAGGTCGAAGGAGAAGGTTATGACGATCAGGGAAACGATATTTGCCACGCTCAGCCGGACGCTATGAGCGCGGAATAGGCAGAGCGTCCTTCGAAAGACCACGCGAAAATTACGATACTTGGCATGAACAATGGATAAGCCCAAATGAAAAGGTAAAATGTAATCATAAGCGCGAATTTAAGGAAACTAATAATGGGGATAGATATGGAATTATACGAAATGGCTGGCATTATGAGTGCTATGGCCGCAAAAATGAAAATATAAAAACGTATGGAAAGACATACGAGAATAAAAATGAAAATGAAAATGAAAATGAAAATGAAAATGAAAATGAAAATGAAATTAAAAATGAAAATGAAATTGAAAATGAAAATGAAAATGAAAATGAATATGAAAAGGTTCATTACACAGAATTATTTGAAACCTCCCATGAGGGGGAAAATTATAAGATTAGCCACGAGCAAAGACTCGGTGGAGAAAATAAATATTACCTCGACAAAAATGAGGGAAAGAAACTGAAAGGGAAGAAATTATTAAAAGATGGGATCCCGTGCAGCGGGGTCTGCAGTAATAAAATTAACATTGAAAATAAAGGCAGCGGTAATAGTTCCGGGAAATCTAACGAAACATTCGAAATCACGAATCCAAATCGAAATAAAACTAAAATTAAAAAGGAAAATGAACAGGATCGTGCGAATTCGAGGAAATCGGGAAGATTCGCGGACTTAGGAGCTGTCGAAACACGAGATGTTAGGATTAATCTTACGCAAGAAGGGTATGTGCCGTCGGTTAAGATTTCTAGTAGGAAGCTTAAAACTCCCTCCGTGTTTATGATCGATAGTGGGTCCGGACCCAACCTGATTAAACGACGAGCGGTAGCCACTAATGAAGAAGTCAATGAAAGGGAAATATTAAACCTTAGTGGCATAACGACACACCAGGTATCCACCTTAGGAGTTATTGAAATGGATATTTTAGGATGTATAACACCTTGCCATTTAGTATCCGATAATTTTCCTATACCTCAGGACGGAATCCTGGGATCTGATTTTCTTGTTCAACGACGCGCAATTATAAATTATGATAAGCATCGATTAGAATTTAACAATGAGATTATTAATTTTGAAACAGAAGACGAGATTGTATTACCCGCCCGGTCACACTCGCAAATGTTTATCAAAGTATTAAATCCGGAAATCAATCAGGGATATCTTCCGCGTTTAGCGATAGACAAGGGGATTTATGCCGGAAACGCATTAGTAAAGGTTGGTAGGGATGATAGAGCTCACCTGAGAATCACGAATACTACTGAGGAGGATGTTAGAGTCTTAATACCGTCCATAAAACTAATAGAAATCGACAAAATAGCAGAACCAAAAACCAGGGAAACAATTAATGCAAAGGGTAAAGATTCTAGATGCTTCGCGATTAGAAATAATTTCGACGAGATTAAACGGGTTGAGGAACGCGCAAATAGAATAAAAGAATTATTGCGATTGGATCATTTAAATCCGGAAGAAGAACTGAGCGTAGAAGGATTAATATTCGATAACGTGGATAGATTTCATTTACCTGAAGAAAAATTAGGATATACTGAAGTTTTACAGCACCGAATAAATACTACAGACGACAAACCTATAAATACGCGACAATATCGTTTTCCATCAATCCATAAAGACGAGATAAACAAACAAGTCGGGGAATTATTGGAAGCAGACATAGTTAGGGAATCGGAATCACCGTATAACACTCCCGTGTGGATAGTACCCAAAAAGGCAGATTCACGAGGGAATAAGCGCTGGAGAATGGTTCTTGATTTTCGCTCATTAAACGAAAAAACGATCGGTGATGCGTATCCGTTGCCCAACATAACCGAAATTCTTGATCAACTAGGGGGAGCCAAATATTTTTCAGTATTTGATTTAGCCTCGGGATTTCACCAAATTAAGATGCATGAAAACGATAGTCATAAAACTGCTTTTTCGACCCCTCATGGTCATTTTGAATTTAATAGAATGCCTTTCGGTTTGAAAAATGCACCGGCGACATTTCAAAGATTAATGGATAGAGTCTTAACCGGTATGCAGGGTAACGAAATTTTTGTTTATTTAGATGACATTGTTGTGTACGCTAGCTCTCTAGAAGAACATGAAATTAAATTTAACAAATTAATGGAACGGTTACGCACAGCTAATCTCAAGTTACAACCCGATAAATGTGAATTTTTAAAGAAAGAAGTAACGTACCTGGGTCATATAATTGGGGAAAAAGGGGTAAGACCAAATCCCGAAAAGTTAATAGCAGTCAGGAATTTCCCGACACCTAAAAACCCTAAAAACATAAAGCAATTCTTAGGGTTGGCCGGATACTACCGTAGATTCATTCAGGATTTTTCCAAAATAGCTAAACCACTGACAGATCTTTTAAAAAAGGACATTCCTTTCGAGTGGACTGAAAAACAGATAAACTCTTTCGAAACGTTGAAAAACCTCCTTTGTAGCGAACCAATTTTACAATATCCAGATTTTACGAAACCTTTCGTAGTTACTACCGACGCATCTGGTTTCGCCATAGGTGCCATTTTAAGTCAGGGACAGATAGGAAAGGATTTACCAATTGCCTATGCCTCTCGAACCTTAAATGAAGCTGAAAGAAACTATTCTACGATAGAAAAGGAATCTTTAGCTATAGTATATGCCGTACAACATTTCCGACCTTATCTGTATGGACGAAAATTTACCCTCGTGACTGACCATCGACCATTAATTTGGATGCATAGCGTAAAGGATCCAACCTCGCGACTTATTAGATGGAGACTAAAGTTAGCCGAATACGAATACGAAATTATACATAAAGCAGGGAAAACTAACGTTAATGCCGACGCGCTCTCAAGAAATCCTGTATCCGAAGGACACGTGTACCCCGTAACAACTCGAAGTAAAACGCAAAAAGAAAAACGCCCCTCACCCTACCAAACGACTGATAGACCTCGAGACGAGACCGATCCGCCCTTACCTGAACGAGGAGCGAGGGAGGAACCCATCCGGACTAGAAGTCGCACGCGTCGGGAAGACTCCATACCTGCCGAGCCTATTGACCTACAAGGGTCATCGAACCCCGAGGAACCTGAACCGGAAATAAATGATGAATATGTAACAGTGCGGAAACGAGGACGACCGAAGAAAATTGTTCCTAATCCTGAGAAACCTCGTGATAAATCTCCTAAATTAAGGGTAACTGAACGGGAAGAACCCATTTTAACAAGAAGCCGCGCGCGGAAAGAAAATCTGGTCATGCCTTCCTCACTATTTGACCAATCGGAAGAAGAGGTTTCCACGCCTACAGCTAGTAACGAGCCAACCGAAGAGTTACCAGAGACGCGTAATCCTGTAACAACTTCTGAGGAAGTCGAAGAGACTAGGATTCCCATACAAAACAAAACTGCAGAAAAAGAACAATTTAATGATAAGGTTACCACGATTCCGAAAAACTTAGAAAAACCAGTAGAAACGCCTCAAGTTGCGATTCCTGAATCAATTAGCACACCGAATGTCAATATACCCTTAATAAATGAACCTTGCGGACCACAGGAAATGAACAGACTTCCTTTAGAACTTTTACATTTAGCTGACCGACTAATTTTTGATAGAAACAACGAACAGGAAGAGACAGGTAGTGACGCGAATAGAAACGATAATGTTATTAACAGCGATAGCAATACCGATACCGAGAGCGATAATGATAGTGAAGAAGAGGACGATAGCAGTAGCGATAGTGAGGGGGATGACATTAGCATAGTAGGGAATGGAAATGAAAACTTGCATGACATTCCTCGAATAAATACACGAGCTTTCAAAGAAAATTTAATAAACAATAGGGATCGGTTAGACATGAGGAAAGATAATTATTTGTATTTTTTAACTCGAGATGGGCACCCGTGCGATGAAGGTTCACAACAGGTTGCGAAATATAAAACATTACCGAATTTTCGTAGTCAAGAATCTAGATTCTTGCGAGTATACAAAAGCACCGATAAATATCACATAGCATTGACGTGTAAGGAAACTAAAGAGGATAAACTGACCATGAGTAATTTAGATGACGCTTTGAAGGAACTTCGCGAAGAAATTAGAAAGAAAAATTTAGAAACTATAAGCATCGCCAAAAGTGAAAAAATTGATGACTTGGGTTGGAATATAATAATCACTAACTTACGGGCAGCCTTAACTGGACTCCATTGTAAAGTCGTCGTCTGCCACGGGTTGGTGCAGGTACCCGAAAGGGACAGACGCCAAGATATTATAGAGGAGGCCCATTCATCCGTGGTAGGAGGTCACAAGGGCGTGAACAAGACATATAAACGCATCCGCCATTCTTATATTTGGAAGAATATGAAAAGCGATATTCAAACCTATATACAACGATGTCTACCGTGTCAATTGAAGAAACTGGTAAGAGTAAAGACACGCCAACCCATGGTGATTACTGACACTCCGTATGCCGCGTTTGAAAAGGTCTCAATGGATATAGTAGGGCCATTACCAAAAACTTCTAAAGAGCATGAGTATATCCTAACCATTCAAGATCACCTCACCAAATTTTCCTTAGCCATCCCGCTAAAAACCATCGCCGCCATAAATGTCGCTGAAGCTTTTACTAAAAAATTCATTTGCACGTTCGGAGCGCCGAAAGCCGTATTAACAGATCAAGGATCTAATTTTACTAGCAAATTAATGCGCCGCTTTGCACAACACTTCCGTATAAAACAATATAAAACAACCGCTTTTCGCCCGCAATCAAACGGAGCTTTAGAACGATCACATACAGTTTTAGTAGAATTTTTGAAACTTTTCGTAAACAAATATTCTGAATGGGATGACTTATTAGAACTTGCCGCTTTCTCTTACAATACTAGTGTACACGAAGCCACGGGGTATACGCCTCATGAGTTAGTATTTGGAAAATTAGCTAGATTACCGTCGGGAAACCCAACGGAGGACTTAAACGACGGACAAACGTATGACGATCATTTAACCCAATTAATTACCGATCTTTATAATTCGCAAGCTATAGCTAGAGAAAGACTAATAATCTCTAAACAGAAGTCCAAAGAATATTATGATCGTAAAACGAACCCTCAAACCTTCCAGGTGGGAGAACGGGTTTTCCTCCTCAAGGAACCCACCAAAGGGAAGTTTGACGATAAATATACCGGTCCACATGAAATCCTAGAGGTACTACCTAACGGTAATCTAAAACTCCAGACTGGTGGTAAAACTCGAATAGTACATTCAAATAAAGTCCGCCATTCACAATTATAAAAAGTATGTGTTCTAAAGGTCCGTTGAAAAATAAAACGCTTGCTTACCATTTCGCTTAACAGTAAAGGTTATAAACTAAACGAACAATGTACAATGAAATAAGATAATAATCTGATTACAGAAGGCGACCATCATGAATTTGTTTCTTTTGCTGATCGTATGGATTCGAGTAACAGAGGCAATTATTGGTTTTGATTGCGGATCACCACGATCTAATATCACTACACTCTCATTGTTAGAAGTGGGGGAATGCGATCTCCCCAAATACACACCGCGAGTAGACACTGTTAATATACAACTATTACAACATTCGCGTTATCAGACGACCTCAATCAAACAATGTAGAATTAGTATACAACGTATTATTTATTATTGCGGAATGCATTCACACATATCGATAGTTAACAACGGACACGCGGAATATGTAACGGAAACGACGAAAGAACAATGTAAAGAAATTCATCGAACCGGAACCTTATCTTTAAGCTTTAATCATATACTACGCGGGCTCACGACGAATCAAACGCATACAAGGCCGATCACTTTGGCTGGATCTTTAACTTCTGACGGAAAATGCACTGGATCGCAGTATTCAGACCCATACGGAGCATGGGATAATGTTGTGGTACAAGGAGTAATAACAATAACTCTAGCATCGCGGGATGCTACAATAAACTTGGAGATCGACCGATTACACCTACCTTCAGGAACCTATTGTCAATACTCCAGCGGAACATGTATCGACCCTCGTGAAGGATATACCTTTTGGGATACGGTAAACGATGACCACTGCCGATTCGGACAATACGACGTTCTATATGAAGGGTACGCTAAGAAGATGGTTGATGATAGCCTGGAAAGAGGACAAGTAATATACACCCTTGAGAACCGGGACATTACCTTTGCGTTAACACAAAAGGGAGAAGAATCAGTTTGCGGTTATACCCTTGTCAAAACGGAACATCCAAAATTAACTATCGTAGAAATTAAAAGGGGAGAACCTTTCGTTACCCGTCGCCGGATAGTTGCGGAAAATCTAGATATCTTCACATACGTAAACTCTAAATTCGTGTATGTAGAAAAACATGTTCGTACGCAAATGAACTCCTTGTATCGCGATGTATTACAACAACGTTGTAATCTTGAACAACAAGTCTTGAAAAATGCTCTCAGCATAGCCATACAGTCGCCGGATGTTTTCGCGTATCATTTAATGAAAGGACCAGGATATATGGCCGCCATAGCAGGAGAAGTAGTGCATATTATTAAATGCATACCAGTCACCGTCAAGATACGTCATACCCAAGAATGCTATTCACAATTGCCGGTCCTGAAGGGCAATGACACTTATTTTCTTGCACCAAGGACGCATATTCTCCTAAAAACAGGATCGCAGACGTTTTGCAATCGGATAATACCTAATATGTTTTCCATCGGGAATGAATGGTACAAATTAAGCCCGATTCCAGAAAGAACAATAGCACCAGGAATAATGCAACCGATGTCAAAACCTACCTGGAAATATACCAACCCGGAATCATTGGCAAGCAGCGGTATATATAGCGACAAGGATTTAGAGAGACTACAAGAACACGTAATGTTTCCTGCAGAGAAACCGGCAGTACTAAACACCATGGCACGTGGAGCAGCAGGACAACCCATCGTTATGCAAGGACTCACTCTCAGTCACCTAATAGATGAAGTTACACTAGCGAAACTCACAAACGATACCTGGAATCGAATTTGGAAATCGTTCACCACCTTCGGGACCGCCAGCGCGGGACTAATTGGGATATATTTCGTTTTTCGCGCCATAAAATTAATAATAGATACATTAATACACGGATATGCGATACACAGCCTTTATGGATGGTCCATCTTCCTCATCGGAGCAGTTTTGAACTCGGTGACTAGTCTATTACTATATCTTGCGCCGCGAAAGAATGTAAACAAACAAGCGGATGAAATACCGCTTAATGAAGCAGAAAATGCGGAACGTACAACCAGCGATGAAAACAATTTTAAAAACGACAAGCCGAGCGACGAGGCGCATCCTAATCCATCTTCCCCACCACAAGAACATCTCCCAACAATACAATTATATCCGACATGTTGCCGTTTTGAACAATCAACTAACTTCAAATCTACATAATTCCGTTATAGCAACATGCAGCTGCCAGTCCAAGCAACCCCGGAGCCAATCGTAGAGGAGTATGCACCCCAGCATGAAGGCAGTTTGGATAGTTGCCTCTGCCTGGTATTACCAGCGAGGGAGGCACCTGTGTATGGGCTGCCAGAAGGACGCAGGTTCATCTGCCGGGAATGCAATGATGGGACTGGAGACTGTGCGGTGTTCGTGCCGCATCAAACTTGGCACGCTATTGGGAACATAAGGCATTTTCTTTGGCCCGCAATGCGTGGCTGCATGCGGTGTGAAAGGACAGTGCTCCGCGTATGTGGAAGAGCCGCGGCCTGCGAGGGGTGCCGGTTGACATATGATTGGAGAAAGTACGAAATACTGTATGTAACCGGTACTCAACCAGTGCGATTATAAAAGACATAAATAAGCATAAGGAACTTATTATAATATTTAGACTATAAGAAACATATATATATATATACTCTGTGTGTGTGTGGACATTAAATAAATGTGAAAACGTATACATATATTTAATTAGAATTATACCACCCGTAGATTGGAAGTGTTAAATTTGTGGTTGCATGTTTATATGTTAAAAAACAAACGTTAGTCAGGCTTTATTTGCAGAAATGGAGTCACTAAATAGAGCCGTGTGCGTGGGAGTGGCCGAAGATGCTGGTGAATTCTGGCTAACCAGCTGGAACGAGCACCGGCTATGTAACCAATGTTACCAGAGGGAAGGGCATTTATATACTAGGCGGGGACCGTACCGCCCCTATACCGTTTGGCATGGAATGTGCCTTCTCCAAGATTGGGACCCAACCAAACTGGAGTGTGACGTCTGCCGTCGGGTCCTCCTATGGTGGGAAGGAATAGCAGCGGATTGCCATGAATGCAGGCAACATCATCATCGGTTCATCCCTGCCTTACTAGAAGGAAAATGGGTCCCAATTAGACCACGAATCCGCGGGGAAACCAGAATTCCCTACATCCGAGGCCATGCCCCAAAATAAAAAAAAATAAAAAAAAACGACAAAATTAACTATTATAAGAAAAACAAAATATATATATAATCTCTCTAATTGCATTGTTAAATCAATTCTACTGATCAGTATAGTAATAATAGTAGTTATTCCTTTTGTAGTTAAAATTATTCTAGCTACGTCGAACGTAAAGGCTCACCTTGTACGTTCGAGCCAAGGGGGGAGGTGTTATGTCCGCCAATTACCTGAGGAATATTTTGAATTCCAATTTAATAAAGTAAAAGTCTGCGTGGCAGACGGGTTAAAACTCTCAGGTCATTGACGGTCATAAAACTCGTAAAGAGTGCGAGGCGCAGGCGATGGAATTTTCCGTGCGGCGTCGAATAATGCATCGACGTCCCACGGAAGAAGAAACAAACCATGCGCCTATCCGTAAAAACCGGACACCACCGGAGCTTAGTTTTTTCTCAATATATACAAACTCTCGAACGCACATCGCCTAAGTCACGTACGCAACCCTCGAACAAAGGCGCCATACAAGGCACGCGGTACAGTCCGTTGTAGAAATTAAGAGAATGCATTCCTCTAAATAATAATGTTGGTTTTTCCCTTCCTTATAAATGGATAAATAATGTTAAAGCAAATGAATATTATTATGCTAATGATCAGAGTAATTTTAAATTTCGATATAACAAACGTACAATTAAATAAGGAAGGAATAAAACAACATGCATAAATAAATAATGTTAATAATAAGATTAAAACTTAAGGTGAAGGTGTAGATGCATGAAGAAATAGAAAGTAGTATGCATGTCATAGAAAACTGAAAGCGAGTATTGGATAATAATTATTATCCAATGTTTTAAATAATAATTAAATAATAAGAATAGAAGCATGAGAGTGTATGTGTGATTTAATGTAGTATAAGTGAGGAAATGTAATTGTTGCATGAATGCATGTAAATGTAAATTAGTTAGTTAAGCAAATTAATTATTAAGAAAATTAATAAGTAAGAAGCGACCAAAGGAGAGAAGGGAGGGGATTTGGGAGCGCACTAACGCCTACGCTTAGCTGCGAATGCACCAACTCCCACTCCTGCCTAGGTCATAGGGAAAACCTAGTCCCCACTATGCACCCCCGAAGTTCAAAGGTCCATAGCCAATGAAGGGCCTAATTTTGGAAATTAGGAGGGGTTTTAGTGGAGGGCTAGTTTTTAAAAGCGATGGCCGAGCGCGGCTCGCCACCATTCGTATTCAAGAAGTTTTCTTAAAGGCATTTTCTTTGAAACTTAAAAATAAATCGATTTCGTTTTACTCTTAAACGTACTAAGAAGCGAACTACCCAGAGAGTGAAAGAGATTTTTCTTGATTCATCAAAACCATCTAGGAAATTGTAAGTTGTTTCTTTATCTTTCTAATTAAATTCTCGTGTGAAATTTGTTGTTCATTATTATAAATGCTTCTTCCTTTCTTCCAACCATTTCCTCAAAACAATTTAGGGAGCGCGCAGTCATTTGTGTTCTCCCTTTTGGAATAAAAGAGCGCGCACTCGCCTGCGTTCTCTTTTTTCCTTTGAATAATAATAAAGAGCGCGCACTCGCCTGCGTTCTCTTTTTTCCCTTGAATAATAATAAAGAGCGCGCACTCGCCTGCGTTCTCTCGGTTTTCCGGGGTATTGGTTAAAGAGCGCGCAGTCATTTTGCGTTCCCTTTTTCCTATATCTAATTAAGTAGATTCATTTCCCTTGACCTCCTTCGATAATAATTATAATTAACTTCATTGAGTTTTGATGCGCGCATTTTTCTGCGTTCATCCCATTGAGCGCGCAGTAACTTTGCGTTCTCTTTGGATATTAGTTTTGTCTCTCTCTTTCTGTGATATTTTATTCCGTCACGAGCGCGCTGTAAATCTGTCGTTCTCGTGAGGATAAATTCCTAGCAGAAAGAAAGGGTATAATTTGAGTTTTCCTGCAGATGGGAAGGTCAAGGCGATCGGGAAAGAAAATCTCATTCAAGAGGAGTAATTATTTTAAAAAACCGTGGCCTATAACCAAAAACTCCCCCGTTTCTTCCCCCACTTCATTGCTTGAGGAGTATTTGGCCACGGAGCATCCGTATAAGGATTTTGTCAGAGAGTTCGAAGCAGCATTGCAAAAATTTGCAAAGAAGTAAAGGTAAACCCCTCTCCATATCTTTTCCTTGTTTTTACCTCCCTCTCACGACACTCTGTCCTCATCCCAGGGTTGCGTCGCGTAGACGCTACAACCCCAAAAGAGGTAAAATATCTTTGTCTTTCCTTTCTTTACCATTTTATCCATTTATTAATATAATTATTGTTATTGTTCCCCGGGACGTAACAATACTGCTTACGAAATAAGAAAACTAAAACTAAATTTATCACTAAATGTAAATTTGGTTTTCCACGACCAGTGACCGAATCATTTATTTTGAGAGATACCGTAGAAGCAGTTGCTGGACGACGGAATTTGAAAAGTAATAGTAGATTATACGATTTTCCCAGGAAGGGAACAGAACAGTCAATTAATGACTATAATCCCACTTTAATGACTATATGGGAAGGCAATATGGATATTCAGTTCATAGGTGAATCGTCTAGAACCCTTACCTGGTATGTTACAAAATACCAAACAAAAGCTGAGAAAAGTCATGCTGTAAGCACTTTCAATGATATTGAATCTAATAAATCCTTGATTAGTCGTCTGTGGGCATTTTCGATTCGGAAGTTAAGTAACAGAGAATGCGGAGCTTTGGAAGCAGCAGATACGTTGTTAGGGATTCCATTACATGGAACTGATTCTAACACAACTGTGCGATGGATAAATGTAAATGAAGTAAGAAGTAGGAAACTTAAAACCAAAAGCGACATTGAGCAGTTAGAAGGAACATCAACTGCGATTTTCTGTGCAGATTTGGTTGATGAGTATTATCCTAAACGTCCAAAAGAATTGGAACAGTGTTGTTTGTACGATTTCGCAAGGTGGTATAATATTGTCAATACCAGGCCTACAAATAACAATGTTGAAAGTTATCAAATTTCTAACAATAAATTCATTAGAAAACGAAATCGAGAGTGTCTCATTAATCACTATAAGTACAAGGCTGACAGACAACCTGAGAAATATTTTTATGCTTTGCTTTTATTGTTCAAACCTTGGAGAACATCAGAAGATTTAAAGAACGATTGTCCAACATATGCTGAAGCGTTTCACAGCTTAAAAGATATTCTTCCCAACGCAATGAAATATCACCAAAAAGGGGAAGAAATTCGGAAAGCATTCGATCAAGTACAAAAATTAATTTTAGAACAAACTGAAATGAATGAAAAGCAGGATCAAAATGAAGGTGCTTCATTAAAATGTGTCCCAGTTGAAGCAAATGAAGCAATGAAAGATTTTAAAAATATTGATGACATTACAGATGTTGATTTGCCAAAACTCATCTCGCAATTAAATGATGATCAGAAACGGGTTTTCAATGAAATTACGCAAACTTTATCTAAACGAGAAATACTACGAATGTATCTCAGTGGCGAAGGCGGTACAGGGAAAAGTTTTCTAATATATGTTCTTAGAAACTGGATAAAGCAAAAATTGCAAAAACGTGCGGCTGTTACAGCTCCAACTGGAATTGCAGCTTTCTCGATACAAGGGTTAACAATTCACAGGTTACTACAATTACCAGTTCAATTAGTTGGTACACCTACATATCATAGATTATCTGACACTGTTTTACGAACTTTACGAGAAGAGTTACGTGATTGTATTCTTATTATTGTTGATAAAGTTTCAATGATTTCCAATATTACTTTATTGTTTATACATTTAAGGTTAGCAGAAATTTTCGATACAAGCGATCAAGAAAATGGTTGGTTTGGAATGAAATCAATTCTTCTAATTGGCGATTTGTTACAATTACCTCCAGTGAAAGCACCTTTTGTTTTCAAATCATTTACAGATCAAGAGATTAAAGAATGCATAGGTGCTATGAGTAGATTCAACATTTGGAAAGAATTGTTCACCTTTGATGAATTAAAGATTAATATGAGACAAAAAGGTGATACATCCTATCGTGACCTTCTTTCGAGAATTCGTTTAGGTTTGGTTACGATTGATGATATGAAAATTTTGTCTAGTCGGAAAATAACTTTCACAAGTGATACAATAGAAGAGAGATTGCATGAATTGTGTCAATTTATTAGTACTTTACCAACTGAAATTGTTTGCTTATTCCCAACTCGTAACATGTGTAATGTTTTGAATAACGCAATGTTACAACGTATTCCTTCTGAGGATATTGTATTGTATGCTCGCGATGCGATAAATTGTTGCTCTAAACGAAAAGTGAACGAAAAAATTATTGAAAAAAATTGAAAACAGATGACGAAGACTGCTCGAAGTCTGGTGGTTTACCACAGGAGATTGTTGTCAAAGTGGGTGCAAAAATTATGCTGACAAGAAACATCGATGTGACTTTGGGATTAGTTAATGGTACTATTGGCACGGTGTGTTCTGTTTCTAGAAACGTTACTAATAAAAATGATGTCGAAAGTATTACAATATTATTATCTTCAGGCACTGAACATGTTCTTGAACGGGTTAGCGTGAAATTTGAAGTAATGAGGCGAGTTTTCATTATTCGTAACCAGTTTCCTTTAATTTTGAGTTACGCGATAACGGTGCACAAATCCCAAGGATTGAGTTTACAAACAGTTGTAATTGACGCCGGAAATAGAATGTTTTCGGATGGACAAGTGTATGTTGCTCTTTCGAGAGTGACGTCATTGCAAGGGTTGCATTTTATTAACTTAGATCCGAGAACAATTACCGCTAATTTAGAGGCAATATGCGAGTACAATAGACTAAGAAGATCTTATCGGCCTGATTTGCCTTTAGATGACGAAAATCCGAGAACAGTTGCTCCTAAAGTGCTGGATCAAAAATGGGCAGTCTTACCAGAAGTATTGAAGTGTCAGGGTAATGCAATGAACGACGCAAACACTACAAATCATTACATTTGTAGGGGAATAGAAAACGTTGATAATAATTCATCTCATGCTATATCGGTTCTTCAGTGTTTATTCAATGTTCGTACTTTTAAACGACAGATACAAGATTTACAGAACGATCATATTCTCAAAACATTCTTCTCTAAATATACCAATAAAAAAGAGACGGTTGACATAATAGCATTCGAAAAATATGTGTGTGGTGAGAATCAAAATGAGAAGCAACGAGACGTTGCAGAATTCATAAATGAGTTAATTAAAGATGTTGAAACTTTAAAAAGTGTCACGGAATATAAAATACAACATAAAACGGTGTGTTCCAATAAAGATTGCAAATATCAATTCGTGACTGTAGAGAATAGCAACATTCTTTCGTTGTCAGTACAGATAAATGTCAAGCGTGCTGTTACCCTTCAAAAAGTGATTGATGACCATTTCAGTTTCGCAAAGGTTATTAATGATAAATGTGAAAAATGCTTGAATAATGGGTTAATTAAAAAATCAAAAATTATTGGAATAGCCGAAGTTTGTATTATTAAGCTCATATGTACAACTGATGAAGAAGGAAGAAAAATACAACCAGTATTTAAATGCAACTTGAAAGGTGTTCACACGGAAATTCATAAAATACGAGATGATATGTACAAAATAGTTTCTGCTATTTTTCATGAAGGTGAAATTATTTATGACGGTCATTATACAACAATTGTCAACGGCGCTAAACAGGGGAAAAACGTATGGCTTCATCTTGACAGTATGAAAGTAGCTCAAAGATCTTGGCCCAGATCATCAAATGGAGCTTATATACTTATCTTAGAGAGACAATAGAAAATAATAACATAATAGTCTACGTATGAGGAAACATAAAAAACCATAGGAAAGTTAAGCGGGTCGACGCTGTAGTTTATAATCTGTAAAAAATTACTTTCTTACAAAAGGTGAAAAAAACGCCAAGTCTTCGCGCAAGTTATCTGTTTATCTTGAGAAAATTGTTTTAAAAAAAGGAATGGAATGTTTCAATTGCACCAATAACAATTATTACAATTCAATTTCGTAACACTTAGTATAATTCCAATTCCAATACTTGGCGCTGCCAGACCAAACAATCAAAAAAAGAAAGAGAGAGACAGAGGAGGGGGGAGGAAAACAGAGAGAGAGAGAGAGAGAGAAATTGTTTATAGCACTGTCTTGCAAAAAAAAATGGTGCAATTGAAGATTAATACTTACGATGCTACAATCGATATATAATTCCGTCGATAATAACATTGATTTCTGTTTTATCGATCTTTCTAGAAAAGAATAACACGATTTATAGTGGGAGGTTAAACTGACAGCTGTCAGCTAGCAGCCGAAGCACCGAGCGCACTCTTGCGGCAGAAAATCAAAAAGTACATTTGACGACGACGACGGCGACGTTTCTAAAATGAAAATTTCGATATTCTCACTTTGTATCGTAATATCTCAGCTCGTAGAGCATGCAAAGGAAAAATTGCGACATTTTTCTCATGTGATTCATACCCATCCTATCGATTGAGCCTACTCGTAAATTAAACTGTTCAGCCGTTATTGAGATCCCGGAATTTCCCGAATTTTCCGATCCCGACTCGCGCTAAGACACATAGTGGTGCCTCGCGCCGCGCTTATACTTAGCGCAAACATGTCTCTTCATTGCTCTTATTTTTTAATTGAAACACGAATTTCGTATTATAACAAAATGATGTAAAATCTCCCAAAAAACATTAAAAATGTAAAATGGGCCGTCGCTGTAGTAAATATATATATTAACGCAACCGTGTCTCTTCATTGCTCTTATTTTTTAATTGAAACAAGAATTTCGTATTATAACAAAAGGATGTAAAATCTCCCAAAAAACATTAAAAATGTAAATTGGGCCGTCGCTGTAGTTAATGTAAAAAACAATCGCGCTTTCTTCTGTAACATAAAGATATTAAATCAATGATGCGTCGCATCTTTATTAATAACTTTTTATCAATAATCTAAAATTTCAAATTCCTCATTGGTTCTTTAGACCATGTTAAACATTGTTGACTTCATAAATTACACATTCTGCTTCAAACAATTTTACTAAAAGAACAATCTCTGTAAAAAAACCTTGTACAAAGTACGCGACGGTCCGCTTATGTAAAAATTTAATATATAACTTTATATAACTTTCGAAAATATTGAAATTATTTATTATTGATACAAATATTTCAAATATTGAACCTGGATTGATAAGTAGACCAAAATGTTATATTTGACGTTTACGAAGAAAGCGGACTGTCGCGTACTTTGTACAAGGTTTTTTTACAGAGATTGTTCTTTTAGTAAAATTGTTTGAAGCAGAATGTGTAATTTATGAAGTCAACAATGTTTAACATGGTCTAAAGAACCAATGAGGAATTTGAAATTTTAGATTATTGATAAAAAGTTATTAATAAAGATGCGACGCATCATTGATTTAATATCTTTATGTTACAGAAGAAAGCGCGATTGTTTTTTACATTAACTACAGCGACGGCCCATTTTACATTTTTAATGTTTTTTGGGAGATTAATAATACTTACTAAAAAGAATATAATTAAATATTTAAGTAACAGTAATAGAAATACCTTCGCAAAAATGCCGACGTTGCACGTGATCGCGCGGAAATATCTGCTGCACGCGTTGGAAATGGAATGGTCTCATTTCGTTCCTCGTGAGAACACGGTGCACCGCGCATCGCGTCGAATGCAAAACTGCCGCAATTCGACGGACGCTCATCCGCGGATTTTCCGCGACCACATCAAGGACACGTTCCTCGTCTCGCACCCTTACACGGTTAACCATTTCTCGGTCACGCCTCGGCAACACTGCCCCCGTGTCCCTTAATCTTTGGATGCAACTTAGAATGACACTTCGGTGCGGATGTCGCTTGCGGCCGGGAAATCTTGCCGCGTAAATTTGCGATGCCAATTGAGCGTTTCCACCCGCTTGGCCGTATGCAATGATCATGTCAGTATACTCGTTAGCCGTATACTGCGGCATTTTTTAACGAAAAATAGAACGATTCGAACGAAACGACTTTTACTTGTCACAACGTAGCTTTCCATACACTCCAAGCACTACCGATCAACTGAAATCTCGCTGTCGAAAGAATTCTTACTTGTCTTTTTTTTCCCCTTAGCGAGGAGTTTTACGACCTAAGAGATTATCGAAACGGCTACGGAAAATTCGGCGTGAGGCGAGTGGGGCGGGGTGGTAACAGGCGGTAAGCGTTCCCACTACGTTCTCACTTTAAATCATCCCGAGCGTTAGTATACCGAGACCAAAATTAAAAGTGTCGACTTGTGTGATGAAAAATGCAAAATTTTACACAAAAAGCCAGAAAAAATAATTTAATTTCCATTTTCAAATATCTTTATATCTTTTATAGTTTAAGAGTTATTCGCGTACATGCGAAAGTTCATCTTGAACTTCAAGGTCAAATTTCTCGCCCTACAGGGCGATTGGGCACGGATTTAATATACCGTTATTCTTGTATTGAATCACTCTAAAAACTCACGGAGTTTTATGCAAATCCATGAATTCGGGTTCGCGGTGTTCTCTTGTAAGTGTACAATTCAGTTATATCTGACTTATTATTCATTAATTAAATTTTTTTTTTATTAAATTTTTTTTTGTAATCGCGTATAACTATTACTATACATACCTACTTTATGTATTTCCATTGATTTTCTAATTCTTTTATTTTTTATGACTTATTTGAAAAGTCAGTTATTCATAGATATGCTAGTAATTTGGACCACTCAAAATTATATGTATTTTTTAGGTTCGACTACAAGAACTTTTTTATGCACTTAATAAAAGAAAAAAGTGAAACGAACGATTGTTTCCGAAGCTATTTGAAATATCGATACCCTTTTTGTGTTTTTTTTTCATAACGAAATCTTTGTGAATGAAATGAAACGAAATGAACGAATGAAAATGTATGTGTGTGTATGATTTTTGTACAAATGAATGTTTTTTGTTCGTAAAAATGGTTTGTTTTGCAATTACAATCTTTCCAATCAACATCTAACGTATAGTTATCAATTAAAAAGAGTGGTCCAAATTACCTGCACCTTATCGAAATCACATTTTATACTTATATATTATTATTTGTTTATTTATTTTTTAATTTATTTTTTTTTAAATTTATTTATTTATACGGGTAAACCCTATATTAATTATAATTATATCATATATTCATAACGTTTAGCGAATCGCTCCCAAAATTCTATCCTTTCGTAAAGATTACCCTGTTGAATTGTTTTTTCAAAAAAACTAAAAAACTACTTGGCCAAATGAGACCAAAATCTAATCAGCACCAAATTACCTTAATACCAATCCATGAAGTCATGCATCACCAAGATAACGTCATTAGTGTGGGCGTAATCGTGCACGAAAAATTTGACCACATACATACACACACACACACATATACAGACTATAAGCCGAAAATGGTCAGAAAATGTTGAGATGACCTTGCAATGTCAACATCTATCAAAAAATCGATTTTCGATTTTCGGGGTCATTACAATAACTTCCCGTTAATCGGGAAGTGTGAAATGTGTTTTCCGATAGAACTTTTAAAAAAGGATTGTTCACGTGAATAATCTTCTTTCATAAATTGTGCGAGATGTAATAATATTTTTTGTTTTCAATATTTCTATGACAATTATCATTCAGGATCTTGCATATAAAATTAAGAATTGAGAAAGAAAGACGATATTCCCGAAATTTCATTAATAGAAATAGCTATTTATGCTACAAGTGGGAAAAGTGGCAAATTATGGTATAGGTTAAATTTCCGAAACGAGCCGATAGTGCGTGCTGTGGAACAGGGGAACGAGTGGGAATTTAGCGAGGGCGCTAATCACACGAGTTCCCCTGGAACACAGCACAAGCAGAGGCGAGTTTTGGAAATTTAACCTATACCAGATTTGCCACTTTTCCCACGTGTTGCATACAAGATTTTATGCAATCCATGTTTGGAATTTTCAATTTTTGGAGAAACATACTTATATAGGCCATAAACTAAGGCCTAAACATAGTTATAGGCCTTAGTTTAAGATAGTTTCTTAAGAACTAGTCAGTTTGTAGCGGTTCCGAAGAAGCGTCGGTAGCCCAGTGGTCTAGATGTAATACTAATGCGCTGGCGGCCCAAGTTCGAGTCTCGCCAGCGCCAAAATTTTTTGTATTTGTACGTGTCGTAAATTAAAGTATATATCGTGAAATAATATTGCCTTGATTGAACTGTGCCGGAAAGTGATGACGTAGCGTGCGGGAAAGTTCTACCCTGTGAGATTACAGGGTAGACATTACAGGGTAGACACGTTACAGTATACCCATCGGATATTGGTCACTTTGCGCACACTATCCAGCGCTCAAAAATTGAACTTTCCAAGCATGGATTGCATAAAAATTATGTATGATTAAATTCTTCATATTAGTATGTCATTAACTTTATTTCACAGTTTTTATAATTTTTTAAGCAATTGAAAAAAAAAAGTGTCCACACGCAGAGATCGAACATGGACCGTCCGCGCCGCAAGCGAGTTCGCTACAACTCGGCCACTTCGCTGTTCTTGGATGGTGTTTAAAGTGACCGGTATACGTCCTACACGTAAAACTTTAAAGCCATTTTTCTCGAAATTTTGTGGCTAGTGCGCGCTCTTACTTTGCAAATCGAATAGTCTAAAGGTATACTACAAACCTGCAAAGTCTCATCCGAAGTCAATTTCCGAGGCCGTAATGTCCCCTTATCAGACACTGTCGGATAATTAGTTTTTGCATTATTGTAATTTGAAATTTTTTATGTCCTATCTTGCAGTAGGTCCCTATGCTCTGGTGATCGGTCGATTTCAATTTTTCAAACGGATTTTGAAACTAGAACTATTATACTATATGGCCTCAATCTTACTTTTTCGTTAAAATGCTGCGAAATAGGTGAAATACAGTAAAACCTGTTTTTGTGCGGTCCTTTTTTATGCGATTTTTTTCGTGCGATTTATTTTTGTGGGGTATATGAATCTTAGCGGCGTTAGCACCAGTTTAATGTTTCCTATCAATGTACATATACATGTGTGGACGAACTCTCATTACGTGGTTTCCTTGACAACGATGTATCTGGACTTCGGGATGCTCTGTTCATTTATTTCAAACAATCTACTGTAGGATCATAGGAAGCGTGGAGGTGATGTCATGATGTAGACACAATACGAACCGTTTGTTAATAGTGAAAGTAACAACTAAATATATTTAAATAACAAAATACACACAATACAACGACCGTATTATCGCCTTGATATATTCCGACTATAAATACGTCTACGACTACGACTACGACTACGACTCGTCTTCGACTTCGACTTCGACACGTCTACGACTTCGACTCGACTACGACCGGCTACTTCGACGACTCGCCCGAAAGTGCCTTTGTCGCAAGCTCGGGCAGCACGTGGCCCGGCCAAACAAAAAGCAACGCACCGATGAGATACGCTTCGAAATTTCGTCGAACGTAGTATTCTCGGGAATCGAACAACGGCTTGCGCACGGCCCTTTCTCTCGTCGAACGACACGCGCTACACCCACACGTACATACATACATACGACGCACGCAAATTCCCTTATTCCTACACTACTGACAAGGCAGAGTAAGTTACGTACATAGTCCAGTCGGAATATACATTGACCCTAAACAAATACACCAGAGCATCGCCGATTTTTTTATAGGTACTTTGACCCTCCCTGAACATAACTTGAAGTTTTCTACAAAATTTTAGTTGCATTTTAGCAATAAAAAAATATTGAAAAAAAAAAATCACGTTTTTTCACGTTTGTTTGTGCAGTATGAGATTTATCAAAAAATGCTTCGTATAAATAGTTATAGGTCTTAGTATCTGATAAAAATTATTTTTGAGGGCATTCTCGAGATCGTTAGAAAAAAAATACGTAAAAACAAAAAAAAATTCAACGCTCTACGACCATTTATAAGGAAGTTATGGGAATTGTTAACTAAGTCGTCGAGGGGAGCTGCGGGGCGAGACGCGGTACCCCCACCGCGCGGCGGCGTGCCGGTGAGCCGCGCCGGAGTCGCTGTTCGGTGATACACGCACGGGCGAAGATTCTCCGCAATGAGATGAACGTTCAAATCATATGGGATGTGGTGCCTAGAAGTATTAAGCGAGCTCTCCAACTGGAATTATGCGAAAATATTGATTAGAACAATAGTTATTCGAAGAAACGTAAAAGTATCCATATCTCGGTTAATAATTAAGATATTGAGACTACTTTTCTTTTAAATTACGCGTCTCACGGAGATGTATAATAATCCCGAAGAATATTTCAATTAGCACCATAATGTCAGGAGTTATTCCTATTTGTTTATAAGCCAAAATTTTAAATCGTCCAAAATCGGAAGTTTCTTTGAAAAAATTTTATTTTTTTGTTAAATCCTAAAACTACATGCTGTCAAGAACCACCTTGATTTTTTTCAACCTAGCAACCCTGCCTCGGAGTTGGCAACCGGCACGTACTTTTTTCGCGAAAATCGGGGCTTGTCGCTAAACTTTATAACATAGATCGATATAAGCTACGTATATCTCTAGAGCGTTTATTTTCCTACATGATGTATGAGTTTTAGGACAATATGTCAATAAATGACTGATAGAGTACGCAAATAGCAAAAGCAAATTTCAATTGTTCAATAGCAATTCACTGGTAAACTAACAATGTCACGTGTTTTTCATAGGTCTTAATTTGCAGAGATCCTTATGACGCAAAACTTTTGTACGAAGCATTTTTCGATAAATCTCATACTGCACAAACAAACGTGAAAAAACGTGATTTTCTTTTTTCAATATTTTTTTATTGCTAAAATGCAACTAAGATTTTGTAGAAAACTTCAAGTTATGTTCAGGGAGGGTCAAAGTACCTATAAAAAAATCAGCGATGCTCTGGTGTATTTGTTTAGAACTTGGTCATTTTCATGTATATTCCGACTGGACTAACATATTGTCGTTCGACGCGCGAACAGTATACGCTTCGTATTCAGAGTTTTATCCACGATTCACGTGATTAAGGATTCATTTTATAGCGAGATTAAAGGTAAATAAATTAGCTACTTTTGTGTCTATTTATATGTAGTTTTTATGATTTTTATTTTATTTTTAGACATAAGTACTCCCTTAAAATGAATAGTCAAAAGAAAGTAAAAAGAAAGACAATTCCATTAGAAACAAAAATTCTAATATTAAATAGACTAGCAGATGGTGGAGGATCCACAGCTGTTGCTAATGAATTTAAATTAGGTGAATCCACGATCAGAGCTATACATAAACGTGCGAGTAAAATATATGAATCTCTAAATAGTGCAACAAACGACAGTAGTGAAAGAGCGTCGTATTCGAGAAATAGTGTAATAGAGAAGACGGAAAAGGCTCTCGTGTTGTGGATTAAAGATTTAACTAAAAAATGAATCCCCGTTCACAAAGAATTAATTCAAGAAAAAGCTAGACAGTATTTTAACCAACTGAAGGATTTAGAACCAAGTTCGTCATCCTGTTTACGAAACGTGAAATTTTCTGCGAGCAATGGCTGGTTTGCTGGATTTTTACAACGGTACGCACTTCACAATTTGAAGATGCAAGGCGAGGCAGCGTCCGCCGATGAAACAGCTGCTATGAATTATCGCAAAGTATTAGCGGAAATCATTAATGATGGTGGATATTGCCCAGATCAAGTATTTAATGCAGATGAGACTGGGTTATTCTGGAAAAAGATGCCCAGCCGAACATTCATTGCGAAATCAGAGAAAACTGCAAGTGGTTTTAAAGCGGCAAAGGATCGAATCACACTTCTTCTTTGCAGTAATGCCTCTGGTGCAAAGATGTTAACACCACTTATTATAAATAAAACTTTACACCCGCGTGCGCTAAAAGGCACTATCTAAATTAAGGCATTTATCTAAATAATCCAGTACACTTCATGGCCAATAAAAAAGCATGGATCACATCAGCTCTATTTGCAACATGGTTCAATGATTCTTTTATACCAGAAGTTGAAAAATACATGGAAGAGATGGGTCTTCCGTTTAAAGTGTTACTAATTGTGGATAATGCACCCGGTCATCCCTGTATAGAACATCCTAATGTGCAAATAGTATTTTTACCACCAAATACGACTAGCCTCATACAACCACTAGATCAGGGCATAATCGCAAATTTTAAGAAACATTATATCAAATTAACTTTCAGCTACATTTTGAAAAAGCTAGAAAACGATAAATTGAGCCTGACTGAAGTTTGGAAAAAATTCTCGATTTTAAACTGCATAAATCATATTATTGCAGCGGCTTCCGGTTCCGGTGTGGAGAGTGAGTGGACGGAGAGGTTTGTAGGCAGAGAAATTTATAAGTGTGAGAGAGAGAGAGTGGAAGAAGAGAGGTGAAAGGAGGGTAGAAGGGGTCAGTAAAGGGCAGGGGTGTAGAGGGAGAAAAAAAAGAGTGGAGCGAAAGGGGCGAATAGAGACGGGTGAAGGAAAGAACAGAGAGGAAGAAAGTAAGGTTAGGAGAAAGGCAAGTGACGGTTGGGAGAGCGTAGGGAAATTGAGACAGATAGCGGCGGCATCTGGCAGAGCAGGAGAAACTAAAGGGAGAGCGGTAGGTAAGGTAGGATAGCAGAAAGGAAAGGAGAAGAGAGGAAGGTAAGGCAGGAGGACGAAAGAGTCTAGAAGGATATGGGGGGAAAGGAGAAAAAAGAGAAAGAAAGGATGACGAAAACAGAGGAGTTGAGGAAAGGGGGAAGAGAGAGAAGTGCAAGCGTGGGAAGCTTGGAAGAAATATGGAAAAGGAAAAGAGATGAGGAAATGACCGAGAAGGAGAAGGGAATGGAAAAGGAAGGAGAGGGGGGAGAGGAGGACTGGGTGTTTAAGAAGAGTAGATTAACAGAGAGATCACCGGGGAAGGGAGGGAGTAAGGAAGGGCAAAGTAGTGTAGTAGAAGAATTAAGGAAGGTGATGAAGGAGGAAATGAGTGGAATGAAGGAAGAGATAAGAAGGATGAGGGAAATGGTGAGGGAAGAGATGAAGGGAGAGATGAGAGCCTGGAAGAAGGACTGGCAAAAAGAGAAGGAGGAGATGAAAAGGGAGATAGAAAAGTTAGGGAAAAAAGTAGAAGGCATAGAGAAGGAAAGGGAAGGGGGGAAAGGAGTAAAGGAGCTGGAAAAGAAGCTAGAGAAGTTAGTAACGGAGGTAAAGGAGGGAAGAGAGGGAGGGAGGGACGAAGGAACGGGAGAGATGAGGGCAGCTATCAGGAGGGTGGAGGGAAAGCTGGAAGCAAAGGAGAGAGAAGAGAGGAAAAGAAACGTGATGGTAAGAGGGATAAAGGCGAAAAAAGAGGAGGTAGAGAAGAAAATAGAGGAGGTTCTGAAAGGGATCGGTGTGGAGGGAGGAATACAGAGAGTGAGGGAGATAAGGGAGGAGAGGGGCAAGGTAGGGAGTAATTTAGCAGTGGTAGAGATGAAGACAGTGGAACTTAAAAGAGAAGTAATGAGGAAGAAGAAAGGGATAAGAAACAGGGAGATCTGGATAGAGGAGGATCTAACGTGGACGGAGAGAAGAACACAGTGGAGAATAAAGGAGATAGCTAGGGAGGAGGCCAGGAAGGGGAAAAGAGTATGGGTAGGCAAAGGAGTATTAAGGATAAATGAGGAATGGTGGATATGGGATGAAGAAAAGGAAGAAATATACAGAAAAGGAGGAACGGAGAGGGAGAAAAAGGGGGAAGGGGCAGAAGGGGGGAGGATAAGCAATGGTTAGAGGAAGAGGAGGACGGAGTTACGGTAGCGGAGGAGGAGGAAGGGGGAGGAAGAGGGAGTAAGCTAGGAAGAAAAGAGAAAGCGGGAGAAAAATCAGAAGCGAACAGTACGAGAGCATCGAACGTACAGAGAGAAAAGAAGGGAGGGGACAAAACGCAGAAAAGAGAGGATAGGGGAAAAACGGAGAAGAGGAAAGAAGGAGGAGAATGGACGATAGGAATATGGAACATAGCGGGCATAATAAACAAGGATAAGGACTTCTGGGAAGGAATAAAAAAGTGGGACGTAGTCATACTAATGGAGACGTGGCTGGAGGAAAAAGGATGGAAGGGACTGAGGGGAAAAATGTCGCAAGAGTTTGAATGGGAGTGCAACCCGGCAACAAGGAGGAACAGAAAGGGGAGGGCAATGGGGGGGATGATTATGGGAGTACGCAAGGGAATGTTAAAGGGAAGGGGAGCAGACAGTGTTTCAATCAATAAATAAATAAAGATGGATGATGTTTAAATAATATATTCGATGACGTGAGTTCTTAATATTAAAGGAAGTGAGATAGGATATGAGATGGAATCGGCCAGACTGGTTATTTGAATAAACGTAAGCGTTGGTTATACTGTAAATCAACTAAGGGAATGTTAAAGGGAAGGGGAGCAGACAGTGTTTCAATCAATAAATAAATAAAGATGGATGATGTTTAAATAATATATTCGATGACGTGAGTTCTTAATATTAAAGGAAGTGAGATAGGATATGAGATGGAATCGGCCAGACTGGTTATTTGAATAAACGTAAGCGTTGGTTATACTGTAAATCAACTAAATCACTTTATTCAGAAGTAATGAAATGAGTTTACGTTAAAGAATATCGGCAGTAAAAAACCCCAGTTCAAAGTGGGGAAAAAGCCATGATATTCTATCAAAGAGGCAAAAAGGAAAGAAACAAGAATACATGAATTATTGTTAACATTGATGTTCAAATGTATGCTGGAGATTGTTGTAAAACCTTGAATGATCATTCACCTAAGTTATATCGATAATCGATCGCGAGAGAGCTCTCTTACCAATATTCCGGGGACCGACTCTTTCTCGGAAGCGTTTCGGCTAGTCGGCGTGGTTCTCCTCCAAGGTGGGGGCCTGGCCAAGCCGCCCACCGACTGCACGGCCGGTCACGGATCGCATCAATGTAACCCACTGGTTACGCGATCGGCATCGCACAAATGTAATCCACATGATTACGCGATGAGCATCGCATCAATGTAACCCACTGGTTACGCGATGTGTGTCGCAACCATGTAGCCCACCGGCTACGCGACATGTCGCTCCAAAGTAACCCGCACTGATTACGCGACTTGCCTCAAAGGCAACAAATTGGCTCGAGAGCCCCAACAATCCGAACCGTGCAGCACAAAATTGACAATAATGTCTCAACTAAACCACCTACGACAGCCGATAGACGCTCGATCGCGAACCCGATCAAGATTCAAACCGAAGACCGTACCGATTTGACCCTCGCAAGGGATCGCCCTAATTTCTATGACCGCGTCGGTCCCCATCTCGCACGCAAGTCCTACTGACTCCGAATTCCCCCTCCCTTCGTCCTGCTCAAGCCGCCCGCGTCTCTCCGTAGCAACGACCGTAAGGGTCTTCGGTCCCTTTCGTAGGGCACCCGATTTCAACCGAAGAAATTTCTAGCAAACGCGCAAACGGCGCGAACACACCGCCCGCCTTCGTCCGCCGGACGAATCCTTTCATACCGATTTCAAGTTATTGGGTCGCTCGGTTCTAAATGGGGCTGATCTTGCTCCAGAGCTAGTGGGCAAAGACGCGCGATGTGACGTCGTAGGGTGGAGGTTGCGGTCTTCACAGTAACTACTCTTACTAATCCATCCGGTCCTGAATGCGTTTCGATTACGCGCCCTAGAGGCCATTTCGAGGGAGGATACCGATCGTCCCGTACAATAACTAATTGCCCGATCGCGAAATTCTTCGTTGGTCCTCGCCATTTCGCGCGCTCCTGGAGATGTTGGAGGTACTCCTTTGACCATCGGTCCCAAAAATCGTTACGAATCTTTTGCAGTACGTGAAACCGCTCTAACCGATTCTCTGCCACGTCCGGAGGTGCTTCATCCGGAATTAATCCCGACGCGACGCGGCGGCACTCTTATAAAATTCCGAGGCGGCCTTGAACATTGACTGTAATTCCTTGTCCGCGGCTTGAAAGTTCGTAGCGTTATCGCTGTACAAATTCCGACACAGTCCACGACGCCCTGCGAAGCGCTTGTACGCGGCCAGAAAGGTTCGCGTCGTCAAATCGCTCACGGCCTCAAGATGTATCGCACGCGTCGCGAAGCAGACGAAAAGTGCAATGTAGCCTTTATACGATTTGTAACCGCGGCCCTTCGTGGTGCGAATCTGAATAGGCCCGGCGTAATCTACTCCGGCCGAAGAAAATGGTCGCGCTGGTTTCACACGCGTTGCCGGGAGATTTCCCATCATCTGATGTGCCAAACGTGGCTTAATCCTCTGACACGTTACGCATTGTCGAATTTCCGTCTTTACTAACCGATTTCGACCTAAAATCCACGCGTGCTGCATGAGTGTGCTCAGAGTGAGCGTAGGTCCCCCATGCAGACAAGCTCGATGCGCGTAACGTACAAACAATTTACTAAGAGGCGAACGGCGAGGCAAGATCGGCGGATGTTTCCGATCATAAGGCAAGTTCGAATTTGCCAGGCGTCCTCCAACGCGCAACACACCGTCTGTCCTATCCAATATTGGGTTTAAACCGAGCAACGGGTTACGTTTCGGTAAACTCTTTCCCGCCTGCAACAACTTGATCTCCGCGTCGAATGCGTGAGCTTGCGCCACCTTAGTTATCGCGATACGCGCACCGTTCAATTCAACCGCCGTTAGAAACTCGGGCAATTCACCGAGATTGTCCTTACGCCTTCGTAGGCGAATCAATGGACGCAAACAATAAGCCACGACACGAATTAACCGAGTCAAAGAAGAGAATCTATCCAAAAGCTCCGGCTCACTCGGAGCCGTCGCGTGCAAGATCTGCGGGGCGGCTACCGCCTTGGGCCAGTGCTCTTCGTGAGCCGCCAACCACGCGGGCTCGCTAAACCACAGATCTGCATGAATCAAATCAATCGGTTTGCAACCACGTGTTGCCAAATCTGCAGGATTCTCTTTAGTGGGTACATATGCCCACGAGGCACTCGGCAAACTCGGTCTGGATAAACGAAACACGATTTGCAACAAAGGTTTTCCAATGGCACGGATGTTTCTGAAGCCACGTCAATACGATTTGACTGTCAGTCCACGCAAAAACAGGTAAGTTTTGCAAGAGGTCGAGATTCCGTACCTGCCGAATGAGTTTGACAAGAAGTACCGCGCCACACAATTCCAGATTGGGAATGCTTACGGTCTTCACGGGAGCGACCTTACTTTTCGCGGCTAAGAGTGAGACGCGAAAACGCCCATCTCCTTCCTTGATCCGAATATAGACGGCCGCAGCGAACGCGCGAGATGAAGCATCCGAAAACCCATGGATTTGCGAATCTACTGAGCCCGTGGCTCCCAACCACCGGTTAATAGATAAGGCCGGCAAAGCCGAAAGCGAATTACAATATTCGAGCCACCTTTGGTGGACTTCTGCCGGCAACTTATCGTCCCATCCAGACTTTAATATCCAAAGATCCTGCATTAAAATCTTTGCAGTTACCGTAATCGGCGCGAGCCAACCAAGCGGATCAAACAACCGCGCGATGTTCGAAAGAACCGACCGTTTTGTCGACGCTCCAGCCAAGCTTTCGAAGTCTAACGTTTTGAATCGAAATTCGTCTTCATGTGGATTCCACTGAATTCCTAGCGTTTTGACGAACGCGTCGAGGCCTATTGGCTTCGATTCGTCCACCTCGCATTGCGGCGTGCGAGGGGGAAGCAAGTCCGGGTGGTTCGCAGACCACTTATCAAGTTCAATCCCGGCCGAACGCAAAATCTCAACAAGTTCCTGACGAGTATGCACGGCCAAGGCGAGCTCGTCAGCTCCGGCGAATGTATCATCCACATACGTTCTAGCGACGAGACATTCAGCCCCGAGGGGAAAACGCGCTTTTTCATCCTCAGCTAGCTGAAGGAGTGTACGTATCGCGAGATACGGAGCGCAGGCCGTCCCATAAGTTACGGTCGTTAACCGGTACTCCACTGGAGCCTCCGATGAGCTAGGAGCCCATGCGATTCTTTGTAAATCCCGATCACCGGGCGCAACACTAATTTGCCGAAACATCTTAACAATGTCCGCCGTGAACACATAGCGATACCGTCGCCAATTCAATAAAATCAACGGTAAGTCACGTTGAAGAGCGGGTCCTGACATAAGAAAGTCGTTCAAACAGTGACCTGCGCGAGTCTTACGCGAAGCATCGAAAACCACACGAATCTTCCGATTAGTTGGCCCTGATTGTACGACCGCGTGGTGCGGTAAATACCATGCTCGTGGGTTGCCTAATTCAGACGCAGGTACGCGCTCCATACGACCGAGTTTTTCATACGTGGCCATAAATTCCCGTTATTCATCCGCAAGTTTCTGATCGCGAGCAAACCGGCGATAAGTATGAGATAACGAGCCCATGGCCATCCTATGCGTCTCCGACGCGACCGCGGGCGGCTCCGATTTCAACGGTAACCGCACGACGAAGCGGCCCTCCGAATTACGAGTGTGCGACTCTCTAAACAACGTTTCGCACGCTTCATCCACCAGTTCAAACGACGCAATTACCGCAGGTAACTCCTCAAGAGTCCAAAATCGTTGCAATGACTCGGTTAGTTCCGCGTCCGTCGCGCAATGTAACATACGTAGCGGCATTCGCGAAGGTGTCTCCGCCCGCCGTGGGACACCTGCTTGCACCGGTCCGGAGATTACCCATCCGAGAGCCGTATTTTGCGCGATCAAAGACGAGTGAGGGAACCGTCGGAACCCTGAACGTGCCAATCGGCCGTAAATATCCGATCCTAAGATCATATCCACCGAGTCGGACACGTGAAATTGCGGGTCTGCTAAAATCAAGTCCGCGAACATTCCGAGATCTAGGTCCATTGCACAACGAGCTGGAAGCTGCGAAGTGAGCTTCTGGAGGATCAGAGCCTCAATATCTACTTGAAACGACGGATTAATCAAAGATTGCAGTGTAAGTTGCGTGACACCACGCGCAGTGCCCATGGATTTCGTCCCGAGTCCCATCAGAGGGACGTCGACGCGACGTCGTTGCAGATTTAAGAGTTTCGCAACCGAATCCGACACGAACGAAGCCTCCGAGCCTTGATCTAATAAAGCACGGACACGAGTATGCGCACCGTTCGGTCCTACAAGCGTTAACTGAGCCGTCGCTAAGATAACCGTATGTCTTCGAGACGTAATATTAGCGGTGTGCACGTTAACTCCCGATGCGCCGATCGGTTTCTCATCGCGAGGTCTACTCTGAGCAGTCGCGCTTCTTTCGTTCGATGAATATTTGCCAGCCTGTCCAAAATGAAGCATCGGGTGGTGTTTCCCTTTGCAGGTTGTGCACCGACGCGTCGATTTGCACTCCGAAGCCCTATGCTGTCCGAAACATTGAAAACAAAGCTGCAAGCGGCGCAACTCGCCATGACGCTCAAGGGGGTTTAACGATTGAAATCTAGCGCAATTATTAAGGAAATGCGTCCCAGCACATAAAAGACATTTCAGTGCTGCCTTAACGGGATATCGAGAAGAAGATGCGTGAAACACCTTCCGCGAGCCAGGTACCGTTTTCGGCGGTGCAACCGTTCCTTTTCCCGTTCTACTAGTCTCGGGCGCGAGCATGCTAAGCGCCTGTGCACGCTTTTCTAAAAATTCCGAGAAATCTACGAATTTCGGAAAGCGATCCAAAGGATTCGCGTCTAAAGAGGCAGGATCCGTATTCAAAACGATGCGACGGTCCTTCGCGCTCAACTCGGTCTCCCACGCCCTTCGCGACTCGGGATCTAACCGCTTCTTTAAGGTGTGAACGAGCCACACGTCCCAATGAACAACCGGCATTTTCAAATTCTTCAACGCGCGAATAATGCGTTGAGCTTCGTCCGCGAACGCACGTAATTCTACCGCGGATTCTCTTTTAAGATACGGCAAGTCCGCGAGTGCCGTCAGGTGATTATCTACGACCAATCTCGGGTTGTGAAAACGTGCTCTTAAAGCCTGCCAAGTAGCGGCATAATTCGCGTCCGTCGTAGTTACATCTTTTACTAAACCGGCCGCGGTGCCTCTCAGGCAAGATTTTAAATATTGTAACTTCGTCGCGTCAGCTAACCGTGGTGCGTTATGCACGAGCGTTGTAAACAGATCACAAAAGTTCTCCCAATCCTCATATTTACCCGAAAATGTCGGCAAGTCTAACTTTGGAAGCTTAGCTGGTCGCAGTTCGACATCCGTCGAAGAATTACCACGCAATGGTCCAGGCGGTATGATAGGCTGTTCCGTCCTTTCCAAGTCCGATTGAATGCCAAAAAGTAAATCAAGCGTCTCCTCCAGCAACGCCTGAAGACGGTCGAATACGTTGTCCGCGATGTAGGCGTCTCGCTCAGGACCCTCGCGAACTACAATCTCCGTATGCGTCGAGCGCGCTTCTCCCAATCTGAGTAAGCGACTCGATACGCGATGCAACCATGTTACGATTGAACGTATCACGATCTCTTCCTCTCAATCGAGTATTCGCCGATTGAATCTCTGCCAATCGCGAGTTTTGCAAAGTCGTAAGCCTTCTCAAAGCGATAGGTGGCATCTTGACCTTACCGAATTACTCACAACGAATAATTAGAAAAATCTAGAACTCGCGACCTTTGCCTAAGAACGATGCTAGGATGAGCAAGTCAAAGTCACCGAACTGATCAGTACGAGATATCCCGAAGGATTGAAGGAGCCTCCTTTTTACCTCGACCAGGAAAGCTCATGTTTTTACCGAAATTACGGTGGAGTGGGGGTCGTCAACCGTTGACCGGTACGCGTGGGTACGCGATCGTCCGCCCGCCAAAATGCCCGAAAATATATAAATTACAAGAAGCTCGAATTCTGGCCGTTAACAATCGAATTCTGAATTTTACTTAGTCGTGAAGAAATGAAAGCGTCAATTCTAAATAATAAGTCTCATATTTTAATAATTGTTTACCGTTAAATTCCCGTGACGCGATTACTTCGCGTTATTCTGGGTTAATTAATTACGGATTCTTGGCAGTGCGATAACTAGACTGCGTAACAAAGTCTATGTAAATTTGAAAGGTACGAATACGCAAACGTATCAAGAACATTCGATTTCTTAATTATCGAAAGATGCAACGTAGCTAGCACCCTTGCAATCGCCGCGTTTTACGAACCGGCCGTAAGGCCCAAAAGTGAAAGTGACCGCGACCGTTGTCGCCACACGTGCGCGCCACATGAGGACGCACGCCAAAACCAAGGTTGCCACGTCCTAGAATTTTCCTTTTTTCGAAACGTTCTTTTCCGCGGAAAATTCCCTTATCCGAAGTCTAAGTCGACCGGCAACGCTGTACTCTGCCTAGCGAAGGCATGAACAAAGGCGCTCTATGTAATATGACGCCAACCAACCGTCCCTATGACTAACCGTGCTATGCAATCTCCAGCTTTTTACTCTTTCCAAACAACTAAGAAAACAAATTTTCAAATAAATCCAGTCTTAGCCAATCATCTCATTCCTCACCCGGGGCACCAAAGAATGTTTCAATCAATAAATAAATAAAGATGGATGATGTTTAAATAATATATTCGATGACGTGAGTTCTTAATATTAAAGGAAGTGAGATAGGATATGAGATGGAATCGGCCAGACTGGTTATTTGAATAAACGTAAGCGTTGGTTATACTGTAAATCAACTAAATCACTTTATTCAGAAGTAATGAAATGAGTTTACGTTAAAGAATATCGGCAGTAAAAAACCCCAGTTCAAAGTGGGGAAAAAGCCATGATATTCTATCAAAGAGGCAAAAAGGAAAGAAACAAGAATACATGAATTATTGTTAACATTGATGTTCAAATGTATGCTGGAGATTGTTGTAAAACCTTGAATGATCATTCACCTAAGTTATATCGATAATCGATCGCGAGAGAGCTCTCTTACCAATATTCCGGGGACCGACTCTTTCTCGGAAGCGTTTCGGCTAGTCGGCGTGGTTCTCCTCCAAGGTGGGGGCCTGGCCAAGCCGCCCACCGACTGCACGGCCGGTCACGGATCGCATCAATGTAACCCACTGGTTACGCGATCGGCATCGCACAAATGTAATCCACATGATTACGCGATGAGCATCGCATCAATGTAACCCACTGGTTACGCGATGTGTGTCGCATCCATGTAGCCCACTGGCTACGCGACATGTCGCTCCAAAGTAACCCGCACTGATTACGCGACTTGCCTCAAAGGCAACAAATTGGCTCGAGAGCCCCAACAATCCGAACCGTGCAGCACAAAATTGACAATAATGTCTCAACTAAACCACCTACGACAGCCGATAGACGCTCGATCGCGAACCCGATCAAGATTCAAACCGAAGACCGTACCGATTTGACCCTCGCAAGGGATCGCCCTAATTTCTATGACCGCGTCGGTCCCCATCTCGCACGCAAGTCCTACTGACTCCGAATTCCCCCTCTCTTCGTCCTGCTCAAGCCGCCCGCGTCTCTCCGTAGCAACGACCGTAAGGGTCTTCGGTCCCTTTCGTAGGGCACCCGATTTCAACCGAAGAAATTTCTAGCAAACGCGCAAACGGCGCGAACAGACAGGGTGGAAATGGAAGAGGGCTGGATCAGAAGAGAAGTATGGATAGGGGAAGAGAGATGGGATATAGCGGGAGTGTATGTGAACGGAGACCTAGAAAAGAAGATGGAGAGGATAAAGGAGTGGGGAGAGGAAAGAGAGGAAGGAAAGATACGGATGATAGGAGGCGATTTTAACGCGAGAACGGGAGTACAGGGAGGAAGGTCATGGGGGGAAGAGGAGGAGGAGCAGCAGAGGAGGTCAAAGGACAAGAAAGTGAACGGAGAAGGAAAGAGGATGTTGGAAAAGCTAGGAGAGACGGAGTGGAGTATAATGAACGGCGGGGTAAGAGGAGATGAGCTAGGGGAATTCACGGACACAGGAGGGAGGGGGGAAACAGTGATTGACTACGTCCTAGGGGAAGAAGAGACATGGGAGAGAGTGGAAGAGATAAAAATAGGAGAAGCGGTACTTTCGGACCACCATCCGCTGATAGTACGGGTTAGGGGAAAGGGGAAGCGACAGGCTGCGGGAAAGAAAGGAGGAACGAAAAGAAAAAGAATAGAATGGACGGAGGAAAAGAGAGAAAGCTTTGGAGAGAGGGTGAGATGGGAGGAAGTAACAGAAAGGAGGGGGGAGGGGATGAATGAAGAAATGGAGAGAATAGGGGAAGAGCTGAGAAGAGCAATGAAGGCGGGAGAAGTAGAAGAAAGAAACACGGGAAGAAAGAAAGGCAGGGGATGGTGGGACGAAGAATGTAGAGAAAAGAAGAGAGAAGTGAGAAGAGCTCTGAGGGAGTGGAGAAAAAGAGAAGGAGATAGAGACAGGTATAGAGAAGAGAAAAGAGCATATAAAGAACTATGTATAAGAAAAAAAGCAGAAGAGAGAGAAAGATGGGAAACGGTGGTGAGAAACGCAAGGACGGAGGGTGACATTTGGGGGATAGTGAAAGGAGAAAGGAAGGTAAGAAGAGGAGCATACGGGGACATAGGGGAGGAGAAATGGACGGAATACTTTAAAAGTATGCTGGGAGGGGGGGAGGGAAGGGTGGTATGGGGTGGGGAGGGAAGAAGAGAGAGGGACGAAGAGGAGGATATGCAGATAGAGGAGGTAAGAAAGGTGATTCAGAGATCAAGGGACGGAAAGGCAGCAGGAGAAGACGTGATACCTAACGAGGTATAGAGGTATGGAGGTATGGAGGGCACTAGAGTGGGTCACAGGGTACTGTAATAGGGTATGTAGGGGAGAGGGATGGCCAGAAAGATGGAAGGGGGGGTGATAACACCAATCTTAAAAAAAGGGAGAGGGGAAAAGGTGGAGGAATACAGGGGAGTGACCCTAATGGACACGGTATATAGAATATATACGGGGGTGTTAGGGGAAAGAATAAGAAGGGAAGCGGAAGAAAAAGGAATGGTACCACAGTGCCAGACGGGGTTCAGGAAGGGGATGGGGGTTATAGAAGATATTTATGTCCTGAATTACGTAATAAATAGGCAGATAGAAAGGAAGGGGGGGAAACTGGTGGCCTTGTTCGTGGATTTGAAGGCAGCCTTCGATTCGCTGGACAGGGCCACGATGGGGAAAACATTAAGGAAGAGAGGGTTAAGGGAGGGGCTGGTAAGAAGGGTAGAGGAGATATATAGGGAAACGTGGAGCAGGGTGAGGGTGAGGAACGGGAAGGGAGAAAGGTTCTGGTGTGGGAGGGGGGTGAGACAAGGGTGCCCGTTGAGCCCGACGCTTTTCAACCTGGCCACAGCAGACCTGGAGGACAGGTTGAAGGAGGAAGGCTGGGGGGGGATAAAAATAGACGGGGAAAAGTTATATATGCTGGCCTATGCAGATGACATAGTGCTTCTAGCGGAAGAAGAGAATGGAATGAGGATGATGATGAAGGTGATGAAGATGTATATAGAGGAAAAGAAACTCGCATTAAACACGGACAAGAGTAAAGTTATGAGGTTTAGGAAGGGAGGAGGGAGGATGAGCGAGGAAGTATGGAAATGGGGAGAAAGGAATATAGAGGAGGTAAAAGTGGTGAAATACCTGGGATACACGATAACGAGAAATGGGAGGCAGGAGGAGCATATAAGGGAAAGGACGAGGAAGGCAGCAAGTGTGATGGGGCAGGTGTGGGGAATAGGGAAGAGAAGGTTCGGAGCGGAGTGGGAAAGAAGGATGTGGCTATACGACAGATTGGTGGCGCCAATAGCTAACTACGGGGCGGAGATTTGAGGGTGGAAGGAGAGGGACCAGATAGAGAGACTAGAAGAGAGATACATAAGATGGGTGTTAGGAGTGGACAGATGGACACCAGGATACCTGATAAGAGAAGAAACGGAAAGGGCGAAAGGAACGATTAGCTGGAAAAGAGCGTGGGAGTATGAAAGGAAACTGGAGTCAGGAGAAGGAGGGAATGAATGGGCGAAGAGATGCTGGAAGGAAATAAAGGAAAGGGAAAGTCAAGGGACAGGAACATCAGAGTGGGAGAAGGAAAGAATAAGGGGCTTAGAGAGGATGAGGATGGCGGAAGAAGAGAGGAACAGAAGGGGAGGAATAGGAGGGTGGGAGTGGAAGGAGATAGAATGCGGAGAGAGAGAGAGGCAGAGAAGGGAGAGGTGGGAGAAGATAATGAATTCGGAGAGCAACAGATGGTACAGGGAGGTAAAGGGCGAAGGAGTCGCGAAATACCTAGGAAAGGGCTGGGGAGAAAGCAGATGGAGAAGGGTGGCGAGGTTTAGGCTGGGAAACGAGATAAGAGAGGGAAAATATTGGTGGAGAGAGGAGGAGAGAAGGTGTAGGCTGTGCGCGGGGGAGGAGGAAACATGGGAACATGTGTGGGAAAGATGTGGGAGAGGTGGTGGGGGAGAGGGAGGATGGCAAGAAAGAAAGAGAGAGATGTTAGGAGAAGAAGGAGAAGGAGAGAGCTGGATGAGGGTTCTAGAGGATGCAAGGAGAAGGATGGAGGGTGGCGGAGAAGGGGTTGGCGGGGAGGAAAGGATGAATGTGGAGGCATGAATGAGTAAGAACCGGAAGCCAGCGAACGCGAGCGAGGAGAGGGTGAGAGAGAGATTGATTGATTGATTTGATTTATTTCGTACTGGGGCAAGCCCCTTGGTACGTTAAAAAGAATATATACATATAAAAAATACATATAAAAACATATAAAAATAGAAAAACTTGACAATCAAGATCGCCAAGGCACTCTCTCATTCATTTAATCACGCACTCATTCAATCCACTCACATTCCATTCAATTATAATAATACGACGACACCTAGATAGAAATATAAGAAAGAAATATATACATTAGTAGGATGAAGGTGAAGTCAGTCACGCTCGTGTTTATACACATCACGCACGCTCCCGAGATGCACACCGGCACGAAGCCTATCACAAGTATTCATAGTTTCATTCAGCCAATAGAAAAGTTTCGCCTTCGCGCAGGCGCATTCACACTCGATCCCACGTGCATACAAAGAGGCCCATTCTCACGATGAATATGAATGAAACGCGCGTCGCCGCGCGCCACCTGGGGGGTCCGCTCAGGGTTATATTTTCGCCATTTCTCCAATCACGTGCCGCGTCGCCTCACGATGAAATTGCACCACTCAGTAACGAGTGATGCAACTCACGCTTGAACGACGCGACAGTGCGCGCTTCGCGAATCTGCAAGGGAATCAAATTCCAAAATTTAGCGCCCTGCACCGCGAGTGAGTTTGAACGGGTTGCAGTGCGATGAAGAGGTGTGTTAAATACTACACGCGGACGCGAACGCGGAGAAGACCTCACGTCTAAGTCCGATCTTCGCTCGAACAAAGCCTGGAGAGATTCCGGCATGGCGCCTCGATGCACGCCGAGCATGAAGACGCCGAGGAAATACAGCCGCCTTTGACGGACCTTCAGCCATCCGAGACGTTCGAAGTACGGCGTGATGTGAACATCACGTCGCACGTCAAAAACGAATCGGACGCAAGCATTCAAGGCCCGTTGCAGCCGGATCTCATCGACGGCTTGCATGTCAACGTGCACCAAGCAGCAGTAGTCGAAGTGAGGAAATGCAAGAGCTTGGACGAGTCTCGCCTTTAACGGCAGGGGGAGCGTGCGCCGGTTTTTACTAAGCGATGCAAGCATCGCGTAGATTTTCCGACACACGCTCGTGACGTGCTCGTGCCACCCCAGATTGCTCTGAAGATGGACGCCGAGAAAGGAATAGACGTATCCGCCACTCTTATCGGAGGTAGGGAATCTTTATCTATAACATTGAGTGCACGCGAAGATCCTAAAAGCATACATTGCGTCTTCCCAGGGTTCAATAAGAGGCCGTTTTCCCTCGTCCATGCCACCACGCGTGCAATGTCGCGATTGATCTCGCAGATTCCCTCCTCAAGCCCATGCAGGGCAACGTGGAGGTACAACTGGAGATCATCAGCGTACTTGAGGAGCCTGGCGAGGTGAACGACATCATTGAGGTCCCATAGGAAGAGAGAAAATAAAAACGGTCCCAGTACAGAGCCCTGTGGCACACCAGAGAAAACATGCTCCCAAGAAGAAAGTTTACCGTCCACCCTTGTCGCTTGATACCTCCCGGAGAGGTATGACCAAAACCACTGCAAGACTGGAGTGGAGAAATTCAATCTCTTGAGTTTCTCCATCAGCCTGCAGTGGTCGACCGTATCGAAGGCCTTTGAGAAGTCGAAGCAGACAAGGATGGTTATCTTGCGTTCATCCACTGCCCGCCTGACGTCTTCAGTGAGGGTAAGCAAGGCGGTCTGGGTAGACCGACCCTTGACGAACCCATGTTGGAAGGGGTCCTGAAGTCCACGACTACGGAGGAAGTCTTGAACGTCACGCAGGACCACCCTCTCAAGTACCTTAGACAATTCAGGAAGGAGTGAGATAGGACGGAGGTGTGAAGGTTCAGTGGGAGAAGATTTTTTAGGAATAGGTGTTACATAGGAGTGCTTCCAGAGCCGAGGAAAGGTAGAAGTGAGCAAAGAACTGTTAAATATACGGAGGAGTGTAGTGATGAGTGAAGGAGTGCATAGTGAGATGAAAGAAGAAGGAAGACCATCCGGAAGGATGGTCATAGAAGAGCGAAAGGTTAGAAGAGGAAACAGAGAGGAAGGAGTGACGTGTGAGAAATAAAATTTCTCGTCACTGTAAGGAGAAGAGGTAGAAAGAAAGTCAGGTGGAGAAGGAGGAGTTTGCGCATGCGCAGAGAGAAAGAATGAGTTAAGGAGTGAGGTTAGGAGGAAGTGACAGAGGACGTTTTGGAGTAGGAGTTATGTGGAACCGTCTAAGATCACACCAGAGCGTAGCCGGGCAGTGGAGATTAGAGAAATGTTGGAGGAGGAACAACGAGCGTCCCTCCTCAATAATGATTTTAAGACGGTTGCGAAGAGATCTGTACTGGTTTAAAGCTATTGGACTCCTGGTCCTCAGGTAAGAGCGACGGAATGAATTTCTAATTTTCATTAATTTCCTCACTTCTGGAGTGATCCATGGAGCGGATGGGCGCCTTGCGGTGACAGCTCGCAAAGGCGCCAATCTATCTAATACATTGAGGAGCTCACCAGAGAAAGTGCTAACCAATCCGTCCACGTCATCCCCAGATAAGCCCAGGACCAAAGAGGTTAGGTTATCCAGAGATGAGTGCAATGCGGAGGGATTGACAGCGTGCAAGTTCCGGGAGACAATACTACGCCTACTCCATGAATCACTTGCATCATAGACAACCGAGATGAGGTCGTGCCCGGAAAGGAACGGCTCATTCGATTGCCCAGCGGATACAACACGTCCTTCGTCTCCTACGAGGCAGAGGTCAATCCTGGTGATGGAAGTAGCTGTGCGGTGAGTGTTGGAATGTTCAACGAGATGAAAGTTTAGCTGAGATATAAGTGACCGCAGGTAGATGGCATCAGGTGAATCAGTGTTAATATTAATATTCCAGTCACCGAAGATTAACCTCTGCTCATATTCACATGCATGATCGGCGAGGATCGGTTCGAAGGTAGTGAGGGGTAGGTGAGGCGGACGGTAGACGACTCCGACGAGAATACGGGTCGACGGACGAATAAGAAGCTCAACAAGAAGAAACTCCACCTCGACACCGCCCTGCAACATAGAAGAAGTAAGAATTTGTGAATCATAGCAGTTCTTGATATAAAGACACACCCCCCCGCCAGTTCTTAAAAGACGATCGCTGCGGTGCAGGGTATAGTTGTCTAGAGCGCATTGGTCGGCACGGCCGCCCGGTCGGAGCCACGATTCAGAGACGGCTATGATGTCGTAGGGTGGCCAGACAGAAGAGAAGTGAGAGGAGAAGTGAGTAAAGTGAGCTGGCAGCGATCCCGCGTTCACGTGGCAGGCAGAGAGGTGAAGCGGACGAGTAATACGAGGTGGTAACAGCAGGTGAGGCCTTGGCGCAACACTTCAGGCAAGTTTAACATTTATGTCTGCCAGCTCAGAAATACGAATAACAGGAGCATCCGCGTCTTTTTTAACTAAGATTTGGCCGTCCCTGTGCCAGACGTGGCTGAAACCGCGCGACCGAGCCTCCCTCCTGACCGTCCTGAGCAGGTCCCAAGTAACGCGGGGGAGAAACTCATTAATATAGATGGGCCGAGCTGCGCTGGCCGGGTCGACCTCATTTGCCAAGAGGGATCTCCTGGTCCTCTTGGCCCGCAAGAGAGCGTTCCGCTGCGCTGGAGTGGCGAAGCGGACGAAAATAGAGCGCGGGCGGGTAGCCTCCGGTGATCCAGGCATCCGGCGAGCCTCCGTGATGTCGGCCTCGGTTGTTGTGAGGCCCAGAATAGCAGCGACCCTGGTGACGGTGGTCCTGACATTCTCCTGAGGAGGGGCTTCCGGTACGCCAGACAGGATAACCTCCGTGACCCGCACACTGGCCTCCACTCGAGCGAGGCGCTGTTGGACGCGAGCCAATTCATTGGAGGAGGAGGAGGAGGATCCAGTGGCGGACTGCGAGGACTCGATGGCTGCGAGACGAGAGGAGAGAGCGGCGGCATCTGCGTCCTGCTTTACTGCCAGCGCGGAGAGGTCCGATCGGAGGGTCTGCACATGCACCTCCGTGTCGTGAAGCCGAGTTGTAATGGCAGCGAGATCAGCGGAGATGCGGTCCAGGCGGGTGCCAAGAGCCGCGAAGTCGCCCGCCGTCTCGCGTCGGTGAGCGTCCTGCGACGACTTGAAGCCCTGGATGGCGTCCACGCAGTTTTGTACCATACCCACTAGTTTGTGAATGGCGTCCTGCGTGGGCGGCGAAGTGGCTCCGTGGGATGGTCCTGGTGGTGGAGAGGAGGCGGCCGCCGCGTACGAAGACGCGTAGGACGATGCACGACTGGCCGGCGGATGAGTCGCCGAACGCGAGATGGAGCCCGTCGGCGGAGACCGCGCCAGCTGAGACGACGGGGAGAACGGCGCCGGAGGTGGTGGCGCCACTGTCGGCCTCGCGCTCGAGGATGAAGGCGTCGGAGCCGTCTTCCCATCGAGCGACGGTTGAACTGAGGCGGAAGGGGAGGAGGAGGGGAGAGTGGTCGTGCCACCCCTCACCCCTCCGCTCCGATTCACCCTCTCGAAGGGGCCTGGGCAGGGCTTGAGAGCACCTTTAGGCCCAACCCTGTGCTCGCACTTAGGGTGGAAAGTCTTGGAGCACGGTATGCATCGCACGTAGTCGGTCTTTACGTCCTTTCTACAGGAGTAGCACCAGATTTCTTCTTTCTCCATTCTAGAAGGTTCCAGAGCGTGCCAGGAAACGTGCGAGAGGAAGAAGGAGGTGATTGGCTGCGCGCAGGACAAGGAACACCCGGACCAATCAGCGCGAAGGCGATCGCCAATGAGAGACGGCGAGGGCGCGTGACGTCGGAAGATGGCCGCCGAAAGGATCGAGCGAGATCGATATGATCCCGAAGATACACACACGTGTATCTCTGCAAGGAGCACGTCCCGCGCCGCGAATATTATCTCCGGTCACTCTTAATGTACTAATGCACGCACAAGATGCCACCAAATGTATCGCACCACTAATAAAATTGATTTAAACGCCTTATATATCGCACCGTACTTCTACACGTCTACTCGAAGAGAGAGAGAGAGGCAGAGAGGAAATATCGGGTAGGAAAGGATAAGACGAGAGGCGAGAGGAAAATGGCGCGGAAGGAAAGACGTGCGATGCGAAGGAAAGAGAGAGAAGGAAAGAGAGGGGAGAGGATGATAGTGTTCAAGTAGTATAAGTAGAAGTAAGTAGAATGTAAGAAGTAGGATAAGAAATAATATGTGAAGGAACGGAAGCACTTGTAACCCTAAGGGGATCAATAAATACTCATACATACATACATATTATTGCAGCAATTGGACAAATCTAACAACACACATTAAATTCGTGCTGGAAAGCGATCTGGCCCGAATGTGTAATTAATCGAAACGTTACCGAAAACGCGTCAACGTTATTATCTGAAATTAGTGCGCTCGCACATAACATCGGCGGAGAAGGCTTCGATACTTTCGGCGAAAATAACCTGGACGAGATGATTGAGGATCAAACTGTCGATGATAATGACATTATCAATAGTTTGATAGATTATTAAAATGGACAAGAAGAACCGGAATCCATTACAGCAGATAAAATATATGCAGGGATCCAGATTTCTAAAAAATTGGAAACGCATTTTCTTAAAATAGATACCAATGCGGAAAGACGCTTAAAATTCCAAAAAGAGCTGAGATCATGCATGTCTCACTATCGTGACATTTACAAGCAACTAGCCAGTCAACCGTCGTCACAAAAACTGATCACTGACTTCATGGTAGCAAAAAACAAATCAATTGAAATCCTATCTTCAAGCGACGAAAGCGATTTTCAACCAATTCGTCACAAGAAGATGCGCGTTTTGGATTACGACGAGTAGGACCAAGCTATTTAATGTATAATTTGAAAACTTCTCCATGTATATGTACAATGAAGAATTAAATATTTTTAATACAATTTCTTTAAGTCTAATTTAATTATTTAATTTAATTGAAAGCATTCTCTCATCTATTTCATAAGTCATTGATGTATTTTCTAAGTCCGACTTTTTTTATGCGGTCCCTATCCACCGCATAAAAAAAAATTTTAGGTAGTATATCGTACAAAGTTGTTTATTATATGTAAGAATTTATAAAATTTCCGAATATTTTTTTGTATGATTTCTTTTATGCGGCCCCTATCCACCGCACAAAAACAGGTTTTACTGTATACCTGCAAACATAACTTAAAACGGCCGAGCGTGTGGAAGACTGCGAGGATGTGACAAATCCCATCACTTATAAATTATTGGGAAATGTTAAGGCCAAATCCTTACTTATATTCAGATAATTTTTCTAATATCTCGCGATTCTGACGACATACCAGCCTAAAAAGTTCGAGAGGGATATTTGACCCTCAGATGATCTCTAGAGGCTACTTTGATCAATGGATCCCACCATAGTCAGACGTAGAATTTTCCGCTCTCTCAGAATTCGGGATAAAAAATGGGAGTATCCATTTGAAAAACGAAAGTTGACCTCAAAATTACCTTGAAAAGGACTTCGTAGGTCAAACAGGTCACCATCGAATTTATCTCTAAAAACATAACATCTTTTATAGAGGTTATTTTTTTTATGTAAGGTCATCCCTTCGAGAAAACAGGCCGTTCCGGGACTTCTGACACTGCATCTTTGAAAGCTCATAACTCGGAAAATTTTCCAAAAAAAAGGTCATCAATCACATTTTTGAAAAGGTATTACTATCAGCTCTAATAGTGCATTCAAAAAAATGGGGTGTTCCATTTAAAAAAATCATGTTGACCTTGACGGGTCAACTCAAGGTCAAACTGATACGGCCAGTTAATAGAACTTTTCAAACCTTACAATTTTTGTTAGAAAAATTTTTTTCAGAAATGTTTCGTTCCCGAAATATTTGACCGTTCCGATACTTATTGGACACTCTGTATATGCGCCTTGGCGAGTCTGTCGATCTACTGTCTCTTACTGGTTTTTGTTCTGTGACGTTGTATTTTGGATACCCGTCCCAAACGAGAATCCTCTCCCCTTTGCCGCGAAATAGGAAAAGAACCGTCGCGGACAGAGTCACCGGGTGGACCGCGGAAGACAATGTAACGCGAGTCGGAGGGCCTCGAGGCTGGTTCTGGGGTGGAAATATGAATAAATATTGAAATTAGACCCTCTTTCATGACCGCCACACCGGCGAGGAGAAAGACGAGGCCGGAGAGAGAACGGCGGCCGACGGAGCGACGGCGGAGCCGCGTAGAGAAGTAGCGGTCGCAGCGACGGTGGCTACGCCGAGAAATTCCGCGGCGACTAGAAAAAGCACCACGAGTAGGCCCACGCCGGACCCTGCGAAGCCACCGGTCCGGTGTTGGAATTGCGGAGAATCGGGGCATAGGCACGCGAAGTGCAGGAAACCGCGACAACGGTTTTGCTTCCGGTGTGGCCGGAAAAATTGCGTAAAAACGACGTGCCTGAATTGCGAGCGAGGACCGGCGGTAAACGGACAGGGCGAGTCGACGATTCTCTGAGGATAGGCGAGCGGTGCGGAGAGGAGATAGCCGTACGAGCGGACGTCCATCGGGACTCGACGGAGGACATAGTGGAGGCGCCTCTAGAAAATAGGGAGATAGATGCAGCGGTAATAGCAACGGTAGACGCGTCGGGTGGGCGGATTTTTGTAAATGCTACCGTAAACGGTGCACCGATTTTTGGTCTTTTAGATACCGGTGCATCTCGCTCGTTTATCCGGAGGGCCGGAAACGAGGCGATTTTCGGGGGAATAGCCAGTTTAGAAGCGTCGAGTCTACAGTCCGTGCATTACGCGAATGGGAGAAAAGAGACGGTGGAGGGGACGATCGCTACTGCAGTCCGTTTTGGAGGGGTAAAGCCGGAGTTGTCCTTGCACGTCGTTCCTCGACTTATGTCAAATTGCATTTTTGGGATGGACGCGATCCGATCATTTAAAATTATCATTGACGGGGAGAAAGGGGTATGGTATTCGGCCTTAGCCGGAATAGAAGTCCCGTTTCGTCTTCCGTCGGAAGTAACCGGCATTAGCGCATGCGACGGGATCGTAGATATTACGGAAAACGAGAGGGAAACAGTGTTGCGCCTCGTAAATCGGGAATTAGCCGCAGGAGGAACACCGAAAGGGGTAACTAACCTAATTCGACATAGCGTCGACGTGCAAGGTCACACCGCTATCAAACAACGGTATTATCCGGTATCGCTGGCCGTCCAGGAAGCGATTGACGGGAGCACCAGCCACGTTTCAACGGTTGCTCGATAAATTGATCGGTACTGAAATGGAGCCACACGCATTTGCTTATTTAGACGATATTATAATCGTGACGGAGACGTTCGAGGAACACTTAGAATGGTTGCGACGGGTAATTAGAAAAATTAAAGAAGCCGGACTTGTAATTAACCGGGAGAAATCTGAATTTTGTCGTGAAGAAGTGCGATATTTAGGATTTCGAGTAAATAGACACGGGTTACAAGTCGCCCCGGACAAGGTCGAACTGGTTTTAAAATTCCCCGAGCCGCGGAACATCCGTCAGTTGAGACGATTTCTCGGTATGGCTTCATGGTACCGACGATTTATCGATGCATACGCGGAAAAAGTTAGTCCGTTGAACCATCTTCTTAAGAAAAACGTAACGTGGAGATGGGGTAAAGAGCAGCGGGACACGTTTGAAACCGTGAAACATAGTTTGTCGACAGCACCCGTACTTTCATGTCCAGATTTTAGTTTACCGTTCGTCCTTCCGACGGACGCGAGTCATTTCGGTATCGGAGCAGTCCTGACTCAATCCAAGGACGAACAGGAGTTCGTCGTGGCGTATGCGAGCCGAACATTGTCAAATCCTGAGACGCGTTATTCGGTGACAGAAAAAGAAGGGTTGGCCGTAGTATGGGCCGTCAAAAAGTTTCGACATTATCTCGAAGGGACGCACTTCACCGTCATCACCGACCACGCTAACCTTCGCTATCTTTATAATTCCGCGATAAAACGGGTAGAATCGGCCGATGGGCGTTAGACCTGCTCTAGGGCGAAGAGAAGGGCGTGGAGGCGGAGGACGGGGGAGATTGTACATGGTACGACCGTCGCCTCGAGGCGGTTGAAAAATATCCAAACCGCTTTCCGGAATGGAAGATCGAAGACGGGAGGTTATATTTTCGGCGACCGAACGCCCTTAAAAGTAAAGCCGTCGCGGATCTTAATGAGTGGAAATTCGTGGTTCGGCCCGAGAAACGCGAGGAGGTACTCCTCGAAGCGCACGACGAACCGGCAGCGGGACATCTCGGTATCGAAAAGACGTATCAGCGCGTCGCGGTAAATTATTATTGGCCGGGAATGCACCGAGAGATACAAGATTACGTGAGAAAGTGCATTACGTGTCAGCAATGCAAGGTCGGGCAGGTTGCACTAGCGGGTTTAATTGGGAAGCGAATCGTCGATCAGCCGTGGACGGCAGTCGCCGCTGATATTGTGGGTCCGTTTCCGCGGAGCGGGACGGGCTACACTTACGTACTCGTCTTCCTGGACATTTTTACTCGGTGGATAGAATGCGTACCGTTAAGGAAAGCCACCGGAAAAAGTATTGCAGATGCGTTTTTGAAACTTGTCGTATATCGGTGGGGAGCACCGGAAATTCTTTTGACGGACAATGGGGCCGAGTTTGTTAATAAATCGGTTGATTCGGTGTTGAGCGAATGTAGGACGTACACTCGACGGTACCGCCGTATCATCCACAGGCGAACTTGACGGAAAGGGTTGATCGAATTCTTAAGACTATGATTACGGCGTATATAGGAAAAGATCATCGCGAGTGGGGCATTCACTGAGTAGAATTTGCGTTCGCGTATAATACGGCTGTCCATTCGTCAATCGGGGTTAGCCCGCCATTTCAGAATTACGGGAGGGAAGCTAGGCCTCCGAAAATGCTCCGGGTGGAGGAAGAGGGTGACATAGAGGTCGCAGCCCCTAGTACAGACGGGTGGAAAGATAGAGTGAGCTGTTTGCATGAGTTACAAGAGCTGGTAGGGGAGAGCCTCGAGAAGGCCTCCCAAACGCAAGCCGGCCGATATAACCTGCGAAGACGTGACACAAAGTATAGCGTGGGCGACCGTGTATGGAAAAAGAACAGAGTCTTGTCCTCAGCGGCGCAGAACGTGGCAGCAAAGCTCGCACCGAAGTACACGGGACCGTACACCGTAACAAAAATCATCTCCTCGGTGGTGGTGGCTTTGACCGACGTCCGAGGGAAGGACGCCAGCAAGCACCACGTAAAAGACTTGAAACCGGTGTGGGAATAGTGGTGGCGGTGTCAAGTAGGGGTGTATTGTTTAATGTATGTCCGTGTGTCGCCCAAATAAAATTTTAGTGGTGACGGTGTTGAGTAAGGGTGTCCATCGTCTTTGTGTTCGTCACTGTGCCGTCGAGCGGGGAAAATTTAGTGGTGGCGGTGCCAAAATAGAACGGTAATAGTGAAATGGGTGTGTTTGTTTTGTAGAGATCTAAGAAGATTAGAAGAGAAAAAAGAGAGGAGGAGGAAAACATTCTCACCAAAGAACCAAATCATAATGGTGATCATAAAAGAAATAATAAAAGGAAGGGAGGAGGAGCTGGCCCGCCGACAGCAGGAGAGCCGGCTGCGGCGTAGAGAGGAAAAACAAGGGCCAGGAGATGGGGGAAAGCTAGCCCCTACCACCCGAACCACCCACGCGATCCCCGTCGGGTGGAAAACGGAGGGGGAGGAGTCGGAGGCGGTCGAGCTTGACTCCCAAGAGGCAGAATATTGGTAGGAACTACTGCGGCACACTCGCCTATTCCTGAACCACTGCGACCTGCAGATCGTGGAGACGGAAATACTGCCCCGGGCCCAAGAGCACCGCCCGGCACGCAGGACAGGAGCGATCGACCGCACCAGCGAGTGCTGGAATTGTTATCTATGGGGCCACGATATCCGCCAGTGCCCCCAGCCGCTGCAGGAGGGCATATGCTCCGAGTGCGGCCGCCCGGGGTGCAGCCAGGCTACGTGCCCGACCTGTACGGGAACCGGGGCGCACTACCCGGCGGGAGGATGGCGCCGAGCAGTTCGGAGGAGGTAGAAGAAGAAGCGAAGAAGAAAACAAAAAAAAAGAGAAACTATTTTTTTTATATATCCTATTATATTATGTTATATATATATTTTTTTCTTCTCCTAAAGTTCCTTATGCTCTAGATCGAGCAAAAAGTGTAACGGACGATTATCTCCGAAACTATTCGAGATATCCAAAAACCCGTTTGGATCTTTACGTTTCATAACAAGATATAAATGTATGTATGTGTGTGTGTGTGTGTGTGTGTGTGTGTGTGTTCACTCTAGCGTCTAGACGACTGAACGAATCGGAGTAAAATTTACACGGAAAATCCAGTTACAACCGACGAGGATCCACTAACAATTTCGATTCGATCCGAATTCCGCTTTCAAAATGGCGGGCATTTTAAATATTAAAAAATTCATAAAAATTCTGTTATAAGAGCAAAACACTTAAACCTTTGCACAAATATGTAAGGTAGTGACAACTAATAACATGAATTTTTTCAAAATTTTTCAATTCTTCCCAACATAGATCCACTAACAATTTCGAATTGATTCAACTTCCGGTTTCAAAATGGCGGTCATTTTAAACATTAAAAAATTCATAAAAAATCTTCTATTATAGGCAAACAATTCAAACTTTGCAGAAGTATGTAAAATAGTGATAACTAATAGCGTACATTTTTTCAAAATTTTTCAAGGAAGCAATACGACATGACGAACGAAAAAACATTTTTATTTTTTGCGCAGAAATGAGTTTTAATGTAATCGGTATTTTAAAAAAAATTATCCCGACGGCCAGATAGCGGCAGTCAAACGGCCGCAATCAGCTATCCTGTACTCTCATGGGAAAAGGGATAGGCGAGCGCAGCGAGCCGACTTCCTGTACGAATCATTACCGCGGTCGTGCCTAATGGCAAGGCTGTTTCGTTGGGGAGGCCCCAGCCCCACTATAGCTGGTTTCTTCTTATAAATGTAATAATTTCCCTCATATGTAAGCGCACCACCACGTAAGGAAAAATAAAAGTTGACGGTAATGGATGGGTAATCCTATGTGTAATTTTCTTAGGTGTAGAGCTTAGTTTTCCTCTCCCCTTTTCTCATGGTGACCGGAAGTAGACCGGGTGGAGGCCAGGAATACCGTAGTGCCTGGTAAGTTCTTCTTTCACTTCTCTTAAACTTCTTTTCTTTTCTTCTTCTTTTTTTTTAGTATTGTTACGCTACTTCAATTAGTTGCCTGAATAATTAGTTACCTTCTTTCTTAAATACAAAGATACCATTTTTTTTTTAGGGACTAAGAAAATGTTGAATTAAGCCAGAATCAGCCACGAAAGCGAAATCCGTCCACGCGGTACCGCGAACCGGAAAGTCTAAGGATCGCGGGGCAGGGAAGCCGGTCGAGACGGGGTGCAATTTTACCGTCGGTAGGGCACTCGAATAAAGCGTGGCCGGGGGGCCACCCGAGTGATTAAAAAGGAGAGATCCGCCGTTCCGGGTGGAACGGGAGACCGCGTAAACGCGGGCTAGGGGGGGAAGAGTTGTGACGTGGTATTTTGGATACCCGTCCCAAACGAGAATCCTCTCCTCTTCGCCGCGAAATAGGAAAAGAACCGTCGCGGACAGAGTCAACGGGTGGACCGCGGAAGACAATGTAACGCGAGTCGGAGGGCCTCGAGGCTGGTTCTGGGGTGGAAATATGAATAAATATTGAAATTAGACCCTCTTTCATGACCGCCACACCGGAAAGGAGAAGGACGAGGCCGGAGAAAGAACAACGGCGGCTGACGGAGCGACGGCGGAGCGAGAGAGAGAAAGAGAGAGAGAAGAAGGGGAGGGAGAGAGTGAAAGATACCCCCTCCCCCTCATCGAGGATCAAATCGATAGACTAGGTAAGGCAAAATATTTCGTTTCAATCGATATGAAAAATGGATTTTATCAAGTCCCTGTGGCACCTGACTCGGTTAAATACACGGCGTTTGTTACACCTGACGGGCACTTTGAGTTTCTAAAAATGCCGTTTGGTATAAGCAATGGGCCATCAGTTTTTCAACGAGCAATCAAGGCGATACAACATCTAAAGTTCTTATTAGTTTATGTGGATGACCTGCTAATTCCCTCTTCAACAATTTCGGAAGGTCTGCAATACCTGGAGCAAACCTTGCAAGCTCTGAGTACAGCCGGATTTACGATCAATCTACACAAATGTAAATTCTTCGAAACAAGCATAGAATATTTAGAGAGAGTTATCTCTGAAGAAGGAGTTAAACCAAGTGACAAAAAGGTATCGGCCCTAAAAAATTCCCCAACCCCTACGACAGTAAAGCAAGTCCGCCAGTTCATGGGACTTGCAAGTTACTTCAAGAAATTCATTCCGGAATTCGCTTCTGGTACTGCTTGTATTACTAAATTGACCAAAGTCGGCCAAAAATGGGAATGGGGTCTGGAGCAGGACGAGGCTCGCGCTTATGTTATAAAACACCTGGTATCGCAACCGTTATTGACTATATTCGATCCGAATCGGCCTACGGAATTGCATACGGATGCTAGCGCCCTTGGATACGGCGCGATACTCCTGCAGAAGGTTGATGGCATTAACAAAGTTGTAGCGTATTTTAGCAAAAGGACAACACCACCTGAGTCAAAATACCACTCTTACGAGCTGGAAACTCTCTCTATATACAGGGTGTCCCACCTAACTTGAGCATCACAAATATCTCGCTTATTTTTTATGATAGAAAAAAATATCAAAGGAAAAAAATCTTTGACCCGAGGGGGAAAATATGTTGATATATATTATAAAATTACTCTTATTTATATAAATTATTATTTATATAGAAATTCCCTTATAAAATTTTTGTACTAAAGGTCATGTGAAGGTCATAGTGTTTAGGTCAGTAAACTCGCCTTGACCTCAGCTATCATTCTACGATAAAAAAATATATGGTTCCATTTAAAAAAAAACATCGATGACCTTGAAATCTCGTAAAAAATGACCTTGAGCAAATTTTTTTTATATCGACATATTTTCCCCCTCGGATCAAAGATTTTTTTCCTTTGACATTTTTTTCTATCATAAAAAATAAGCGAGATATTTGTGATGTTCAAGTTAGGTGGGACACCCTGTATAACGCTCTCAGAAATTTTCGCGTTTATCTACTGGGCATCAGCTTCAAAATTATTACCGACTGCAACGCGATAAAATCCACGTTCCACAAGAAGGACCTTTCACCGCGGGTGGCTCGATGGTGGACCTATATGCAGGACTTCACCTTTGAGATCGTGCATAAAAAAGGGAAGTACGTTGGACATGTGGATTATCTCAGCCGCAACCCGAATACACCACCCGAATCGACCGAGTACGTAAATGTTACGAACTCTACGCAATCCTGGTTGGAAGTCGCACAAAAAAAGGATCCTGAAACTCAATCCTTGATAGATAGACTTCAGTCAGGAAAGTTGGACCCAAATCAGTACTCTATGGAGAACGATTTGCTTTATTATAGGACTGGGCCCACCGCAGAATCCAGATTATACAGGGTGTCCGCTTCCTATATGTCAGGAGCCAAATCACGTGTAGCCAGGAATAAATAAAGCCGAAAGGAGTCATAAAAGGTAACATAAGGTAGGTAAGTTAACGTCGTCTACATACGTGAGCCACGAGCTTGGGCGCCCCACCTGCTCGCCACTCGCCTCGCGCCGCTAGCGTGGCTAGCATGGCCGCGGCTCGCCGCCTACCGCTTCCGCGCGTCGGGATTTGCCAATGTCTTATAATTAATAACTTGTTAACTTACCTACCTTATGTTACCTTTTATGACTCCTTTCGGCTTTATTTATTCCTGGCTACACGTGATTTAGCTCCTGACATATAGGAAGCGGACACCCTGTATATACCCAAGGGGAGTAGACTGAGCATCCTTCGACTTTATCATGATGAAAACTGTCATGTGGGATTTGATAAAACTTACAAAAAGATTGCTGAGAACTTCTGGTTTCCTGGTATGACCGGATTCATCAGGAAGTATTTGTCCCACTGTTTAGTCTGTATTAAACAAAAGTCTCACCATTGTTGTAACCCGCGCTTGTAAGCCGGCTACCGGTTATCTTTGGAAGCGGAAGGAAGGTGGTGTTTGAGGTATAGATCAGGTTCTTCTTGAGTATAAGTATGACTTTTATTAAATAACTGGTTATAGGTGAGGCACAAGTAACCCTCCTAACTCTTTGCTCGCTCTCGATGATCTCTCTATTCGTTTCCTCGCTTCTACGCGTGCCACTCCTTAGCGTTCGGTGCTAAGAAGGGAGAATCGCTGAATTGCATCTTAGGCTCGGGACTCGCGATGTCCAGGCGCTTGGGTGATGCAATGCTTACACATTACTTTTGGGTCGCCTCTTCGGAAGGCGGCCTTGAATATGATACTTACTGTGTCGCTTAAGCCGGGTCCACATTTGTGTCTTTTCCCCGATCTGATCACCGTATTCGTATCATCGTATCATTCGTCGTATCGTATCAAGCTCCGTATCTAGTTATGGACGCCTCGGTTTTTTCCGTATCATAGACCCGGCTTTTCATGATTGCGTATCGAATTATCGACAGTTTTGTGTCAGCTCTCGAAGAAGCATGTCGTCGTTAGTTGAAGTTTACGAGAATTTAGCAATTTCGTGCGCCTGTTTTATTTGTATACACCATGTTATTACGAAAAGGCGAAAACGGAGACAAAGACGTTGGTGGCAAACAGAACTGTTTAAAAACAGGAACATGCTTGGAGGAGAAACATTGATGAGAGACCTAAAGTTTCAACACATTAGTGGCCGATACAAAAACTTTACCCGCATGTCACCTAGTGATTTTGAATATTTAATAAATTTGATTGGGCACAAAATTAAAAAAAGTGATACAACATTCAGGAAAGCAATTTCAGTGGAAGAAAGATTGAGTGTAACTTTGAGATTCTTAGCCAGCGGTGATTCATACACGAGTCTGCAATATTTGTTTAGAATATCTAAACAAGCACTAAGTGTTCTAGTTCCAGAGACCTGTCAAGCTATTGTGGATGTATTGAAAGACAATATCAAGGTAAGATAATATTTTTATTTTTATTAAGGAAGCAATTTTAAAAACTAAGGATAATCAATCTTGTGAACCAAATCACGCAAAGAATCTTCAGAATCAATAGATGATTCATCCAGTTGAAACCCTGGAGAATAATTTATATCTGAAGCAGGAGAATTATTGATTGGTTGCAATTGATTTTCATCCATGGGCGGTGCCTGATTCTGTGCTCTGTATGAATTACATGGAGCTTCAGACATTTGTGGACGTGTTGTCTCAGCCACAGAATAAGACGAAGATGCCTGTGTAGAATAGCACCCGCGCTGGCATTCATACTGCCCACAATCAGCATGATATAAGAGGCCGTTTATTTGGTGCTCCAGAGCAATGTAGGTTTGTTTAGAATAGCCCCTAAATTTGCCACACAAATAATTGGCATATAGTTGATATTGGTCCATAACGGGTGGAGCAGAAACAGTGGCTACCGCTTTGGCTGCCGAGGCTGATGATTTTAGCAAATCAAATGCCGATTGTAACATTGGGTCCTGGGGCGCGTCATATTTTCTCTTTTTCAGAATTGGAGATTTGAATACCGATTTTGATGGATTCGCTGTTTTATGATGAGCTGTTTGGTCCTTAGATTTAGGGCTCTCAGTTGAAGAGGATCGTGTATACTCCGTTCCGTTATCTTGGCCTCTTTGGCAATTTTCTTCATTTTCAGATGTACAATCTTTTGATGCGCAATCTTGACTTTCCTGCAAATACAATAGATATGGAATTAATATAACTAATTTATTACAGATACCTACATCGCATCAAGAATGGGAGAAAATCAGTTCCGAGTTTCTAAACTATTGGGATCTTCCACACGTGGTTGGTGCTATGGACGGAAAACACATTATGTTGCAGGCTCCGTTCAATAGTGGATCAGAGTTCTATAATTATAAAAATTTTTTTAGTATTGTTATGTTCGCTTTAGTTGATGCCTCATATAAATTTATATTTGTCGATGTGGGATGTCAAGGAAGAATTTCCGATGGAGGGGTATTTAATGATTCCATTCTTAAGGAAAAAATTTTCAACCAATCATTAAATCTTCCATCTTCAAAACTATTAGAAGGAACGGATAACATTATACCGTACTATTTTGTAGCAGATAGCGCATTCCCGCTAAATACCCATATTATGAAACCCTACCCAGGTGTGCATCCGAAAGGATCGGTAAAAAAAATATTTAATTATCGACTGTCGAGGGCTCGACGAGTGGTTGAAAATGCCTTTGGTATTTCAGCTAGTGTTTTTAGAATACTACGAAAGCCAATGCTGCTACAACCTGAAAAGGCGCAATTGATTGTGATGACAATATGTCATCTTCACAACTTTTTAAGGGCAACCACCAGGTAGTTTTGATAGTGAGGAAGAAGGATCAACAATACCGGGAAGATGGCGAAGCGAAAATAACAATACGACTTCTTTATTGCCAATTACGAATGCTCCCCGTAGATCACCCTTATCGGCCCAAATAATGAGAGATAAAATTGCTGAATATTGTTGTACTGTCGGAAAATTGTCATGGCAAGATCATATGAATTAGACTAGTCATAGGTTCTACTAAAACAGTTTTCACCAGGCATAATAATATGAAATATTAACAATTATTTGTTAGAAGTCTAATAGTTTATGAGAAGTGTTGTTATAATAAACCTACTTACGATACCCATTTATTCTATTGCAAGACCTATCTAAAAAAAAGCAACAGCCCGTGATTCTTATGTGTTCTTGTTAATGTAAGTTTATGCTGTAGGTACTTACTGTATTAATCCTTTGACGAGGTTTATTCCTATTAATTAGGAATTCCATATATTTATAAGCGAACCAAGTAGGCTGGTACACCTCATCAGCTCCTAAAATTAAAAATTTTATCATTATTATTACAATAAAGAAATAAGCATAAGTCGCTCTAATCCGATATATTTCTGAAATTATTATAAACTACCTTTATCCCTCAATATACAAATACAAAATTATATGTATGAAAAAATAACAATCGAATTTTAATAAATACGTAAGTACTTAGCACTAACCTTTTCCTGTTGTGCTACTTTTAGTCATCTTTGCTTTTTCACGGCGTAGGGCTGCTAACAAATAGTCCATTTTTTTCTTTAATTCGTCAACAGTACACCCCATATCGATGGACAGTTCTTCCCAGGCCTCTTGCTTTAAATTCTTATTATAATAGTTTTTGTGGCTGGGGTCCCACAACACATCCTTTTCTTTATAAGACTCGATGAATTTTAATACTTTTTCATTGTTCCAATTCATATTGTTTATTTTCGCAGGACAATTATATATACGTGTAAGGTTCGATTTAAACGCGAAATAAAAGACGCTTAATTTGTCACAATTAACCGAAAATCTCTGAACTTAATGCTCGAAATGCTCTTCAAGAAGGCTCGTGACCGAATGTCCAGGCTTCACGCGCCTCGACCACCCCACTTCTTCCTCCCAAAGGCTCGCGCCGTAGGAACACGTGCTGTTCCTTGGAATAAAAATGCGTAGCAACGAACTACGCGTTCTAACAATTCTTACATACGGAATACATGATACACGCACGTGCTACGAGAGTGGCGGTGCGTCCAGACTAGAACCGCGTCGTGTGTCGTATCTCTTTTGATGTTCGAACAAAAACCGACTCGAGATGGAACGGGCCGTGTCGCGTATCGTATCAGAGCGGCGTAAGCCGGGTCCACATATGTATCTTTTGCCCGATCCGATCACCGTATCCGTATCGAGACCGCGTATCATGATCGCATATGTGGACGGGTGGTGATACGTAATTATGATACGCGGTCTTCGTACGCTGGTCTGATACGATACGTGACACGGCCCGTTCCATCTCGAGTCGGTTTTTGTTCGATCAACAAAAGAGATACGACACACGACGCGCTTCTAACCGAGGCGTCCATAACTAGATACGGAGCTTGATACGATACGACGAATGATACGATGATACAAATACGGTGATCGGATTGGGCAAAAGATACATATGTGGGCCCGGCTGTACGAAGACCGCGTATCGTAATTACGTATCACCACCCGTCCACATATGCGATCATGATACGCGGTCTCGATACGGATACGGTGATCAGATCGGGGAAAAGACACATATGTGGACCCGGCTTTAGGCGACTCGCGGGTACAACACCCCTCCCCCGCGGGAAAAAAGAATGTGCCACCATTCTTACGCTTTTTTACCTATGGGTATACTTGTGCATTTATAAAGTACAATTTTTTAATTATTCCCGATAACATATGTGTAATATAATCGTTTACCTATATATATATTCTTTTCTTACGCTTTATTCGTTTATTGGTATTTATTTTATTTATACATATATTCTTCATTTATATATTATAAGAAAATATATTTCTTTATTTCTTTATTTTATTTTATTTTATTTTATTTTAATTTGTTTTGACAATGTTTATTTTTCCCGATGACATGTTTTAATATAATCGTTTATGCTTACATAGATACTTTTCGCTTTTGTATAAAGCGCTACTAGTATTAAGGTTATAATTCCTATCGCCACAAGTGGAGCATGATTAAATACGTGGTTATTATTTTTATACTTGTTAGTATTTGCCTTCCTATGGGAGGTATTCTAATTATTACCGTAATTATTTCGCGTTATCGGCTATACGCTTTTACTTCTGTTACGCGATCTAAGAGGTATCCTGATTCTATATTTAAGGAATCGGAAAGTTTAGTGCTGTCTGTAAGTGTGGTAATGCTTTTTGCGAGTATTGACCTATTTGGGTACACGATAATAACGTAAATTGTTCGTCTGTCTGTTCAGTGGTGTCAGCTTTTGAAGAGTGTGTTCTTAGGTTTCGTGCAAAATCTTTACTTATAAAATGTTGTAGGTAATCCGCTAGTGTTTTATGATTTCGTTCTACCGTTTTCCTCTCTTTAGTTTTTAATTTTCATTGATTAAAGTGTTTCAATCGGTTCGCGTGTACCGTGATTGTTTTCTTTCCTTTCTTTATAATGTAATTTTCCGCGGATTTTTGCTCTATTATAGTATATGGTCCGATCCAGTAATTGTCTAATTTCTTTGACCGTCCTCGTCTCGTTGCGTCGTCATATAATAGTACCTTATCTCCTTCGTTGAAAGTTCTCGGTCGCGACGTTTTATCGTAATATTCTTTTGCGTGTTCTTTCGCGCGTGTTAAATTCTCTTTCGCGAACGTGTTAGCAGTCCGGATTCTTTCGCGTAATTCAGTAGCATAGTTATCGTAGTTATATAAAGGTTGCGGTTCGCGCTTGATAGAGGTAGGCATTTCGGCTAATCTTCCGAAGACTAATTCATACGGGGTATAGGTAGTCGCCGTATGTGGGGTTGTATTATATGTAAACATCGCGTAAGGTAACCATTCGTCCCAATCCGCTTGATCCTTTCCTACATAATTTTTTAGATAATCTGCCAATGTTTTGTGGCTTCGTTCTAGCGCACCGTTGGATTCTGGGTGGTAGGCTGTTGTTTGTATCTTTTTTATATTTAGTACTTTGCATACTCCTTTAAACACATCTGATACGAAGTTAGTTCCTTGGTCTGTTAATATTGTTTGCGGTATTCCGTATTCGCAAACTATTTTTTTAGCAAATTTTTTCGCCACCGTATTGGCTTCCTGATTTGGTATAGGGATGGCTTTGCTATATTTTGTTAAATTATCTTGAAATGTGAGTATATACTGATTGCCTCTATTAGAAACTGGTAATGGTCCTACTATATCTAGGCTACATTTTTCGAAAGGTTGGGTAGACGTATCCGTAATTACCATTGGCATTTTTGTTCGCGTGCCTAATTTATTTTGTTGGCATTTCGCGCATTTTGATATATAATTCTCTATATCCTTTCGAAGTCCTGTCCAATTGTATTTTAATTTAATTCTATTATATGTTCTATAGAAAATTCTCTATGTTCCTTATTTTCGGTGTCGGGTATCGCGTTTGTAACGTATACGCGGCTTAGCGCGTCAGCATTGCTGTTACTCTTTCCTTCTTTGTACGTGATCTGGTAATTGTATTCTTCTAGCATAATACGCCATCGCATGAGGCGTGATCCGGGATCTTTTACATTAAATAGCCACGTCAGCGGTTTATGGTCTGTTACTATCGTGAATTTCGTTCCGTACAAATATGGTCTAAAATGTTTTACTCCCCAGACTATTGCTAATAATTCTTTTTCAGTCGTACTATAATTTATTTCTGCCTTATTGAGTATTCTACTCGCGTATGGTATTGGTAAATCTTTTCCTACTTCTCCTTGGGATAGAATGGCCCCTAGCGCCTTATCTGACGCGTCCGTGGTTAGCACAAAAGGTTTTGAGAAATCTGGGTATTGGAGTAAAGGTGTAGATGTTAGTTTATGTTTTAATAGTTCAAATGCTTCCTGTTCTAGATCGGTCCACTGGAATGTTGTTCCCTTTTTTAATAATTGCGTTAACGGTTTCGCTGTTTTTGAAAAATTCTCTATGAATCGCCGGTAGTAACTAGCTAATCCTAGAAATGTCTGAATGTTTTTAGCGTTATTTGGTTTGGGGAAATCCGTCACCGCTTTTGTTTTCATGGGATCCGGTTTAATTCCTTCTGGTGTAATGATATGCCCTAGGAATACGGTTTCTTTTCTGAGGAATTCGCACTTTGTTGGTTGCAAACGCAATTTATGTTTTCTTAATTGCTCAAATATTGCTTTTAGTGGTTTATTGTGTTCTTCTAGGCTTGCCGCGTGAATCACCACGTCGTCCAAGTATACGAAACATTGAATTCCTTGTAGTCCTGATAATACTGAATTCATTAATCTTTGAAAAGTCGCGGGCGCGTTTTTTAATCCGAACGGCATACGGTTATATTCGTAATGTCCGAACGGTGTAGAAAATGCTGTCTTGCATTTATCTTCTTCTCGCATTTTTATCTGGTGGTAACCTGATGCCAGATCTAGCGTTGTAAAGTATTTTGCACCGCCTAATTGATCGAATATATCTGCTATATTTGGTAGTGGGAAAGAATCTCCTATCGTTACGTTGTTTAGTTTCCTAAAATCTATTACGACGCGCATTTTTGCTTGTCCGTCGCTGCCTGTTTTTTTGAGTACTACCAGTAATGGTGCGTTCCATGAGCTCTTGCTCTTACTGATTATTCCTGCTTCGAGCATTTCCTTTACTTGCTTACTTACTTCTTCTTTTTGTTTTTGTGGTAACCTATATGGCGCCACATTTATGGGTGCCGTTCCTGATTCTATATTTATGCAATGCTCGGTCGCGTTAGTACTTTCTAATATATATCCTTTTAGGTAAAATAAATCGTTATATTTCTCGCAAATGTCCCATATTTTTTGTTTTTCCTCCTGGTTTAGATGCTCTGTTCTAATGCTAGTTCTAAGTTTTTCCATTCTTTCGGCTCCGCTGCTTCTTTGTAGCGTATTTATTTTCGCGCTGACTGTATTATTCGCGTGTTCTTTAAAGAGAATCGCGGGGTCTTTAACTTCTACTGATATGCCGGTGAGCTCGACTTCGTCGTCGGTCGTATTCATTACGCTGACAACGCATTCCCCTTTTTCGGCTTTGGTTAAGCAATTTGCTATATACACTCCCGATTCTATTTCTCTTTTTTCTACTAATCCTTCCCCTTCTGAGGTTGTTCGTACTGTTATAATTTTTTCTGTTCGCGGTGCTATTACGTTTGTTCCTATTTTTTCTAGCGGTATTTTTACTCCATACAGCGATATGTGATTGGGTGGTTCTATCTTTACACGGTGTGCTGTCATGAAATCGACGCCTATCAATCCGTCAGCCTCTATTGGAAAATCGTCCCTGACTAAATAGCACCGATGCTTTATCGTCTGTTCTCCTACTTGTACGTTTAAAGTTATTTGACACAGGGGCTTTTGCACTGTTAACCCTATTCCTGTTAATTCTATCTTTGTCGGGCTGGCTTTTGTTTTATTGTGCACTAACCCGATTTTTAGGAGTGTCACTTGTGCTCCTGAATCTACTAGCACAGTGGCGCGTCCGCTTATTAAATCTTTTGAGATAATTTTACAGTGATTTTTGCATTCTGTTGCTGTCATTAAGCTATTTACTTTGTATCGTCCTACTTCGTCATCAGCTACGTTATTAGTGTTACTTGTGTTAGGTTGCGTTTGTTGCGCGTTTCGGTTGGTTGTCGTCGTCGTTTGTGATGTCGACGGACTTTCGCATGTGTCCGGGCCGTCCACAGGTGAGGCACACGATTTGGTCCCTGCCGGGGCCCGTGCCTCCTGTACGGTTTGGGGTATTTCGCGGGTTTATTCTAGTTCGCGCGTAACAGTCACTAGTCGCGTGCCCTATTCGGTTGCAATTTCCACATCGAGGTGGAGAATTCTTTTGGGCTTGGTTTCCGTTCTGGGACGACTGCGTGTATTCATAATTTTGACCTTTTCCGTATTTTATTTCTGCCTCTGTGGCTCCTACTATCGCTTCCTCTAGGGTTTTATACCCTCTTGATTGAACGATAGTCGCTGCACGTCCGTACAACCCGTTTTCAAAAACGACTTGGGCCTGTTGCTTGAGTATGGCAAGTACCGTGTTTTTCGCGGTTATGTTCGGTTGCGATTCCATGGTTAATCTTACTAATAACATGTAAAGTTCTTCTACGCGTCGTCCAAAAGCTTGCGCGATTTCTCCCGGTCTTTGCCGGCTTTTATTTAACTCGACTTGTACGGACGCTAACGACCGTCGGTCTAGAAATACTGTTTCTAGTGCTGTTTTAAATTCCTCGTAAGTATTTAGTTCTTTGTATCGCATTTCTTGATGCGCCTTTCCTGCTAATTTTACGCTTTTAATTGTTCTGAAAAGGATCGGTTTGTCGATTTCTTTAACTAGTGCGAGCGCGCATTCGCATGTTTCTAGAAATTCTGATACTTTGACCTCAGGGCCTCCTGTAAAAACTTTTACGCACCTTAGTGCTTCTGCGATAGTCATATTACCTTGCGCCATTTCCGGGCTTCTTACGTCTAACAGAGAAAAATCTAATCGTTCTATCGGGTATTCTCTTCTGGTTTCTATCCGGTCACTAATCGGTGATTGTAATCCCGATGCGCCGTGGTCTGATTCGCTAAGATCGCTATCCGTACAGAGATGTTTTACAGCTGTCGCGGACAGTTTCCTACGTTTACTCTCGCTTTCTGGGGTGGTAAATATTAATTTTACGTCGAAAAACGATTCGAGTGATCGACTAAACTGCCGTTTATCTGGCAGGAAATATACTTTTGCGGATTTGCCCTGGTCGGACATACGGTCGCTACTTTTACGCTTGTCTTGCGTGCTGAGCTAGGTGTTACTCACAGTAGAAGTGTTTGCCACATTCCGCTAGGCTATCGCCGTTGCTGTCACCTGTTCGCGCCGTCCGCAGATAAGCTCGGTGAACTGGCTCGTGCCGTAAGCTGAGCTGTCGATAAGGCTCGTCTTCTCTTTGTCGCTCGTCCAGTCGTCTACTTCCTCATATGAACCTTGGCTGCCGCCTGGTGTTAGATTGCCTGGTCTGCTTCTTCCGTCTCGGTGTAGTTTACACCGTCCTTCACCTTGGCCTTTGCTTCTTCTGGCGATAACTGCCACATATTTGCAAAAAAATTTTTGCAAAACGATCCCACTTGCTGTCACCAATGTTGTAACCCGCGCTTGTAAGCCGGCTACCGGTTATCTTTGGAAGCGGAAGGAAGGTGGTGTTTGAGGTATAGATCAGGTTCTTCTTGAGTATAAGTATGACTTTTATTAAATAACTGGTTATAGGTGAGGCACAAGTAACCCTCCTAATTCTTTGCTCGCTCTCGATGATCTGTCTGTTCGTTTCCTTATTTCTGTGCGTGCCACTCCTTAGCGTTCGGCGCTAAGAAGGGAGAATCGCTGAATTGCATCTTAGGCTCGGGACTCGCAATGTCCAGGCGCTTGGGTGATGCAATGCTTACACATTACTTTTGGGTCGCCTCTTCGGAAGGCGGCCTTGAATATGATACTTACTGTGTCGCTTAGGCGACTCGCGGGTACAACACCATGAACCCAAACAAGGTAAACTGCATCCCATCGAGAAGACACCGATCCCGTTTCATACGGTGCACTTAGATTGTACAGGTCCATTTATACAGTCTACTGAAGGATATAAGCATCTCCTTGTAATGATAGACGGTTTTACGAAGTTCTGTGTCTTGAAGCCCTTGAAAACAATGACCGGTCAGGAGTTGGTTAGTACGGTTCGCGACACGGTTTCGCTTTTTGGCACCCCTTCCCTGGTCATTACGGATCGCGGAGCCAACTTCAGTAGCCGGCAAATGAAATCCTTATTCGACGAATGGCAAATCAGTCATCACATGATAGCAACTGGGACTCCGCGAGGTAACGGGCAGGTTGAACGCTACGTGGCAACCATAAACGATATGTTAAACACAACATGTGAGAATGCGTCAGACTGGCCGAACAAACTTTGGAAGGTCCAGCAAGCCATAAACACCACTGTGCAGAAATCTACGGGATTCACTCCGATCCGACTACTGTTGGGTCGCGACGCTAATATACCCTGCATCCAGGCTCGACTGAATGAAGTAGCTACAGGCGGGATCCAAGATATAGTGGACGTACGCCTGGAGCGTCAACAGGCTCAGCAGCGCCTTAACGACATAGCTGACCGATTCATGAGGCGTTTTGACTCCATTCGACGAGATAATATGGCGTTCAACGTCGGCGATATTGTCTATGTAAATCAGGACCATAGGAGGCACGACAAGTTCAAGGAAAAGTTCAAAGGACCTTATGAAATCACTGATATTTTGGAGAACGATCGGTACTCGCTAAAGGGTGCCGGTAACGCACGAAACATAATTATTGCAAAAGAAAAACTTCGGCTCTGGCCAGGAGAATAGACCGAGCAAAATGCTTTGGTGGAGGAGGACATAGAAAATAGCGAGTAACATCGACGTTTCTTTTTTTTTCTCTTCTTTTTCCTTTTCTTTTTCCTTTTTCTTTTTCTTTTCATTTTATTTTATTTTTTTCTCTTCCCTCCTCGCCTCGCTTGACCGCTTTATCTTATGTATCATGTGTATAGTAGGATGGGGACTTGTTGCGCGATGAACACGCAAAATATGTAAAACAAAAAATACATATATATTTCTGTTAGACATGAATAACGATAGCTAAGTTTCCGTTGTTTCTTTTTACACTGCCCTTCTTCCTCCCTCTTTTCCTCTTTCCGCTGGTCATTGTACGTTAGTGTCAGCTTGGTCTTCACCAGCAGCGGGTGATGGAGCTGAACACTTTCGAACGTGCAATATTTTTAGTGTTCTGCTAGAACAAAAAAAAAAATGGTACTTCGGGAGCGATGTACTTGTCAGTATGGCCGTGTTAGATTATTACGAATTTTGGCGCGTCAGCTGATTCAGTGACGTTGTACATACCCGCTAGGAAATGTAAAAACTATCGATTTTCGAGTAATCGGTGAGGTGGGGATTGGAATACGGAAACGGTTCGATGGAAACAGCGGTGTTGTTGATAGAGAGACGGAGAGATCGCGATCGTCCTTGTTTATCAATACGTTGTCCGGATCGACGGGTTTGGAAGCGTGGAAAAGTTAGTTACGAAGTGGCCGTCGGACGCGAAGAATAGGAAAAACACAGGAGGGGATTCTACCGGTTTCCATACAATACTCTTTTTTTTATTTTTATTTAAATAATTTTCCGTATTTCTAACAAGCGTGCGTCGCCTAGCGAGGCGGTAGAGCGAGGGAGATAGCGAATAGGCGCACGGCTATCTTCGGGTGGGCTCGGAAAATTTCGGTAGGCCGGCTCGTAAGGAGGCGCGTGCGTTAACCTCGAAAAATTACTCTGTGCGTGACGTTCGTAATAGCTAGAGGTGAGATAATTGACCCGAGAAAGTGAGATCCTTTGTTCCTTCCGGGTGGCGGATCAGATCGCGAGGTCGAATTTCGGGGTTATTCAGAGCTGTGTAACGGTAGATAACCGAGTTTCAAGGGGAATTAGTGATTTTTATTATTTAATAATTGCATTCTTTAGAGAAATAAGTCCTTCGACTTTCTTGTTCGTCGTATTCGTTTGTTAGCGGCGGAACCAGCCTCGATCACCGTCCGGGTGCGCGGGTAATCGCTTATTAAGTTCGTTTAATTGTTGCTCCTTTAATTATTAATTGTAAATTAATTAAATTAAGAGATTAAAGTAAGTCTAAAGTCGCAAATTCCACGGTGGAAAATTCAAGAAGCGAGGCGAACACGTGCCGTCAGCGAGCACGAGACCGGCGGGTAATTTGTCCGGACGCACTAGTAAACACCGGGAACAAAGAAAGTCGGGTTTTGTATTATTTCTTACCGTTAACGGAAAATTTCCGATACTTTCATGTGATCATTTGAATAAATTAAATCTTTGTCTTTTTTTGGTTAAAAAGTACTCCGAAGGAACTTTATTAATTTCTTTCCCCCCTCAACCCACTACTCCTTGCGACTGCGTGAACGGTAATTTCGTGAGCCCTTTGTCGCGGAGAGGATTCTCGCGGATTAATAAATATTAATTTGTTAAAACGGTTATTTCGCGGGGAGAGCATCCGGCACCTCCCCGGAATCTTAGGAAATAACGTTGCAGTTCATAACTCTGTAATGTAACGTTACAAGCAAGACCACGGTTAAATGAATAAAAGTAGAGTAAAGTAAAGTAGAAATAGAAACATCTAGAACTTGAGAGGAGCTAAAATTCCATAAAATTCCGCGGAAAGAAAGAAAAAACGGCCAAAAGCTAAAAATAGCCAGGAAAAGGACAAAAGGACACGCATGAGCGAAAGTAGGTCGCGATAGCCTAGGAAACGGGAGGCGAGATGCGGCGAGGGGATAGTCGCGGAAGATAGGAATTTACATAAAAAGGGCTGACGTCAAGATGCGAACGAATAGCAAGTTCAAGGCTAACACCGAGGCCAAGCGCGGTCAGCAACGCGCGCCGCTAGACAAATAGAGGGGACCCAATTAAAGGGACCGAAATCAGAGCACGAAGGTAGGGATAGCGCGTATATAAGACCAGTAGCAAAAGGATCGAGATCGAGAATTTTCTCACGCTTTTCAAAGTTATAAATTCGAGTCGGGAGTAATTAGTTCGGAGGCAGGCAGAAGTGCGAGGAAAGAAATCGTCTTGCGAGTTCGGAGAAGAGGTGTTTTCCGGAGTTTTTTCTACCACACGAGCGAGTCAGCACGGCGCACGGCAGCCTAGACCAACGTGTGAGTAAGAGAGAGAGAGAGAGTTAGCCAGGCAACGAACACACCGTATCGGTAAGAGAAAGAAAGATAACGTTACAGCGTCTTCCCGAGATACGTGTTTACATTTCTTTGCGATACCTGACTTCCAAATAGGATAAGCGTTAGACTAAGTGTATGCGTGAGCGTGTGGATTAGTGTGAGCGCGTATGAGTGTGCGCAGTATAAGCAAGTGACAACACGAGCAATCAGCTGGGCGAGTGCGTTGACCTCGCACAATTCGGCGATACATTTCGAAGACGAAATAAAGAAAATTAAATGGATTGCGCGCACTAATTATTTCACATTTTCCCCTCTATTCCCACTGCCAGTCCTGAAAAGGAAAGAACGCGACGAGGAGGTAACAGGAAGCCGAGGTGGTAAAAGGCTTAACGTTACATTTGGCGCTCAACGTGGGGCTGGCAGTTGAGGAAAAGGGAGAAAAGGGAAGAAAAAGAAAAGAGTCGTTCACGAAAGCATGGCGGATAAAGAAACCGAAAACACAGTGGCCGATACGGGAGTAAGCAGCATGGAAACAAGTGACCACTTGTGTATAGAGATAGAGTCGAGAGATTAGAGAACTGATTCGGTAAGCGAGGAGATGAGATAGGTGAAAAAGATCTTTATAGAGAAAAATAGAGCGATGCGTGTATTTCAAAAGTATACGTCGTACTGACGGTCGAGAGCGTTCAGCACGTTTACATAGACGTTAGTATTTGACGTTAGTATTTGATACATTTAAATAGACAAAGAGACGCGAGCGATGACGTAGACAGTAAACACGGGAACGGTTTCGGCAAGAGAAATATTCGAGCGGTATCGAGTATGTACAAGGTAGCGATGGCGCGGCTAACAGCGCGAGCACGAACAATTTAACTATTTCGCTCCAACATTTCCGCCCGCCTCGACGACGTATGCGCGTCGTCGAAACCGTGAAAAAAAAACAATAGTATATTAAGGTTTATTGTTCTGAGATATCGAATCCGCAACGGGCAGAGGACAGAGTTTCACTATGGCCCTCTTGAGCGTAGAGGTTCGAGTTCGTACGGTAGCAACGCGAACGAGATTGTCTTCACCGGGATGCACTTCTATTACACGCGCGAGCGGCCACTTAGACGGCGGATATCGTTCGTCCACAACGAGAACTAGAGAGCCGATTTTTATAGAGTCACTCGGTTGACGCCACTTCGTGATGCTTTGGAATCGCTGGAGGTACTCCGTAGACCAGCGTTGCCAAAATCTTTCAAGCATCTGGCGGAGCAATTGCCATCGAGAAAGGCGCGATTCCGGTAGCTTGATTATAGCGGGTTCGGGAATCGTGTTGAGGGAAGTTCCGACCAGAAAGTGACCTGGAGTAAGAGCTTCGACGTCCGCGGGATCATCCGAGAGCGGGCAAATAGGACGCGAGTTAATCACCGCCTCTACTTGCACCAACAGTGTAGAGAATTCTTCGTACGTGAGGAGCGTATCGCCGACGACGCGCTTGAGGTGAAATTTCACCGACTTCACGGCCGCTTCCCATTTTCCTCCGAAGTGAGGTGCAGCGGGAGGGTTGAACGTCCACTTCGTGCCGTCGGTTGCGAGGAGGTTCGCGAGATTATCGAGTTCGCGCGAGGAAGAGTCGAAGAGACGTCGAAGTTCGGCATCGGCGCCGACAAGATTCGTGCCGCAATCGCTGGTCAGCGTCGCGCAAATTCCTCGGCGACCCGTGAATCTCTTGTAGGCTGCCAGAAATCCTTCCGTCGAGTAGTCGGTCGCGAGTTCGAGGTGTACAGCCGATGACGAGAAACAAACGAATACGACGAGATAGCCTAAGTCTTCGCCGCCCGCCCTCTCCACGTTTTCAAGTTGAACGGTCCCGCGTAGTCCACTCCAGTATGTAGAAACGGGCGCGACGGTTGCGTACGAGAGACGGGTAATTGTCCCATCAACTGAGTCGCGGTGATAGCTCGTTGTCGAGCGCAGGTTACGCAGCGCAAGACGAAGCTGCGTACTGGCGCACGACCTCCGATTATCCAATACGAGCGTCTTAACGTTGCGAGCATAACTTGAGTTCCTCCGTGAAGAGTCTGGCGATGAGCGTGATCGAGAACGAGACGAGTAAAGACGGAGTCGCGCGGTAAAATCAGAGGATGCGTTGTATCGGGATCGAGAAGAGCGTTGCGAAGCCGCCCGCCAACGCGAAGCATTCCGTTCGAATCGAGAAACGGTACGAGTCGAAGAAGCGGATTCGATTGCGTAATCGCGTCGCCTTGCGAGAGTCGCTGCATTTCGGATGCGAAGTAGCCTTGCTGCGTGGTCTTCACCCAAAAGAGACGAGCTTCGTTTATCTCCTCCGGTGTTAGCGGTGACGCGGACGAGCGTTGATCGCGATATCGAAACCGAGAGGCAGCACGAAAACACCACGCGGTTACGCGGAAAAGACGCGTGAGTCGAGAGTATCGTTCGACGAGATCCCACACGAGTGCGGATCGATTGGCGGTCGCGTGAGTCACAGTTTTTGAACGTTCTTCGAGATCGACGTCTCCTGGTGGAGGAACCACCGATGGCCAGCATGTAGAGTGTCGACTGAGCCAAGCCGGACCTTGCCACCAAATCGAGTTTTTTGCGAGTTGCTTAGGAGATAAGCCACGCGACGCGAAGTCCGCTGGATTTTCCTCTCCGGGTACATGGCGCCATCGCGCTTCCGGTAGCGTTTCTTGCACTTTAGAGACTCGATTGCGTACAAAATCTTTCCAGCGCGATGGATGCCCCTGAATCCAGAAAAGTGCTGTCGTAGAATCGGTCCAGAGGTAGACAGGAACATCTTCCAACTTGAGAACTTGACGTATTTGCGAGAGGTGACGTACAAGCAGTACCGCGGCGGAGAGTTCGAGACGCGGCGTAGTTATGCGGATCGTTCGCGATCGTTTACTCGATTCTGACCCTTTCTTGATCGGAGCGACTTTAGATTTCGCCGATACGAGTGCGATTCGTACGTCATCGAGATCGTAAATGACACGGACGTATAGAACAACACCGAGTGCCGCGTGCGTCGGAAAAACCGTGCAATTCGAAACCGAGAGCCGACGGCGATAGTCCGAGCCATCGAGGAACCGATATTCGCGAAACGTCCTTAAGTTGCCGAGCGTATTCGTTCCATTTAGATGCGAGATGTTGTGGCAGAGGATCGTCCCAGCCGAGTTGCGCTGACCAGAGCTCTTGCATAAAGATTTTCGCGCGAACGATAACGGGAGCGAGCCAGCCTAGCGGGTCGAACAGCTGAGCGATGCACGACAACACCGCACGTTTCGTGATGACAACAGACTCCTTCGCGTCCTTAAACGTAAACACAAACACGTCGGATCGTTGTTGCCATGTGAGACCGAGAGCGCGGTAAGACGGTCCGTCTTCGAGTGCGAGAGAGAGAGAGAGAAGATTCACGATCAGCTGACGCGATATCTGCGAGTAATTCGTCGCGACTCGCCGTCCATTTTTGTAGCGGAAAGCCGCCCGCCTTGAAGAGTCCGATGAGCTGTTGAATTTTTTCACGTCCCTCGTCGAGGCTGTGCGCGCCGGAGAAGATGTCGTCGACGTAGGTACTTTCTTCGATCACTCCTTTGGCGAGAGGAAAACGATCGCCTTCGTCCGCGTCGAGCTGACGAAGAGTTCGATTCGCGAGAAACGGAGCTGAGGTGAGACCGTACGTTACGGTAGAGAGTGCGAACGTTTCGAGTGCACCGGTCGAATTGCGCCATAAGATTCTTTGGAAATCGTGATCGTCCGAGTGAAGTCGAATTTGCCGAAACATTTTCGCGATGTCTGCGGAAAAGACGAATTCGAACGACCGCCAGCGAGTTATGACGTCCGCGAGATCGGTCAACAACTTCGGACCTTCGTGCAGGTAGTCGTTGAGCGAGACGCCTTGATCGGTTTTTTGCGATCCGTTGAACACGACGCGGTATTTAGTCGTAGAGCTTGACGGTCGAATCACGCAAAGATGCGGCAGATAATACGCACGTGCGTGTCGCGAAGGAGCTTCCGAAGTACGATACATATGACCGAGGCTTTCGTATTCGTTTAGAAACTTCGAATAAGCGGCGTGCAACTCCGAGTCCGACGCGAAACGCTTCTCCATTCGCGTAAGCATTTTGAGCGCTACCGCTCGAGAATCACTTAGATTTTCTGGCGGATTTTTGAAGGGGAGTCGTACGACATATCGTCCTTCCGAGTTCCTCGAGTGCGTGGTCGCGAAATGTTCTTCACATTGAGCGTCTTCGAGAGAGTATTTTTTTGAGTCGTTCGTGAAAACTTCTTCTTGCATCCAGAACCTTTGTAATAGTTCGGCGAGATCGTCATCCGGTAAACATTGAAGACTGTGGACGTTTGCGTTAAGCGAGGTATGAGTCGCAATCGGTACGTTCCCCGAGAGTATCCAGCCTAGAGATGTTTTTTGTGCGATAGGAGCCGCGGTTGGACCTTTTCGCATGCCTTCTTCTAGGAACAAACCGTAGACGTCGGCTCCGAGTACGAGATCGATGCGTCCTGGCCTTGAGAAGTCCGGATCCGCGAGTTCGAGATCCTTTAGATGTGGCCAGCGAACGTCCGATATTTTGGTCGACGGCAGGTATCCCGTGAGTTTCGGCAGGACAGAGGCGCGTATTTCGCACGAGAACGACGGTTGTACGCGAGAGTGGAGGCTGATCGTGATGGAGCCACGAGACGAACGCGGCGAATCGGCGCCGATACCGACGATCGGAATCGAGGACCGCGAGCGCGGAAGTCGGAGACGCTGAGCGAGCGATTCGGTTACGAGAGAAATCTCCGATCCTTGGCCGAGGAGAGCGCGAGCTTCGAGTATTTCTCCGTAACGCGAGATGACCTTGACGACGGCGGTGGCCAAAAGAACGGGAGGACGCTCGTCTGCTCCGATTTGAGCAACGTTATTCGTAGCCGGTCCACTCGTCTTCGGTTGTTCGAAATGCGAATTCGACGCTTCCGAAGTTGTCGCGGTCCTTGTCGATTGCACTGGTGCTTGAGCGATGGTAGCGGGAGGCACGACCGTGGAGTTGCGGTGAATCGACGTGTGGTGTTGAGCACCGCACGTTCGGCATCGTTTTCGCGTTCGGCAAGCTTTCAGTTGATGCGGTCCTAGACAGTTGAAGCAAAGCTTCTTCTGTACGAGAAGGTCATGACGCTGATCCGTTGTTTTGCTTAAATAGGCGGGGCAAGACGAAAGATAGTGGTCAGCTCCGCAGAGAGCGCACGCCTGTGCGAGAGGAGACGTGGCGGTAGCGAGATGCGTCTTGACACTTCCTGGTCGAGAAGTTGAAGGAGCTTGCGCGGCGATGCGCGTTTTTCCAGCGGTTCGCTCGTACACTTGTAGAGACCGAGCGCGCGCGATTAAAAACTTCTGGAGTTGCTTCCACGTTGGAAGTTCGGTGGAGTCTCCGAGTTCGCGTTCCCAATCCTTTATCGAGGCTGCGTCGAGTTTACGTACGGTAAGGTAGACCACGATGTCATCCCAATTTTCTATAGGACGTCCGAGTGCGCTGAGAGATCCGAGAGCTTGCTTGACGTCCGAGTGCAGTCGTTCGATGTCCGTAGCCGATTCGCGGGTGAGCGGTTTCGGCGAGATTAGAGCGTGGAGAGCGGTGTCGACTAGCAAGCGTTTGTTATCATAAAACGCCACGAGATCGTCCCAAGCCATTTGAAAGTGGCCTTCCGTCAACGGTACGTTTTTAAGGCGTTGAGCAGCACTTCCGGTCAAACTCGACTTCAAATACTGAAGTTTTTCCACGTTCGAGATCCTCGTATTAACGCGAACTAACGAGGAGAAGAGGTCACGAAACGGAACCCATTCGACGTAATCGCCGTTGAACTTCGGAAGGTCGATCCGAGGAAGACGAGGTCCTAGAGGCGCGTCGAGTCCGTGTACGGGCGCGGGCACGGGAGGAGGATTCGCGCGAGTTGCTTCGGTCGAAAGTCTGTCGAACAGAGCGGTCATCGTTTCTTCCGCATCGAGAAAATTCTCTTCGCATTGCGAGAATAACGACTCCGTGAAATAAGGTAGATTCGCGACCTTCATTTGCATTTCTGCTTGGAGCGTGACTTTGCCGGCGCAGATGATGTCGTGATTTGCCTGAAATTTCTCCCATTTCGTCCTGAGAGCTTTGAGGCGACCTTGCACTCTTTGATGGACGATATTTTCCGCGCCTATCTTCCGCAGGTTTTCCACCGCGCGAGAAATAAAACCGAAGAGCTCGTTTTGTTGCTCGAGGAGATAATCTAGGTTCGTCGAACTCATTTTGGAAGCACTTAGAAGAGCACACGTCACTAAAAACGATCACGCTTTCGAGATCGTCGAGGTCGAATTTGAATTAAACCGTCACCGGGAGCCACACCACTCGCGTAAACTCCGGCTAACGGTCTTGCGAACAACGAGTACGAAACAAAATAGAGAGAAGACTGCACTTTTTATTTGAGCTTATCGTTCGAGTATCGAGGATGATTGTTCACTCGCGTGACGAATCGAGTTCGTTAGAGAATTGCGTAAACGAATCGATGAGGACGAAACGAAATCGCACGAGAGAACTTCACGAGATCTTTTCCACACTACTTTTTAACACAGGTGCTTACAGAATCCGGCTCGAAGGACCAGCAATGTATAGAGATAGAGTCGAGAGATTAGAGAACTGATTCGGTAAGCGAGGAGATGAGATAGGTGAAAAAGATCTTTATAGAGAAAAATAGAGCGATGCGTGTATTTCAAAAGTATACGTCGTACTGACGGTCGAGAGCGTTCAGCACGTTTACATAGACGTTAGTATTTGATACATTTAAATAGACAAAGAGACGCGAGCGATGACGTAGACAGTAAACACGGGAACGGTTTCGGCAAGAGAAATATTCGAGCGGTATCGAGTATGTACAAGGTAGCGATGGCACGGCTAACAGCGCGAGCACGAACAATTTAACTATTTCGCTCCAACAACTTGGAGTTCACTTTTTCCATACCACCCGCAGTGAGTACGAGAAGAAGCGTAACACTCGCGGCGGAGCTCGCGCAAGCAGGCGCAGAAGAGATGGTGAGACGACCACCCGTGCGTCCCGAGGAAATAATTATTGAAGAAGACACCGGAAATCCCGTTTCGCCAGCAGTTTGCATGGCCGAGGTTCTCGACGCTGTCAAAAACTTGGGATACCAGTGTGAGAGAATCAACCTGAAAATCGACAGGAAGGTAAAGGAGCTCGAGAAGAAAATCGAGCAAAGATTCGACGAGTGGTTGGATGCAATGGCGAGAAACATCTCGCAAACCCTGGAAGGACACACCGAGACGACACGCACCGTAATCGGCCCGATAAAGCGAGCCATGGAAGAACTGAGCCAAAGAATGCAAGAAAATGAGAACATTGTAGATGAACTCGCCCGGAGTTTCCGCGAAACGAGAAACACGGTGGAGGACTTCCGTAGGGAGGTAGAAGGAGTCCGAAGAAGTGTGGAGGAAATTAGACAGCTGCGAGACGCACTGCCCCAAGGACCAACGCAAACACTCCACAACCAGCAAACCCACATAAGGGAACTGGCAATGCGGAGGGCACCACCGACGTTCGACGGATCGGGGAGGGAACGGCCGCTCAAGTTCTTACGAGAACTCGAGCACTACTGCCAAGCCACGCGAATTCGCGATAGCGATTTCAAGTTCGTGGTAGAGCAGAGCCTTACCCGAACCGCGAGGGACTGGTGGAACGTGATCGAAAATCGCGTAAACACCTGCGAAGAGTTTGCGCGAAAATTCACGGAGCGGTTCTGGAGCAAGGAGCAGCAGGTTCGGATAAGAAGGAACATAAACAATGGCTACTATGAGGAAAGGGGGAACACCACGAGAGTGGAGTACGCATCCAGGCTATGCGCGAGCGCCTACGATCTCTCACCAAGATTGGGTGAAGACGAGATCGTGGAGGCATTGGCGGCACATTTCACAACAGAGGTGCGAGACGAAATAATCTTAAAAGGAGCGACTACCGTGGAGGGCTTGATCCGCATCCTCGAACGCCACGACTTGAAACGGCCGGTGAATGCACGCCGAGGACCACCAGCACAAGCAGCGCTACGGCAATACAGAGCGACACTGCCGCCCAGAGCAACGCCGGCGACGATGAATCACTCCACGCCATATCCCAACAGAGACGCACAGAACAATATGAATGCGAGGAGAGAAGGAGAGAGAACATGGACGAGACAACCCCATGTAAACGCCGTGGCAATAGACGAAGCCCCGGCAAGAAGCACGAACGAGGTAGAGGCTACACCCACAACGGCGTGGGGAAACGCCAGCGTGTCGCACCGCGTGTAAATCCCGCACACACACGCGAGAGTGCGACACAGAGAAAATACGAAGAAAAGAAGAACGAAACGGCAAAGAAAAACAGTGTGCGGAAAAGAGATGAGGAGGCACGGGTAAGCGTAGTCATGCGGGAAGAGAAAACCGAACCGCAGACGCATCGGGAAATAAACACGAAGGGGCAATGCCCGATCATAACAATAAATATCGAAGGCAGGGAAATACAAGCCCTCATCGATACGGGAAGCGAAGTAACATGTATTTCGGAGGCGAAGTACGAAGAAAATAAAGGAAAGTGGGGAAAGTGCCCTACGCTGCCAACAAGAACGATGCGAGTAGTGGGAGCGACAGGCAGAAAATCTGCCGTCATAAGGAAACAACTCCTAGCAAAGACGAAATTGGGAAGGATGGAGCCGGAAATAGCATTCTTAGTGGTACCGAACTTGGTACGATCATGCATCCTGGGGATGGATAGTTTAATACTGCTCAAATGCCAAATAGAGATGGGAAAAGGTGTAGTGAGGTTTAAGGAGGGAGAAAGAGAAGAAGAGGTTCGGGTGGAAAGCGTCGAGATGTCAAGAGGTGAAAAAAGGATAGAGGTCGTCGAAGAGTCCGGGGGGACGGAGGAGGAAGAGGAGGAAATGGAGGAAAAAGCGAAAGAAGCGGAGATAGCAAGGAAGGTGGAAGAGTGTGAAGGGCTCACTAATGAGGAGAGAAGGGCATTCAGGGATCTATTATGGCAATATCAAGAAGTGTTCAGCGACCAACCTGGGAGGATGTGGGTGTACGAGCATAAGTTGGAAGTAAGCGATGAGACGGCCTACATACACCGATCGTACCCGATTCCAATGGCATATCGGGAGAGAGTAAATAAGGAGATAGAGAGAATGATGGAGCAAGGAGTGATACAGAGGCCAAACAGCCCATACATCAATCCGTTAGTAACAGTAATTAAGAAAGACGGGAGCATAAGACTATGCCTGGATGCACGACAACTCAACAAAATATTGCTGCCGGACCACGAATGTCCAGTACCTTTGGAAACCCTTTTCCAACAATGTGGAAGGGCGAAGGTCATGTCTAGCCTCGACATGGTAAGCAGCTTCTGGCAAGTCCCTCTGACACCGGAATCGAGGAAGTACACGGCATTCCTACATAACGGTCAGTGCTACGAGTTCCGAGTAACACCATTTGGATTGAAAACAAGCAGCGCAAGTCTAATAAGGGGATTGGCACACGCACTTAAAGGACTGGGAGATAGGGTACTCAATTTCGTGGACGACCTTCTATGTGTGTCCGAGAACACACAAGAGCATATGGAAAACCTCCGGAAGCTATTCGAAAGGTTACGAGAAATGAATGTGACATTAAATCTAAAAAAATCAAAGTTCTTCCGAAAAGAAGCCGACTTCCTGGGACACGTTCTGACCACGGAAAGAATACGTCCACAAATCGAGAAAACGGAGGCGATACGGAACTATACACTGCCGAAAAACATCAAGCAACTCCGGGGATTCTTGGGACTTATAAACTTCTATACTAAATTCACGAACAAACACGCACAGGAAGCCACGCCACTTTTAGAGATGCTCAAGAAAGGTCACAAATGGGAGTGGACGGAGGAAAGAAAAAGGGCATTTGAGAAAGTGAAAACACTTTTTCTGGAAACCGTGGTCTTAAGAACCCCCGATCCGAAAAAACCGTTCTATTTGCACACCGATGCAAGCGAATTCGCACTGGGAGCCGAACTCGCGCAGAAAGACGATGAAGGACGAATGGGAGTCGTAGCCTTCGCCAGCCGGACGCTGAAGGGAGCAGAAAGAAAGTATTTCACCACGAAAAAGGAACTCCTAGCAATCGTATGGGCGTTACAAAAGTTTCGATCATACCTCCTAGGCACAAAAGTAATTATACGAACGGACCATAAAGGGTTAACGTTCCTCAAGACGTGCAGGTTTACGAGCGCGCGACTTATGCGATGGGCGATCGGTATCCAGGGATACGACATGGAAATCGAGCACTGCCCAGGAAGGGAAAATAAAGTAGCGGACGCACTGAGTCGGATACCGCGGGGAGAAGGGGATACGAGAGATGGAGAAATAATAATAGCGAGCATCCTGGCCGAGAAACCGTCAACAACATTGACCGAGTACTTTGAGGACATGGCGAATAAACAAAAGGAAGACGAGCAGCTGAAAGAGATAAGAACTGCCGTAGAAAAACTCCCAAACGAGCAAAACGAGAGATACAGCCTCTTTCAAAACCTACTGTACAAGCAGTGTGGAAAAAACGTATGGAAGCAACCCTCATAGAGGACTGCCACAAGGTTTACGGCCATGTCGGGACGTATAAATGTTACAAGATCATCTCGGAGGATCTACACATCCCAAAGCTCCAAAAGAAAATCTCGAAAATAATTAAGACGTGCGATACCTGCCAGAGGAGCAAGGTAGCAAACCAGGAAAGCGGCAATGCAGAATATTGTGATGGAAGGACCACACGAGCTCCTCTCGATAGATTTCTACGGCCCACTACCGACCACCAAGGGAGGGTACAAACACATACTCGTAACCATAGACGCGTTTAGTAAATACGTCGCGCTATATCCACTGAGGAAAGCGGACGATTAGAAGCATTTTTGGACACTACGTCCCAAACCATGGAAAGCCGAAAAGAATTCAGTTCGACTACGGAACGCAGTTTACATCCAAGAAATGGCTGGAAAAACTAAAAAAGGAAGACATCCAACCAGTGTTTTCATCGATAAGACATCCTCAGGGAAACATCGTGGAGCGAATAAACCGCGAGTTAGGAAGATTTTTTCGCACATTCCTAGGCGATAAGCATGCGCAATGGATAGACTGGATACCGGTAGTACAGAATTGCATAAATGAAGTGCACCATAGGAAAGAACAACGAAAGAAATCGGAAGACGAGCGCGAGATGAGTGGAAGAGAGACGGACAACACGCGTAACGAGAAAGACAAGGAGAAGGCGAGCGATAAACAACCGAAAGACAACAAAACTCGAGGAGGTATGACTTCTAATGGAGATCACAAAGTCCTAATGAGACAAAAAGAAGGGGGAATCGGTGCCGAAAACGAACCAGTTCGATATTATCTACGAGAGAGAAAGTATCGAGGAGAAAAAAGGCAAGAATGAATATAATTAAGTTCTTAGAAGCGAGGGAGAGGACGGGGCAAGCGAGAGGACCATGGGTCCCCTTCAGGGTGGCGGTAACACCGGGGGAGATCCCTCTCATACACGAGAGACGACAGCTGCGGGATATACAAACGGGGAGGGCCATCCGTATCATTTCACCGACAAACATAGCCCTACGGAGGACGGGCGAAGAAAACGCATACAAGAGACTGCAGCGAGCCATGGCCAGACACATGGAGAAAGAGGGAAGTAGAGTTCCAATCCCAGACGTAATCCGGAAGGTCGGAACGCCGTGTATCATAAGATACCACGGACGTTACGAAAGGGGACAGGTACGCTGCGAGGGAAAGGAGAGAAGTTGTGTCTTCCTAATGGACGTGTGTCAGGTGGTGCGGATAAAACACCAATATATACATTTTCTACCGGAGGAGTGGGCGAAGACGAGGGCGATGGCCGTCCTCATCTCCCTGAGACGGATACAGCCGACCAACGGAGAGAGCTGGGATCGTCAGGAAATTGCGGCCTTAGAAAACGAAATAGAGGGGAGGAAGCTGTTGCTAAACATGCGACCAAGAGATGACGAAAGGGAGACCAGCATCCCAATCCCAGCGGAGGTGGGTTACAGGCGCGAGGGGGTATTATACAATCTCGCGGGCGTCTTCCGGACATACATTGAGCAGCGTAGGGAAGACGAAGTGGTACTAATTATTTCACATTTTCCCCTCTATTCCCACTGCCAGTCCTGAAAAGGAAAGAACGCGACGAGGAGGTAACAGGAAGCCGAGGTGGTAAAAGGCTTAACGTTACAGTAATTAATGAAAATTTTTTATCCAAAACATGACAGTATGTATTTACGGACTATTCCGCGTCGAATGACACCGGTTTCATCCTTGTATAATTTTTGTCACGAAATGCCTCTTTTTCAGCTCCATTGCTTGGCCTAATGGTGGGCCGTCTACGTAAGGTAGCGCCGTAAAAGAAAGAAAGGGCGAGAGGGAGAGAGAGAGAGAGAGGAAAGAAGAGCGAAAGTCCCACTCGATGCTCGAGCGTTAGTGCCTCTCTTTCTCTCTCTTCCTTTCTTCTTCGACGTTATCTTACGCTGGCCGCTTGCACTGACTCTCTCTCTCTCTCTCTCTCGCCGTTGCTTTCTTCTACGGCGCTACCTTACGTTGACGGCCTATGCTACCTTTCATTCTTTCTCTCACTCTCGCTCTCTCTCCTTTTCTCTCGCTCGCTGGTCTACTCAAAGCTCGCCTACAGTTTCGGTATGGAGGCGAGAGTACGCCTGTCGCTTACGCGCCTCACGATTGGCAGATCGTTATTAATTAATAGCTCGAAAACTATCCTGGCATATTTTACTTTTTAACCGACTTCGAAAAGGAGGAGGTTACTCTATTCGACAGTGGGCGATCTTGCTTTTTTTTTTTTTTTTTTTTTTTTTTTGTTTGTCTGGCCATAACTCCGTAACCGGTTGACCAATCAAAATGAAGCCACTTCCAGTTGCTAGGTTTAGGTCTCCCATTGGTCCCGTTTAAAAAATTTTTCCGAAATGTTTATTATTAACAAAGTTATTGCAAAATTAGTGCTTTATTCAGATTTATCGCAATTTCTTTTTGAATGGGATTGATTTATTGTAATGAAAGAAACTATTACTATCTTCTTAGAAATAATTAGCAGATATTAATTATATAAAAAATTTATTAATTGTTGCAAAATAATTTGTTTATTCCTCTATATCTCCTCAACGACTTCACTTATCGGAACCAAACCTTTTCGACCCTTTCGCAAATATTACCCACTCTCTAACGTTATGCGACACATCTTCAATTGTTGTTATGTTTATATTGTTACTGCAAAATGATTTGTTTATTCCTCTATATCTCTTCAACGACTTCACCTATCGGAACCAAACCTTTTCGATCCTTTCGCAAATACTGCTCACTTACTAACATTATGCGACACATCTTCAATTGTTGTTATGTTTAAATTGTTACTGCAAAATCATTTGTTTATTCTTCTATATCTCCTCAACGACTTCACATATCGGAACCAAACCTTTTCGATCCTTTTGCAAATACTGCTCACTTACTAACATTATGCGACACATCTTCAATTGTTGTTATGTTTAAATTGTTACTGCAATATTATTTGTTTATTCCTCTATATCTCTTCAACGACTTCACCTATCGGAACCAAACCTTTTCGATCCTTTCGCAAATACTGCTCACTTACTAACATTATGCGACACATTCTCAATTGTTACTATGTTTAAATTGTTATTACAAAATTATTTGTTTATTCTTCTATATTTCCTCAACGACTTCACATATCGGAACCAAACCTTTTCGATCCTTTTGCAAATATTACCTACATAACTTTATTTCCACATCTTGATCGATTATACACTAAAAAGTATGAAATAAAAAAATTTTTAACAAAAAAAATAGAAACCGACTTCGAAAAAAGCGCTAAAAAGTGTGAAATAATTTTTTATGTATACCGACAATATTCGATTTCATCATTATCATACTCAGAATATTGCAACTTTTTCGGAGGCGACAGAAAATTAATTAACAGTACATTAATAGCCAGAAATTCACGGACATTGATGGATATTTATGTATTAGGCACTTACTCCTTTGTTCGTGAAAATGACCGTGTTGGAATATTTTGTGTCGCCGCCGAAAAAGTTGCAATATTCTGAGTATGATAATGATGAAATCGAATATTGTCGGTATACATAAAAAATTATTTCACTCTTTTTAGCGCTTTTTTCGAAGTCGGTTTCTATTTTTTTTGTTAAAAATTTTTTAGGACTCCTCTCAACTCAGAATAATCAGGCGCACAAGCCTTTACTCTTTGGACATACATTTATGGGACACTCTGTAATATTCAATGTAATAAGCTTTACATTGTCGAGATGACCACCTCTCTCAATACGCACGTGCCCATTACGGAGACAATACACTTTACTGTATCATGCCTTATGACTGTTGGCGAACGACTGCGTGCTCATCTCACGCGTGCGACTTTTCTCCACTCTCACTCAGGTGTCGCTCTATTCGATACATTCGAATCCGCTTATATGGTAACCGATACATTTGAATTTACTTATATTCCAACACACCTCCTTAAATTCAAGATGTTGGTTCTTTTCAATTCTTTACAATACCCTTTTAACAGTTACAACTTCTTAATCTGATGTTCCGATTTAAATGCATCTAGAAGCAGCACCGAATAAATGTGTTTAAATCGAACGTAATTCTCGTTACACGCGTGCGAGCCAAGGCAATGAACTCGGAAGTAAACACGCGCGCTTACCGGGCCTACGTTCTCGGCCAAATGTCACCGCGAGTGTTATGATTTCGGCGCGTTGACGCCAGCTGATTGACTGACAATAGTCCAGTCGGAATATACATGAAAATGACCAAGTACTAAACAAATACACCAGAGCATCGCCGATTTTTTTATAGGTACTTTGACCCTCCCTGAACATAACTTGAAGTTTTCTACAAAATCTTAGTTGCATTTTAGCAATAAAAAAATATTGAAAAAAAATCACGTTTTTTCACGTTTGTTTGTGCAGTATGAGATTTATCGAAAAATGCTTCGTACAAAAGTTTTGTGTCATAAGGATCTCTGCAAATTAAGACCTATGAAAAACACGTGACATTGTTAGTTTACCAGTGAATTGCTATTGAACAATTGAAATTTGCTTTTGCTATTTGCGTACTCTATCAGTCATTTATTGACATATTGTCCTAAAACTCATACATCATGTAGGAAAATAAACGCTCTAGAGATATACGTAGCTTATATCGATCTATATTATAAAGTTTAGCGACAAGCCCCGATTTTCGCGAAAAAAGTACGTGCCGATTGCCAACTCCGAGGCAGGGTTACAAGGTTGAAAAAAATCAAGGTGGTTCTTGACAGCATGTAGTTTTAGGATTTAACAAAAAAAATCAAATTTTTTCAAAGAAACTTCCGATTTTGGACGATTAAAAATTTTGGCTTATAAACAAATAGGAATAACTCCTGACATTATGGTGCTAATTGAAATATTCTTCGGGATTATTATATATCTTCGTGAGACGCGTAATTTAAAAGAAAAGTAGTCTGAATATCTTAATTATTAACCGAGATATGGATACTTTTACGTTTCTTCGAATAACTATTGCTCTAATCAATATTTTCGCGTAATTCCAGTTGGAGAGCTCTCTCAATACTTCTAGGCACAACATCCCATATGATTTGAACGTTCATCTCATTGCGGAGAATCTTCGCCCGTGCGTGTATCACCGAACAGCGACTCCGGCGCGGCTCACCGGCACGCCGCCGCGCGGTGGGGGTACCGCGTCTCGCCCCGCAGCTCCCCTCGACGACTTAGTTAACAATTCCCATAACTTCCTTATAAATGGTCGTAGAGCGTTGAATTGTTTTTTGTGTTTACGTATTTTTTTCTAACGATCTCGAGAATGCCCTTAAAAATAATTTTTATCAGATACTAACAAGGAGAGGGCATATAAGTAAATTCAAATGTAGGTCTTAATTTGCAGAGATCCTTATGACGCAAAACTTTTGTAGGAAGCATTTTTCGATAAATCTCATACTGCACAAACAAACGTGAAAAAACGTGATTTTTTTTTTTTCAATATTTTTTATTGCTAAAATGCAACTAAGATTTTGTAGAAAACTTCAAGTTATGTTCAGGGAGGGTTAAAGTACCTATAAAAAAATCGGCGATGCTCTGGTGTATTTGTTTAGGGTCAATGTATATTCCGACTAGACTACAAAGGTAATAGCGGCGCTTGCCGACTCCGGTCGTCGACCCGCAAATTCCGGCGTTTTTCTATAATCGCTATTATCCGCTTTCTTCTATACTATTTAAATGCTCAGAACTTCGCGTTCGCTTGTCGCTCTAAGCACATCGTTCTGCCGCATCTTTCGCTTGTATCGCTTTGTATCGCTTTTTACCGCTTGTATCTTTGTGATACCGCTTGTATCTTTACGATACCGCTTATTGTGCTTTGTTAAGTGCCGCTTTGTATTGTTTGTGCTGCCTTGTTATTTAAATAAACGGTGTTAACAAAAATCTCGCGTGTCTACCGCATTCTTTGTACCCTTCGCGTACATCTGATTTTCATTTAAACTTATCTTATACGTAGTACATATTATATTACTTTCAAACTATTCCTAATTCTTTAAAGCTTAATTCTACTTAGCGCTTTAGTGAATATATCCGCAATGTTATTTTCAGAATCTACTTTCTTAATATTTATAATACTGTTTACATAATTACAAATGATAATGCGTTTCAATATACTTCGAGTTTTTTGTAAAATTACCAAATTTAGCTATCGTAACTGCTCCGGAATTAACCTCGTATACACTTATTGGTTTACCAATTTCAATCTTGAAATCTTTTACTATATCTCTTATTAATTTGAGTTCGCTCACGGCTTCCGACAGTGCTACATATTCAGCAGCTGTCGATGACTTTGTCACACTACCTTGTTTTCTTAATTTCCAATAAATCGCAATTCCGTACATTCTTATTACATATCCTGTCGTTGATTTTCTATCCACCGTATATCCGTCCCAGTCAGTATCAACAAAACAATCAAGTACATCTGCAGTACTATCCGATTCAAACGTTAATTTTAAATTTTTCGTTAAATACAAATGCTTCAATACTCTTAACGCATATTTAAAGTGTGTCTGTTCATAACAATTTTAGAATCTACTAAGGTAATTAATGCTGTAACTAATATCTAATCTTGTACCCGAACTTATATACAAAAGCGCTCCAATTAAATTTCTATACTTCAAATTATCACATGCTGACTGTGCAGGTTCACATTTTAAATTTTGTTCCATTGGTGTATTATATAGTTTAGCATTTTCAACTTCATATTTCTTCGCTAATGATTCAATATATGTTTTCTGATCTAAAGTCATCCTACGTTTCATATAGTCATATTCAATACTTATTCCTAAATAGTTCTTAATTTTTCCCATATCTTTCATCTGAAATCTTTTTGTTAACAATACTTTTATATAATTAAGTTTTTCTCTATTTTTACAACAAATAAGCGAATCATCTACGAACAGTATCAAGTAGATTATATCAGTCTTATCACTTTTCGAATAAAATATTCATTTAATCCAATATAATTAGTTCTGGATTACACATTTCTTCTATAATTACTGTCGAGGGGTTAGGAGGTGGTGGCGGAATATATGGCGGTGTCCTACGTGAGCGACAAACGCGACGCGATGATACACGCGACGAGTGTCCTACGTCGTCTGAGTCAGTCGTGCTAGAATCATGGTGAAGTTAAGTTCGTTTTTGCTCGAAAGTTCGTACTTAAAGTACAGACTTTTAAAAAAATACCGTACGGTCAAATGAAATAAAACAAATATAATATTTTTACAAAGAAGGACATTTGGGGAATTCCATCATCTGTATCCAAACTTAAGAAACGATTCTGTAATGTTCAAGCAATATTGTGGCGTATTATTATCTACTTTTGATTACATTCTTGCCAATATTAAATCGGAATTTCAATTACAATCAACAAATTTTCAGCAACCTATTTCTGTTGAGGAAAGATTACTTTTAACATTGCGGTGAGTACCAATTAATCAAACTAACGCTTAAAAACATTTTAATATGTTTTTTTTTTAACATATTTCATATGTCGGAGGACGGTCCGAGAGCACGTCTCTTTCAGAGTCACCGGCCATTTCACAATTCTTACTTTACTTTAACTTTTTACAAAACTTTACAAAACTTGCTTATGATTATTAGAATTTAGAGACGACTTCCAAAATTAAGCGAAGAATTCATACAAGAAACGCGACGGTCCTTGTAGAACGTGCACGTACCAAGTCCCAATTAAATCTGAACTCGTTTTCCTTTATTTTGTATTCATTTCACTTCTTAGTTTATCAAATTGCTATCTCAATTACCATCACGACAAGATTGTCATCTGACTTATGCCAAATCTCTATTTGACATCTCTACCACATGACTTACGTCGGCTGTCAACCTAAAATCTGTCAATAAGCGACCACGTGCATCGTACTACAAGTTCCATCCAAGTCATAACGTCATTCAGATGACGTCACTCCTTGACGTTTCTAATAACAAATGAGTGTTCACCACTCTCCGACATATATTTTATTTTTTAATATATTTTATATTTTATTTTTTACATAAGAACAGATTATAACAGATTATATCTTTCATCAGAAATGAAGTATCTCGACATTGTTTCTTCTGAAGTTGATGAGGTATTCAGTTTTGATATTTCGTTGATGAGCATTTCCTGAACCTGAGTTCGAAATAATAATTTCTTCAGAAATGGCAATTTGTTTATATAGGGCATTATAGACTTAAACCAATTCACGTCTTCGTCGTCGTCATCTTTATTTAAATCGTGTTTCCTTATATTTATTTTCTCTCGTTCCAGTTCTAGTATCATTTCTTCAACATTCTTTTTTGGTGCACTTCTCTTCCGGTTATTCAACGATCCAATTTGTCGGGGTGGAGCATTTGAACAACTAGGTGTCGAGGGGGTATCATTTTGGGTGGGTGGTCAAAACTTCTTGTGCAGTTGGACCATCAGTCGCGTTGCCATCATTTGTTGCTGAGTTGGTATCATCTGTATTAAATTGTGATTCATCATGTCTACTAAATGATGCTTCCTCAGAAATAACAGACATTATTGTTTCGTCGTCTAGAATATCAGTCTCATCTAGTGTTATTGCATTTTGAAAATTACCACCAGTTTTACGGGGCTTCAATATGCTCTTTAAAAATTGCATCGATTCAAAGTGTGGCCAATCGCCTTGATATTGACCATTTTGATCAGCATCCGAACCCGATCTTGGTTTTAAAATTGTTTTTATTTCTCTGCTATAGGAATCTCTTAAATTGGTCCACTTTTTCTTTACATCTTCAACTGAAATTAAAAAAATACCATTATTATTTCCAGATATATGGTTACTGGAACACCATTTCGAAAATTATCATTCAATTTCCGTATATCGAAAACGGCAATTTCGAAGATAATTAAAAAAGTGTGTACTGCTATTTGGAAAACATTAGTAAATAAACATATGCCGATACCCACAACTGATACGTGGAAAATAATTGCGAAAGATTTTTGGGAGAAATGGCAATTTCCGAATTGCATTGGTAGCCTTGATGGCAAACACATACGTATCAAAAAACCAAATAAAACTGGTTCTATGTATTATAATTATAAGGGATTTTTCTCCATTGTATTAATGGCTTTAACTGACGCAAATTATAAGTTTATAATGGTTGATATTGGCGCCTATGGAAAAGATAACGACGCTGGGGTTTTCGACACATGTACTTTACGACGAGCAATAGAAAATCAAAATTTACAAATACCAGAACCAGATTTTTTACCAGATACCATCATTAAAGCGCCATTTGTGTTCGTGGATGATGCTGCTTTCCCATTAAAAACATATCTTCTGAAGCCATATCCACAAAAAAAAATCACTCAAGGAGATATTATGGAGCGCTTTAACTACAGATTGTCTCGAGCAAGGATGGTGGTCGAGTGTTCTTTTGGTTCAATAGCGTCAAGATTTGGACTACTTAATACGCCCATTGAGAGAGACGTTGAAAATACAATTAATACAATAAAAGCAATAACTCTAATTCACAACATAATTCGAGACCTTGAGGATAATTGTGAATATTTGACGTCTACATCATTAAATTTGGTACAAAGATCAAGAAGGTATAATCCCTCAAGCCAAGCAGCCATACAAACAAGAGAGACATTCACAAATTTTTTTAAGGAACATTAAATATAAAGTTATTTATCTATTAATTTTTAAAAATGTATAAATATAAATAATAATAAAAATTCATAATGTGAACTTAACCAAACTTACTTGAGCTATCTACTGCTTCGGCAACGTTTTTCCAACTTCTCTGAATCATTAAACGATTCCTATAGTGTTTTTTATCCCACAACAATCTTTGCTCACACACTACGGATATCAACGCTTCGGAATCAACCATTTTTCGGTGAAGATATCGTCGCTTCTTGTCGCAGTCGTCGCACACGAAAAAAAAATTCGCGATATGTCGCGTTTTGTCGCAGATTGCTACGTAGGACGCTTCGATTGATTTACATTGGTTTGATCGCGCTCATCGCGTTAGCCGCGTCGCGTCGCGTTTGTCGCTCACGTAGGACACCGCGTATGTGTAAATGTAAGTGTGCTGTTCGTCTTGGAATATCACCTCGTTTTGGTTCTCTATTATCTCATTGGGTATAAAATCTAAGGTTAAGGGTAACGATGGCGGTTCGGAGGTAGGCGAGGGTTGAGATTCAGTTAGAGCCTCCGAAACTTCAGGATAGTTAAAACTTCCTGCCACTCTCCTCAGGTAGGCCCGACGCTGCCTCTCTCGGACCTTTCGTCCGGCGCGTCGTCCTCTTTTTCGGATATTACGCGGCATCCACCGGGGATGCATAGATTAAAATCGATATTATAAAGTTTGAAGACTACCCCCTTTTCATCCGCCGATGAAGGCGAATTAGTAGCAGATAGACTGCTCACAGGTAATACAACGTGATAAAACAAAACAGAATAGGTATCTTTTACTTTGTTACCTTTGTTCTTCACATTTGATGTTCAAATTGTCCACCTGCAGCAGTTATGCAATGCTCTAGCCTACTACGAAATGACCGGTTCAACGCAAGTGCAATCGTTTCTTTTGGTATAACGGCACATGCATTGACAATCCTTATTTTCATGTCTTCCCTCGTCGTTGGTGGTGTCCTGTAAACTACTTCTTTCACGTATCCCCATAAGAAGTAATCTAATGGTGTTAAATCTGGTGACCTTGCTGGCCAGTTTATTGTTCCACCACGTCCAATCCATCTATTGGGAAACATATCATTTAGACATCTTCTTACTGCTAATGCATAATGAGCTGGAGCACCATCATGCTGGAACCATGCATTTTGACGTACGTCTAAGCGTATTTCTTCCAACAGAATTGGCAAGCCGTTTTGGAGAAATTCCATGTACTTGCCAGAATTTAAAGTACCCTCGAAAAAATACGGGCCGATAATTTGGGTGTTTAAACTTCCGCACCAAGTATTTAGACTCCAAATCCTTTGGTGATCTACGGCTCTCATCCAATGTGGATTATTTGGAGACCAGTAATGCATGTTATGCCTGTTAACACTTCCGTCGCTTTTAAAAATTGCTTCGTCAGAAAATAATACTCTAGTAAAAAACTGTGGATCTTCATCAATTTTCTCATTAGCCCAATTACAAAATCGCATCCTGCTGTTAAAGTCTTCTCCGTGCAGATCATGTACTAAATTTACATGATAAGGATGAAATTTATGCGACTGCAAGATCCTGTGGACAGTAGATCGATGAATACCCGTGTCTCTGGCTATTCTTCTTATTCTAATCTGAGGATTCGCTGTTACTGCTGCTAATACTGCGATTTGATTAGCCTCATTTCTTTGCGCAGCTTGTGGTTTCTGTCGACGTGGTGTCCTGTGGAAAGATCCAGTTTCACGAGCTCTTAATACCATTCGTTCGATTGTCCTGGCCGAGGGCGCGTACCTATCTGGATACGTTTCAGCATACAATCTTACAGCAGCATAAATGTTCTCATTACACTAAATCATTACACTAAAATTAGGATCGCGTCGACACATTCACTTGCAGACATCATTTTTCTAATAATAAACTTCACTCAATAATCACACGTGCTAATACTCGAACGATAGTCTATCGACAAGTAACGACGAGCAAACGAATTTGAAAGTCGCTATCTTATGTAGTGACTTGAAAGTGACATTCATTGTTTACAAACAGTTATTCATGCGTTCAACCTGTCATTTCGTAGTAGGCTAGAGTATTGAAATGTGTTGAACAAAGGTAAATGTGATGAACAAAGGTAACAAAGTAAAAGATACCTATTCTGGTTTGTTCTCGAACTTCGTTGTTTTTGCGCTTTTGGTTTATCTCAAGGTCATATGAAGGACATGTATTGAACTTGTTTTTTTATGCACTTTCATAATACCGAAACAATAACATAGAATTCCATTTAAAAAACACGAAATGACCTTGGAATGACCTTGAAAAAATGGACATAACATTTTTTTTTTTATAGTAACATTCTACATAAAAAGTAGAGTTAATCCTTCCTCTGCAATTTTGTCCTATCACCTACCGTTTAAGAGATATTTCAAACGGCACTTATACTGAGACACCCTGTATATGCAAGGCAACTCCAAAAGAAATGAACGATCTGGATGCATGTGTTGTAACGAAGCGTCATCTATGAGAGACACGGCAAGGCATTAATGAGTGAAAGGGAGGGAGAAGATTAAGGAAGCAGATCGCATTACTCACTCGCAATCGAAACACGCTCGAAGTCAGTTCGAAATCATATCTATACAGGGTGTCCCACGGTTCGATGTCAGACGAAGAATGGCATGTGCGACTGATTTTTCTGAGTCGAAAGGAGTCCTAAAAAGTAACATATGCCAGGTTAGTTAAGATAATGCCGTAGAAGAAAGCTAGGGCGAGAGACAGAGTGAGCGAGAGAGAGAGAGAGAGAGAGAGAGAGAGAGAGAGAGTCAGTGCTACGAGGCTATCTTAAGCTAGCGGCTCGCGCCGACCCTCTCTCTCTCTCTCGCTCACTCTGTCTCTCGCCCTAGCTTTCTTCTACGGCATTATTACGTTGACGGACCACCAGGCCCTTCATTCTTTCTCTCACTCTCGCTCTCTTTCTTTCTCTATCGCCCGCCAGTCCAATCATAGCTTGGCTAGAGTTTTGGTATGGCGGCGAGACTACACCTACTACTTCCACGCTGCACGATTGGCAGATCGTTATTAATTAATAGCTCGAAAACTATGTATAACTATATATGTATAACTATGTATTGTATAATACAAGAATCGGCATGGTCATCTACTACTAAATTTCAAGAAAACAAGAAGAGTTGCTCATACCCAGCTCACATACTTCAGAAGATTAAAGAAAAAAGAAAAGCTAAATGTCAATGGCAAAGGTATAAAACAAGGGAAAATAAAAGGAAACTAAACGCACTCACAAGAGAAGTCAAAGAAATAATAAAGGATCACTGCAACACTGTGTTCAACAAGTATCTCACAAACCTTACGCCGAATGAAGATACAAACTATTCACTCTGGAAGGCAACAAAAAGATTAAAAATGCCAATAGTGCAAACACCAGCACTGCGTAAATCAGACGGTTCCTGGGCAAAAACTTCTATGGAACAAGCTTCGTTATTTGCAACACACCTGTACCAAACATTTCAACCAAATAATAGCTCTGCAACAGGAAATGATACATCTAAAATCAGTGGTACTGTAAATGAAGAACAAAATAACATATTATATCGAACTACAAAAAAAGAAATAAAACAGCTGATAAACATAACAAAAGTTAATAAATCTCCAGGGTACGATCTAATTAGTGGGAAAATAATTAAAGAACTCCCAGATAAAGCCATCAGAATGATAACCATAATATTTAACGCTGTTTTCAGGCTTCACTATTTCCCAAGCTCATTTCCGCTAGCCAACGCTCTGTATAGCAATGTAGCAATGTAGTCAGAAGATTAAAGAAAAAACGGCCTCAAGATCTTGCTATGCAAAGTTAAAGTAACACGATATTTAGCAGTGTTCTTCTACTGGGAATAACACTCACACGCTACCCACGTCTCCTATAACAACTCGCCTAATGTCCTACGGGACAAATTGCAAGTTACTAACTGTGGGTACGAAAAAAAAAAAAAAAAAAAAAAAACCAGTGGGGTTGTTTTTTCTTGCTCGCTCGCGGGATTGTTTTTGCTCGCTCGCTACGCTCGCTCGCGAGTGGGATGCCCGTGGTTAGTAGTGGGTATTGTTTGGTGTTGCTTAGTTGCGGAATCGCTTTTTTTTCATATTTGATACCGATAGGTATCACATTAAGAACTTCCCGATTACATAAGTGGTCATTTGTTCATTCGCATCGCCTGCTCGCAAATTCTTATCTTCCCGTAAAGATTGCGTTGTGACTCACTCGCTATTTGAAATATAATGACCAATGGTTATCACATTTAAAAGAAAATTAAAATGTAATACTTTAATCGAAAAGTATTATATATTTATCTCAGAATATGTAACACTAAGTTAGATAACCATTTTCGAGAAACATCAATAATTTTCTACAAGACAACATGTTTGATATATGATTTCGCATTTTATGGACATTATAATGTATTTCATTACTCGGATTTTTATTAAAACATAATAATGTTGCAAAATATATTGCAAACGCACCACAATCAATGCCATTAGTCTGTCTCTGTACTTTGTGGAATATGTAGATCTTACGGAATCTGTAAAGAGCATTTAAAAAATCTTGCATATTAGGCATTGTCTAATAGGTTTCCACTGCTATTTGCGGCCGCATATTAGTGAAATTGATTTTAGCAAAAGTTTTTCAGTAAGTGAACAATTTCGTTATATCTGACTTATTATTCATTAAATTTTTTTCATTTAATTCATTCAATTAAATTTTTTTTGTAATCGCGTATAACTATTACTATACATACCGACTTTATGTATTTCCATTGATTTTCTAATTCTTTTATTTTTTATATGACTTATTTGAAAAGTCAGTTATTCATAGATATGCTAGCAATTTGGACCATTCAAAATTATATGTATTTTCTATGTTTGACTACAAGAACTTTTTGATGCACTTAAGAAGAGAAAAAAGTGTAACGCACGATTGTTTCCGAAGCTATTTGAAATATCGATGCCCTTTTTGTATGTCTTTTTTTTATAACGAAATCTGTGTGAATGAAAAGAAACGAAATGAACGAATGAAAATGTATGTGTGTGTATAATTTTTGTACAAATTAATGTTTTTTGTTCGTAAAAATGGTTTGTTTTGCAATTACAATTTTTCCAATCAACATCTAAAGTATAGTTATCAATTAAAAAAAGTGGTCCAAATTATCTGCACCTTATCGAAATCACATTTTATACTTATATTTTATTATTTATTTATTTTTTTTTATTTTGTTTTTTTTATTATTTTTTTTTATTTAATTTTTTTATTATTTTTTTTTATTATTTTTTTTAATTTTTTTAAAATTTTTTTTTTTTTTATTTATTTATTAATACGGGTAAATCTTATATTTATTATAATTATATCATATATTAATAACGTTTAGCGAAGCGCTCCCAAAATTCTATCCTTTCGTAAAGATTACCCTTTTGAATTGTTTTTTTTAAAAAACTAAAAAACTACTCGGCCAAATGAGACCAAAATCTAATCAGCACCAAATTACCTCAATACCAATCGATGAAGTCATATATCACCAAGATCACGTCATTAGTGTGGGCGTTTTCGTGAACGAAAAATTTGACCACATACACACACACACACACACACACACACACACACACAGACTAGAAGCCGAAAATGGTCAGAAAATGTTGAGATGACCTTGAAATGTCAACATCTATCAAAAAATCGATTTTCGATTTTCGGGGTCATTACAATAACTTCCCGGTAATCGGGAAGTTAAAAAGAGAATATCGCTATGCCGCTCACAGTTAATATCGTATAATTTCGAATGTTAAAACCGTCCGTTCTCTCATATGTACACTCGGCGGCATATATGGCTCCCCAGTGAAGAAGCCGCCACGGGGAAATGCTTCCCTTTCCATGGCTCCCTTAGAATACGTATAGAGAAAGTATGACTGTATGCCGAAGAAATTTCTATGTGTTCAAGACGCAACACATCGCCTAGGCCACACGGATCGAGGAGGCAACTGTTTCGGCTGCTCGACGTAACGCGATTCTCATTTGGTCATCTTGGCAAGTGTCGCGCGTGGTAAAAAGGTAATAATTGTCTAAATTGAGAGCCACTCTTAGCTCATCGATGTTGCTTCTTAACTGTGTTGTATTTTTCTCTGCGCACGCACACAGCTTAACCGGCAATAGCGAACGCTACGCGTGACGTAGCTACTCTCTGTCTCTCTCGCTTCGTCCACCTCTCTTTCTAATCTGGGGAGGCGATAAGCAATTGTTTTTCCTCGTGATTTATACTTTCCCTAACGAAATATTATGTTTAAAATATGAGAATGGAAGAGAACAGTAACACGTATTTAAATAAATGTATTGTAATAATGATAATTAAATACTCATATTATAATAATTGCCCGGAAGAAAATCGCTTTTTTCTTAGGAGATTTTTAACTCATTCCGTCTCACGCGCGTTACCGTGGCGTCAAGGCTTTTTTTATTTATTTTTTATTTTTTGTTTAACGTGAGGGGAAACCTTCAAAAGGCCCCACCGCGCACACCCACGGGTCACCAGGACCCTCCGCCGACGCCTCGAGGGCGATTCGCCCTTGGGAGCCGTGCCGGACCGATGACCTCTCACAGAAGGAGACCGCTGCCCTCCACGACCTTTCGTTGTCGACCATGGCGCGAACCAAGGCCGGCAGCGAGAGGTCACCTCCTACTTCGCCGCGCAGGACACGGCGCTCCTCCTCGAATGCGCTTCACACTTCTAAAGTGTGCTGCGCCGTGTCCTGCGCGGCACCACAGTGGTGGCACCTAGTGGTCGGCTCGCGCCCTATCCTCCGCAGGTACTCACCGAAGCATCCATGCCCGGTGAGCACCTGCGTAAGGCGGTAGGTGAGCACACCATGCCTCCTCGTCAACCATGTGTCGAGGCATGGTCGGATAGCCTCGACAGTCCGGCGGCCGGCATTAGGCAATACAAGCCTCGCTTGCCATTTGGCCACAACGGACTGCCGGACTCGGCACTTCTCGGCTTCCAGCACTTCTCCTGACATTTAATGTGAAAGCCCCCACCCAAGGGTGGAGAGCTTATGCGGCCTCGCCTGGTCAGGCATACGCAACAAAGTTCCATCTACCATCCAGCAGCCACCACCACCAAGTAAAGAACGCGCAAGGAAAAATCCAGCAGCACCTGCGCGGCGGCGCAGGGTGAGCAGTTTCGCCGTGGTGCAGTGATGACGCGGCGCGCCACACCAGCACCACGCCCACGGGGAACCTCGGGGAGGCCCGCTCACTGTGTCACGTCCCTTGACACAAGCCCTGCAAGGATAGGATCGGTAGGGATGAGGAAGGAGTAGGGTAGGGAGTGGAAAGACGAGGAACCTGAAAAGAAAATGGGGATTAGTATGGAGATTAGATGGGGGCGAAGCATCCGAGCTCGCCCCCTTACGCGCGCCCTAAGCCGTTCGGCGACAGGGTTCCCCCGAGAGGGTGACGGGGCCCTGCATCCATGGCAGAGGATTCCGACAAATCCTCTGCTGAACGGCTCCCGAACAATATACTTAAAAACTACGCGCACAAATCACTACACTCACTCGTAGCACGACACAGGCACGATCACGATCACTGCGCTCACGCAGGTCACTAGCACCTGCATCTGTCCCTATTCTATAGAGTCGCAGGCCCTAAGCTAGCATGCACACGTGCCCCCGGCTGGCAGCATCCATCGTAACATTCTCTCCCGCGCACACATTCACACCCGCGAATTTAAGTACGACCCCTTTACTGGCTGCCCTTTAGCCAGAGGGTCTCGCGACAGAAGTCGTCGAAGAGCGAGAATGCTTCTGGTGACGCCACTAAGCAGTGGGCCGCCTCCGGCCATTCTCGCTCTTCCATAAGGTCCCGCAAAGCGACTCTTTGCGGTTCGAAAGCCGGGCAGTGAAAGATGTGGTGCCGGGCAGTGTCCACCAACCCGCACTCGCAAGTCTCATGGGGGGCGAGTCCGAGTGAATGAAGTCTGGCTCGGAAATCGCCGTGTGCCGTGAGAGCTTGCGAGACGTAGTGGTTGGGTTTTACCCACCCCGCACGCACTCTCTCCCTCACATCCGGGAAGTAGGCAAAGGTGGTGCGGCCCATTTCAGAAGAAGCCCAGCGGGCCTGCCACCTGTTTATTGCCTCAACCTTGGCGCTTTTGACTAGCGCTCTTCTCCGTGAAGTTTCCGCGGCCTCGGGGTTTTTCCTAATTCTGTAGAGTTCCCTACTCTGTTGTAGCATAATGTCGATCGGGAGCACACCTGCTACAACCTGGAGCGATTCTGTCGCTGCCGTGCGATACGCGGAGATCATCGACAGAAGCGCTCCGTGCTGCAGAGCACTGAGGATTTTAAATTCTCTTTCAGTGCAAAGGTCGGACCACCCTGCAGCTGCATAAGCTACTGTCGGTACAAATACTCCGCGGTAAATTGCTGCAAGGGTTCCGAAACGCAGTTCCCATTGACACTTCGCTAGCCGCCCTAGTTTCGCGAAAAGCGACCCTACCTTGTCGCGCAAATAATGGCAATGGGTTATAACGCCCATTCCTTTGTCTAGATGAACCCTGAGGTATTTGACGGTCTCCCTAAACTTAATGCTTTTATTTCATAATCGGATGGTAGGCGCCCTATCGCTCATATCGCTTTTCTTCGCTCTTGTCTTTCGTTTTCGGTCGGGACGCGCTCCTCCCCGTCTTCCTATCGGGGCCCTCCGTATCCAGTCAGACTTCAGGACGATTCCTTCAGTCTTCGTTTCTGAGATACGGAGTTTGGCCGAACTACACCAATTTACGATCGTGTCGACGACCCGCTGGCCGTCGACTTCAATTTCGCGACGCGAGTCGCCCTCGACGAGGACCAGTAGGTCATCGGCGTAGGCGACGAACTTCAAACCAAATGAGGCTTCTAGGAGCCTCAGAAGCTGGTAGAACATGAGGTTCCAGCAGGAAGGACCTAACACAGAACCTTGGGGACAACCCCGCGAAGCCTTTTTGGAGACCTCATGCTCTCCCCATGCGATCTTGACCCTCCGACCGCCGAAGTAGCTCTTTAGCACCTCGAAAACGTTCTTCGGGCAATCTCGCCTGCGCAACGAATCTAACACTAAGGGCCACCACACGTTATCGAATGCACCGGAGATATCGAAGAGCAGCGCAACAGCGTACCTCTTTTCGGAGGCAGAGACCATTCGTCGCAGCTCAACGATTGCATCTTCCGTCGACCTTCCGGCTCTGAAGCCGAACTGCCGATCGGAGAGGTTCTCAGGCGCAAGCGACGTGGTGGTGAGGCGCTCTTTAAGCAGCCTCTCGAAGAGCTTCCCTACAACGGAGAGGAGACATATCGGGCGGTAGGATTTCGGATCCTTCTCGTCCTTATCCTCCCCCTTCAGGAAAACTCTTAAGAAGCCTTCCTTCCAGGGTGAGGGAAAGACGCCCCACTGAAGGCATCCGTTGAAGAGCCGCACCAGCTGACCGGGAATTACTCGGAAAGCCTCCTTCAGCACACGGACCTCGATGAGGTCCGGTCCAGGAGCCTTTCCGTTTTTTAACGATTTTACGACTTTGCTCAGTTCCTCGACCGTGAAAGGAGGAGCATCTGGCGTGTCGGGTGCGATCCGTGTACCATCCCTAATTTCCCGTTGAACGGGGCTATCTTCGATTTCCCGGTCTTCGGGGACGTGAGTCTCCAGGAGGCAGCTGGCAGTTTCGCGCATGTTTGTTGTGGAGTCGTCGTCACGCCTGAGAGTACTAAGGACTCTGTCTACTCGGAGTTTATTCGCCTGGTGCTTATATACGAAGCCCCAGGGATCCGAGTTCCCGTGCGACGTGACGAAGCTCCTCCAGCTGTCCAGTTTGGTTTTTCTCACCTGCCTGCTATACTTCCGCAAAGACGAGCGGTACTCTAGCTCTTTGGCAAGGCGAGCTTCACCAACCTGTTCCTCCTGCAAAGCTCGGCGTAGCCGGTATACGGTCTTCTTTAGGGTCGTAAGTTCGGGGGTCCACCACGGGTTAGAGCGCCTAAAAAGTTTCTTTCTTGGCATCGACTCTGTGCAAGCGTCTGTGAGGACGCTCGCAAGTGTCTCCGCCATTTCTTCAACGCGATCCGCAGACGTCAGGTCGATCACCTCCAGCTTTGAGACGGAGAGAGCGGCTAGCGTCACGGCGAACTGATCCCAGTCGGCCCTCCGAGTGTTGAACCTCGTGTTCACAGAACGCCGCGCCGCATCGCAATCACCACTCTTGGCCTTCGGGGCACCGATCCTGACGTCAACGGAGTTGTGGTCGCTATTCGTCCAATCCTCCCTCACCTTCCATTCGCCGATGAACTGGCTCATGTTGGACGACACGAGGGTGACGTCAATATACGACGAGCCTCGTGGAGTCCAGTAGGTGGGAGGCTGACGAACATCGTTCACAACTTTTAAGCCAAACGCCCGAACGAGGTCCTCCAGCTTAGATCCTCTCTCGTCGGTTCTCTGGGGACCCCAGAGTGACGAGCGGGCGTTGGCATCCAACGCAACGAGTATTCTCTGCCCCCTCAGTGAACGGAGCACCATGTCGAGGTGCCTGAGGTGCTTCTCGATGTCGTCGCGATACTGGAAGTAGTGCGAGACGGCATAAAACGAGAAGCCGGGTGCCTGCACTTCCACACAAACGCAGTGGGTTGTGCTCAGCTGCGAGACTTTGACCATGCTATACGCGGGGTTGCAGACCGCTACGGCCGCCCAGGGCTGCTCGACGCGGTCCGCAGCCACCTTAGCAGTGGTCCCTAAACCAACGAAAGCCCAGGTCTTGCCAATCTTTCGGACGTATGGTTCCTGCAATAGCAGGACGTCCAGTCGCTTTTGGCTAATAGGATCCCTGACTTCACCCGTCACTACATTTGAACGGCCCATGTTCAATTGTAGGACCCTAATTCCCGAGAACGCAGGCGCGGTCTCCGCCGGCGGAGGAAGCAAAACCGAGGTCCCTCGCGGTGGGACCGAACACGCACGCGTCGCGGAAGGGGTCGATGTGGGGGACGCACGGTTCGCGATCGCGGATATAGCGTGCCTCGCGGATATAACGTGCCTCACGCTTGAGGACTTCGCTGACGCTAGCGCGGAATCTATTTTCGCGATATCTACAACGCGGACTATAGGATCAAAATTGACCCTGCGCCCAGCCCTAGAAGATGGCTTGGGCGCCAACCTATCGCACCTTTCTAAGTCGATACGGACGGTACGAAGACCGAAAACCTGGGACTGCAGTCCGTCGCGCGATGGGCCAGGGGCGCAGCGGGAAGCAGGTCGGCAAGGCGCCATAGAGGAACCTCCCCGACGAGTGGCCGCGACCCTGCACTGCCCTTCGCCGGAGCTGCATCCCTTCGTGGCGCGCGCGTCAGGCATCGAACGAGCAGCCAGACGCGCGCTCTTCCTTGCCACGTTGGTCTCTTCTGGGATAGCCTCCACCCGGAGATCCGATTGGGAGGCTAGTTTACCTCCGGAATATTTTATCCCAGAAGCGACCATCATGGAGTTTTATGGGCAATTTTCTCTATTGAAATTCGGGAAGAAAATGCAGAAAAGAAACCGACAGCTGAAAAGAAAAACCTGAAAATAAAAGGGGGTGCCTCCCGGTTCCGTCGCCCAGGCAGTCAGAAGACTACCGAGACGCGGGCCCGGGTTGCTGCAACTCTGCGATGGAAAAGGCACAGAGCCGCAGGGAGGAGAGAATAAGGACGGGTTGTGAATTGGAGTGATTAGGAGAGGACGGAAGTGTTGGTAGGAATGGGTGAAGGGAGGAAAAAGGATGTGGGAAGGTGGGGAGGGGAAGCCAGAGCCCCGTTGGCCACTGCGCGAAGACGCAGCGTTGCCCAGCTCTCACCACGAGGAGGTGGGGTTGGCATATGGCTGCTAGGGCTAGAGTCGTTCACCCTAGTAGCCTTGAGAGCCTACTTCTCCTGACAGGGGTAACCCCCTCTGACGGAGGGATTTCTTCCAGCGGACTAACTCCGCATATCCCTCCGCCTTTAGGGAGATGGTTTTGTGTCCGCGGGCAACCCTGATGGCCACCCGACGGACCAGCCGGCAGACCGTGGCGTCAAGCCTGTCGCAACCCCTTCGCCTATTCGCATAAAAGTTCCACAGAAAAAAACATAAATATATTATAAAATATATTTTTTTTTGGTTTTATATTGCATAATATGGTATAAACAAAAAAAAAAAAAATTGTCTAGACCGAAAATCAATAAATTGGAAAGTTAGGTTTCGCGGTAGGTATTAAGAAAATAACGTGGGACGAAATGCGTTAAGGAACTTAATATAAGGAAATATTTTATTATTTATTAATTTTTTTTTTTATTAGTAACCATCAAAATTTGCTGCTGTTAGAAAAAGAAACGGAGAAAAACTACTTACAATTCTTTTCGACATCGATCATGTTCGAGAAAAGTCAATTTTGAGGTTACGAAGAGTTTTCTCGCCTATTCTCCCTCTCGATCTTTCGATCGATCTTCATCGAACGCGCTCCACCGCGAGTCACGTTCCCATGACATCTCGAACTTTCCACCAACCACGGAAATCACCGTTTTTACTATTTAATTTCATTTAATTACTCACGAAACACTTCATAACAACATCAAAAGCTTAACCTACGTAAACCACGTGTAATACAAACACGTACGATCGATAATCGATTACGGAATTATCGACGCGCTGGAAAGATCTTTCCCGCGAGCCTCGAATTTTCGAGATTACCGGCCGAGAGTATAAAAGGGCCATCTCCTGGCGGCGCGGCCAGTATTGGTCAGTCTTTCGGCAATAACAGTGCGCGCATATTCAAAGTGTAAAATACGAGCGAGTGATATATAGTTCAGTGATTCTCTTACAAATCTTTATTTCTTACAGCTTTATATTACAGTTTCAGACTCTATTCTACTTATTACAGTTTTTTTCATACATCTGTCCGTTTTAATCTCTTCTCTTTTGCAGCGAGTGTCCTTCGGGACAATTCACGCTTCTAAGACCAGAGTTTACTTTTCCGGTCTTGTTGGGCTCTGAGTTTCTTCTTTCCTAGCCCTCAAGACAGCGGTCTTAGAACGTTTCTTGAGTTGAGGATCTCGAGCTAGAGATCATACACCCTTTAGAGGATCTCGAACGAGAGATCAATCACACCTTAGTCTCTGACGCATCACTTCCTGAGCTTCCTGAGTTTCCTGAGCTTCCTCAGCTTCATCGACGTCGGTAGATTACATCCTCCTGAGCAACCGCATCTTCACATCAGCGTCTACAGACTTCATCCCTTGAGCTACAACAACACCAGCTTCTCATCAACGTCTTCAGTCTACAGTCTCCTGAGCTTCAGGACCTCCTGCAGTCTGCGTCCTCTTGAGCTCCATTATCTCCTGTAGACTGCGTTCTCCTGAGCTTCATCATCTCCTGCACGATCTTCTCCTGCACGATCTTCTCCTGAGCTTCAGCATCCCCTGCATACTGCGTCCTCCTGACTCCTGCGTATTCCAGAGCTTCGCCAGCTATCCTGCTACCACGTCTTCAACCTACATCTTCAGTAGCATTCAGATACCCGCTATCAACGACGAATAAAGACAGCTAAAGTCAATTCACGAGACTGTTCACCGATAACCAGAGATCTCCTTCCTTACCCGAACAGCTGCTTTTTCATATTAAAATATTGGTGGCTCTGTTTATACCTTATTATGCAATATATAACCAAAAAAATATATTGTATTACAGACTAACGGCAGTTAGGCCTGTCCGTCGCAAAAAAATCGGACTAACGCCGGTGGTATATTTACAGCAAAATCGTAAATTTGAAGGGAGGGGGAAATCTTAAAATGCTAATATCTCATCGACGCGAAGTGCTACATAATTTTGGTTTGTTTCATCATAATCCTGGAACTTTTTCCCTTTCGTTGATATATAATTTATTAGGATCGCGGCTTCCAATAAGTTAATAATCTAAATAATGTGTTTTTAAATTTTATGAAATATCAATTTTATCAGTCTTTTTTTTCCGACCTTTTTCGTTAACATTGCGAGTATATCTATATATATAGAATTTTGTCCAGTTTCCTAAATTCGCCGTCAGTGAAGCCAGTGGAGTTAGCGTCGATATCAGGTAGAAATCTAGCTAGCGCTGGAATGTTTGACATGTCGATATTCTTAACCTATCACATTTTATTTATTTATTGTACCCGTCGGTATTATCATAATCTTCCTTGTCTATAGAAACGTAGAGGATATTTGTGGTTAGAAGGGATAATTAAGGAAGGCAGTAGACTTCTATCTCATTAATTGAGAACGTGGTTAATTCTATCGAAGTTTTTAGATAACAAGAAGTTGCTAATTTTTCATTATAACGTCCTTCACACGCAGGAGGTACAGGGTAGTGGTTATCAAGCAGGTTAGAAACACGTACTTACTAATTTTAATCCCATTCGACATAATCATAAAGATATGAACTAACTGTTCCTTATGTAATCATTTTTCAGATAATTCTAATTTTTTACTTCATTAGAAGATTCGAATTAGTAATAAGTAAAATTCGTTGTGTGTAAACGTATAGATGAGTTCATGTGGATACGTTCCGGGAGTTTCTCAGAGCGAACTATCATATCTTCGTAGACGTTTTTAAGAATAATATTGCAACAAGTCTGAATCTATACCACATCTGTTATGTACTTTTTCGGTAAATTTTTCCATCATTGTACATCTATTCCATCGATTATACACATTGTAATATAATATATCATGTCCTCTAGTTAACCTGGTACCCTCGAAAAAGGTCGTAGTGTACGACCGGAACGTCGGCAATCTTCCTCGAAATGCATAATTTTCATTTGGAATCGCATGGATTTCTTTGCTCTAAAAGCATCCAATTTCGGATCCCTAAGAGTTTTCTATTGAGTACGCATTCAAAAACACTATTTACTATGAAAGTAGCTCAAAAATCGCCAAAGATCATCAAATGGAGTTTAGGTATGTACTTTTCTTGAAGAGACAATGGAAAATAATAACATCATAGTCTACGTATGTGAAAAATAAAAAACAATAGGAATATTACGTGGCTCGTCACTATAGTTTATAATTGCTCTTATGTTTTAATTGAAACAAGAATTTTTTTATTGTAACAAAATGATGTAAAATCAAACACAAATAACATTAAAAATGTAAAGTGGGCCGTCGCTGTAGTTAACATAAACAATAAATCGTGGTTTTTCTTGCTACATAAAGATATTAAATCAATGATGCGTCGCATCTTCATTAATAACTTTTTATCAAATATCTATAATTTCAATTTCCACATTGTTTCTTTAGATCATGTTAAACATTGTTGACTTCATAAATTACACATTCTCCTTCAAACAATTTTACTAAAATAAAAATCTCTGTAAAAAACCTTGTACAAAGTACGCGACGGCCCGCTTTTTTTCGAAAAATGAAAAAATACAACCTGGCAACCTGCGAAGCCTACTTTTTTGTATTTAATAATGGAATGAATGGAAGCATGAAGTGGAGCAACTCAAGCGCAGGAAAATGAACTATGTACTTGATTCAGGTTATTATACGGTTATTTATGAACTAGGAAACAATAAAAATTAAATAAATTCATTAAAATGTTTAATAAATAAAATGTTATCATAAATGCACCGATTGGTTTAAATTTTAGATTGAAGATAAGTAAAATTAATTTTTTTTATCCCTACTGTACCTACATAAACAATTTTCAAAAATTATCTAAAAATTGTATATGCATAACCTTCGAAAAATAAAAATTATTTATTATCTATACAAACATGTTAAATATTGTTCCTGGATTGATAGATGTACCAAAATGTTATATTATATTTAACGTTTACGAAGAAAGCGGGCCGTCGTGTACTTTGTACAAGGTTTTTTACAGAGATTGTTATTTTAGTAAAATTGTTTGAAGGAGAATGTGTAATTTATGAAGTCAACAATGTTTAACATGGTCTACAGAACCAATATGGAAATTGAAATTATAGATATTTGATAAAAAGTTATTAATAATAATGCGACGCATCATTGATTTGATATCTTTATGTAGCTAGAAAAAGCACGATTTATTGTTTATATTAACTACAGCGACGGCCCACTTTACATTTTTAATGTTATTTGTGTATGATTTTACATAATAATATATTTCTGTTTTTTTCTGTGGAACTTTTGCGCGAACGGGCGAAGGGGCTCGGATTAGAAAGAGAGGTGGACGAAGCGAGAGAGACAGAGAGTAGCTACGTCACGCGTAGCGTTCGCTATTGCTGGTTAAGCTGTGTGCGTGCGCAGAGAAAAATACAACACAGTTAAGAAGCAACATCGATGAGCTAAGAGTGGCTCTCAATTTAGACAATTATTGCCTTTTTACCAAGATGACCAAATGAGAATCGCGTTACGTCGAGCAGCCGAAACAGTTGCCTCCTCGATCCGTGTGGCCTAGGCGATGTGTTGCGTCTTGAACACATAGAAATTTCTTCGGCATACAGTCATACTTTCTCTATACGTATTCTAAGGGAGCCATGGAAAGGGAAGCATTTCCCCGTGGCGGCTTCTTCACTGGGGAGCCATATATGCCGCCGAGTGTACATGTATACGACGCTACCGTTTGCATAGTATATAATCTTCGGTGCTCTATCGCCATTCCGTACAGTATTTTATTAATACCTACCGTGTCATATTTTATAACTAACTGATCAGGTTTGTTGATCGAGAACTGGAATTAATTATTCCAAATATATGTATCTTTTTATGTAACGTACAAGTAAATTCGTTACATTTGGCGCCTGAACAGGAGGACTCGAAGTATTTCGTCGCCCGACTTTGTTTTTTTAGCAACCGTAGTAGGACACTCGCCGTACTCGACAAGGTCAAAGAGCAAAATTTGCGCGACTGAGAAAACGGTTATCGTTTGTAAATCGTTAACTCAAACTAAAATTAATAAGAATTGTAATCAGTTAAATATCTCTACAGAAATGACTAATAATGAAAATCAAATGCGTGAGGAGGTGGAAAGATTGAGAGTGGAAAATGAGCGTCAACGAGCTGAACTTTTACAATTGCGAAATGAATCGTTACGACAACCGTTACTGGAGGACAAGGCGAGAAATTTGGTAAGTGGGTTGGTGAGTAGTTTTAATACCATGAACATTGATATAAAGATACCCAAATTCGAAGATGAGTTAAAAATGAATCCATTAGACTTTTTAGACAGAGTAGATAAATATTTTGCTTTTAAAAAATGTTCGGAATTTGTTAAATTATTAATTATTGAAAACGCAATGGAAGGTAAAGGAAAAATTTGGTATAACGCTAATCGATGTAATTTTTTAAATTATGTGACTTTTAAGGATGCTTTCGAAAAAGAATTTTATTCCGTGCCCATACAAGCGAAAATTCAAAGTCGGTGGTCCACTCGTAGGTTTAATCCAAGGAAGGAAACTTTGCAAACTTTCTTTTTATCACAAATGACAGAAGCGCGTTGGTTTTTACCGAAACTAGATCAGTACACGGTAAATTATCGAATCGTGCAACAACTTCCCGTTCGTGTGAGAGAGGCACTTGTAACAATAGACTTCTCAAACGTAAACACCGTAACTACGGCCTTGGCGCAGTTAGATTTGACCTACGGAGAGCGCGAGAATAACAGACGTCGAAATTTTGATGTTCACGACGATAGAAATAACCGTGTTGGTAACGATACCGCGAGAATCAGGGGACTTCAAGCGAGGTGTTATTCGAATCGTTCGCTTCCGATGCAAAATTACCACGAACCGTTGCAATTGACGTTACCGAACACTTCTGTACTGCCTCCGCCTTGGAGTAATAACCTCCAAAATGAGTCGAGTAACAATAATTCGCCTTTAAACTAGCATGTGGTGCTTTGGATGGAGGTCCGACGAGGCGCTGTAACCTTTATGACGATTTTGGGGACCTCACTGCAGATGTTGTAAATTTTAGGGAAAAGACTAAAAATCATAATGTTAAAATATCGACGTGCTTGTATTTGACGGTGCAAGTTTTTAATATACCCATACGTGCGCTTGTAGACTCAGGAAGTCAGGTTACTTGCATTTCAGAGAAATATTATGATTATCTCGCTGGTCAAGCTCATTTAGTGGAGTTGCCAGTAGCTAACGTCGTCATTATTCCAGCTGTTGGAAAGAAACCTTCCACCATAAAGAAACAAGTGTTTTTAGAGATCGTTATCGATATGTACCGTCGCAATCTATCCTTTTTAGTAGTGCCAGGGTTATCGTCGAATATGATCTTGGGTAACGATTGGTTATTAGAAGCAAATGCCGTGTTAGATTATGGAAAGGGGATGGTTACCGTGGATGGATACTTGCTTCCGGTGAACTTAGTCTCGTATGGATCGATCTCGGTAGAGAGAATTCTGTATTCGCACTCGGAGGGGGATGTCGCATACATTCAAATTGTGGATGTGTTCGAGATGCGTCGCGATAAAAAACGTCAGTATCGTGACGAAATACGTCTTTCCCAGCCATCTATTTGCAACACTATCGTGGATAACGCTGCACTTGCACCATGCACGCAGGAAGACATTACCGAAATTTCGGGCCATGTTAATGTTCATGAAAATATATCTAATGAAAATGTAGAATGTAATAATAATGAAACTTTTAAGTGTAGAGATGATGAGCTTTTAGTGTGTAATAATGATAAAGATTTAGTAGATAAAGATGGAGGTTTAGTTTATTTTGTTGATAAAAATTTATTGTGTGATGCGAATCTGAGGCCGGAGAACGATCTCGCCAGAATTGAGAAAGTAGTTAGTCATTTTGGTGTTAGCATGTCAGATAATCGTGAAGTTGCGTCTTATATTGTTGAAGAGGTTGATGATGAACGAAGTATTGATGAAAATGTGAGTTGTCATTTTAATAGTATTGAAAATGGATTAGATGTCGTGCAAAGTGTTTGTAATTATGATGTGTTTGATGAAGTGCAACATGAAATTGTTGAATGTGAGAATCTAGACGAGGATAGGGGGATTGTAGGTATTCCGGTAGACATTTCGGGAATAATAACTCTAAATAATGACGTCTCGAGACCCGTGCGTCCATACCAGGAAGGTGAATGCGAAAGTTTCTTTAAGGATGTTCGATCCATTGCGTGTAAACTATCGGGGCTAAGTGAAGCTGAGCAAGACCGATTTGCGACTGTGATATCAGGCTACCGAAGGTTATTTTCGTCTAAATTGGATAGTGCTGGAACGTATACCCATGAAATTAAATTAACTCAGAGGCATCCGTATATTCGAAAGTCGTATCCGGTTCCTCACGCGCTCCGCGATAAAGTATCCAAGGAAATAGATTTCATGTTGCAGGCGGGTATAATAGAACGCTCAAGTAGCCCCTACTGTAATCCGATTCGTATTGTGAGAAAAAAGGACGGAAGAATTAGAATTTGTCTGGATGCCAGATATTTAAATAATGTGATCGAATCAGATAATGAATCGCCGCCACTAATCGGTGAACTCTTGCAGAAACATTATGGGGTCTGCTACATGTCGACAGTCGATTTGGCTAATGGATATTGGCAGATACCATTGTCAAATGATTCTCGGCCATATACAGCCTTTTTGTTCGGTTCAAGCCTGTATCAATTTTGCCGTGTACCATTTGGTCTTAAAACTGCTGGCAGCGGATTCATTAGAGCTTTGAGTCTCGCGCTCGGAAATCGATTTGATTCGTTCTTGACGTATTATATTGACGATTTACTTATTACTTCGAAAACCTTCACAGAACATCTTGAGCACTTAACTTTGATTTTTAATGTGTTACAGAATCAGAATTTTACTTTACGTTTGGATAAATCTAATTTTTGTAGGGAGTCTATTAAGTTTCTTGGCGTAATATTGACCGTGAATGGAATTCGGCCTGATCCTGATAAACTAGATATCATTTGTAATTTTGAAACACCAAAAAAACAAAAAACAATTACAACAATTCCTTGGCATTTGCAACTATTACCGACAATTTAGTATAAAACATGCTACCCTTCTCGATCCATTTCGTGATCTGTTGAAAGGTAAAACAAAATGGGACTGGACGACGTATCATGAGAATGCATACAACGCGTTGAAAAATAATTTTGCTAATGACATTGTTCTGGCACATATTATTCCTGGTATTCCTTTTAAATTGCAAACCGATGCTTCTGGCCGCGGTATATGTGGTATTTTGTATCAAATTGATAATCAAGGAAATTATTATATTGTTTCGTTAGTCAGTCGCTGTCTAAACAGCGCAGAAATGCATTATACAACCACAGAAAAGGAGCTACTAGCGATTGTGTATTCTATCGTAAAGTGTCGAACGTATCTTTTAGGCAATCACTTCGAAATCATTACCGACCATAAAGGTCTATCGTTTCTTAACACAACCAAATTCCATAGCTCACGATTGATCAGATGGAGTATAATTTTAATGAGTTATAATTTTACCGTTCGACATTGTAGTGGCGCGGATAATGTGGTCGCAGATTTTTTTCAGTCGAAATCCGAGGAGGCGCTTTGAAGAGCCTGAATCAGGCAGTCTCGCGATACCAGCCGCTACCGTACGTGACACTTCTGACGATCCTACGATCATGCACGTTAGTGTCCGTTCCGTAAAATATGACTACAATGTATACAGGAGCATAAAACGCGAATTAAGTAAACAAGCTGAGTTGCAACGAGAGGATGCATATTTTGGGGGTCTGCTTTCGAAGTACGAAAAGGGCGATTTAGACGAGTCATATCGATTACATAATGATATTCTTTTTAGAAAAGCACAGTATTTAGGCGTATGGCAAATGATGGTTCCTGAGAGTTTGACTAAGCGAATAATGGGGTTAACTCACGAACAGCTTGCACATCCTGGTGTCTACAAGACGTTATCCTTTCTTAAACAGTATTTTTATTGGAAGGGTATGGATAAAACGGTAAAAGCATATGTTACCTCATGCGACTTGTGTCAACGCGTGAAATCGCTATCGTATTCTATGCAAGGTGAATTTAATATGGTCAGAGCTCGTGCGCCTGGAGAATTAGTTACCGTGGATTTTTATGGTCCATTGCCACCATCCATTGGTGGCGTACAATACCTTTTTGTGTTACTAGATGTGTTCTCGAAGCATGTAAAATTATATCCGATCAAGAAACCGAATACCGCTATTGTCTTGAAGAAGGTGTTTGAGAGCTATATTCCAGACGTAGGAAAACCTATGGGTATTCTCGCCGACAATGGGACACAATTTACGTCTTCTGTATGGAGAAAAAGGTTAGAGAATGAAAATATTAAAGTAGTATTTTCTTCTATTCGTCACCCTCAGAGTAACCCTACTGAGAGAATCAAGAGAGAGTTAGGACAAATGTTTCTTGTGTGCTGATTCTCATACGAAATGGGCTAAGTTTATTCCGAAAATCGAGACCTTGTTGAATTTAACGACCCATCAAAGTACTGGATTGACACCATATGAATTGCACTTTGGCATCCGACCGAAAGACCAGATTGAAGAAATGATATCGTTTCCGAATTCATCCACAAAGTCACATAATGATAAAATTATAATAGCGAATGATCGTTTGTCAAGTTTTGAGCGGAGATTGAAATATCAGAAAAAGGTTTCCAGAGTGACACTTGAAGAAGGTGATCTTGTTTTGCTTCGCGTTCCGTTACCGTCAAAAGCTATCGATCGTGTTACCGCCAAGTTTTTTCATCTGTTTTATGGACCATATGCAATTGCTCAATCATTTAAGAATAATTCTTATAAGTTAGTAGATCCAGAGGATTCATCACGAGTAAAGGGTATCTATAATCGAGCGAGTCTGCGCAAGTATAAGCCACTCACTTAACCAGTATTGTATGTTTTATTGTATTCACATTGTATGGTTGTGTGTAATTGATTAAGTATTGACGAATACACTGCACGAATTGAAATGTTATTATGTAATTCATTTATGCGTGAACGCTTTTTACGAAACACGTTATGTTATCGTGTGGATGAATGAATATCCCATATATTTTGTGTAATTTATTAAGTATTGACGAGTATGCCGTACGAATTGAAATATTGTCATGTACTTCATTTCTGCGTGAACACTTTTACGAAACACATTGTGCTATCGTGTGGACGAATGAATATCCCATATATTGTATGTAATTTGATGGTATAGACGTGTATATTGTAACGTTTCGCCTTCCTTACCTTTTCGAACGCTAACGTTACTTTACCGAATGATTCGGTCCTTTAGGGACTGGCAGAGGAAAGTGGAAAAATTAATAAATAATATGCGCGAAAATTAGGTAAAATTGCGTTTATTCAATGTTTCGTATTCTTCGGAACCCGCTCGTAGCTCCTAAACAGCTGATCGCGCCGTGTTTATCTTTTTTCTACGCGTCGTCGTCTTCGCCGGTCTCGTCTGACTCATACACGCAGTCACACGCCTACACACGTTCGCATACACCTATGTTCGCTCGACGATACTCGGATCCTCGTTTACCCACACAGACGCTCTCACACGCACTCTTCGACTTGCTTTGCACGCACCGATGCTTACTTTCACACACACGGACGCTTGCTCGCACAGATGCTTGCTCACACAGACTCTTGTTCACACAGATTCTCTCACACACACTCTTCGACTTGCTTTGCACGCACCGATGCTTACTTTCACACACACGGACGCTTGCTCGCACAGATGCTTGCTCACACAGACTCTTGTTCACACAGATTCTCTCACACACACTCTTAATATACTGCTTATGCCTAATGGTACGCAAAGGTAATAAAAATAAAGTGATACACCTTACTTTAGGCGACGTTGTGTATGGTATAGCTTCGTATGCCGTAGCACTGTGTCTGTGATCGGCTTTCCCCGCTCACCCTCCGTTTGTTGTCGATCCCTGCTTCGCCGCTTCTCGACACTCGCGAAAGCACTTTTTCAACCCGTGATTTGAAGAGCGTTTTACGTACTTTGAAAATGCCGATTATGCACGAAATTATAACTTTCACGAACTGTGATCTTTAAGAGAAACTCGGAATGCACTATCTTCCCTTGCGTGGGCTTGCTATTTAAATGTTTGTCCCCACCGCTCTTACTTGCGCGCGATCGAAATTCTATTGTCTATTACGCTCCCCTCTCTTAATTATTACATGCGGTTATTGGCCTCGCCGCTGGCCCTGAACTTGTTGGCCATCAAATTCCTATCTCGCCGAATTCCGATCTATTTCGCGTATCTTCCTACCTTGTCTTTCTTAAACGTTTTTTCTATGTTTTCGCGCTCGCGTGCCGATCTCGCGGTGCGTTTACCTCTATAAGTTCTATTTTTAGGATATTCGCGCATTCCTTCGCTTGCGTTTTGGAGATTAGTAATGCTATGTGGTTTTCCTTATTATTTATTGTATTTTAATCATCGATTCAGCTATACCGTATCAACGTCCCCCAAAATAAAAATTTGTTTTTTGTTTTTACCTTTTCATATTTTTATTTTAAAAAAATTTTCTAGTCTAGTTGTATGCCGAGCTCTTCCTCCAACGCCTCTCGCTCTGCTCGCCACGCATTGAAATGCATCCTCGCGACACTCCCCAGGTTGCAGAAGAATCTTCCTCGTCGATACCCCACTTCGGTGGGGATTGGGATTAGCGTCGCTAGTTCGTCTCCTCTCGGCCTCATGTCTAACCAGATCCGTTGTCCCCTAAGCTCTTGTTCGACGAACCATTGTTCGTGGATGCTCCATCCCCTCCTTCCGCTCGGTCGTACCCCTCGCAGGGCGATAATTACCGCGAGGGCCCGTATCCCGGCGTACGCGCTTGGCAGGAGGTATAGGTGTTCGTGCCTCCTGCATACCACCTGGCACACGTCCACTAGGAACACCCACGTTTTTCCATGCGCCTCACATTGTACCATTGCTCTTTCTAATCTCCCATGGTATCGCACGACGCATGGGGTTCCTTCTCGCACTTGTCCTTCCGGTATTGGAATTAGTCGGTTGCTTCCCTCCAGTGTTCTTTGTAGGCCCTCTTGGAGGAAGCGGTACGCTCCCTCATCTTCCCTTCTCCTCACCGCGATCCTTCGGGGAGTGAGGACGCGTATCGCCCGCCCCGTTTGAATTCTCCACAATTGTCTTCTCTCGTGGAGTACCGGGATGCTCCTGGGGAGTATGCTTACGGGGTATGGTGCCCATAAAGGCCCCGCTCGTCCCGTTCGTTCACGTGCCTCGCAAAACCGTATCACGTTCATTATTATTACTCTCAGAAATTTAATGCTCGGTGTATCGTAGCTAATTGCCTACTGTGCCTTTTTCGGTACTTTTTACCTCCCTCTCCTGCTCTCGGTGACTTTGTTAGGCTCGTTAGAAGTCATATTTTCTCTACGTTGTCACGTTGTCGTTGTTTTTTGTATGTTTTCCGTCCTTTTCTATTTCTCGTAGATCTATCTCCTTCTCTGTTCCTCTTGTTACCGCTTCGACGCTCGCTTTCTTTGTCGCTTCTTTCTCGTCGCTCTCTTTCTCTCCTAACTCTTTTCCATCGCTCTCTTTCTTTCTTATTTCTTTTCGATGATATAATTTCATCTTGTTCGCGTGGAATCTTCCCCTCTCCTTCCCCGTCGTAGGCTCTCTTATGACAAAGGTAGCTGCGCCGATTTTATTTTCAAGCACGTACGGTCCTTCGTACAGTGCGAGAAATTTCGCGATTTTTTTATTAGCCGGATCGGACACGTTACACGCCTTGACTAATACCCAGTCTCCTACTTTAAAATCGGTTAATTTATGCGTCTTATTAAAATGCTCCGCGCGCTTCTTTCCTTTCCTTCGAATTCTTTCTCTCGCGAGCATTAATTTTTCTTCCCATGGTGGCTCCTTATTTTCCGCGTGTCCCGGTATCCAAGCCGTCCATGCTCTTTGTGGTTTTTCTCCTTTGTGGAGTTCCACTGGCGTTAATTCAGTCGTCTCGTGGTGAACTTCGTTGATGCACTTCTCCACGATGGGTATCCACTCTTTCCAATTCGTGTGCTTATCTCCCACGAACGTTCGAAAAAATCGTCCGAGCTCCCGATTTACCCGTTCCACGATGTTTCCCTGCGGATGCCTGATGGATGAGAACACCGGCTGTACGTTCTCTTGCTTCAATTTCGCTAGCCATTTTTTCGATGTGAATTGCGTCCCGTGATCGAACTGAATGCGTTTTGGTTTCCCATGATTTGGGATATAATGGCCAAAAATACTTCTTATAGTGGCTTCCGCGTCCGCTTTTCGTAACGGATACAATGCAACGAATTTGCTGAATGCATCGATGGTTACAAGAATATGCTTGAACCCTCCTTTCGTCGCTAGTAGCGGTCCGTAAAAGTCGATGGACAGCAATTCACGTGGTCCCTCCATCACGATATTCTGCATCTCTGCGTAGCTTTCCTGGTTTGTGACTTTACTCCTTTGACATATATCGCATGTTCGAATCGTTTTCGCGATCTTCTTAAGTAGTTTTGGAATGAATAAGTCTTCAGAAATTATTTTATAACATTTGTAAGTTCCAACGTGTCCGTATACTCGGTGGCAATCCTCGATGAGAGTTTCTTCTATTTCTTCCGGTATAACGATTTTCCATACATTTTGTCCACATTGCTTGTATAGCAGATTTTGGAAGAGACTGTACTTATCGTTTTGCGCGTTCGGTAGTTTTTCTAGCGCCTTTCGTATATCGCTCAACCGTTCGTCCGCTTTCTGTTTATTTTCGATGTCCGCGAAATAGTCTGTCAAAGTCGTCGATGGTTTCTCTGCGATGATGTGCGCTATTATTACTTCTCCATCTCTGGTGTCACCTTCGCCACGTGGAATTCTGCTGAGCGCGTCCGCGACTTTGTTTTCTCTGCCTGGACAATGCTCTATTTCCATATCATATTCTTGTATGATGATCGCCCACCGCATAAGTCTTGCGCTTGTGAACCGACACGTTTTCAGAAACGTTAACCCTTTATGATCCGTTCGAATGATGACTTTTGTCCCGATTAGATATGAGCGAAATTTTTGCAGCGCCCATACTATCGCGAGAAGCTCTTTTTCCGTCGTGTAATATCGTTTTTCCGCTCCCTTCAATGTCCGGCTCGCAAACGCTATTACTCCCATCCGCCCTTGTTCGTCCTTTTGCGCGAGCTCCGCTCCGAGCGCGAATTCACTCGCGTCCGTGTGTAAGTAATACGGTTTACGAGGATCGGGATGTTTTAAGACGACGGTCTCTAAGAAGAGACTTTTCACCCTTTCGAAAGCCTTCGTCCTTTCTTCACTCCACTCGAATTTGCTGTCCTTCTTGATCATTTCTAGTAGCGGTACGATCTCGTGTGCATGCCTTTGCGTGAACTTTGTGTAAAAATTTATTAATCCTAAGAAACCTCGCAGTTGTTTAATGTTCTTCGGTCTCGGGTAATTTCGTATCGCCTCCGTTTTTTCGATCTGTGGTTGTATTCCTTCTGTTGTTAGAACGTGACCTAAGAAGTTTACTTCCTTTTGGAAGAATTTCGACTTCTTTAAGTTAAGAGTGACGTTCATTACTCGCAATCTTTCGAATAATTTCCGCAGATGTGTCATATGTTCTTGTGCGCTCGATGACATGCATAGGAGGTCGTCGACGAAGTTAAGAACATTGTCCCCCAGACCTTTTAATACGTGCGCTAATCCTCTTATTAGGCTCGCACTGCTGGTTTTTAATCCGAACGGCGTTACGCGAAATTCATAACACTGTCCGTTGTGAAGAAATGCAGTATATTTTCTTGATTCCGGAGTAAGTGGTATTTGCCAGAAACTACTGACCATGTCTAAACTTGACATTATTTTAGCTCTTCCACATTGCTGGAATATCGTTTCCGGCGGCACGGGACACTCGTGATCCGGTAATAGGATTTTATTTAATTGTCGCGCGTCGAGACATAATCTTATCCGTCCGTCCTTTTTTATTACCGTTACGAGCGGATTCACGTATGGGCTGTTCGATCGCTGTATAATCCCTTGCTCCAACATCTTCTCGATTTCTTGGCTTACCCGTTCCCGATACGCCATAGGAATCGGGTATGACCGATGAATATACGCCGTTTTGTCGCTCACCTCCAACTTATGTGAATAAACCTCGATTCTCCCAGGTCGGTCGCTGAACACATCCTTGAACTGCCATAACAAACTTCGAAAATTTTCCTTCTCCTCAGTGGTAAGCCCCTTACACTCCTCCGCCTTAACCCTTATCTCCTCCGCCTTCCTCCGCATCTCCTCTTCTTTCGAGTTCGGCTCTGGGACGCCCCGCTTTGGGCCCGTCCCCCCGAACTCCTCCACTACTTCTATCCTCCCTTCTTCTTTTAACTCCTCCAAGCTTTCCACCTTCACCTCGTCTTCCTTTTCCCCGTCGCTTACTCTTACCACTCCTTTTCTCATGTCGATATGGCTGCTCAAGTGTGACAAACTGTCCATTCCCAGGATGCACGGTCTCACTAAGTTCGGTATTATCAAAAACGTCAAGTTCGTTTCGATGCTCCCAATCTTCGTCGTTGCCATTAGTTGCTTTTTTATGAATGCTGATTTCCTGCCCGTCGCGCCCACCACTCTCATTGTCCTTGTCGGTAGCGTGGGACATTTTCCCCACCTGTCTTTATTTTCTTCGTATTTTTCCTCGGCGATACACGTTACTTCGCTTCCCGTATCTACAAGCGCTTTAACTTCTCTTCCTTCGATGTTTATGTTGATGATAGGGCATTGCCCTCTCGTGTTCGCCTGCATACCTCTCTCTCCTTCTCCTTTTTTCTCTCGCGTGACGAGATTTATCTCTGTCCCGCATTCCTTTTTCCGCACACTAATTTCTGTTGTTGTTTTGCTTGCCGTTTCCGTCTTAGTTTTCCGTGTCGTACTATCGCATGTGTGCGTGGGCCTTATGTGCGGTACGACACTTCGGCGTTTCCCCATTCCGAAGTCGGGATGATGTGTGCGTCTGCCGAGCTTGTTTTCGTATTTTGGTCCGTTGAACTTGTTTCGCCGACCATCGCGTTTACTTGCGGCGGTCTCGTTGACCATCCTCGCTCCCCGTCCCGTCTTACATTTGACGTACTATTCCCTCCTCGATTCGCTATTGGAGTCGAGTGATTCGTCGGTGGTGCTGCGAAGGTTTGTCCTCCGAATCTCCGTGAAGGTACGTTCGGCGCTTGAGTTGGCGGTCCCCGTTGCGCGTTCACGGGTCGCTTCAGGTCATGTCTCTCCAAGATCCTGATTAACCCTTCCACGTTCGTGACTCCTTTCAGGATGATTTCATCCCGAATCTCCGGTGTGAAATGCGCCGCTAATGCCTCCACGACTTCCTCCTCGCCGATCCGCGGAGTGAGGTCATATGCACTCGCACACAGTCGCGAGGCATACTCAACTCTCGTCGTATTCGCCCGCTCTTCGTAAAATCCGTTGTTAAGATGTCTCCGTATTCTCACCTGCTGTTCCCGGCTCCAGAAACGCTCAGTGAACTTTTGGGCGAACTCTTCGAAAGTTCTTATTCGTCCCTCTACGATGTTCCACCAGTCTCGAGCCGTGCGTGTTAAACTTTGTTCTACCACGAACTTAAATTCGTGATCGCCTATCCGCGCGGCCTGGCAATAGTTTTCTATCTCCCGGAGATATTTCATTGGCCGTTCTCGTCCGGACCCGTCAAAATTTGGCGGTGTCCTCCGTAAAGCCATCTCCCGGATGTTCGAGTGTGTTCCGATGTTTGTATCTCTCGTCGTTTCCGGATGCGTCTCCCGTGCGCTTCGCATCTCTTCGATGCTTCTTCTGAGCGTCTCCATTTCCCTGCGATAGTCGTCCACGGAGTTCCTTGTTTCTCGAAAACTCCTTGCCACCTCGTCGACGATGTTTTCGTTCTCGGCGACCCTTCTGCCGAGTTCTTCTATGGCCCTTTTGACGGGGCCGAGGACGATGCGCACGGTTTCGGTGTGCCCTTCCAACGTCCGCGAGATATTCTGTGCCATGGCGTCGGACCACTCGTCGAATTTCTCTTCCATCTTCTGCTCTAAATCTTTTACCTTTCGGTCGATTTTTGCGTTAATTCTCTCGCATTGGCGTCCCATTTCTTTTATTGCTTCTAATACTTCCACCATCGACACGGTGCTTTGCTGCGGATCCCTGTCGTCATCTTCCGTTGCCGTTTCCTCGATGATGATCTCCTCTTGACGCGTCGGTGGTCGTCGAGTCATTTCTTCTGCCCCTGCATGGGCGAGCTCCTCCGCGAGCGTCACACTCCGTCGGGTACTTGCCGCCGGTGGTACCGAAAACGTGAATTCATGGTGGTCGCCTGTCGCGAGCGTGCCCACTCCCGTATCTGACACCGTGCTGCACGATTCTTTTTCCGCCATGGTTGTTTTTAACGTTTTCTCGCACTTTTCGCAACTGCCAGCCCCACGTTGGGCGCCAAATGTAACGTTTCGCCTTCCTTACCTTTTCGAACGCTAACGTTACTTTACCGAATGATTCGGTCCTTTAGGGACTGGCAGAGGAAAGTGGAAAAATTAATAAATAATATGCGCGAAAATTAGGTAAAATTGCGTTTATTCAATGTTTCGTATTCTTCGGAACCCGCTCGTAGCTCCTAAACAGCTGATCGCGCCGTGTTTATCTTTTTTCTACGCGTCGTCGTCTTCGCCGGTCTCGTCTGACTCATACACGCAGTCACACGCCTACACACGTTCGCATACACCTATGTTCGCTCGACGATACTCGGATCCTCGTTTACCCACACAGACGCTCTCACACGCACTCTTCGACTTGCTTTGCACGCACCGATGCTTACTTTCACACACACGGACGCTTGCTCGCACAGATGCTTGCTCACACAGACTCTTGTTCACACAGATTCTCTCACACACACTCTTCGACTTGCTTTGCACGCACCGATGCTTACTTTCACACACACGGACGCTTGCTCGCACAGATGCTTGCTCACACAGACTCCTGTTCACACAGATTCTCTCACACACACTCTTAATATACTGCTTATGCCTAATGGTACGCAAAGGTAATAAAAATAAAGTGATACACCTTACTTTAGGCGACGTTGTGTATGGTATAGCTTCGTATGCCGTAGCACTGTGTCTGTGATCGGCTTTCCCCGCTCACCCTCCGTTTGTTGTCGATCCCTGCTTCGCCGCTTCTCGACACTCGCGAAAGCACTTTTTCAACCCGTGATTTGAAGAGCGTTTTACGTACTTTGAAAATGCCGATTATGCACGAAATTATAACTTTCACGAACTGTGATCTTTAAGAGAAACTCGGAATGCACTATCTTCCCTTGCGTGGGCTTGCTATTTAAATGTTTGTCCCCACCGCTCTTACTTGCGCGCGATCGAAATTCTATTGTCTATTACGCTCCCCTCTCTTAATTATTACATGCGGTTATTGGCCTCGCCGCTGGCCCTGAACTTGTTGGCCATCAAATTCCTATCTCGCCGAATTCCGATCTATTTCGCGTATCTTCCTACCTTGTCTTTCTTAAACGTTTTTTCTATGTTTTCGCGCTCGCGTGCCGATCTCGCGGTGCGTTTACCTCTATAAGTTCTATTTTTAGGATATTCGCGCATTCCTTCGCTTGCGTTTTGGAGATTAGTAATGCTATGTGGTTTTCCTTATTATTTATTGTATTTTAATCATCGATTCAGCTATACCGTATCAATATTGTATAACGTAAGTGTTATTATGTATTTTATAAGCGCATACACACTTTATAAAATAAGAGGGATGATGTAACGAGGCGTCATCTATGAGAGACACGGCAAGGCATTAATGAGTGAAAGGGAGGGAGAAGATTAAGGAAGCAGATCGCATTACTCACTCGCAATCGAAACACGCTCGAAGTCAGTTCGAAATCATATCTATATTGTAACGTATCGCCTTTCTTACCTTTTTATTTCTACGTTACTTTTTCTCTTCGTTCGGTCTTTTTAGGACTGGCAGTGGAAATGGATAAAGAATAAAATGATTCCCGTGCAATTGCTCTTTAATTACGTTTATTTAAAGCTATTGTTGGTGTTTACTTCGATCAGCAGTCGTCCGTGAACAGCTGATCGCGCTCGCGATGTTTTCGTACGCCGGCGAACTCGTCGTCACTCTCGTTCCTCACACACGCACACACACTCTCTCTGATCCGTCGCTCACGCATACACTTAGCCTATGCCTTATATTACTGGGATTTAGGATGTACACAAGAATTGTTGACACTTATCTGAGGGGACTTTGTAACGCTGTCACGCTTTTGTTTCCTAATTGGATCAACAGCTACCTCGCTATTGATTTCCCTGGCGCCGACACACGCGTCTAAATGATTTTAAATCAAACACTTTCTGCACACTCCGAAATTTAAGATTGAACGCAACACTATAACTTTTTGAAACTCTGAGAAACTCTCGGTCTCGAGCTATTCGTTTCTCCGGTTTATAAAGGGCTATTCCCACTCTTACCTCATCTCGCGAGATTTGAATTATATTATCTAATTGGGTCCCCCTCGTGTGAACCTTTCGTCGCGCGCCGCTGGCTTCGCGCGGCCCTGAACCTGCCGATCGACATCGGCACGCGTCGTCTCCGATCGGGTTTCCTCGTTCCTACCCGTCTTAATTTCTTTCGCCGTTTCTTGCTTGTTGACGACTTTTCGCGTTCTAAATTTAGCTTGCTTCCCGTTTCTTATACTACCTATGATTTATTGTTTGATCAATCGAATTTCCTAGCTTGTCTATTTCTATTTCTATTGTTATCTTTTTAATATTAATTATTCTAACCTCATTTCATGCGTTACGTTACAATGTCCCCCCATAATAATTTTAATCTTTATTTTATAAAATTAAATTTATTATACGTTTTGTTTTACTCCTCTGTGTCGGAGTCTTCCTCCCACTCGTCCTCCTCCATCCTCCACTGCCGGATTTGTCTTTGCAGGGCGTTCCCCACGTTGTTGAGGATCCCATCCTCGCGTACTCCCACGACCGCCTTGATCGGGATGGCGTCTTCCTCTTCTCCCTCGATGGTTCGGAGGTCCATGACGATCTTCCTACTGAGGATTTTTCCTGCTACAAACTCCACTTCCCTCTCGGTCCATCGTCGTCCTCCCATGGGCTCCACGTCCCGTAGTGCGATGAGCGCTGCTAGAGCCCGGAGTGCAGCCAGTCTGTGCGGCATGAAGTACAGGTCCCCGTGTCTTCTCCGGATGACCTGGCAGGCGTCCATTAGAAACACGCAACACCTCGTTGCGCCCACGCATTCCACCTGGCCACGCTCCACCCGCCCGTGGTACAGCGTCAAGCACGGCGTTCCTGGCTTCAGCAATAGGCCGGGAATCGGTGTCTTGCTGCCTGGTTTCCTGATGTGGCGCTCCAAAACTGGTTGCAGTCGCTCGTAGAGTATCTCGTCCCCTCTCGTTCGGACCGCGATTCTTCGCGGGGTGATAACCCGTATAACCATCCCGGCTTGGATTCTTTTTAGTTTCCCCCGGTCGTGCCGTAAGGGAATGCTTCTCGGGATTAGGTTCACTTTGAACGGCACCCATGGCCATTCAGCTCTCCCATCTCTCTGTCTTGCCTCGATGAATTTCAGCACCGACATTTCTTCTTTTCCACACTCACTGCTGTTTGGCTACTTTCGCTTGCTCTGATCGCTTTCGCTAATCGTATCGAACTGTGGGATTTTCGGTTGCGATTCCTCCCTCCTTTTGGCTAATTTTGACTTTATTATTGTCCTTAGCGGTCGTATCTTCCCGCGGGATTTTGGCCGTTGGAGGTTTCTCGATCGTCTCCTCCTTGTCTTTCTTACTCGTTGTTATTGTTATCTCTTTCTTACTCGTTGCCTTTTCGTCGCCAACGTTCCTCCTTAGCTCTTCCTTGCGGTGGTAAACTTTCATGTTATTCGCATGAAATCTCCCCCGCTCCTTCCCTGTCGTCGGGTCTCTTATAATGAACGTTGCCGCTCCGATTTGATTCTCGAGGACGTATGGCCCTTCGTAGAGCGCGAAAAATTTCGCGATCTTTTTGTTCGCCGGATCGGACACATTGCAAGCCTTTACCAGTACCCAATCTCCTACTTTGAACTCCGTGAGTTTATGTGTTTTGTTGAATCTTTCCGCGCGTTTCCTTCCCTTCTTTCCTATTCTTTCTCGCGCGAGCATCAACTTTTCCTCCCATGGCGGTTCCTTGTTTTTCTTGTGTCCTGGTATCCACGCCGTCCATGCCCTTGGTGGTTTCTCTCCTTTGTGGAGCTCTATCGGTGTCAACTCGGTTGTCTCGTGGTGTACTTCGTTTACGCATTTCTCTACGATGGGTATCCATTCCTTCCAATTCGTGTGTTTTTCTCCCAGGAAAGTTCGAAAAAATCGTCCGAGCTCCCTATTCACTCGCTCCACGATATTTCCTTGAGGATGTCGGATGGATGAAAACACCGGCTGTATGTCTTCTTGTTTTAATTTCGCTAGCCATTTTTTTGATGTAAACTGTGTCCCGTGATCGAACTGAATCCTCTTCGGTTTTCCATGATTCGGGATGTAGTGTCCAAAGATGCTTCTAATTGTCGCGGCGGCGTCCGCTTTCCGCAGAGGATATAGCGCGACGTACTTGCTAAACGCGTCTATTGTTACGAGTATGTGTTTATAACCTCCCTTGGTCGTCGGTAGCGGGCCATAAAAATCTATCGAGAGAAGCTCGTGCGGTCCTTCCATCACGATATTCTGCATTGCCGCGTAACTCTCCTGGTTTGCTACCTTACTTCTTTGGCATATATCGCACGTTTTGATAGTTCTCGCTATTTTCTTCAGCAGTTTCGGAACAAATAGATCTTCGGAGATTATTTTGTAGCATTTGTACGTTCCCACGTGGCCGTACGTTCGATGGCAATCTTCGATGAGCGTTTCCTCGATTTCCTCCGGTATTACGAGTTTCCATATATTTTGCCCACATTGTTTGTACAGCAAATTTTGGAACAGACTGTATTTGTCATTTTGCGCGCTCGGTAGTTTTTCTAACGCCGTTCGTATCCCGTTTAAACGTCCGTCTTTCTTTTGTTTATTCGCCATGTCCTCGAAATATTTGGCCAGCGTCGATGACGGTTTCTCGGCAAGGATGCTCGCTATTATGACATCTCCCTCCCGCGTCTCGCCCTCCTCGCACGGGATTCGGCTTAACGTGTCTGCGACCTTATTTTCTTTTCCCGGGCAGTATTCGATATCGATATCGTACTCCTGTATCGCGATAGCCCATCGCATTAGTCTCGCACTCGTGAATCTGCATGTTTTGAGGAACGTTAATCCCTTATGGTCCGTCCTAATTATGACCTTTGTTCCAATGAGATATGATCGAAACTTTTGCAACGCCCACACGATCGCGAGGAGCTCCCTTTCAGTGGTGTAATACCTCACCTCCGCTCCCTTTAGTGTCCTGCTGGCGAACGCTACGACTCCCATATGTCCTTGTTCGTCCTTTTGCGCCAGCTCCGCTCCTAACGCAAATTCACTCGCGTCCGTATGCAGATAGAACGGCTTTTGTGGGTCGGGGTGCCTTAAGACAACGGTTTCCAAGAAAAGTGTTTTCACTTTTTCGAACGCGTTTTTTCTTTCCTCCGTCCACTCCCATTTGTTCCCTTTCTTGAGCATCCCGAGAAGCGGCGTAATTTCCTGCGCGTGTTTGTTCGTGAATTTGGTATAGAAGTTTATCAGTCCCAAAAATCCGCGGAGTTGCTTGATGTTTTTCGGCCGTGGATATTTCCGTATAGCCTCCGTCTTTTCGATTTGCGGACGTATTCCTTCCGTGGTCAGAACGTGTCCCAAAAAGTCGACTTCTTGTCGGAAGAACTTCGATTTTCTTAACTTCAATGTTACATTCATTTCGCGTAGCCTCTCGAATAACTTCCGTAAGTTCTCCAGGTGTTCTTGCGTGTTTTCGGATACGCACAGAATGTCGTCCACGAAATTGAGGATCCTGTCTCCTAATCCCTTTAGTACGTGTGCGAGTCCCCTTATCAAGCTTGCGCTGCTTGTTTTTAATCCGAAGGGTGTGACCCGGAACTCGTAACATTGTCCGTTATGTAAGAATGCCGTGTATTTTCGCGATTCAGGCGTTAAGGGAACTTGCCAGAAACTGCTTACCATGTCGAGGCTGGACATGACCTTCGCCCGTCCACATTGTTGGAAAAGCGTTTCCAACGGTACTGGGCACTCGTGGTCCGGCAGCAGGATTTTGTTAAGTTGTCGCGCATCCAGGCACAGTCTTATACTTCCGTCTTTCTTAATTACCGTCACTAGCGGATTGATGTATGGGCTGCTTGACCTCTGTATCACGCCTTGCTCCATCATTTTCTCGATTTCCTTGTTTACTCTTTTCCGATACGCCATCGGAATCGGGTACGATCGGTGTATGTACGCCGTCTCATCACTTACTTCAAGCTTATGTTCGTACACCCACATCCTCCCAGGTCGGTCACTAAACACATCCTTAAATTGCCATAATAAATCCTGAAAACTCTCCTTCTCCTTCGTGGTAAGTCCCTGACACTCCTCCGCCTTTTCCCTTATCTCTTCCATCTTCCTTCGCATCTCCTCTTCTCTCGAGTTCGCCTCTGGGACGCCACGCTTTGGGCCCGTCCCCCTGAACTCTTCTATTACTTCTACTCTCTTTTCGTCCTTCGATTCTTCCACGCTTTCCACCCTAACCTCGTCTTCTTTCTCCCCGTCGCTTACCCTCACCACTCCTTTCCTCATTTCTATATGGCTGTTTAAGTGTGTTAGACTGTCCGTTCCTAGGATTCACGGTCTCACTAAGTTCAGTATTATTAAAAATATTAATTCCGTTTCGATACTTCCAATCGTTGTATTCGCCATCAATTGCTTTTTTATCAGTGCTGACTTTCTTCCTGTTGCGCCCACCACTCTTATCGTTCTTGTCGGGATCGTAGGACATTTTCCCCACCTGTCTTTATTTTTCTCATATTCGTCCTCGGCGATACACGTCACTTCGCTTCCCGTATCCACTAGTGCTTTAATTTTCCTTCCTTCGATGTTTATTGTGATTATCGGGCATTGCCCTCTCGTGTTTACCTGTTTGTTTCTATTTCCTTCTCCTTTTTCTTCTCGCGTCACCAGATTAATCTCTGGCGCGCACTTTTTCTTTCGCACACTATTTCCTCTAGTTGTTTCGTTTGCCGTTTCCGTCTTCGTTTTTCGTGTCGTACAGTCGCATGTGTGCGTTGGCTCTAGGTGCGGTACGTCACTTCGGCGTTTCCCCACTGTGAAGTCGGGATGATATGCGCGTCCACCGTGTTGGTTCTTACGTTCTGTTCCGTTTGACTTTCTTCGCCGACCATTGCATTTACTTGAGGTGGCCTCGCCGCCCATCCTCTATCTCCTTCTCGTCTCGCGTTCGGAATATTATTTCCTCCTCGGTTTGCTACCGGCGTGGAGTGACTCGTCGGCGGTGCGTTGAACGCTTGGCCGCCGAATCTCCGTGGAGGTGCGTTCGGCGTTTGTGTTGGCGGTCCCCGCTGCGCGTTTACTGCTCGCTTAAGATCGTGTCTTTCGAGAATTCTTATCAACCCTTCCACGTTCGTCACCCCTTTTAGGAGGATTTAGTCCCGGATTTCCGGGGCGAAGTGTGCCGCTAGTGCTTCCACGACTTCTTCTTCGCTAATACGCGGTGTAAGGTCGTATGCACTCGCGCAAAGTCGCGACGCGTATTCGACTCTCGTCGTGTTCGCTCGTTCTTCGTAAAATCCGTTGTTTAGGTGCCTCCGAATTCGCACTTGCTGCTCTCGACTCCAAAAACGCTCCGTAAATTTGTGCGCGAATTCGTCGAAGGTCCTTATTCTTCCCTCCACGATATTCCACCAGTCCCTTGCTGTGCGTGTGAGGCTTTGTTCCACCACGAACTTAAATTCACTATCGTGGATACGTGCTGCTTGGCAGTAATTCTCAATTTCTCGGAGGTATTTCATCGGCCTCTCCCGTCCTGATCCATCAAAGTTCGGTGGCGTTCTTCTCAGTGCCATCTCCCGAATATTCGACTGTGTCCCGGCGTGCGCCTCCCTTGATATTTCCGGATGAATTTCCCGTGAGTTCCTTACTTCCTCGATGCTTCTTCGCAGTGTCTCCATTTCCCTGCGATAGTCGTCCACGGTATTCCGTGTGTCCCGGAAGCTCCTTGCTACCTCGTCGACGATGTTTTCGTTCTCAGTGACCCTCCTACCTAGTTCTTCGATCGCCCTTTTTACCGGGCCGAGGACGATGCGCACAGTCTCCGTATGCCCTTCCAATGTCTTCGAAATGTTTCTTGCCATTGCGTCTGACCAGTCATCGAATTTTTCTTCCATCTTCTTTTCCAATTCCCTCACCTTTCGATCGATCTTTAAGTTGATCCTTTCGCACTGAAGGCCCATTTCCTTGATCGCCTCCAAGACCTCGGCCATCGATACGTTGCTTTGTGGAGGAGTCCTGTCGTCCTCTTCTGTTGTCGTCTCTTCCAATATGACCTCCTCTTGACGTGGCTGTGGCCCCCGAATCATTTCTTCAGCTCCGGCGTCCGTTAGTTCCTCCGCGAGTGTCGCACTTCTTCGCGTACTCACCGCTGGAGGCACCGAGAAGGTGAACTCATGGGCTCACTTGTTTCGAGCGTACCTATCCCCGTCTCTGACACCGTGCTACGCGATTCTTTGTCTGCCATGGTTTTTCTTTGCACTTTTCCACACTTTTCAACACTTTTCAACACTTTTCGCAACTGCCAGCCCCACGTTGGGCGCCAATTGTAACGTATCGCCTTTCTTACCTTTTTTTCGGTACGCTACTTTTTCTCCTCGTTCGGTCTTTTTGGGACTGGCAGTGGAAAGTGGGAAGAAAATGAAATGAATTCCGCGAAATATCCCTTTAATTGCGTTTTATTCAAAGCCTTTTAATGCCTTTGTTATTATCGGCGCTCGAACAGCTGATCGCTCCCGGTTTTGTTTATATTTCGTCGTTCTCGCTTTTCACACATACACACACTCTCTCAGATACGCGGCTCACACATACTCTTAGCCTATGCCTTATATTACTGGGATTTAGGATGTATACAAGAATTGTTGACACTTATCTGGGGAGACTTTGTAACGATGTCACGCTTTTGTTTCCTAATTGGATCAACAGCTACCTCGCTTTTGATTGCCCTGGCGCCGACACACGCGTCTAAATGATTTTAAATCACACTTTCTGCACACTCCGAAATTTAAGATTTACCGCAACACTATAACTTTTTGAACTCTGAGAAACTCTCGGGGTCTCGAGCTATGCGTTCCTTCGCTATATAAAGGGCTCTTCCCACTCTTTCCTCATCTCGAGAGATTCGAATTTTTATTTTCTAATTGGGTCCCCCCCGTGTGCACCTTCCGTCGCGCGCCGCTGGCCTCGCTCGGCCCTGAACTTGCCGATCGACATCGGCACGCGCCGTCACCGCTCGGGCTTCCTCGTTTCTAACCGTCTTAATTTCTTCTACCATTTCTTTCTTGTTGACGACTTTTCGAAATCTAAATTTAGCCTGCCTCCCGTTTCTTATATTACCTATGCTCTATTGTCCGATTAATCGACTATCCTAGCTTGCCTATTTCTATTTCTTTTTAATTTTAATTATTTTAACCTATGATACCCAAGCGTTACGTTACAAAACGGACAAGAGTTCCAGTAAGTAAAAATATCTTCGTTTCTCTGTAATCTTGGTTCTGATATATAGGTTTGGACAGTTTGCTTAACTTGTAATTGGTGATCATTATCATCCACAGCAGAAGTTTGTAATAACTGACAAGTAGATTTGTCATGGGCATCCCATAGCCCTTCTTCTTTTTCAAATAGGGACGTGGCGTTCGATGAAGAAGACAAAATCTCATTAGAAGGACTGCTTTGACTTATTGTTTCCATCACATCGTTTGTGCACGATTTCAAAAAATTTGCAATTTCCTTTATGGCAATATCAACCTCATCAGAATTCAGATATGTACTTTTAAATCTTGGATCTAATAGTGTTGCAGTAATTAGTGCAGGATGACCGTTGACGTATTCAAATCGTCGATTCATGGATTCGTGTAGTTGCGTCTTCATGTTTCTCATTTCTTCACTTTCATTTTCATGTCTAGTCTGCAACTTTCGATTTAATAATGATATCAAAGGAATTATAATAGATATGCAGGCGTTATCAAAAGACAGATCGAGTGTAGCTTCGTAAAAAAATTTCAACACATCTGCAACATTTTTCATAAGTTCCCAGTCCGATGGAGAAAGAGTGTCAATACCGCCATGCTCCACGCCGTATAAATTCACAGCCGTTTTCTGTTCAAGCAATCTTTGCAACATATTATATGTGCTGTTCCACCTCACTTCAATGTCTTGAATCAAAGAATGCGTCGGTAATCCACATTGTTTTTCACATTCAGTCAATTTCCTAGAACCTTGTTCGCTTCGTCTAAAATGTCCTACTATTTTTCGGCAAGTTTTAATTACTTTTTCGTTTTTCGTCTCTGTGAACAATGCATCTTTTCTTACCAATTGCAATAAGTGCGCCATGCAACCTAAAGATTCGTATCGATCACGCATGGCACAAATCATATTTGCTGCATTATCACGCAAAACAAGAAATAGTTTATCATTGATGTTCCATTTATTAATCATCTCCCGTAATTTTTCTTCAATATACACACCAGTGTGATCTTTTTTAAGTACTTCTGCCCCCAGTATGACTTTTAGGCGTTGCGGTCCAATAATAAAATGGCCAGTGAGGCTTAGGAGTGAGCATGTTTCAGCAGAATTTGTCCATATATCAGTAGTCACACTTATCCATTCACATTTGGCAATCAGATCTTGTACCTTTTTTGTAACTTTCTCATAAGTTTGCGGCATCAAAGTAGTTCTGAAATATTTTTCTGACTTTAAATTATACTTTTGAGGAGCACGTGGATCTGTTAAATTGAGCCGTTTGAATGCCTCTCCTTCCACTAAAGAATACGGCAGCATATCAACAATAATTAAGTCCATGATGCATTTGTCTATCCTGCGTGATATGTCATGATCATCTGGCCACTTTAATGATTTTAAAGCATTCGCCTGCGTAATGTACGGGATTGTGGTCTGCACAAGGTTTGCACTGTTGCTAGTCCCTTCAAGTGAGTTTATCGAATCATTTCTCTTTAATTTATTTTGTAATTTATAGTCCACAATATCCGATTTGCGTTTTAAATATGCGTCTAAATATTGCTTATGTTCCGTTTCATGAAATTTTGACAGATGCAGCTTAAGACCATGAATTGTTTGTTTTCTAGGTTCAGAACTTCCTAAGGAATATAATTTTTTGCACTGTTTGCATATAGCTTTCGACAAATCTGTAGAACATTTATCGTAATATTGCCAAATAGGATTCATTTTATTTCATTAATTAGTTATTACTCAATCAGTACTCGAATTCTAAAACAAAAAAAATAGTATTTCATATTACGTCGTTTCTAATAAATAAACAGTTAATTAATAAATAAATAGTTGATATTGATCATTTTCTACATTTAGCATGAATTTTTAATAATCTGCCTCGACATATACATCATTTCAACAAAAACATTAAATCTATATTTCATTCAACTACGTAGGTACGTATTATAATTTTCGTCAAAAAATGATTGCTATTTTTATTACATTATACCAAATTATTTTAGCCGAAAAGTTACGTAGATAGGTACTATACAGACTAATCTACTCATTTCAACAAACTTGATGTGGGTACTTATCTATTTTTATAGTTTTTAGAATTTGTTTTAAATAAACAAAACAGTTGGGTTTTCATAATGTATATCATGCAAATTACAGATTGTTTTCAAAGCTTTATTAGATAAGAGACATGTTAGGTTTGTTTGCATTTTATTTTTATTTCGGACAGAATATAGATAGATACAATACAATACTTTACCTTGATTGATTGTTAGTCAAGAAATATTCAGAACAATAATAAAATAACACTTACCTGATTGAAAATTATAACCTCTAAATTGTTGAATGCACACCGCAACGCAGAACAAACAATGTACGACAATTAGCACAGACGCGAGGGGAAGCCGACAAGAAACAAACAATGCACGACAGTTTTTACCGCCGCGCGCCGCTCCACTATGCTGATCGCTCCCGAACGCCGCGCGGAAGCTCACGAACCTAGTTTCGGTTTCGATCCTAGTTTCAGCAAATTTTCTGCACAAACCGAAATTAAACCGAAACTCTTATTTAACGCCGAAACTCGCCGAAACCGAAACCGAAACCGAAAGTTCGGTCGGACACTATTACGAATATATATCACTTTCGTCCACTTTCCCAAATTCGCCACTAGCAGCTGGTAGTGCTAGCGTCGACGTCAGGTGGAAATCTAGCCAGCGCTGGAATGTTTGACATGTCGACTTAACCTATTACATTTTATTTATTTATTGTAACCGTCGCGTCGGTACTGTCACGATCTCCTTGTCTATAGAAACGTAGAGGATATGTGCGGTTAGAAGGGATAATTAAGGAAGGCAGTAGACTTCTATCTCATTAATTGAGAACGTGGTTAATTCTATCGAAGATTTTAGATAACAAGAAGTTGCGAATTTTTCGTTATAACGTCTTTCACACGCAGGAGGTACAAGGTGGTGGTTATCAAGCAGGTTAGAAACACGTACTTACTAATTTTAATTCCATTCGACATATTAATAAGGATATGAACTAACAATTCCTTATTTTACGTCTTTTCAGATAATTCAAATTTTTTACTTCATTAAAAGATTTTAATTAGTAATAAGTAAAATTCGCTATGTGTAAACGTATAGATAAGTTCATGTGGTTACTTTCCGGGAGTTTCTCAGAGCGAACTATCTTCGTAGATCTATCTTCGTATCCTCGTAGATGTTTTTATGTATAATATTGCAACGAGTCTGAATATATACCATATCTGTTATGTACTTTTTTGGTAAGTTTTTCCATCATTGTACATTTATTACATCAATTATACACATTGTAATATAATATATTATGTCCTCCAGTTGACCTGGTACTCTCGAAAAGGTTCGTAGTATACGACCGGAACGTCGGCAATCTTCCTCGAAATGCATAATTTTCATTTGGAATCGCATGGATTTCTTTGCTCTAAAAGCATATAATTTTGGATCCCTAAACGTTTTCTATTGAGTACGCATTCAAAAACACTATTTACTATGAAAGTAGCTCAAAAATCGCCAAAGATCATCAAATGGAGTTTAGGTATGTACTTTTCTTGAAGAGACAATGGAAAATAATAACATCATAGTCTACGTATGTGAAAAATAAAAAACAATAGGAATATTACGTGGCTCGTCACTATAGTTTATAATTGCTCTTATGTTTTAATTGAAACAAGAATTTTTTTATTGTAACAAAATGATGTAAAATCAAACACAAATAACATTAAAAATGTAAAGTGGGCCGTCGCTGTAGTTAACATAAACAATAAATCGTGGTTTTTCTTGCTACATAAAGATATTAAATCAATGATGCGTCGCATCTTCATTAATAACTTTTTATCAAATATCTATAATTTCAATTTCCACATTGTTTCTTTAGATCATGTTAAACATTGTTGACTTCATAAATTACACATTCTCCTTCAAACAATTTTACTAAAATAAAAATCTCTGTAAAAAACCTTGTACAAAGTACGCGACGGCCCGCTTTTTTCGTAAACGTTAAATATAACATTTTGGTACACCTATTAATTCAGGTTCAATATTTAGTATGTTTGTATAAATAATAAAAAAGTTTAATTTTTCAAAGGTTATGCATATACAATTTTTAGATAATTTTTTTAAATTGTTTACATACGTGCAGCAGGAATAAAAAAATTTATTTTACCAATCTTTAATCTAAAATTTAAACCCACCAGTACATTTTGTGATAACATTTAATTTATTAAACATTTTAATGAATTTATTCAATTTCTATTGTTTCCTAGTTTATAAATAACCGTATAACGTAGGATGTTTCTTCTAGTATGATAATGACCTGAATCAAGTACATAGATCATTTACCTGCGCTAGAGTTGCTCCACCCCATGTGTCCAATTCAATTATTAAATACCAAAAAGTAGGATTCGCAGATTGCCAGGTTGTATTTTTTAATTTAAAAAAAAAGCGGGCCGTCGCGTACTTTGTACAAGGTTTTTTACACAGATTTTTATTTTAGTAAAATTGTTTGAGGAGAATGTGTAATTTATGAAGTCAACAATGTTTAACATGATCTAAAGAAACAATGTGGAAATTGAAATTATAGATATTTGATAAAAAGTTATTAATGAAGATGCGACGCATCATTGATTTAATATCTTTATGTAGCAAGAAAAACCACGATTTATTGTTTATGTTAACTACAGCGACGGCCCACTTTACATTTTTAATGTTATTTGTGTTTGATAAAATTAACTACAATTCCATATTGAATCTAATTCAGGTATAGAATAAATATTTCGCGTTTTGCTCGTTTTAATAAGGTCATTAATATGAAAAAGTATATTTTTCCATTCATAGTCTGACACATCGGGCGTTTCTGGCCATTTCCACAATCGACCATGCTTCTGCATAGAGGATACAGTCGCTTTAGTGTCAGTAACACTAAGCATTTTCCGGGGAAAATATTCACCTTCGGATACAAATATTTTTTTTTTTTTTTTTATTTAAAAGGATACAAATATTATATGCTCATTAACGTCTTTATTAAAACCTAGCAATTTATTTTTTTCCATTATTTCACTCCTTTCCAATGTATTCTCCTCCATAGACGTCTCGTGGTCTTCACAATCTATGAATTCAGGTATTTCCGCGCTAGAGTCTGAACTCTCAGATGAATAGTTACAAATTTTCTTTCCTTTTCTTCCTTTCGGTTGGCGTGTGTTCAATCAATAAATAAATAAAGATGGATGATGTTTAAATAATATATTCGATGACGTGAGTTCTTATAATTAAAGGAAGTGAGATAGGATATGAGATGGAATCGGCCAGACTGGTTATTTGAATAAACATAAGCGTTGGTTATACTGAAAATCAACAAAAGCACTTTATTCAGAAGTAATGAAATGAGTTTACGTTAAAGAATATCGGCAGTGCAAAACCCCAGTTCAAAGTGGGAAAAAAGCCATGATATTCTATCAAAGAAGCAAAAGGAAAGAAACAAGGATACATGAATTATTATTAATATTGAAGTTCAAATGTATGCTGGAGATTGTTGTAAAACCTTGAATGATCATTCAACTAAGTTATATCGATAATCGATCGCGAGAGAGCTCTCTTACCAATATTCCGGGGACCGACTCTTTCTCGGAAGCGCTTCGGCTAGTCGGCGTAGTTCTCCTCCAAGGTGGCGGCCTGGCCAAGCCACCCATCGACTGCACGGCCGGTCACGGATCGCATCAATGTAACCCACTGGTTACGCGATCGGCATCGCACAAATGTAATCCACATGATTACGCGATGAGCATCGCATCAATGTAACCCACTGGTTACGCGATGTGTGTGTCGCATCCATGTAGCCCACTGGCTACGCGACATGTCGCTCCAAAGTAACCCACTGATTACGCGACTTGCCTCAAAGGCAACAAATTGGCTCAAGTGCCTTAACAGTCCGAACCGTGCAGCACAAAATAGACAATAATGTCTCAACTAGACCACCTACGACAGCCGATAGACGCTCGATCACGAACCCGATCAAGACTCGAACCGAAGACCGTACCGATTTCACCCTCGCAAGGGATCACCCAAATTTCTATGACCGCGTCGGTCCCCATCTCGCACGCAAGTCCTACTGACTCCGAATTCCCCCTCCCTTCGTTCTACTCAAGCCGCCCGCGTCTCTCCGTAGCAACGACCGTAAGGGTCTTCGGTCCCTTTCGTAGGGCGCCCGATTTTAACCGAAGCAATCTTTTACGCAAGCGCAAACGGCGCGAAAACACCGCCCGCCTTCGTCCGCCGGACGAATCCTCTCATACCGATTTTAAGTTAGTGGGTCGCTCGGCTCTAATTGGTGTTGATCTTGCTCCAGAGCTAGTGGGCAAAGACGCGCGATGTGACGTCGTAGGGTGGAGGTTGCGGTCTTCACAGTAACTACTCTTACTAATCCATCCGGTCCTGAATGCGTTTCGATTACGCGCCCTAGAGGCCATTTCGAGGGAGGATACCGATCGTCGCGTACCATAGCTAATTGCCCGATCGCGAAATTCTCCGTTGGTCCTCGCCATTTCGCGCGCTCCTGGAGATGTTGGAGATATTCCTCTGACCATCGGTCCCAAGAATCGTTCCGAATCTTTTGTAGTATGTGAAACCGCTCTAACTGATTCTCTGCCACGTCCGGAGGTGTTTCATCCGGAATTAATCCCGACGCGTCGCCAATTAGAAAATGCGCGGGCGTCAATGCCTGGAGATCCTCGATATCGGCACTTAAGGGACAAAGGGGGCGCGAATTCAAACACGCTTCGATCTCTACTAGGGTAGTCGACAATGCTTCAAAAGTTAGCGTTTTATCTCCGATTACACGCTTCAAATGGTGTTTAACCGATTTTACACCGGACTCCCATAACCCTCCATAATGAGGCGAATTCGGTGGAATAAACGTCCACGTAGTCCCGTCATTAGAGAGCGACGCGGCGGCACTCTTATAAAATTCCGAGGCGGCCTTGAACATTGACTGTAATTCCTTATCCGCGGCTTGAAAGTTCGTAGCGTTATTGCTGTACAAATTTCGACACAGTCCACGACGCCCTGCGAAGCGCTTGTACGCAGCCAGAAAGGTTCGCGTCGTCAGATCGCTCACGGCCTCAAGATGTATCGCACGCGTCGCGAAGCAGACGAAAAGCGCAATATAACCTTTATACGATTTATAACCGCGGCTCTTCGTGGTGCGAATCTGAATAGGCCCGGCATAAACTACTCCGGCCGAAGAAAATGGTCGCGCTGGTTTCACACGCGTTGCCGGGAGATTCCCCATCATCTGATGTGCCAAACGTGGCTTAATCCTCTGACACGTTACGCATTGTCGAATTTCCGTCTTTACTAACCGATTTCGACCTAAAATCCACGCGTGCTGCATGAGTGTGCTCAGAGTGAGCGTAGGTCCCCCATGCAGACAAGCTCGATGCGCGTAACGTACAAACAATCTACTAAGAGGCGAATGACGAGGCAAGATCGGCGGATGTTTCCGATCATAAGGCAAGTTCGAATTTGCCAGGCGTCCTCCAACGCGCAATACACCGTTTGTCCTATCCAACATTGGGTTTAAAACGAGCAACGGGTTACGTTTCGGTAAACTCTTTCTCGCCAGCAACCTTGATCTCCGCGTCGAATGCGTGAGCTTGCGCCACCTTAATTATCGCGGTACGCGCACCGTTCAATTCGACCGCCGTTAAAAACTCGGGCAATTCACCGAGATTGTCCTTACGCCTTCGTAGGCGAATCAATGGACGCAAACAATAAGCCACGACACGAGTTAACCGAGTCAAAGAAGAGAATCTATCCAAAAGCTCCGGCTCACTCGGAGCCGTCGCGTGCAAGATCTGCGGGGCGGCTACCGCCTTGGGCCAGTGCTCTTCGTGAGCCGCCAACCACGCGGGCCCGCTAAACCACAGATCTGCATGAATCAAATCAATCGGTTTGCAACCACGTGTTGCCAAATCTGCAGGATTCTCTTTAGTGGGTACATGTGCCCACGAGGCATTCGGCAACTCGGTCTGGATAAACGAAACACGATTTGCAACAAAGGTTTTCCAATGGCACGGATGCTTCTGAAGCCAGGTCAATACGATTTGACTGTCAGTCCACGCAAAAACAGGTAAGTTTTGCAAGAAGTCGAGATTCCGTACCTGCCGAATGAGTTTGACAAGAAGTACTGCGCCACACAATTCCAGATTGGGAATGCTTACGGTCTTCACGGGAGCGACTTTACTTTTCTAAGAGTGAGACGCGAAAACGCCCATCTCCTTCCTTGATCCGAATATAGACGGCCGCAGCGAACGCGCGAGATGAAGCATCCGAAAACCCATGGATTTGCGAATCTACGAAGCCCGTGGCTCCCAACCACCGGTTAATAGATAAGGCAGGCAAAGCCGAAAGCGAATTTCAATACTCGAGCCACCTTTGGTGGACTTCTGCCGGCAAACTATCGTCCCATCCAGACTTTAATATCCGAAGATCCTGCATTAAGATCTTTGCAGTTACCGTAATCGGCGCGAGCCAACCAAGCGGATCAAACAGCCGCGCGATATTCGAAAGAACCGACCGTTTTGTCGACGCTCCAGCCAAGCTTTCGAAGTCTAACGATTTGAATCGAAATTCGTCTTCACGTGGATTCCACTGAATTCCTATCGTTTTGACGAACGCGTCAAGGCCTATTGGCTTCGATTCGTCCACCTCGCATTGCGGCGTGCAAGGGGGAAGCAAGTCCGGGTGGTTCGCAGACCACTTATCAAGTTCAATCCCGGCCGAACGCAAAATCTCAACCAGTTCCTGACGAGTATGCACGGCCAAGGCGAGCTCGTCAGCTCCGGCGAATGTATCATCCACATATGTCCTCGCGACTAGACATTCAGCCCCGAGGGGGAAACGCGATTTTTCATCCTCAGCTAGCTGAAGGAGTGTACGTATCGCGAGATACGGAGCGCAGGCCGTCCCATAAGTTACGGTCGTTAACCGGTACTCCACTGGAGCCTCCGATGAGCTAGGAGCCCATACAATTCTTTGTAAATCCCGATCACCGGGCGCAACACTAATCTGCCGAAACATCTTAACAATGTCCGCCGTGAACACATAGCGATACCGTCGCCAATTCAATAAAATCAACGGTAAGTCACGTTGAAGAGCGGGTCCCGACATAAGAAAGTCGTTCAAACAGTGACCTGCGCGAGTCTTACGCGAAGCATCGAAAACAACGCGAATCTTTCGATTAGTTGGACCTGATTATACGACCGCGTGGTGCGGTAAATACCACGCTCGTGGGTTGCCTAATTCAGACGCAGGTACGCGCTCCATATGACCGAGTTTTTCATACGTGGCCATAAACTCCCGATATTCATCTGCAAGTTTCTGATCGCGAGCAAACCGACGATAAGTATGAGATAGCGAGCCCATGGCCATCCTATGCGTCTCCGACGCGACCGCGGGCGGCTCCGATTTCAACGGTAACCGCACGACGAAGCGGCCCTCCGAATTACGAGTGTGCCACTCTCTAAACAACGTTTGGCACGCTTCATCCACCGCGCCGGGTCGAACGACGTAATTACCGCGGGTAACTCCTCGAGAGTCCAAAACCGTTGCAATGACTTGGTTAGTTCCGCGTCCGTCGCGCAATGTAGCATACGCAGCGGCGTTTGCGAAGGTGCCTCCGCCCGCCGTGGGACACCTCCTTGCACCGGCCCGGAGATTACCCATCCGAGAGCCGTGTTTTGCGCGATCAAAGTCGAGTGAGGGAACCGTCGGAACCCTGAACGTGCCAATCGGCCGTAAATATCCGATCCTAAGATCATGTCCACCGAGTCGGACACGTAAAATTGCGGGTCTGCTAAAGTCAAGTCCGCGAACATTCCGAGATCTACGAATTTCGGAAAGCGATCCAGAGGATTCGCGTCAAAAGAGGCAGGATCCGTATTCAAAACGATGCGACGGTCCTTCGCGCTCAACTCGGTCTCCCACGCCCTTCGCGACTCGGGGTCTAACCGCTTCTTTAAGGTGTGAACGAGCCACACGTCCCAATAAGCAACCGGCATTTTCAAATTCTTCAACGCGCGAATAATGCGTTGAGCTTCGTCCGCGAACGCACGTAATTCTACCGCGGATTCTCTTTTAAGATACGGCAAGTCCGCGAGTGCCGACAGGTGATTATCTACGACCAATCTCGGGTTGTGAAAACGCGCTCTTAAAGCCTGCCAAGTGGCGATATAATTCGCGTCCGTCGTAGTTACATCTTTTACTAAACCGGCTGCGGTGCCTCTCAGGCAAGATTTCAAATATTGTAATTTAGTCGCGTCAACTAACCGTGGTGCGTTATGCACGAGCGTTTTAAACAGATCACAAAAGTTCTCCCAATCCTCATATTTACCCGAAAATGTCGGCAAGTCTAACTTTGGAAGCATAGCTGGTCGCAGTCCTTTCCTAGTCCGATTGAATGCCAAAAAGTAGATCAAGCGTCTCCTCCAGCAACGCCTGAAGACGGTCGAATACGTTGTACGGTCCGCGATGTAGGCGTCTCGCTCGGGACCCTCGCGGACTACAATCTTCGTATGCGTCGAGCGCGCCTCTCTCCCAATCTGAGTAAGCGACTCGATACGCGATGCAATCATGTAACGATTGAACGTATCACGATCTCTTCCTCTCAATCGAGTATTCGCCGATTGAATCTCAGCCAATCGCGAATTTTGCAAGGTCGTAAGCCTTCTCAAAGCGATAGGCGGCATCTTGACCTTACCGAATTACTCACAATGAATAATTAGAAAAATCTAGAACTCGCGACCTTTACCAAAGAACGATGCTAGGATGAGCAAGTCAAAGTCACCGAACTGATCAGTACGAGATATCCCGAAGGAGTGAAGGAGTGTCCCTTTTACCTCGACCAGGAAAGCTCATGTTTTTACCGAAATTACGGTGGAGTGGGGATCGTCAACCATTGACCGGTACGCGTAGGTACGCGATCGTCCGCCCGCCAAAATGCCAAAAAAATATATAAATTACAAGAAACTCGAATTCTGGCCGTTGACAATCAAATTCTGACTTTTACTTAGTCGTTAAGAAATGAAAGCGTCAATTTTAGATAATAAGTCTCATATTTTAATAATTGTTTACCGTTAAATTCCCGTGACGCAATTAATTCGCGTTATTCTGGGTTAATTAATTACGAATTCTTGGCAGTGCGATAACTAGACTGCGTAACAAAGTCTATGTAAATTTGAACGGTACAAATACGCAAACGTATCAAGAAAATTCAATTTCTTAATTTATCGAAAAATGCAACGTGGCTAGCACCCTTGCAATCGCCGCGTTCTACGAACCGCCCGTAAGGCCCAAAAGTGAAAGTGGCCGCGACCGTTGTCGCCACACGTGCGCGCCACATGAGGACGCACGCCAAAACCAAGGTTGCCACGTCCTAGAATTTTCCTTTTTTTCGAAGCGTTCTTTTCCGCGGAAAATTCCCTTATCCGAAGTCTAAGTCGATCGGCAACGCTGTACTCTGCCGAGCGAAGGCATGAACAAATGGCGCTCTATGTAATATGACGCCAACCAACAGTCCCTATGACTAACCATGCTATGCAATCTCCAGCCTTTTACTCTTTCCAAACAACTAAGAAAACTAATTTTCAAATAAATCCAGTCTTAGCCAATCATCTCACTCCTCACCCGGGGCACCAAAAAATGTTCAATCAATAAATAAATAAAGATGAATGATGTTTAAATAATATATTCGATGACGTGATTCGGAAGCGCTTCGGCTAGTCGGCGTGGTTCTCTTCCAGAGTGGGGGCCTGGCCAAGCCGCCCACCGACTGCACGGCCGGTAACGGATCGCATCAATGTAACCCACTGATTACGCGACTTGCCTCAAAGGCAACAAATTGGCTCAAGAGCCTTAACAGTCCGAACCGTGCAGCACAAAATAGACAATAATGTCTCAACTAGACCACCTACGACAGCCGATAGACGCTCGATCACGAACCCGATCAAGACTCGAACCGAAGACCGTACCGATTTCACCCTCGCAAGGGATCACCCAAATTTCTATGACCGCGTCGGTCCCCATCTCGCACGCAAGTCCTACTGACTCCGAATTCCCCCTCCCTTCGTTCTACTCAAGCCGCCCGCGTCTCTCCGTAGCAACGACCGTAAGGGTCTTCGGTCCCTTTCGTAGGGCGCCCGATTTTAACCGAAGCAATCTTTTACGAAAGCGCAAACGGCGCGAACACCGGCTTACAAGCGCGGATTACCGCAAAATATTTTCTTCACCTACTCATTGGTCGTCAACGAGCGAATCATGCCGGCGCCCAGGCTGACCATATCCAAGCTTAACATTACTTTTGCTTTTTCGCATTGCTGAAATATGGGTTCTGGCGGCACGGGACACTCGTGATCCGGTAGTAGAATTTTATTTAATTGTCGCGCATCGAGACATAATCGTATCCGTCCGTCCTTCTTTATGACCGTTACGAGCGGATTTACGTATGGGCTATTCGATCGCTGTATGATCCCTTGCTCCAGCATCTTCTCGATTTCTTGATTCACCCGCTCTCGAGACGCCATAGGAATCGGGTATGATCTATGGATGTACGCCGATTCGTCGCTCACCTCCAACTTATGTTCGTAGACTTCGATTCTCCCTGGTTGGTCTTTGAACTCCCATAACAATTTTTGAAAGCCCTCTTTCTCTTCCATGGTAAGTCCCTTACACTCCTCCGCCTTCCTCCGTATCTCCTCCTCCTTCGAGTTCGCCTCTGGGACGCCGCGTTTTGGGTCCGTCCCCCCGAACTCCTCCACTACTTCCACCCTCCTTTCTCCCTTTGACTCCTTCCCGCTTTCCACCGTTATCTCGTCTTCCTTTTCTCCGTCGCTTATCCTTACCACTCCCTTTCTCATTTCAATATGGCCGTTCAAGTGTGTCAGACTGTCCATCCCCAGGATGCACGGTCTCACTAAGTTTGGTATTACCAGAAACGTTAACTCCGTCTCGATGCTCCCGATTCTCGTCTTTGCCATTAGCTGCTTTGTTATCAGCGCTGATTTTCCTCCCGTCGCGCCCACCACTCTCATCGTCCTTGTCGGGAGCGTGGGACATTTTCCCCACCTCTCTCTATTCTTTTCGTAGATTTCTTCGGCGATGCAGGTTACCTCGCTTCCCGTATCTACCAGCGCTTTAACTTCTTTTCCCTCAATGTTTATTTTGATTATAGGGCATTGCCCTCTCGCGCTCGCCTGCATGTCTCGCTTTTCTTCTCCTTTTTCCTCTCGCGTCACGAAATTGATCTCTGTCGCACACTCTTTTTTCCGCACACTATTTTCTCTAGTTGTTTTGCTTGCCGTTTCCGTCTTCGTTTTCCGTGTCGTACTATCGCATGTGTGCGCGGGCCTTATGTGCGGTACGAAACTTCGGCGTTTCCCCACTGCGCAGTCGGGATGATGTGTGCGTCTGCTGTGCTTGTTTTCGTGTTTTGCTCCGTCGAAATTTCTTGGCCGACTATCGCGTTTCCGTGTGGTTGTCTTGCTGTCCATCCTCTATCCCCTTCCCGTCTTATATTCGGGTTGTTCTGTCCTCCCCGGTTCGCGACTGGAGTGGAGTGGCTCGTCGGCGGTGCGGTGAATGCTTGTCCTCCGAATCGCTGTGGAGTCGCATTCGTCGCTTGGGTCAGCGGTCCTCGTTGCGCGTTTACGGGTCGCTTCAAATCATGTTTCTCGAGGATCCTTAGCAATTTATCGACGTTTGTAACTCCTTTTAGGAGGATTTCGTCACGAATTTCCGGGGTGAATTGCGCCGATAACGCCTCCACGACTTCTTCCTCTCCGATTCGCGGCGTGAGGTCATATACACTCGCGCAAAGTCGCGAGGCATACTCGACTCTCGTTGTGTTCGCCCGTTCTTCGTAGAAGCCGTTGTTAAGATGCCTCCAAATTCGCACCTGCTGCTCCCGGCTCCAGAAACGCTCCGTGAATTTCTGCGCGAATTCTTCGAAGGTCCTTATTCTTCCTTCCACGATATTCCACCAATCCCTTGCCGTGCGCGTGAGGCTTTGCTCCACCACGAACTTGAAATCGCCATCGTGAATGCGTGCTGCTTGACAGTAATTTTCAATTTCTCGGAAGTATTTCATCGGCCTTTCCCGTCCTGATCCATCAAAATTCGGTGGCGTCCTTCTTAGGGCCATCTCCGGAATGTTTGAATGTGTTCCTGCGTTTGCGTCTCTCGCTGTTTGCGGACGCGTCTCCAGTGCGCTTCGCATTTCCTCGATGCTTCTTCTTAGCGTCTCCATTTCCCGGCGATAATCGTCCACGGTGTTCCGTGTTTCCCGGAAGCTCCTTGCCACCTCGTCGACATTTTCGTTCTCGGGGACCCTCCTGCCGATTTCTTCTATCGCCCTTTTCACGAGACCGAGGACGATTCGCACGGTCTCGGTGTGTCCTTCTTAGGGATGGCGATCTGAGATCGATTTATCGAAGAATCGATTCTTTTCGGTAAAAAAATTCGATTTTTTAATCGATCTTGAACGATGAATCGATCCAGCGAATCGATCTCAGAGATCCAAAAATCGAGATTCGATTTTTCCCGCGTGCCATCTCACGGTCGCCGGAGGTTAGCCGGCGGAAGCAGCATCTGACGTGTTTCCGGGCGCGGGCTTTTTGTTTTCGAGCGCTCCTCTTTTCGCTCTAAGGCGCTTGTCTTTTCGTTTTAGGATGCTCGTCTTTTCGTTTTTCTTCGCGTCCCTCATTTTCTGGCAGACCTTTTACATAGTGATACCTTTAGCTCTTATAACAAGTTTTAATAATTTTTGTTGTTATTCTCAAAGACAAGAGTGTTGTATTTAGAAAGTTATTATAATTGTATTATAATAATATATAAAAGAATTTATTATATTATTAAAAATGATTTGATTAATATTATATTACATAACTTATTAACTAATTAAGAAGGTAAGTAATTATTTTTAGTTTTCTACTTTCTTGCAATACATTTGAATTTAGTTAATACAAGAGCCAGGCACAGAAGTATCGAGCTGTTTTGTATTTGTGTATACGTGTAAACTGAAATACCTATGCGAAATTAATAATTTCTGACGAATCGTCAGCCATTTTATTATTATTTTATGTTAACTCATCGATTAAATAATCGTTATCTTTGTAGGGACCAGGTAGGGCTAACTCTACTTTTTTCGCAAATCGGTTCTATTTGATTTAAAAAAAATCGATTCAAGTAAGTTCATAGTTCATATATATTAATTTATATATTTTTTTTATATAATTTATATATATAAATTTATTATTGCATAGGATTTCATTTCTTGTATTATAATAGCAATCAGTTTCTAATAATTTTTTTGTATATAAATTTCAATAACTTAAATATGTCAATGTTTGTAGCATGTCATGTAAAAGTGATACATGGAATCACTTTATAAAAAAAGAATCAAGTGGAATATGCAAATACTGTCACCTTAAAGTTAAAACCAAGGGGAACACGACAAATTTGCGAAATCATTTATTAAGAAGACATCCTAGTATCAAGTCAGTAAGTCAAAAAAAAAAAAGAATTGTAGTGTATGTATGTATGTATGTATGTGTTTATTGTTTCCCCTTGAGGTTACAAGACTCCCACACTCCTCTCCTATCCTGTACATCACTATAACTATATATATACCCTATACAGGGTGTCCCGTTTCAACACTCAAAGCGGAAAACGGCAGATGGACTGGACCAATCTAAACAGAAATATCGAAAAATATTTAGGTAAATTCGGTCTAGTTAACGAGTTATTAATTAACAACGATCGGCCATTCACGGAGAGCCAGAAGCTATCGACGGCTTGGGACGTCCCCTTCAATCTCGGTAGTATGTAACGGAGGAAGCAATGGGAGGAGTAATCAACAACAAATAGTAACGCGCAGCGGCACGTAATGCCGTCTATCACTGTTTACTCTGAGTACCTCTCTTTCTTTTCCTTACCCAATAGCATCATATCATTTATTTCACGCGTGCGAGGGAGAAGTAGTGTAAGAAAGAGAGAAAGAGAGTCAGCGCGAGCCTCCTGCGTACGGAGGTGTCGCACGGAGAGAAAGAAAGAGAGAGAAAGAGCTACTCACTGTAAACAGTGACGGGCGGATCGACGCGCGCTACAGCTCTTTCTTTCTCTTTCTTTCTCGCCGTGCGACACCTCCGTACGCAAGAGGCTCGCGCACTGACCTTCGCTCTCTCTTTCTCTATTTCTTTCTCCCCGACTCTTTTTCTACGACACTCCCTTACGCTGAATGCTCGCGCTGACTCTCTTTCTCTCTTTCTAACACTACTTCTCCCTCGCACGCGTGAAATAAATGATATGATGCTATTGGGTAAGAAAAAGAAAGAACGGTACTCACAGTAAACAGTGCTAGACGGCATTACGTGCCGCTGCGCGTTACTATTTGTTGTTGATTACTCCTCCCATTGCTTCCTCCGTTACATACTACCGAGATTGAAGGGGACGTCCCAAGCCGTCGATAGCTTCTGGCTCTCCGTGAATGGCCGATCGTTGTTAATTAATAACTCGTTAACTAGACCGAATTTACCTAAATATTTTTCGATATTTCTGTTTAGATTGGTCCAGTCTATCTGCCGTTTTCCGCTTTGAGTGTTGAAACGGGACACCCTGTATACACGCATGCGCCTACTTAGCTTCCTTTCTCCCTCTACTTATCCTAACTTATTCTAACTTATTCTAGCCCACCCCTACCCTCTTCTACTCTTGCTCCTCATCGCCTCCTTCTAACCGGTCGACATTGTTGCTCCTCTCTCTTCTCTCTGCCAGCTCCTTTAGCCATCCCTCTCCCTCTCCTTCCCCTCCTAAAATCTCTTTCACCCTTTCTTCCCGTGTTCCCCCGCCCTGTCTGCGTTTCGGCTCTCCCCCCACATCCTTCCCACACATGTTCCCATGTCTCTCTCACCTCGTTCCCCAGTCTCCCTCTCGCCACTCTTCTCCATCTCTTCTCCGTCCATCCTTTCCTCAAGTATCCCGGTATCCCTTTCCCTTTCACCTCCTTGTACCATTTATTATACCTCGCCTCTCTTATTCTCTCCCATCTCTCCTTTTCCTGTTCCCTTAAATCCGCCTCCTCCAGCACCTCATATCCCATGTCTCCTTCTTGTCTTCTCCTTCTCAGGTCGTCTACGTCCATCCTTCTCTCCCTGAAAAACCTCAACCTCCCTTCTTCCCATCTCGAGTGTCCTGCCTCTTTTGCCTCCGTCCTCACCATCTCTTCCCAGCATTCCCTTGCCAGCTCGTTTCCCCTACCCTCCCAGAACTTCCTCTCTAGCCCCCATGCTCTCTTCCCTGCCGTCGTTCTCATTTTGGCCCTTTAAAGCTCTTCCCTGACCATGTAACCAGGCGTGCACCAGTCCGCTCCTATAATCCACCTCATGGACCTCTCGTGCACCGCCTCTATCGCCTTCCATTCCCTCCATCCCCATATTTCCGCCCCATACGCCATTATCGGCCATACCAGCTTGTCCCATAGCCGGACCCTCCTCTCCCAGTCGCTCCCAAACCTCCTCTTTCCTATCCCCCATACCTGTCTCGCCGCCACCCCTGCCTTCCTAACTCTTTCCTTAATGTGTGCCTCGCACCCTCCTCCTCTCATCAGCGTGAAACCTAGATACTTGAAGTCCTTGACCTCCTCCAACGCTCTTCCTTTCCACCTCCAATCTACTCTCCTCCACCTCCCTCCTCCTCTCCTGAACCTCATCATCTTCGTTTTCTGCGTGTTCAGTGTCAGTTTCTTCCCGTCCAGGTACCGCTCCATCCTACTCAGCATACTCCTCAGGTCGTCTTCCTCCTCCGACAGTAACTCCACGTCATCCGCATATGCCAGCGTGTATATCTTCCTCCTTCCTGTCCACACCCCTCCCCATCCTCCTTTCGCCATCGTCTCTTCCAAGTCCGCCGTCAGTATGTTGTACAGCAGGGGGCTCAGCGGGCATCCCTGCCTAACCCCCCTCGCCGTCCAGAAGACTTCCGTCGTGCTCTCCCCCACCCTTACCCTGCTCCTCGTCTCGCTGAGCACCTCCTCTATCCTGACCCTTAATCCCCTCCTCACCCCTCTTTCCTCCATGGCCTTGCTCAGCGTCTCCCTATCCACCGAGTCGAATGCTGCCTTCAGATCTATGAATGCCGCACACATTTTTCCCTTCGCCCTGCTCACCTGCCTGTTGATCGCACAGTTCAGTACATAGATGTTGTCCATCGTTCCCATCCCTCTCCTGAATCCGGTCTGATTTGGAGGTATCAATCCCTTCTCCTCTAGCTCCTCCCTTAGCCTCTCTGCCAGCACCGCCGTATATACTTTGTACATCGTTGGCATCAGCGTCACTCCTCTATACTCTTCTACCCGCTCTCCTTCCCCCTTCTTTATTATGGGTACTATTATCCCCTCCTTCCACCTTTCGGGCCATCCTCCTCCCCTGCATACCTCGTTGCATGCCCTCCACAGCCAGTCCTCTATCCCTCTCCCCCCGTACTTCCACACCTCCATCGGTACTACGTCCTCTCCGGTAGCCTTGCCGTCTTTCATCTTCCCTATCGTCCTTCTTATCTCCTCCTTGCTTATCTCTCTCTCCTCGTCTTCCGTCGTCCCTCTCTCCCTCTTCCATACTACTTTCTCCTCCACCCCACCTAACAATCCCATGAAGTAATCCTTCCATTCCTCTAGAGCTATGTCCTCATTTATCCCTCTCCGTCTCCTCCTCTCCTTATTTATTACTTCCCATATCTCCCCTTCGTTTCTCGCCCCTTCCACCATCCTTGCGAACCACTCCTTCTCCTCCTTTTTCTTTTTCTCGCACATTTCCTTATACTCTCTCCTCGCATCTCCATACTCCCTCCTTTCCCTTCTTCCCTTTCTCCATTCTCTCAATATCCTCCTTACATCCGCCTTCTTCTCCTTGCACTCCTTGTCCCACTATCCAGCTTTTCTCTCTCTTCCCTTTCCTTCCTCCTCCGTCTCCAAGGCCTTCCTGATCTCCGATAATACTTCTTCCCATTCTTCCTGCTTGGCTCCACCGACTCCCTCCTCCAGCCTCACCTTATCCCTACACCTCTCTCTTCCCTCCTGCGTCCATACTCCTCTCTTTCTCCTCTTCCTCCGTTCACTCTTTCCTCCTCTTCTTCTTTTCTCCGCCCTTATCGTTACTATTAGCGGGTGGTGATCTGAGTCGATCCTGTCTCCTACCTCCAGTTGCTTGACCTTTTCTCTCACCTCCTCATCCCCCATCACATAGTCTATTACTGAGGCCCCTCTCGCTCCCGAGAACGTGAACTCCCCTTCTTCATCCCCTTCTATATTCCCGTTTAGTATTCCCCAACCCACCTCCTGTAGTCTGTCTATTAGTAACCTTCCTTCCGCATTCATCTTTTTGTCTTTGGATTTCCTCCTTTTCTCCTCTTCTTCCACCCCCTCACACCTTAACCCCCCTTCCTCTCCGGTTCGGGCATTGAAGTCCCCCCCTATTATTGTTCTTCTTCCCTCCTCCACATTCTCCAGCCATTCTCCCAGGTCTTCCAGTTTCCCCTCCATGTCTCCATTTACGTATACGCCTACCACCCTCCATTCCTCTCCTCCTACCTCGAATTCTGCTACCATTATTCCTTCCTTTCCCTTCGCTCCCTCTATCCTTCCCTCCTTCCCCAGTAACTCCTTCCTGACCCCCATTAACATGCCCCCCATTGCCCTCCCCTTCCTGTTCCTCCTTTTCGCTGCCTGTGCCTCCCATCTGAACTCCTTTGGCATACCCCTTCTTGTTCCTTCCCATCCTTTCTCCTCTATCCAGGTCTCCTGCAGCATCACCACATCCCATTCTTTTATCGTCTTCCAAAACTCTCCGTCTTTGTTCCTTATCCCGTTCACGTTCCGTATCCCTAGTCTCCACTCCTCCCTTCCTCTTCCCTTCTCTTTCTCCTTCCACCCCCCCTTTTGCTACCGTGCCTTCCTCTTCTTCTTCTTCTTCTTTTCCTTTTTCTCTTCTCATTTCCTTGTTGTCCTCTTCACCTCTTTCCTCCCTTTCGTCCACTTTCTTCTGCTCCCCCTTTTCTCTACTCTTTCTCCTCCCCCCCTCACTCCCTTCATCTACCTTTCCTGCTCTCCTCCCCCTTTCCCTCGTTCCCCCGCTGGCTCCCCCCCCTCTTCCTCTGCCTCTCTCCATATCTTCCCTTCCCAGTCCCTTAGTACCTCCTTTTCCTCGTCCCATCTCCACCATTTGTCTTCCACTCTTATCCTCCCGTTTCCGACCCACACCTTCTTTCCTTTCCTCCTCTCCTCCTGACCTATCTTTCTCAGTTTCCACTGTCTTCTTCTTTCCTCCCATGATAAGTCCTCTTCTATGCGCACCTCTCTGCCCTTTAGTATCCTCTTTCTCTCCATAATCCTCACTTTCTGGTCTTCGTTCCTCAGCCTTACCATCATCATATTCACCTCCTTTCCACCCTTCTCCCCCCCCCCCTATTACTTTGACCTCCTCTATCCCTGCCTCTACCCCCAATTCCATCAGCAGGCTCTCCGCTGTCTTCCTCATCCTCTCCTTCTCAACTCTCACCCTTTTTATTATAATGTTCTTTTTTCTCTCCTCCTTTTCCTTCCATTCTAACTTCCTTTCCATCTCCAGCACCTTTTTTTTCCATTCTCCTACGGGTTCTTCTCCTCTCAGTCTCCCCTCTGTCCTTCCTTGTTCTATTCTCCTTAACCTTCCCTCTAGGTCCATTAAGCTTTCCCCTCCTTCCACTCTCCTGTCTATCTCCTCGACCCTTCTCTCGATCCCTTCTATCTTTTCCTCTAGCTCCTTTTTCTCCATCCTCCATCTCTCTTCTCTTCTTCCCATTTCCTCCCTCAGCTTCTCGATTTCTCTTTTCAACTCTTCCTTTAGCTCCCTTCCTACCTCCCTTACCTCCTTCTTCATGCCTTCGCCTAACTCTATTAGTATCTCTCTTAGCTGTCCCTCACTCTCCTGTTCACCCTTCTCCTTCGGGGATCTCACCGTCTTCTTACTTTTCTTAAACCCCCATGTACCCTCCCTCTCTCCTCCTGCCTCTCCTTGCTCGCACTCCCTCTCCTCGCTCCTTTCCGCCCTTTTCCTCTTCCAGAACTCTTCTAGGCTTCCTACGCTCGCACATCTCTCCCTTGCCACACCGCCCACCTCTGCCTTCTTTCCCTTTATCCCTTCTATCCGTTCTCCTCTTTCCGCTCCCCCTCTCCCTTCACCTTTCCCCATCTTCTTCCTCTCATCCATCTTCCTTTTCCCGCCTTCCACCCACTTCCTGCCTCCTTCCACCGCACTCTCTTCCTTACCGACGTTCACTCCTTACTCTTCTCTTCCTCGCTAGATGTCCTGCTTTCCCTGTGTCTGCCTGTCACTCTCCCGCTCTGCAACCTAACCTCACTCCTCGCTTCTCACTTTCTCGTCTCTCTCTATTCTTTCTCCTCTTTCCCGCACGCCCTTTCTCCCCTGTGCTCTTCCACCCCTTACCGTCCTCCCTTCGTCTATAACTCCTCTTCCTTCTGTCTTTCCTCACTCCTTTCCTCTTTTCTCACGCTCTTCACTTTTCGTCTACCGCTCCGTATCGCTCCAAAACCGGAAGTCCAAAAGAATTGTAGTGGTGATGGTGCAAGAAATGTTGGTGGCAGTAATCAAGTCAGTAATGTTTAAATTCCTAATGCTATCTTATCCCTGTTTTTTCTTTATCATGTGCAAAGTTTAAAAAAAAAAAGAATCAATAGGTAATATAACAACATAATTCCTCTCTTTCTTTAGACTCCTGATGACGATACAACTGCTGACGATGTTGCAAATTTTCCAGATGAAGAAAAATGTACTTCATATTCAGATACTGAAAGTATAGCTTCTACTGCTTCTACGTCGATTACACTAGGAGATTCATCTAAAATTAAACAACAAACATTAACTTCTTGTATAACAAATATGAAGTCATTTAGAGGTAAGATATTTGATTGAAATTTCTCATTAATTAAAATTGAGATGCAGCACAGACTGTTATAATATACATACATATATATATATATATATATATATATATATATATTCCAGCTAATGGCGTTAAATGTGGCCAAATAAACAATGCAATCATCTTCATGATAACGAAGGATGTTTTACCTTTGAATACTGTGGAAAAAGAAGAATTTAATTATTTAATGAAAGTAGTGGCCCCATTATATAAAATTCCAACTAGGAAAACCATCACAAATATGATCGATGATAAATATAACATTTTTTCAACACAGTTACGACAAAAGATAAACGAGATAGAAGGAGTATGCTTAACAGGAGATATTTGGACTGACATGCATAACAGCCGTAGCTACATGGGTTTGACAGGCCACTATATATATGAAAACAAATTAAGGAGCACAATTTTTGGTGTGTCGACTCTAACAGAACCGCATAATAGTGACTATTTAAGTCAAGTAATTATAAATATGACAGAAAAGTGGGATATTAAGACAGAGAAAGTAATAGCTTTTATTACTGACAATGGCCCAAATATAGTTAAAGCTGTTATAAATGTTTATGGCAAAAATAAACATTTGCCATGTTTTGCGCACACTTTAAATTTAATAGCATCAAAACCATTTAATGATAAGGATGGAATTGAGGAAGCAACAAATTTTGTGACTGTTGTGAAAGACATAACTAAGTATTTCAAACAAAATATAAACGCAGCTGATTCTCTTCGGAAAGCACAAGAAAATAGAACAAAACCTTTGACACTAATTCAATCCGTGTGTACTCGATGGAATTCTATTTATTATCAGCTGGAACGATTTGTACAATTGTCAGAAATTATTGCGGCAATATTACTGAAACATCCAAAAGCACCGGCAATGCTAACAGCAGGACAGTTAGATACCATAAAAGACTTCATAAATATTTTAAAACCACTAGAAACTGTAACTAAAGAAATATCAGGAGAAAACTATGCTACAGCCAGCAAGATCATACCCATTGTATCTTGTCTTACACAAACATATAATTCAATGGAAACTCAAACGGATCTTGGTGCTCACACCAAAACTGTAATTATTGAAGACTTAAAAAAAAGATTTGGATCTGTGGAGCATGTTCATTTGTTAGCAGCTACAACAATTCTAGATCCCAGGTTCAAAAAAATTCATTTTTCTGACAAAATAGCTGGTGTCAGAGCAATAGATAGAATAAATTCATTAATTTTAACTACAAAATCACAACAATTTTTAGGCACGACCGCAGGGAGTTCCTTATGCTCTCGATCGAGCAAAAAGTGTAACGGACGATTATCTCCGAAACTATTCGAGATATCCAAAAATCCTTTTGGATCTTTACGTTTCATAACAAGATCTAAATGTATGTGTGTGTGTGTGTGTGTGTGTGTGTGTGTGTGTGTGTGTGTGTGTGTGTGTGCAATTCGATTTTTCGTATAAATTTCAGCTTTATTCCTTCAGCACACACACACACACACACACACACACACACACACACACACACACACAGAAGCAATACAAAATGGCGGACAAATCAATATTTGTATTCATTCTAGCGCCTAAACAGCTGAAGGAATAAAGCTGAAATTTATACGAAAAATCGAATTGCACTCAACGTATATCCTCTAACAATTTCGATTCGATCCGACTTCCGGTTTCAAAATGGCGGGCATTTTAAAAATAAAAAATTCATAACAAATTTGTTATAAGAACAAAACAATTAAAACTTTGCACAAATATATAAAATAGTGACAACTTATAACATGAATTTTTTCAAAATTTTTCATAGAAGCAATCCAAAAAAAAATGATGAACAAATCAATATTTGTTTTAGTGCCTAAATGGCTAAACGGATAAAGTTAAAATGTATTTCAACAAGATATGACCTATTTAATATTATCTTCTTTCAATATCTTTATAATCTTATAATTATAATTATACAATAACAATTTGAACATAGCAACAATTGAAGGATTTTCGCAAATTGTTACTAACCAGATGTTATTCGTGATAAGAGCGAAAAAATTTTAATTTTGATAAGTAAATTTGTTATTAAAAAATAGCCGTATAAACAAATTAAATAAAACGACAATTTAACAAATTTTTCACAAATTGTTACTATCTAGAGAATAATCACGATAGAATCTGAAAGTTTTCATTCCGATTAGTAATTCCGTACGCAAAGAATGATCGTAAAACAAATTAAATATAACAACAATTAAACGAATTTTCACAAATTGTTACTAATTACATATTATCCTTGATAATATCGTAAAATTTTCATTTCGATAAATTGATTCCTTATTAAGAAATAACCAAATAAACAAATTAAACATAGCAACAATTAAACAAATTTTCACAAATTGTTACTATCAAGAGAATATTCGGGATAAAATCCAAAAATGTTCGTTCCGATATGTGGTTTCGTCGATGAGGGATTACCATATAAACAATTAATTACTAATCAAATTTTTCATCCATTACTTTCGAAGTTGATTTGTACTGTTTTGTCAAATTTTTTTTATTTTGTTATTACATACTGTTACGTTATACACGATACTTTCGAGATCTCGAAACATTCATATACATATGAATACTTTCGAGATCTCGAAAAGATCGTATACACTTATATCCTTTCGAGATCTTGACACTCTTCTGATCTCGTTCAAAAAAAAAATATCTTTATATTAATTATTCTATTTCTAATCTATTCTATTCTATTCTTTCCATTCTTTCTATTCTTCTATTCTATTTCTATCTATTTTCTATTTATTCTATTTATTCTCTCTATTTTCTCTATTCTACCTTTTCTCTTTCTATTTATTTGCTTTTACTTATTCTATTTATTATTATATAATTCGTTGCCGACCAAGTGTCAGGCTAGAATTTGTTGCCGACCAAGTGTCAGGCTAGAATTTGTTGCCGACTCAAAGTCAGGCTAGTTATTATCTAATTCGTTGCCGACCAAGTGTCAGGCTAGGATTTGTTGCCGACTCAAAGTCAGGCTAGTTATTATCTAATTCGTTGCCGACCAAGTGTCAGGCTAGGATTTTTTACCAACTCAAAGTTAAGCTAGCATTTTTTGCTGATTTAAAATCAAGCTAGCATTCTTGCCGATCAAATATCAGGTTAAGATTTGTTACCGCCTTAAAGACAGGCTAGTTTATTTATTTATTCTATTTATTATATAAGTCTTGCCGACTAAGTGTCAGGCTAGCACTCTTGCCGATCAAATATTAGGTTAACATTTGTTGCCGTCTGAAAGACAGGCTAACATTCTTACTAAATCAAAATCCAACTAGCATTCTTGCCGATAAAATATCCAACTAAAATTTGTTGCCGTCTCAAAGACAGGCTAACATTCTAATCAATTCAAAGTCAAGTTAGTATTCTTGCCGACTTAAAATTAAACTAACATTCTTGCAGACGTAAAGTCAAATAACTAATATTTGTATCAATTAGAAATCATCATAGATCATTCTTACTGATCCAAAGTCTGATTAAAATTCTTGTTTACTTTTTTTCCTATTCATACTATCAACTTTTATAACTAAAATGACTTCATATATACATAAAATTACTGGAGATGGAAATTGTTTGTTTCGCGCAATGAGTGTAGCCATATATAATACAGAAGAATTTCATATAAGAATAAGAAACGAAATTATTAATTATGTATACTCAAATTGGGATTTAGAAAAAGATTTTGCAGGAAATGTTCATGAAATATCTAGTAAAGAAGATTATTTTCTAAAAATGTCCAAAAATAGAGAATATGGTACAGAATTTGAAATTCGAATTTTTACTATAATATATAAAAGAACTGCGAATATTTATCGTAAAATTAATAATATTCCTTCTTTATTAATGACATTTACTAATACAGAAAATTTAATTCCAATTAATTTTTTATTTTCTGGCATGAATAAACAGAATGACAAAGATGGTCATTGGGAATTAATTATAAATGACACAGAAAACATATTTATACATAACAATGTACAACTATCACCTATAATAGATAATATTGATTCGCTATCTCAAAATATTTCCTCACTATCAATGAATAATACACATGATGAAAACGATAACGATATTGAATCAAACTCTGTATTATACCCATTATCTCAATTATCAGTATCCGAACCCGAAGAAATAAAGAATAATAATACACTAAATAAAACTGCAAACATTAATAACGAAATAATTACTTCCCCACCTATCCTACCACATTCTTTAAAGAAACCAAGAAAAAAAAAATCTACAAAACAAAGAAAATTAGAAATGAAAAAATACGTAACAGAAAAACGATATAATATGTCAGATTCTTTGAAAGAAACAATAAATTTAAAAAATAAAATACATATGCAAGAAAAACGTAAAAAAGACTTAACTTATAAAACTACTGAAATTATATTAAACAAAGAAAGAATAAAATCATTAAGAAATAAAGAAACTTTTAAAGATAAAGAGATTACATTAAACAAAGAAAGAATGAAATCATTAAGACAGAAAGAAGCTTATAAAGATAAAGAAATTACATTAAACAAAGAAAGAATGAAATCATTAAGAGAGAAAGACGCTTATAAAGATAAAGAAATTACATTAAACAAAGAACGAATGAAAACATTAAGAGAGAAAGACGCTTATAAAGATAAAGAAATTACATTAAACAAAGAACGAATGAAAACATTAAGAAAGAAAGATGCTTATAAAGATAAAGAAATTACATTAAACAAAGAAAGAATAAAATCATTAAGAAATAAAGAAACTTTTAAAGATAAAGAAATTACATTAAACAAAGAAAGAATGAAATCATTAAGAGAGAAAGATGCTTATAAAGATAAAGAAATTACATTAAACAAAGAAAGAATGAAATCATTAAGAGAGAAAGATGCTTATAAAGATAAAGAAATTACATTAAACAAAGAAAGAATGAAATCATTAAGAGAGAAAGATACTTACAAAGATAAAGAAATTACATTAAACAAAGAAAGAATGAAATCATTAAGAGAGAAAGATACTTACAAAGATAAAGAAATTACATTAAACAAAGAAAGAATGAAATCATTAAGAGAGAAAGATGCTTATAAAGATAAAGAAATTATATTAAACAAAGAAAGAATGAAATCATTAAGAAAGAAAGAAGCTTATAAAGATAAAGAAATTACGTTAAACAAAGAAAGAATGAAAAGTTTAAGAAAAAGTGATGATTATAAAGATAAAGAAAATAATTCAAATATAGAAAGAATAACAAGAAAACGAAAATTAGATGAATATAAAAGTAAAGAAAAATCAAAAAACGCTATTAAAATACAAAAAGTAAGAAATGATATAAGAATTACTCAAATAACAGAACGTATTGAAACTTTACACCGAATACATATATTTAGAAATATAAATTTAGTATCTTCTATTAATAATCGCATTTCACAAATATATACTTTATTAAAAGAATTTGAACCCAATACCATTAATTACAGTAATGTAATACCGATTGAAAATGATGAATTTGCTTTACAACATAAACCTAATTTATTGCATAAAATAGAAAATTACATGAAAACAATATCAGAAGGTCCTGTATGGATTTGTTCTTCTTGCGGTGGACTTTGGTTCAAAAAATCAATTACTTTTTATACTGATGAAAAATTATCTACAAAAAGAAATATAATAAACAATTGGAATGAAATATGCAAAATAAGAACCGACAACAAAATATTATTATGTGTTACTTGTAAATCATCAATTTTGAATAATAAAATTCCACAATTAGCTTTAATAAATGGACTAGAATTTCAACCAATACCAGAAGAATTAAAAGATTTACTACCCATAGAAGAACGACTTGTTTCATGTCGTCTACCATTCATGCAAATTAGACATTTAGGAATAGATAAACAATTTGGTCTTCGAGGAAATTGTGTTAATGTTCCTATAGATATTAATACAAATGTTTCAATTCTTCCTAGACAAAGGAATAACACTCAAATCATTTATATAAAACTAATGAGAAGAATGAGAGATCAAACACCATATGTATTTCAAGCTGTACGACCAGAAAAAGTTTACGCAGCAGCATGTTATTTAACAAATCAATCCTTATATAAAAAACATAATATCATTTGTTCAGAAGAGTGGTTATATAATGAAAATATAGAACAAAATGAAGAAGACGCGTTAATAGAAAATGAAACAAATATAGAAAATAATACAAATAATACATTGGAAACAGAAGAATGGGATAATTGGGATGAAACTGTAAATGACGAACCACTAAATCCTGGAGGAGAAGAAACTCTTCTACAGGAAGAATTTATTGCTATGAAATTTGCACCAGGAGAAAATAAAAAACCTATATCTCTATTAATGGATGAAAACGTTGAAGAATTATCTTTCCCTACAATTTATTGTGGAAAAGAAAGAAAATTTAATACACGTCTTACCCTAGGCCAAATTGCAAAATCTGAAGCACGAATGTTTGACAGACGATGTGCTATAAATATACCAAAACTAATGTTTTCCCATTGTCGTTTACGATTACATAAATTAATATCCTTCATTCAAATTAGTTTACGCAAAAAATGCCAATCTAAAAATATAACAGTAGAAAACATATTGAATGAAACTTATGTAGATAACTTAATTCAGCAAAATGATGGATTCAGAATTTTACAAAAAGATAGATCCAGTGCTGCATTTTGGGAGCAAAAGAAAAAAGATGTTATAAGTATGATTCGTCAATTAGGAATGCCTACAATATTTTTAACGCTTTCAGCTGCAGAAACAAAATGGTTAGAACTACTTCAAATTTTAAAACATGTAATCGATAAATGTGACATTTCTCTTAATGAATGCGCACATATATCTTGGGCTGAAAAAAGTCGCCTCATTCAATCTGATCCCATAACATGTGCACGTTATTTTGATCACAGGGTTAGAGAATTTTTTAAAGTTCTATTATCGCAAGAAAGTATATTCAATAATAACAATGTACTAGATTATTATTATAGAGTAGAATTTCAACACAGAGGAAGTCCCCATATACATTGTTTGCTATGGTTAAATAATGCACCTATTTTCGATGAAACAAATAATGATTCTATAAAAGAATGTGAAAACTTTATTGATCAACATATAACTTGTCGTCAAGATGAAAACATTCCAAATTTAATAGCTTACCAAATTCATAAACATAACCGAAAATGCAAAATAAAAATACAAGGCAAAGATACATGTCGATTTGGATTTCCAAAATTACCAATGAACAAAACACGGATTCTTTTACCAAATAAAGATGATTTATCGAATGAAACAAAAATATATATTTCCCAAAAATGGAAATTAATTTTAAATACTGTATTTAAGATTGTTTCAAAAACATACCAGAGGAATATAAATACATTTAAAGAATTTTTACAATTTATAGGATGTAACGAAGAAGAATATATTACAATTATTCAATACAATTTAAAACGCCCAACAGTATTTTTAAAACGTAATTTAGACGAATTAAGAATTAATTCATATAATAAATTAATTTTACAACTTATGAAAGCTAATATGGATATACAATATATATTAGATCCTTACGCATGTGTCGGATATATAATTAATTACATAGGAAAAAGTCAACGAGGTTTATCAAAATTAATTAAAGACACGGCAGAAGAAGTACGTAAAGAGAATTATTCGATTCAAAATCAATTAAGAAACATTATCAATGTATTTATAAACAAATCTGAAATATCAGCACAAGAAATTACATATCACATATTAAGTATACCATTATCTGTATCGTCTAGAAATTGTATATATATAAACACTTCACCTCCGGATGAAAGATGTAAAATATTAAAATCCAAAAAAGAACTTGATGAGTTATCCCGTTTAGATCCAAATTCTACAGATATCATGAGCGAAGGATTAATAGAACATTATATAGTTCGACCAAAAGAATTAGAACTTCATTGTTTAGCTGATTTTGCAGCTTATTATGAATATTCTCGTTTCCAGAAAAAAAAAGTAATCAGGGATGACACAAATGATGATGATGATGATGATGATAACGAACATGAAAATGAAAATGAAACAAATGACTTTGATAAACAAAATAAACAGTTGAAATTACTTAACAATAAAGGTTATATATCTCAACGTAATACTGCCAAAGTTATCAGATACCGTAGTTATTCCATTAAACAAGATGCAAACAATTATTATCGTGAACAATTATTACTATTTTCAAATTGGCGAGATGAAAATGAAATTAATGATATAAATATTAGTTTATATAATAAATATATTAATAAATTTAACATGATACAAATTAATAAAGCCAAATATGTCAAAAATAATTATATAGAAAATGATATTGAACTTGCCTTAGCAGAAAGAAATAATGATGATAATGAATATATACAAGATCAAGAATTTGAAAATGATGACAGAATACCTGATGAATTTCAAATATATGAAACAGAAGAAATCCATGCAGATATAATCAATGAAATAACAAACAATACATCATCCATTAATGTTATGGAACAAATTACATTGCCAAAACAACTACTAGATAATGAATATTATGCTTTAATTCGAATATTAAATGATAAACAATATAGGTATCACCTTAACTTTATATATCAATTAAGAAATATGAAAAATAGTAAATTTTATCATTTCATAAGTGGCGGAGCAGGAGTTGGTAAAAGTAAATTAATTAATGCAATTACTCAAACAACTTTAAGACACTTTAATAGAATTCCTGGAAATGATCCCAATAATACATATATGATTCTTTGTGCCCCGACAGGAAAAGCTGCATTTAATATAGGAGGTACAACTATTCATAGTGTTTTCCATTTACCAGTAAATCAAGATATTTTAATTCCTTTACAACCAAATCAATTAAATACAATTAGAACAAAATTACAAACTCTTAAATTATTAATCATAGATGAAATATCTATGGTTGGATGTAAAATATTCGCTATGATTAATCAACGTTTACAACAAATATTTGATACTACAAATTTATTCGGAGGATTATCTGTCATTGTACTAGGTGATTTTAATCAATTAAGACCGGTTATGGATAATTGGATATTTAAAGCTAATAATCAAGATGATTTATCTGTTCTAAGTGGACCATATTTATGGAATTTATTTGAAATTTATGAATTAAATGAAATTATGCGTCAAAGAGATGACATTTCTTTTGCTCATGCACTAAATCATTTAGCAAATGAAGAATTAACCGATGAAGATGAAGAATTATTTAAATCAAGAGAAATAAATAAATTAATACAACGTAATATAATAAATATTCCTTCCAAAGCAATTCATTTATTACCTACAAATAAAGAAGTAGATGCATTTAATATTTCTTTTCTAGAAAATTTAAACACAGAATGTTGTGACATAGAAGCGATAGATAGTTGTATTGGTGCCATACCCGATGAAAAAAAAATAAACTTATTAACAAATTTTAAAAAATTACCTACAACAAAAACACAAGGTTTACCTTTAAAAATAAAAGCAAAATTAACGGCTAGGTATATGATAACTGTAAATATTGATACGCAAGATGGTTTAACAAATGGTGCAACCGGAAGATTACAATTAATAACATGGGGTACAGATAATAAACAACAAAAAATTGCAGCAAGATTATACTTAGAATTTGAAGATAAAACTATTGGTTTAAAAACTCGCCAAAAATGGAGTAATTATATGCGTAGAATGAAAATAAATTTAGATTGGACTCCTATAGAATACATTACTAAAACAATTCAAACGAGACAAAAAACGATTCATCAAATAATGAGAAAACAATTTCCACTTGTTCCTGCCGAAGGTATAACTATTCATAAATCACAAGGTAGTACTTTTCCATGTATCGTTACACATATTGGTATTAGACGTATAGAACTACGAATGTTATATGTTGCCTTTAGTAGAGTCACTTCGATTGACGGCTTATTTATTCAAGGAAAATATACACGTCCTCGATACAATCCAAATGATCCTGTCAAAATAGAAATGAATCGTTTAAGAGAATCGAAATTACTAAAATTAAATATGAAATTTCCACAAGATTATAAAACCAATGATAACATATTAGTATTATTTCACAACATCAGATCATTAAATAAACATTTAATTGATATTCAAAATGACAGAGGTTTTCTTTCTGCAGATATTATTATTTTAGTAGAAACATGGACATTGCCAACAGATATTTTAGAATGGAATTTATTTGAATGTATTCATCGCAATGATTGTCTCAACATTCGAAAACCATTTGGAAGTGTTGTTTATGCAAAAAAATCTTTAGCACCAAATATAACGCTATTTTATAAAAATTGTTATAAAAATCAAATTGATATTAATGGCATTTTAGTACAAAATACAGCAATAATATTCTTATACATTATACCAAACGCATTAATACGTCAATTAAAATTAATGTTAACTGAAACAATTACAATGGCTAAAAACATACAACCCACAGTTAATAACATTATTATTGTCGGAGATTTTAATATTAATTTATTAAATGACAAAAATCACAAAACAAAGAATTTGACAAATTTTATTAAAGATCTACAATTAATTCTTTCAACTCCAGAAGAAATTTGTTCAACAATATATGACACACAAATAGACTTTTGTTTTTCAACTAAGAAAATAGTAGCAAATTATTATGAAAACGTTATAAGTGATCATAAAGTAATTTGGTTAATAATATAAATAACTTATGAAACTAACCTTTTTTCCGACTTAAAATCAAATTAATAGTCTTGCCGACTCTAAGTCAGGCTAACATTCTTGCCGATTCTAAATCAGGCTAGCATTCTTACCTATTCAAAAACACACAAATAATAAAAAAAAATTTGATGCAAATTCTATAATTAATTCTTTCAATGATAGAAAAAAATTATTCAACAATACATGATACACAAATAGACTTTTATTTTTCAATTAAGAAAGTAATAACAAATTATTATAAAAACGCTATATATGATCATAAAATAATTTATTAATAATATAAGTAACTTACAGGAAAACTTCAAGTTTTTAAGCACTACTACAGAGAACATCTTATTATCAATTCAGTCAAAATCAGGCTAACATTTTTTTCATGGCTTTATCGACATCACTGTTAAATGACAAAGCTTATATTTTCATTTATTACTCTCCGTATCTACAAAAAAATATTCGTTAAACACTATAACCTACAATTAATTTATGAACATAATAACCGATGCTTATACAAATCGAACGACAAATACATGACATTTACAATATGATGAACATGCACATACTTTTTCGTATAAAAAACAAAATTTCTTAAAAAATGTTACTTTTATCAAACAACAAAACTTTTTCTCCACAAAATAAACAATCATCGATATTACCGAATATCGATTAACCTGTAACTCATCCACTATTAGATCCTGTCCATCTATTGGCTTGCTTACTTTATATGATCAATTGTTTTCTTAAAAATATTCATGATCTATTTATTAAAGTACTAACATTTAACACATTCACACTTATGTGTTATATGTTATTATTAAAAAACTGATTTATTCTAACTACCCCATAAAATTACAAGAGTAATAAATACTAAAATTCTTATAGTTGGCCACTTAAAAACCCCGTATAAAAATTTACGGATCAAATAACTTTAAAAAAAAAATTGAAGAAACTCAGACCAACGATTTAACCATTTATTAATCTTGTAATTTTATGAAGAAGTTAAAAAACCCAACCTAAATTAACTAAAAATTATTTTACAATCAACCAAAAAACGTCAACGTATATCGAAAAGAGAGAACCAATTTATTACATAAAAGTAAGTGGAGTATATAAAAGCGAGAAATTTCGATCGTTCAAACGGCGCGCCAAAAAGACGACAAGCGAAGGAACGTTAATTGCGAAAGAAATCGCGAGGAGCGCAACGAACTCGCACGTTCGGGTAGGCTCGGGTTCGTTCGGCTTATTCCGCAATTTTGAATTTTCCAATATCGATCGATAGAAAATCATTTCGTTCTCAGACGTCGACGATTATTGAGGTAAGTTTCTTTGAAAATCTTTTCTAAATTCTTTCTTGGGAATAACGGAGTCGATTTAAATCATTCTGATTTTCAATATAACAGCTTATTTCGCGACGATTCAAAACGTAAGTCAAAATTGTCTGTAAGTAGCGAATTAATAGCGAAAGTTCGAAACATTAAAATCGGAGTCGCGAGGTGCCATTATCGTTCGATCTTCGGGTGTTTCATTATTCGTGAGCATTATTGTTCCTTGCCTTCCGACTTAATTATATAGATCGGAGTAATATTAAAACGAGTTAAGTATATTTAAGAGCAAATTTATTGTCGAATCTCTGAAAATATTTCGGAGCAGTATTCAGATTGCTTTAGAAGACATTATCCAGGACCGAACCGGTAAATAGTGGCACCCCAACCAGTAAAAAAAAAATTCGAAAATTAATAATTGTAATACGAAATCGACTTCGGAATTCAGTTTTATTAAAATAAATTGTTTTAAATTATTTATGTGAAATTAGTCAGTATTTATTTAACATATGATAATTATATTTTCATGTTAATTTCATCATTCCCGTTGTTAACGAAGAAAAGAAGAAAGTCTTTAGCAAGAATTTGCGAAATTTAAAAATATTATCAAAAAAAACGGAAAATTCAAGTGCTGTAAGTTTCATTTGAAAGTTTTATTATCAAAATTATTTAAATCTATACATATATATATATATATGGTCCTACACATTAATATACATACATAAATCATATGTTTATTTTAGATGAGTTAAAGTAACGACGAAATGGAGTATGGTAAGTATTATTCAATTACAATTATAAAAAAAAGGTATTACTATATGTAATTTGATATTTATAGAAAAAATGTATATTAATTCCAGATAATACAGAAAACTACACAAATAATTGTATAAATATAAACAATATGCAAAATTCGCAATTAAATAAAATGTTAGCAACGTTATTAGAAGAAAGAGAAATCCAACGGAAACAAATATCAGCGCAGCAGGAACAAATTAATAAATTATTACTGCTGCAACAGCAGCAGCAGCAACAACCACAGCTGCAACAACAACAGCAGGAGCAACAACAACAGCAGGAGCAACAACAACAGCAACTACAAGGACAACAACAACAACAACAGCAGCAACATGAACAAAATATGCGTAAGTGTGTTATCTCATTTTTAAACATTATAAAATTAATGATTTTTATTATTATAATTCTTTTCTTTTATTAAACTATTCATTAATACAAAATATTTATTGTTTGTTTAGATCCTCGAAGACAGAAGCACCGTGCCGGGCAGAGAGTTCGGAGATTTTATGAAGACCGTGAGAGACGCCGGCGAAGTCATGGTTTCAATAGTTATTTAATAGACATGTATAGAAAGGCTTCGTACTTTAAACCAAAAAGACAAAAATAATTAAATTTTAACTACATATTAAATAATAATTTATTATTAATAAAATAAATAAATTATAACTTAAATATATTTTAATTTAATGTATACTTTTATAAAAATATATTCTTATAATGGCTTAACTTAATAATAAAAAGTCGAATTACCTTTATTTATTTCCCAAAAACACACTTTTATTTTGAAACCCCTTTTTCCTCACGACACAGACTCACGACCACTCAGATCATTTTTAATTTATTTTCATCCATCGTAAAATCGTATTTATTTTAAAACATCTTTCTACTTCCGAAATTAACCTCCTTTCACCCGAATCACTTTTAATTTTCATTCGTTTTCGTAAAAGAACTTTTATTTCGGATCACATTTTTGCTAGCAACGTAGGCCTTCTTCTACCCGGATCACTTTATTTTTTATTCGTTTTATTCAATATAACTTTTATTATAAAAAAGTTTTGTTTCACGCTTTATAAAACTATCATTTCAAAGATTTTAGAAATATGTAATGTTTTTAATAATATTTAAACAATTAATAAAAGGTATTTTATACAAAAAGAATAAAAAATAGAGTGATCTTGATAGGAGAAAGTCTAAATTGTTAGCAAAAATGTGCTCCGAAATAAAAATTCTTTTACGAAAACGAATGAAAATGAAAGTGATTCGGGTGAAAGGAGGTTAATTTCGGAAGTAGAAAGATGTTTTAAAATAAATACGATTTTACGATGGATGAAAATAAATTAAAAATGATCTGAGTGGTCGTGAGTCTGTGTCGTGAAGAAAAAGGGGTTTCAAAATAAAAGTGTGTTTTTGGGAAATAAATAAAGGTAATTCGACTTTTTATTATTAAGTTAAGCCATTATAAGAATATATTTTTATAAAAATATACATTAAATTAAAATATATTTAAGTTATGATTTATTTATTTTATTAATAATAAATTATTATTTAATATGTCGTTAAAATTTAATTATTTTTGTCTTTTTGGTTTAAAGTACGAAGCCTTTCTATACATGTCTATTAAATAACTATTGAAACCATGACTTCGCCGGCGTCTCTCACGGTCTTCATAAAATCTCCGAACTCTCTGCCCGGCACGGTGCTTCTGTCTTCGAGGATCTAAACAAACAATAAATATTTTGTATTAATGAATAGTTTAATAAAAGAAAAGAATTATAATAATAAAAATCATTAATTTTATAATGTTTAAAAATGAGATAACACACTTACGCATATTTTGTTCATGTTGCTGCTGTTGTTGTTGTTGTCCTTGTAGTTGCTGTTGTTGTTGCTCCTGCTGTTGTTGTTGCAGCTGTGGTTGTTGCTGCTGCTGCTGTTGCAGCAGTAATAATTTATTAATTTGTTCCTGCTGCGCTGATATTTGTTTCCGTTGGATTTCTCTTTCTTCTAATAACGTTGCTAACATTTTATTTAATTGCGAATTTTGCATATTGTTTATATTTATACAATTATTTGTGTAGTTTTCTGTATTATCTGGAATTAATATACATTTTTTCTATAAATATCAAATTACATATAGTAATACCTTTTTTTTATAATTGTAATTGAATAATACTTACCATACTCCATTTCGTCGTTACTTTAACTCATCTAAAATAAACATATGATTTATGTATGTATATTAATGTGTAGGACCATATATATATATATATGTATAGATTTAAATAATTTTGATAATAAAACTTTCAAATGAAACTTACAGCACTTGAATTTTCCGTTTTTTTTGATAATATTTTTAAATTTCGCAAATTCTTGCTAAAGACTTTCTTCTTTTCTTCGTTAACAACGGGAATGATGAAATTAACATGAAAATATAATTATCATATGTTAAATAAATACTGACTAATTTCACATAAATAATTTAAAACAATTTATTTTAATAAAACTGAATTCCGAAGTCGATTTCGTATTACAATTATTAATTTTCGAATTTTTTTTTTACTGGTTGGGGTGCCACTATTTACCGGTTCGGTCCTGGATAATGTCTTCTAAAGCAATCTGAATACTGCTCCGAAATATTTTCAGAGATTCGACAATAAATTTGCTCTTAAATATACTTAACTCGTTTTAATATTACTCCGATCTATATAATTAAGTCGGAAGGCAAGGAACAATAATGCTCACGAATAATGAAACACCCGAAGATCGAACGATAATGGCACCTCGCGACTCCGATTTTAATGTTTCGAACTTTCGCTATTAATTCGCTACTTACAGACAATTTTGACTTACGTTTTGAATCGTCGCGAAATAAGCTGTTATATTGAAAATCAGAATGATTTAAATCGACTCCGTTATTCCCAAGAAAGAATTTAGAAAAGATTTTCAAAGAAACTTACCTCAATAATCGTCGACGTCTGAGAACGAAATGATTTTCTATCGATCGATATTGGAAAATTCAAAATTGCGGAATAAGCCGAACGAACCCGAGCCTACCCGAACGTGCGAGTTCGTTGCGCTCCTCGCGATGTCTTTCGCAATTAACGTTCGTTCGCTTGTCGTCTTTTTGGCGCGCCGTTTGAACGATCGAAATTCCTCGTTTTTATATACTCCACTTATTTCTATGTAATAAATTGGTTCTTTTTTTTCGATAATTACTGACGCTTTTCTTATGCTGTTTAATTTAAACTATACACTATATAAATTGACTTAAATAAAATATATAAAAAAAAAATCAAAAATATATATATATAAAAAAAATAGGAACATTAAAAGATTAATTAATCCATATTTTTATTAAACAGTACGTTTATAAATATACTATGACTATTAAATTTCCTAAACACGTCTCAAACAAATTTTCGTTTAAAAATAAGATGATAAACTTACGCATATTTTGTTTGGGTAAGTGTACATGAGCGTGTACGCATGTGAATGTTTGTGTTTGTGTGTGTGTATGTGTGCGTTTTTGCGTGCGCATGTATGTATGTGTTTTAGCGACTAAACAGATGAACGAATAAAACTAAAATTTATACGAAATATCCAATTATACCTAAAATAAATCCACTAACATTTTCGATTTGATCCGACTACCGACATGGCGAATATTTAAAATATTTAAAAATTCATAAAAAATCTATCATGAAAGAGAAACAATTAAAACGTTACAAAAGTATATGAAATAGTAACAACTAAAAGTATAAATTTTTCCAAAATTTTTCAGCGAAATAAAACAACATGACGAACATTTGTATCCATTCTGACGCCTAAAAGACTGAACGGATAAGGTTGGAATTTATACAAAAACTTTAGTTATGTTGTAATAATCTATACTCATTATATAAGGCATGTAATATATCACCTATTTAAAAAAAAGTTTTTTAACTTTTTAGGCACGACCGCAGGGAGCTCCTTATTTTAATATCTATTGATATTCAAATGTTAACCTTTAAAAAAACAAAAATTTTCATTGCAAATTGACCTCTTTCATATCGTGTAATTCATATATAAATTGAATGTATAACCTAAGAAAATGAATTTTACAGAAAACGAAAGAAAAATAAAAGTGGTCCGGGTGAGGATGTGTCTATGTCGCGAGGAGAAAGGGGTGTTTAAATAAAAAGTATTTCGCAGAAAAAATAAAAATAAAAAATAAAAGTGGTTCGGGTGGGGATGTGTCTATGTCGCGAGGCGAAAGGGGTGTTTAAATAAAAAGTATTTCGCAGAAAAAATAAAAATAAAAAATAAAAGTGGTTCGGGTGGGGATGTGTCTAGGTCGCGAGCAGAAAGGGGTGTTTTAATAAAAGAAATTTTACAGAAAATAAAAGTGGTTCGGGTGGGGATGTGTCTATGTCGCGAGGAGAAAGGGGTGTTTAAATAAAAAGTATTTCGAAAAAAAAAAAAAATAAAAAATAAAAGTGGTTCGGGTGGGGATGTGTCTATGTCGCGAGGAGAAAGGGGTGTTTAAATAAAAAGTATTTCGCAGAAAAAATAAATATAAAAAATAAAAGTGGTTCGGGTGGGGATGTGTCTAGGTCGCGAGCAGAAAGGGGTGTTTTAATGAAAGAAATTTTACAGAAAATAAAAGTGGTTCGGGTGGGGATGTGTCTAGGTCGCGAGCAGAAAAGGGGTGTTTTAATAAAAGAAATTTTACAGAAAATAAAAGTGGTTCGGGTGGGGATGTGTCTATGTCGCGAGGAGAAAGGGGTGTTTAAATAAAAAGTATTTCGCAGAAAAAATAAAAATAAAAAATAAAAGTGGTTCGGGTGGGGATGTGTCTATGTCGCGAGGCGAAAGGGGTGTTTAAATAAAAAGTATTTCGCAGAAAAAATAAAAATAAAAAATAAAAGTGGTTCGGGTGGGGATGTGTCTAGGTCGCGAGCAGAAAGGGGTGTTTTAATAAAAGAAATTTTACAGAAAATAAAAGTGGTTCGGGTGGGGATGTGTCTATGTCGCGAGGAGAAAGGGGTGTTTAAATAAAAAGTATTTCGAAAAAAAAAAAAAATAAAAAATAAAAGTGGTTCGGGTGGGGATGTGTCTATGTCGCGAGGAGAAAGGGGTGTTTAAATAAAAAGTATTTCGCAGAAAAAATAAATATAAAAAATAAAAGTGGTTCGGGTGGGGATGTGTCTAGGTCGCGAGCAGAAAGGGGTGTTTTAATGAAAGAAATTTTACAGAAAATAAAAGTGGTTCGGGTGGGGATGTGTCTAGGTCGCGAGCAGAAAAGGGGTGTTTTAATAAAAGAAATTTTACAGAAAATAAAAGTGGTTCGGGTGGGGATGTGTCTATGTCGCGAGGAGAAAGGGGTGTTTGAATAAAAAGTATTTCGCAGAAAAAAAAAAAATAAAAAATAAAAGTGATTCGGGTGGGGATGTGTCTATGTCGCGAGAAGAAAGGGGTGTTTAAATAAAAAGTATTTCGTAGAAAAAATAAAAATAAAAAATAAAAGTGGTTCGGGTGGGGATGTGTCTAGGTCGCGAGCAGAAAAGGGGTGTTTTAATAAAAGAAATTTTACAGAAAACAAAAAAATAAAAAATAAAAGTGGTTCGGGTGGGTATGTGTCTAGGTCGCGAGCAGAAAAGGGTGTTTTAATAAAAGAAATTTTACAGAAAACAAAAAAATAAAAAATAAAAGTGGTTCGGGTGGGGATGTGTCTAGGTCGCGAGCAGAAAAGGGGTGTTTCAATAAAAAGTATTTCGCAGAAAAAAAAAAATAAAAAATAAAAGTGGTTCGGGTGGGGATGTGTCTATGTCGCGAGGAGAAAGGGGTGTTTAAATAAAAAGTATTTCGTAGAAAAAATAAAAATAAAAAATAAAAGTGGTTCGGGTGGGGATGTGTCTAGGTCGCGAGCAGAAAGGGGTGTTTTAATAAAAGAAATTTTACAGAAAATAAAAGTGGTTCGGGTGGGGATGTGTCTAGGTCGCGAGCAGAAAGGGGTGTTTTAATAAAAAGTATTTGGCAGAAAAAAAAAAAAAATAAAATAAAAGTGGTTTGGGTGGGGTTGGTTCTATGTTGCGAGCAGAAGTTAGTTTAAAGAAAAAGGTATTTAAAACAAAATGAATAAAAAAATAAAAGTGATTCGGGTGGGGGTGGGTCTATGTCGCGAGCAGAAAGGTGGTTTAAACAAAAGGTATTTTACACTAAATAAATTAAAAATAAAGGTGATCCGGTTGGGGCTGGGTCTATGTCGCGAGCACAAAGGTGTTTTAAAACTAGGTTGAGGTGGGTCTTATTTTTAGGCACGACCGCAGGGAGTTCCTTATTTGAGTAGAAATAAGAAAAAAAAAAAAGGGATAGGCGAGCGCAGCGAGCCGACTTCTTGTGCGAATCATTATCGCGGTCGTGCCTAGTACGAAACAGCAAGGCTGTTTCGTTGGGGTGGCCCCAGCCGCCCATTTGCTGGTTACAAAATGAAAGTGAGGACGAGGAAGAAGCAAGAGCAAATGAGAAAGAAAAAGGTATTTGGGATTTTCATAATGTATTAGTAAAAAAACAACTCTCTGGATATAATACACTTACACAAGAAAGTAAGGATTTAAACGAAGAATTTAAACACTATTTATCTCAGCCAGTTGCGCACTTAAAGTGTGATCCAATAGGTTTTTGGAATGAACAAACAAATTCCATGTATCATTCTGTTTGCTCAATAGCCACTAAATACATGTGTATCGTCGGATCATCCGTTCCTTGTGAGCGCCTTTTTTCAGTCGCCGGAAACATCGCTACTGATGAACGCAATCGATTAGATCCCAGTAGACTGGACAGGCTTTTATTCCTAAAAAGTTTGGATATAAAGTACTGGGAATTATAAGAGAATTATTGTATTTATAAAGAATATCTTTGTATATCTATTTTCAAATATAATATATATTATAACACGCGTTACCAGTCTATATGTCTATTCTCTCTTTGTATAATATGTATAGTATGGATAAATAATATTTTATAAGATCGATTGTAAATAATTCCTCACATTTACATAACTATAAACCTGTACTTTTTATTAATTAAATATAGTAAAAAACGAAAAAAGGTCAATTTTTTTGGCTTTATACCATATAAAAAATAAAAAAAGATCGATTTTTGAGAAATCGATCTTTTAGACCTTAATTTGGCAGTGAATCGATTCTTCTACCTTCGATTCGAATCGATTCAAGAAATCGATTTTTTTTTATAAAATCGCCATCCCTAGTCCTTCTAATGTTTGGGAGATATTCCTCGCCATGGCGTCTGACCATTCGTCGAACTTCTCTTCCATCTTCTTCTCCAAGTCTCTCACCTTTCTGTCGATTTTGAGGTTGATCCTTTCGCATTGATGACCCATTTCCTTAATCGCCTCTAATACTTCTACCATCGACACGGCGCTTTGCTGAGGCATCCTTTCGTCCTCTTCCGTCGTGGTTTCCTCTAGGATAATCTCCTCTTGATGCGTCGGTGGCGGTCGGGTCATTTCTTCGGCTCCTGCGTCTGCCAGTTCCTCCGCGAGTCTCACACTTCGTCGTTTACTCACCGCTGGAGGCACCGAGAAGGTGAACTCATGGTGTTCGCTCGTTTCGAGCGTGCCTATCCCTGTCTCCGATTCCTTTTCCGCCATGGTTTTTCTTGACGCGTTTTCTCACTTTTCGCAACTGCCAGCCCCACGTTGGGCGCCAAATGTAACGTGTCACCTTCCTTACCTTTTGAAGCTCATGTTACCTTTTCGGATGGTTCGGTCTTTTTAGGATTGGCAGTGGAAAGTGGGAAAAATAATAAAATAAATCACGCGAAATTTCTATTAATTTGCGTTTATTTAAAGACTTCGCTTCCTCGTTGCTGGGCCGTCGCTCTCGACCAGCTGATCGCGTCGTGTTTATATTTTTTATAGCCGGACTCGTCACAGCTCTCGCACGTCTCACTCAATCACACACACCGCGACGTTCGTTCGGAAGCACATACGCTCGCTCGACTATGCTGACTATGTCGTTTTACTTATTATTTATTGTGTGAAATTGTTGATTTTGCTATACCGTGACAGTACATGTATAACTCCGAGATGGCTGGCTCAATTGGGATGATTGTTTCTTGTCATATCTGCGATAATATCAGGGTAGTGTATTGGAAACATCACAATTTGCTTAATCATTTTTTAGAAATTTACTCACTAGAGTATAGTACTGAAAGCAAGTGAGGATATTTTAAGCCCAAATAGAAGCCATAATGCTCGATTCACTAAAGAAAGTAAAATAATTAATTTAATAAAAAAACTTACTTTAAAAGAAAACAGAAAAATCAATCTAAAAGGCAAAATATGATTAAGTATAGTGTTAGTGATATTGTTTAGTTAGTATTCGTCTACAATACCGATATTCGTGCTAATAGTAATACTACTATTGGGGGCCGGTGTCAAGCCAAAAGCATTAAATGAAATGACAACTCTTTTTTAACCGACTTCGAAAAGGAGGAGGTTACTCTATCCGACAGTGAGCGATCTTGCTTTTTTTTTTTTTTGTTTGTCCGGCCATAACTCCGCAACCGGTTGACCAATCGAAATGAAACCACTTCCAGTTGCTAGGGTTAGGTCTCCCATTGGTCCCGTTTATAAAAGTTTTCCGAAGAGTTTATTATTAACAAAGTTATTGCAAAATTACTGCTTTATTAAGATTTATCGCAATATCTTTTTGAATGGAATTGATTTAATGTAATGAAAGAAACTATTACTATCTTCTTAGAAATAATTTGCAGATATTAATTATATAAAAAATTTATTAATTGTTGCAAAATAATTTGTTTATTCCTCTATATCTCCTCAACGACTTCACATATCGGCACCAAACCTTTTCGATCCTTTTACAAATATTACCTACATAACTTTATTTTCACATCTTGATCGATTATACACTAAAAAGTATGAAATAAAAAAATGTTTAACAAAAAAAATAGTAACCGACTTCGAAAAAAGCACTAAAAAGAATGAAATAATTTTTTATGTATACCTATAATATTCGATTTCATCATTATCATACTCAGAATATTGCAACTTTTTCGGAGGCGACAGAAAATTAATTAACAGTACATTAATAGCCAGAAATTCACGGACATTGATGGATATTTATGTATTAGGCACTTACTCCTTTGTTCGTGAAAATGACCGTGTTGGAATATTTTGTGTCGCCGCCGAAAAAGTTCCAATATTCTGAGTATGATAATGATGAAATCGAATATTGTAGGTATACATAAAAAATTATTTCATTCTTTTTAGCGCTTTTTTCGAAGTCGGTTTCTATTTTTTTGGTTAAAAATTTTTTTCGTTAGTTGTTATTATAATCAATTTTAATTTTTTTGACTTGGCCGACCTCAAATAGTAGTATTACTATTACTACGCATATCCGTATTGCAGACAAATAATAACTTAGCAATATCACTAATACTATACTTAATTATTTTTTACCCTTTAGATTGATTTTTATGTTTTCTTTTCAAATTGGTTTCTTTTGTTCATAAGTTATTCATTAGGTAAAGATTTTGGAATTAAACATAGTACTTATTTTAATCAAATATTTTATTTAAATATACAGGGTGTCCCGTTTCAACACTCAAAGCGGAAAACGGCAGATAGACTGGACCAATCTAAACAGAAATATCGAAAAATATTTAGGTAAATTCGGTCTAGTTAACGAGTTATTAATTAACAACGATCGGCCATTCACGGAGAGCCAGAAGCTATCGACGGCTTGGGACGTCCCCTTCAATCTCGGTAGTATGTAACGGAGGAAGCAATGGGAGGAGTAATCAACAACAAATAGTAACGCGCAGCGGCACGTAATGCCGTCTAGCATTCAGCGTAAGGTAGTGTCGTAGAAAAAGAATCGGGGAGAAAGAAATAGAGAAAGAGAGAGCGAAGGTCAGTGCGCGAGCCTCTTGCGTACGGAGGTGTCGCACGGCGAGAAAGAAAGAGAGAGAAAGAGCTACTCACTGTAAACAGTGACGGGCGGATCGACGCGCGCTACAGCTCTTTCTCTCTCTTTCTTTCTCTTTCTTTCTCGCCGTGCGACACCTCCGTACGCAAGAGGCTCGCGCACTGACCTTCGCTCTCTCTTTCTCTATTTCTTTCTCCCCGATTCTTTTTCTACGACACTACCTTACGCTGAATGCTAGACGGCATTACGTGCCGCTGCGCGTTACTATTTGTTGTTGATTACTCCTCCCATTGCTTCCTCCGTTACATACTACCGAGATTGAAGGGGACGTCCCAAGCCGTCGATAGCTTCTGGCTCTCCGTGAATGGCCGATCGTTGTTAATTAATAACTCGTTAACTAGACCGAATTTACCTGCATATTTTTCGATATTTCTGTTTAGATTGGTCCAGTCTATCTGCCGTTTTCCGCTTTGAGTGTTGAAACGGGACACCCTGTATTAATCGTTATTGAAGAACACATTTTTTAATATACTTCCTAGAAACAATAATTTTTCTAAATTCTTTCCAGATAATCAATTTCGCGTAGCAGAATTGTTACTCCTGTTTTCGAGAACAATCTCTCGCATGGTACTGACGTAGCAACTATTATTAAATATTTGCGAGCCTGCTTATAGAGCGAAGGAAATATTAATTTTAATTCTTCCCATTCTTCTAATGGGTTACTTTTTAGGGCAGATAAGGGATTAGATAAAAAAACCGACAGTTCGTCTCATTTTGTATTACAATGTTTTGTTCGTTTCTGGTCTACAGCTAGTTCCTTGTGATGCTGCCAAAAGTCATAATCTTCCTTAAGGGGGGGTTAGGGTTTTCAGCGTGAAAAAAAACACTTTTTTTACGAATGTTTTTCAACGTTATGGATAGAGTAAATTTATTTAAACCTTTTGTATATTGTTAAGTGTCATTTCAAGTATATTCTGTGAAATTTGTACGTGAAAATATCTACAAACAAGCCGGTGACAAAGCTTTTCCAAGAACGCCTTTGGAAAAACACGATTTGCGGTGTTCAGTGTATCTCAGCTTGAAATTATCTGAAATCAAATTCCATTAAAATTTAGTCAAAGTATCATCAAATCCTCCCCCCAACGGTCTTTGATAATTTTTTTTTCCATTTCTAAAGTTTTGGCGGTCATGTGAAGTGAAACGTGCTATTTTTCACGAAAAATTCTGCACATTTGGGAGTGGAAAACCCCCTCAATGTAAAAAAAATATCTCAAACTAACCGTTGGGGGGAGGTATTTTATATGTAGAAAGTGTGTGCCAAGTTTGAAATAAATCGGTCATGTAGTTTTCAAATGGCAGTGAACACGGACTTTGAAAAAGTGGTTTCGAGAAAAACGCGTTAGAAGTACTCGTAATTCGAGTTCGGCGTCCGCACTTCCGAGGAGCGTTGGCCAAACAACGCTAAGCGTTCCGTAAAGAACCCAAACAATAAATTCCTTTAGAAAAGAAGTGTATGTATGTGTGTGTGTGTGGCTGGGCGCGTGATTTTGATTGTCGAACAGACACATCGATTGACGGGTCGAGTCGAAGTCGCGGTGAAGAGCAGAGTTTAGGTCAATAACTTCGAGAGTTTTTCTCTGATTGACTTGAAATTTTGGTATTAAATTCTTGAAATGTTTAACTATAAGAAAAGGCAAAAAAAAAAAAATCGATTTTTCAAAAGTGCAAAACCCTAACCCCCCCTTAATGGGAACTTCTTCTTCGGATTCACTGTTTGATTGAGAAACATCTACCTTTATCAAGTTTCTAAGCTTTTTAATAGCTTTTTCACCCGCACTTGCATCTTGGAAATGTAAATTTTTGAAACGAGGATCTAATAAAGTACCTAGTGCTACGTGCGGGTTAATTTCAATTTTACTAAATCTTTTTTTAATTTTTAGTAATAGTGTATTTTGTAATTCAGTGATACAGTCTATCGTTGAAAAAAATTTCTTAATTTGTGATGTCAGGCAGTTGATCACAGGTATTATTTTTGATAAAGTTACATTATTCTGTCCTGAAGATTCTTTAGTAACAAACTCGAAAGGTTTCAATAAGCCTACTATTTGTTTCACAATTTCGATTTCATGACCCGTCAACATTTCAGGACCGTCTGGTGCATCAAGCAAAAGTTCAGAAGCAATTTTTGACATTTCTAAAAACTTATCTAGCATGTAATATAGTGAATTTCACCGTGTTTTGACATCTAATATAAATTTTTTTACACATCCTTCGGCTACCCCTACTGTTTGTCTGTATTTTTCTGAGTTTATCTGAGTTGATCATGCTGTGTTTTACCCACTTGACGATATCTCTGACTTTTGTTATAGGCCCTTTAATCGAAACATGGTTCAATGATAATTCTACGATCAAATTAATAGTATGTGCAAAACACGGCAAATGATTATTTTCATCTATTACTTTTTTAACTGCTGCAACTATGTTGGCACCATTGTCAGTAACCATGCATCTAATTTTGGAGACTGGAATATTCCATTCTAATAGTATATCATGGAGTACGTTAGTGAGATACTCAGCTGTATGATTGTTTTTAAGTTCTCTTGTAGCAAGGTTACAGTTCACTGCCAATATATCTTCGATAAAATGTAATGTTACTCCCAGAGTACTTTTCTCATTCATGGTTTCTGTCCATACATCAAGTGTCACACATAAATAATTTACGCTAGCAATTTTTTTTTCATACGCTGTTTTTGTGACGGCATACTTATCACTGAGCATCTTCTTAAAATGTGTTGACGAAGGAGCTTTGTAAAATGGAGCCAATTCTTTCATTAATTTTAAAAAAGCTTCGCCTTCAACGACATGCAAGGGACGCATATCTTTAGATATAAAATATAAGAGGCACATTGTTATATTGCTATGTTTCGTGCCTCCTTCTGAAATAATAATGATTTATATTTATTAGAGTTCGTACATTACAAAATGTTAAAGTTCATCTAAATTTCTATACTGACCTTTTTGAGCAGATATTCTTTCAAACGCAGCTTTTAAAGATTGTCGATCCTATTTTTTACCAAACTCTGAGTGCGGTTTTTCAGGCGTCGACGTAGATCGTCCAGATATCGATGGTTTCTTAATTAAATCAACTCGAGCTTTTTTAAGATTCGATGGCAACGTATGGCTTCCTTCGTCATCTTCGTCAGCTACCTTCTGCATTCTCCTTAAAATCATTGAAATGTAAACAAAAATACGCCCGAACAAACTTGGCAAACTCTTTTCAGTGAATGAAAATATATCCTATTTCGTAGCAACAAACAACTCCTTATTTTTCTGAACAGACGAGACGGCTTGATTAGAATATTACACAAGTTTTTATTTGTTTTCAAAATAATATTTAAGCATAAAACTTACCTTGAAATATTTTCATTACTGGGTAAAACAACATCAGTGTGAATTTTTAAATGCTTATGCAGATTAGAGGTATTTCCACAAAACCGTACAACTTTAAAACACTTTTTACACTGCGCTGCTTTAGTATCTTGTTTTTTAAAATATATCCACACTGAGGACTTTTGAGGACTCATTTTCAAAACACGGGGTTAAATCGCAAACAAATACAGGTGAAAGTAAAGTTAATTAAGAGGCTAAGAGATTTATATCGATCGTTAGCTTGATGCAAACTGCGTGCCTCGCGTCAAAACGACGCGCGATGTCTGGACGATCTGTTAACAGGTTGAATGCCATGGAGGTCACCGGTGACCGGCACTCGATTTGTCTTATCGCATTTGAAATGTTTATTAGTTTTGATTATCAATATTTAAGAACAGCGAAGTGGCCTAATTGTAGCGAACTCGCTTGCGGCGCGGGTGGTCCGTGTTCGATTCCTGCGTGTGGAAACTTTTTTTTTTTTAATTCTTTAAAAAATTATAAAAACTGTGCAATAAAGTTAATGACATACTAATATGAAGAATTTAATCATACATAATTTGTTCTATTAATGAAATGACTGTTACTGCATATTATTGACTCTTAGGGAGGACAAACAAAGCCTGAATTATATGACGAAATCTTTCAGGATGACGAGAAATCACCTACTTGCACAATTAAAGTGATTCCTCTAAAATGTACTCCACTTGTTCAACGTTGCGATGTCTATTTTTATAGACAAGTAAACAATTTAATAAAACGAATACAGAACTGCGCTTATCTGATTGAAAATAATAGAGAAATAAATTCCCGTGAGGACTGCATAAAAATACAATCAATAGTACGATCAATAGCATCATCAATTATCATCGCCAATTTTTAATGAAATGATCTCGTATGCCCGGTACGCTTCTAAGCTCTCTGACGAAAGAGAAATTTTCAGGAATGTAAATGAAGTATGTTTTCCGGTAGAACTTTTAAAAAAGGGTTGTTCATGTGAACAATCTTCCTTCATAAATTGTGCGAGATGTAATAATATTTTTTAAAAATATAATAGTAAAATTAAAAATTGAGAAAGAAAGACGATATTCCCGAAATTTCATTAACCCTTTCGCTACGGACGCACTCTACGCCGCGCTACTCTCGCTGAGTGAGCCGCCGCGCCGAAAGTGTGCATTTGCGAAGCAACTGTAAACAACTGTACAACCCGTTATTTTTATACTGCTGTCCATTGTGTCGCTTGAAATTCCGCAGCGTAAAACAAGTGTAAAATACTTGCGATGGATAACTATGGAGATAACAAATATACTCTGCTCATGAAAGATCACGGGTGACCTAAGTCACCGTTCGTACGTAGCGAACGTCAGGCGTTGGGTGACTATAGTCACCGCTCGTAGCGAAAGGGTTAATAGAAAAAATTATGTATGATTAAATTCTTCATATTAGTATGTCATTAACTTTATTTCACAGTTTTTATAATTTTTTAAAGAATTAAAAAAAAAAAGTTTTCACACGCAGGGATCGAACACGGACCGCTCGCGCCGCAAGCGAGTTCGCTACAATTAGGCCACATCGCTGTTCTTGGATGGTGTTCAAAGTGACCGGTATACGTCCTACACGTAAAACTTTAAGGCCATTTTTCTCGAAAGTTTATGGTTAGTGCGCACTCTTACTTTGCAAATCGAATAGTCTAAAGGTATACTACAAACCTGCAAAGTCTCATCCCGAAGTCAATTTCCGAGGCCGTAATGTCCCCATGTGAGTCGAAAGGAGTCATAACCAGCCGTAGAGGGCAGGGCCCCCCCCCAACGAAACAGCCTTGCTGTTTCGTATTAGGCACGACCGCGGTAATGATTCGCACAGGAAGTCGACTCGCTGCGCTCGCCTATCCCTTTTCTTATGAGAGTACAGGATAGCTGATTGCGGCCGTTTGACTGCCGCTATCTGGCCGTCGGGATATGTTTTTTTAAAATACGGATTACATTAAAACTTGTTTCCACTCAAAAAATAAAAATGTTTTTTCGTTCGTCATGTTGTATTGCGTCCCTAAACAATTTTGAAAAAATTTACGTTATTAGTTATCACTATTTTACATACTTTTGCAAAGTTGGAATTGTTTCCCTATTATAGCAAATTTTTTATGAATTTTTTAATGTTTTTTTAATGTTTCTTCTTCTTTTTCCCCACCCCGCCTCTTGTTACTCTCTCGTGCTGCCCCTTGCAGCCTGAAAGCGCTGCCGCGGAGTCCCTCTCCGTGTGCAGCTGGAGGCAGCCAGGATGGAAGGGCTGACGGCACGGTATACACCGGAGATAGTCCTGCTTGATTACCTTATAACAGGCTTTGCGCTCAACCTCTTCCGTTTCCATATTTCGGAGTGTTCAAGTTTAACCGTTCGAAGAAGGTGGTGGTGGAGTGAGCGTGGAGCCCTGCGATTGGTCCAAGGAGTTAGGGCGATCTCACGAGCCGATGAGAGCGGAGATCCCGACCAATGACAGCCGAGAAGCGGAAGCCAAGATGTCCGCGGCAGCCACTATCGATTTACCGATCCCGTCGATCAACCTATATCTGCTTCGCCCAATAATTCAGCAGCGCGAAGTCCTCGGATGAAAGTTAATGTCGTGGAGGGTCCGCGTAGCTGTCACGAAAACACTCGCGCACACTAAATGTATTCCACCTTTCAATAAACCACAAATAATACAGAAATTTCGGCACCGTAAATCAACCCGTCTAACTCGAGAGACAGAGTGAGCGAGAGAGAGAAAAGCGTAGGAGGAATGAAAGGCCTGGTGGTCCGTCGGCGTAAGGTAACGCTGTAGAGATAAACTAGGGCGAGAGACAGACTGAGCGAGAGAGATAGATAGATAGATAGATACATTTATTACATCGTGGGCAGGGCCCGTGGATGAGAGTGGTTACATATTTCTATTACATATGTACTAATAATCAAAGGTTGTTACAAGCTAATCTAAATTTAATGCTTAAAACTAAACAATAATTAAACTTAAATTAAAATATAGAAAACTTAAATTAGAGTTTGGCAACGAGAATGGAGTTCGACCAACGGTTCAGGTGCTACGTTGCGTGGATAGGAGATGTGCATATAACCGAGCTTTGAAAGACGGTAGAGACGGAGAAAGCCGAATGTTCGGCGGCAAGTAATTCCATAGATAGCTGGCGGTTACTGTAAATGATTTTATAAATGCCGATGTTCGGCAGATAGGTATTTGGAGATCGAGTTCCTGCCCACGCGTATCACGCTGACTAATGTCAGAGCGAAAAATGAAGCTTGTTCGAAGGTAGGTGGGAAGCGAATTGGTGAGAATCGAGAAGAGAGTGCAGCCCATCATATAACGACGCCTGTTTGTGACCGTGAGCCAGCCAAGTCTGTTGAGATGAGGAGTGATGTGCTCATCCCTACGAAGGCTAAAGACAAAGCGAATGCAAGCATTTAAAGCTCGCTGCAGCTTAGCATTCTGCTCGCCTGTTAGGTCGACATACACGACGCAGCAGTAGTCTAGATGGGGGAAGACTAAGGCTGTCACGAGTTGCTTCCTTAACACGTTGACTGCCGTGTCACCCGTATTCGGGTGACAGTAAAAGTTCTCATCGGGCCGTTTCCCCCTTACTTCCGTGACCCCTTCCAAAGGATTTCCGAACATATTTAGATAAATATTTAACAGGAGATAATAATACTGTTGAATTTTTTTAAAAATCGTTTATTAACAAAATTATTTACAGTGCAAAATATTGAAGCATTCACTGCAAAGTTGCGGTTGACCAGGGCAGCTTGGACAAAAAGTAGTAGGTTTTCTGAGATTTGCTCGTGCCTTTGATCGTTCCAGTTCTTCTCTTTTATTTGCGTAACACCGTTTGCATGCGCGTTTAAGGCTTTTCCCCAAATTATTTCTGCGAACGGCGATGCAATGCGTATTTCGTCGAACAGAAGGCACGGTTAAATCTTCACTCAGTCCTAGTAACTTTGCAGCAATCAGTTCTCTGAATCGTCTAATATTTACAGTTTTTGTTGTCGCAATATTGTAAACGACCAAAGCGTTTACAATTGACGTCCCCAGCAGAAGTTCAATACCAAGCTTTCTATACCACTTGATTCCTTTCCTCATCGTCGTGGAATAGGAAACCATTTGGTCTGAATAATCTATTCCACATTTACCCTTATTATATTCGAGGACAGCCAGCGGTTTGAGTCTTGCGGATGGCTGCTGGCTTGAAGAAGCAGCACGAATGTTTTTTGTGCTTTGTGTCATGATAGGAGCGTGTTTCGTAGATAATATTCTCACGTCACGTGTATCTCTCCATTTGAGTATCACAATCCCGTTATCATACTCTTTAGCTACCATTTCTCCCCTTCTCAGTTTGCAATTAAGAACATCTTTTGGGATAGGTTTCTTGTTATGTCTAAGTGTTCCAACTACATGAGTCTTGCGTCTTAGGCATGATATAGCTAACTCATAGCTTGTATAAAAATTTTCAATGTACAATGTTCTTTCTTGATCGAAAAGTTTCTCTGTCAGTTGTAGGCACACATTGTGTGCCAATCCGGTTTCTCTAATACCTTCTGCTGATTTACCAGAGTCAATTTTCATTGCCCATGTGTATCCTTCCCTTGAACATAATTTGAATAATTTAATTACGTACTTGTGCGCTTTATTTGGAATGTATTGTTTGAAGATGAGTCTTCCACGCCATGGAATTAACGTTTCATCGATAACAATGTCTTCTCTAGGCGTGTAAGCTTCCTGATACTTTCCTTGCAATTTTTTGAAAAATGGAAGTATTTTACCAAGCCGGTCATCACGGGCAATGGACATATTATCGACAAAATGAAAGTTGCACAATAATAGTTCAAATCTGTTTCGTGACATAATTCGACGCGGTAGCCGGAAATTGTACAATTCGTTTTTGGCCCAATAATTGGCTATAGGGCTCACTTTTACAAGTCCCATCCACAACAATAATCCCAAGAATTGTTTTATTTCTTCAGGATTTGTTGGTTTCCATTTATGCATTCGTGAACCTGGAGTCAGCCTCGATTCATTTAGTTTTTGTTGTGCATATCTATTAGTTTCTAATACCAGCAAGTTTATAATTTCATCATCAACACATCATACGGATTTATATCGTCAGATAATTGCTTATTCAGACCGCCTGTTTCTTGATAAGAAAATGATTTTTGCCGACCACTAAATTCACTCCATTCACTCTGTTGAATTGGAACTTCCTCAGTATCATCAACGTTGCTTCTTTCTTCCACGACCAAATCTTGTAACATCTCTTCAATAGTATTTTCATAACATTCATTATCACTAAGATTGCATTTATCCGTATCCGTATCAGAATCTGACGATATGATTCGATTTACTTTTCTTCTTTTGGGCAATCTGATCACTTCCTCATCGCTGCTATCCGAATTTGAGCAACTAGCGTGACTAGTCTTTCTTTCACTGCGATGTGAATCACTGCACACTGACTTTTTCATCTTTCTCTTCACCATTGAAAAATTATGGACAGAGATTTTAACCACTTGCGTTATAAAGAAAGTGGTGGTAGTTCGCAAGTGGTTAAATAGCACTACTCAGTACACGGCAAAGATTACAACTGCTCGTGCAGAGTAATAACGTGATAAGTGAGGATCGTAGCAGATATCAAGGTGAGAGTACCGAAAGAAATGTAAATAAATATGCGGTAGCAGAGCATGCATCTTACAGTGGCACGGGTGGCCTGACGGGGATTTCGCTGTAAACACGCGTGGCAGTCAACGTGTTAAGGGGTCTGGCCACCCCGGTCGCTTGAAAAATACGCATATTTTTTAAAAATTCATAAACTCTAAAGTATAAAACGAAATGTTTTCATTTTTTAATATAATGTAAGACGCGGCTTTAAGAATGCAACAAAAAAATTTTAGTTAAAAATATTTAAAAATGGCGGCGCTACAGAAATTTCCGCGGAGGCCCTCCGACCGATACGCGCGTATGATGTTCCACGTGAATATCTATCATTTTGTATCTGAAAAAAAAAAAAAAAATTAGCTTATTCGTGGATAGTGTCGCTACAATGTAATCGTACGATTTTTCTTTTTGACAATTAGGGAACTTATGATGTGCCGAAAAAAAAATTTGCATTTTTCACCGAAATTTCACGAGCAAAAACGTTAATAAAAAACACACCTCTTCATCGCACTGCAACACGTTCTCACTCACTCGCGGTGCAGGGCGCAAAATTTTGGAATCTGATTCCTTTGGAAATTCGCGAAGCGCGCACTGTCGCGTCGTTCAAGCGTGAGTTGCGTCACTCTTTACTGAGTGGTGCAATTTCATCGTGAGGCGACACGGCATGTGATTGGTTAAATGGCGAAGTATAGGCCTGAGCGGACCCCCCAGGTGGCGCGCGGTGACGCGTGTTTCATTCATATTATTCATATTCATTGTGAGGATGGGTCCTTCGTATGCACGTGAACTCGAGTGTGAATGCGCCTGCGCGAAGGCGAACTATTTCTGTTGGCTGTGTGAGACGACGTATGACTATGATTAGCCTCGTGCCGGCGGCGGCGTGCATCTCGGGAGCGTGCGTGATGTGTATAAACACGAGCGTGACTGACTTCACCTTCATTACTAATGTATATATTTTTCTTCTTTCTTTTATATTTACTTTTAGTCCTTCTATTGTACTTGAATGGAATGAGTGGTAGACTGAATGAATGGTAAGAATGTTTGAGAGAGTGCCTTGGCGCTATTTATATCGTTAGGTTTATATGTTTATTTTATACAGGGTGTATTCGACCATATAGTCAATCGGGATTCCACGTGTAGCCAGCAATAAATTGAGTCGAAATAAGTCATAAAAGTTAACATAAGCCAGGTTAGTTAACGAGTTATTAATTATTAAAGATAGGGCGAAAAAGCGGTAGGCGGCGAGCCGCGGCCATGCTATTCTGATGGCGAGACGCTAGAAGAAAGAGAGAAAGGACGGGAGAGAGAGAGAGTCCGCGTGAGTCGCCAACGTAAGGTAGCGCCGTGGAGGAAAGGAAGAGAGAGAAAGAACGAAAGAGGAAGGAAGAGCGCAAGTAAACAATTCGATGCTCGATCGTCTCGCCCGCCGCTCCCCTCGCCACTCGCCATCAGATTAGCATGGCCGCGGCTCGCCGCCTACCGCTTTTTCGCCCTATCTTTAATAATTAATAACTCGTTAACTAACCTGGCTTATGTTAACTTTTATGACTTATTTCGACTCAATTTATTGCTGGCTACACGTGGAATCCCGATTGACTATATGGTCGAATACACCCTGTATATATTGTTACGGTATAGCTGAATCGACGATTAAATATAATAAAAGTAAAAGCGAAAACGATTAAGTATAATAAATAATAAGCAAAACGACATAAAAGTTATAATCTCGACACACGAACGAAGGAATGCGCGAATAGTCTAAAAATAGAATTTATAAAGGTAAGCGCACCGAGAGATCGGCACGCGAACGCGAAAACATAGAAAAAACGCGCAAGTAAGACGAGGAAGGAAATACGCGAAATAGATCGGAATTCGGCGAGATAGGAATTTGATGGCCAACGAGTTCAGGGCCAGCGGCGAGGACAACAACCGCAGGTAATAATTAAGAGAGGGAATCCGATTAGACAATAGAAATTCGATCGCGCGCAAGTAAGAGTGGTGGGGACAAGCATTTAAATAGCAAGCCCACGCAACGAAAAGTAGTGCATTCCGAGTTTTCTCTTAAAGATCGTAGTTCGTAGAAGTTACAGTTTCGTGCATAATCAGAATTTTAAAGTACGTGAAACGCTCTTAAAATCACGGGTTGAAAAAGTGCTTTCGCGAATGTCGAGAAACGGCGAAGCAAGGATCGACGACAAACGGAGGGTGAGAGGGGAAGGCACGAACACAGATACAGTGCTACGGCGTGCGAAGCTATACCATACACAACGTCGCCTAAATTAAGGTGTATCTCTTTATTTCCATTACCTCATCATACCATTAGTCATAAGCAGTAGATTAAGAGGGTGTGTAAGAGCGTCGGTGTGAGCAAGCGTCTGGGTGTATGAGCCAGCGTCTGTGTGTGAAAGCAAGCATAGGTGCGTGCGAACCAAGTCGAAGAGTGTGCGTGAAAGCGTCTGTGTGTGCAAACGAAGATCTGAGTATCGTCGAGCGAACGTAGGTGTGTGCGAACGTGTGTAGGCGTGTGACTGCGTGTGTGAGTCAGGCGAGATCGGCGAAGACGTAGACACTTAGAAAAAACATAAACACGGCGCGATCAGCTGCTCGGGAACTACGAGCGAGCGCCGAAGACTACAAGGCTTTAAATAAACGCAAATTAATCGAATTTTCGCGCACTTTCCTCTGCCAGTCCCAAAAGGACCGAACCGTTCGGTGAAGTAACGTAATCGTTAAAAAGGTAAGGAAGGCGAAACGTTACAATATACAGGGTGTCTCACGCAAGCTACAACCGCGGAAATACACGTGTCCACATGGATAATTGGAAGCGAAAAGTGAAATAAAAAGTAATAAAATTTGTCCTCGTTAACGAGTTATTAAATAAAATAGATCAGCGAATCAGGAAGCACGGAAGCGGTAGGCGGTGAGCTGCGGCCATGCTAGTTTGAAGACAAGAAGCGATAGCGTAAGGAAGCGTCGTGGACGAAAGATTGAGAGAAAGAGAGAGAGAGAGAGTCAGCGCGTGCAGGCAGCGTGAGGTAGCGCCGTGTTAGGGTAGGAGGGAGCGAGAGAGAGAGATTAGATTAGATTTTTGTTGTGCGTAAGGTAGCGTCGTGAAAGAAAGGTAGAGAGAGAAAGAGTGAGAGAGGAAGAGCGAAAGTCGACACTTTTTCCTAGAAATCTCCTCCTGACCACTACCTTCTCACGCCTGTATACGTGTCAGAACGCTCCGCCCGTCCAAATTATCGCTTCTTATCTTCAGACTAGCATGGCCGCAGCTCACCGCCTACCGCTTCCGTGCTTCCTGATTCGCTGATCTATTTTATTTAATAACTCGTTAACGAGGACAAATTTTATTACTTTTTATTTCACTTTTCGCTTCCAATTATCCATGTGGACACGTGTATTTCCGCGGTTGTAGCTTGCGTGAGACACCCTGTATATATACAGGGTGTCCCGTTTCAACACTCAAAGCGGAAAACGGCAGATAGACTGGACCAATCTAAACAGAAATATCGAAAAATATTTAGGTAAATTCGGTCTAGTTAACGAGTTATTAATTAACAACGATCGGCCATTCACGGAGAGCCAGAAGCTACCGACGGCTTGGGACGTCCCCTTCAATCTCGGTAGTATGTAACGGAGGAAGCAATGGGAGGAGTAATCAACAACAAATAGTAACGCGCAGCGGCACGTAATGCCGTCTAGCATTCAGCGTAAGGTAGTGTCGTAGAAAAAGAGTCGGGGAGAAAGAAATAGAGAGAGAGCGAAGGTCAGTGCGCGAGCCTCTTGCGTACGGAGGTGTCGCACGGCGAGAAAGAAAGAGAAAGAAAGAGAGAGAAAGAGCTGTAGCGCGCGTCGATCCGCCCGTCACTGTTTACAGTGAGTAGCTCTTTCTCTCTCTTTCTTTCTCGCCGTGCGACACCTCCGTACGCAGGAGGCTCGCGCTGACTCTCTTTCTCTCTTTCTTACACTACTTCTCCCTCGCACGCGTGAAATAAATGATATGATGCTATTGGGTAAGAAAAAGAAAGAGAGGTACTCACAGTAAACTGTGATAGACGGCATTACGTGCCGCTGCGCGTTACTATTTGTTGTTGATTACTCCTCCCATTGCTTCCTCCGTTACATACTACCGAGATTGAAGGGGACGTCCCAAGCCGTCGATAGCTTCTGGCTCTCCGTGAATGGCCGATCGTTGTTAATTAATAACTCGTTAACTAGACCGAATTTACCTAAATATTTTTCGATATTTCTGTTTAGATTGGTCCAGTCTATCTGCCGTTTTCCGCTTTGAGTGTTGAAACGGGACACCCTGTATATATATATTGTAACGTTACAAACAAAACCACGGTTAAATTAATAAAAGTAGAGTAAAGTAAAGTAGAAATAGAAACCTCGAGAACTTAAGAGAAGCGAAAATTACATAAAAATCCGCGAAAAGAAAGAAAAAAACAGCCGAAATCTAAAAATAGATAGGAAAAGGACGCACACGAGCGAAAGTAGGTCGCGATAGCCTAAGAAACCGGTGGCGAGATGAGGCAAGGGGAGAGTCGCGGAAGACAGGAATTTGCATAAAAACGAATTCGAACGATGGGCAAGTTCAAGGCCAACACCGAGGCCAAGCGCGGTCAGCAACGCGCGCAGATAGAAGAAGAGCGGGGACCCAATTAAAGGGACCGAAATTAGAGCACGAAGGTGGGAGAAAGCATATAAAAGACAGGTAGCAAAAGGACCGAGGGCGAGAATTTTCTCACGTTTTTTCAAAGTTATAAATTCAAGTCGGGAGTGATTAGTTCGGAGGCAGGCACAAGTACGAGGAAAGCAATCGTTCTTTCGAGTTCGGAGAAGAGGTGTTTTCCGGAGTTTTTCTACCACACGAGTGAGTCAGCGCGGCGCACGGCAGCCTAGACCAACGTGTGAGTAAGAGAGAGAGAGTAGCCAGGCAAAGAATACACCATATGGGTAAGAGAAAGACACAAAACGTTACAGCGTCTTCCCGGGATATATGTTTACATTTCTTTCCGATACCCGACCTCTACCTAGGATAAGCAGTAGGCTAAGTGTATGTGTGAGCGTGTGCATGGGTAAGCGCGGGTAGGAGTGTGAATGCGTGAGAGAGAAAAAGTGCGAGCGATCAGCTGTGCGAGTGCGTTGAACTTGCACACTTCGACGAAATACTTCGAGGATCGAATAAAGCAAATTAAAGAGATTTCAAACACTCGTGATTTCACGTTTTCCTCTCAAATTCCCACTGCCAGTCCTGAAAAGGAAAAGAACTCGACGAGGAGGTAATAGTAAGCCGAGGTGGTCAAAGGCTTAACGTTACAATATATATATATATATTATATACAGGGTGTCCCACGCAAGCTACAACCGCGAATATACACGTGTCCACATGGATAATTGGAAGCGAAAAGTGAAATAAAAAGTAATAAAAATTGTCCTCGTTAACGAGTTATTAAATAAAATAGATCAGCGAATCAGGAAGCACGGAAGCGGTAGGCGGTGAGCTGCGGCCATGCTAGTCTGAAGATAAGAAGCGATAAATTTCGACGGGCGGAGCGTTATGACACGTATACACGCGTGAAAAGGTAGTGGTCAGGAGGAGATTTCCAGGAAAAAGTGTCGACTTTCGCTCTTCCTCTCTCACTCTTTCTCTCTCTACCTTTCTTTCACGACGCTACCTTACGCACAACAAAAATCTAATCTAATCTCTCTCTCTCGCTCTCTCCTACCCTAACACGGCGCTACCTCACGCTGCCTGCACGCGCTGACTCTCTCTCTCTCTCGCCCTTTCTTTCGTTGACTTTCTCTCTCCCTCTCTCTTTCTCTCAATCTTTCGTCCACGACGCTTTCTTACGCTATCGCTTCTTGTCTTCAGACTAGCATGGCCGCTACTCACCGCCTACCGCTTCCGTGCTTCCTGATTCGCTGATCTATTTTATTTAATAACTCGTTAACGAGGACAAATTTTATTACTTTTTATTTCACTTTTCGCTTCCAATTATCCATGTGGACACGTGTATTTCCGCGGTTGTAGCTTGCGTGAGACACCCTGTATATATACGCGTATACGTATTTATATGGACGTAACACCTCCCCTCTTTAAGACGGACGCAGAGCCTATGCTGTGCGTACTAGAGATCTTAACATTCTAAAGTCTAAATACTAAATCTATGAATATATATACAGGGTGTATCCGACCAACATGTCGTGAGCTATATTACGTTGTAGCCAGGAATAAATAGAGCCGAAAGAAGTCATAAAAGTTAACATAAGGTAGGTTAGTTAACGAGTTATTAATTATCAAAGATTGGGCGAAAAAGCGGTAGGCGGCGAGCCGCGGCCATGCTATTCTGATGACGAGACGCTAGAAGAAAGAGAGAGAGGAAGGGAGAGAGAGAGAGTCCGCGTGAGTCGCCAACGTAAGGTAGCGCCGTGGAGGAAAGGAAGAGAGAGAAAGAACGAAAGAGGAAGGAAGAGCGAAAGTAAACAATTCGATGCTCGACCGTCTCGCCCGCCGCTCCCCGCGCCGCTCGCCATCAGATTAGCATGGCCGCGGCTCGCCGCCTACCGCTTTTTCGCCCTATCTTTAATAATTAATAACTCGTTAACTAACCTGGCTTATGTTAACTTTTATGACTTCTTTCGGCTCTATTTATTCCTGGCTACAACGTGATATAGCTCACGACATGTTGGTCGGATACACCCTGTATATGTATAGTAATAGTAACAACAGATATTACACTCTAAAACTTGCACTTATACACCATCCTTTAGTGTTTGTATGGGGCGGTGGTTTCTCCTAATCGTCGTCCTCGTATCGGGATCTCTCGCCGGTCCATAAGCGCCTGCATGTAGCGGGGATGATAGGCGCGGCACTCCTGGCAGGCGATGCTCACTCCTTTTATTTCTAGGAGGGGTATGTCGCAGTTGGTGCAGCACTCGTTGTGTTGTCGCCATCCTGATAGCAGCTGCATTGTATGCCAAGTGGTGTGATATCGTAGCTGGAATAAGTATCCATATTTCGGCATGCAGGCCTTGCACAGTCGATGTTCATTACAGGTTGATGCCCATATTTCGGTGATTTCTTCTCGCATCCCGATGCATACAGCGATGTTATTCTTGAAGAAGTCCATGCTATTGATATATATAAAAAAAAAAATGGTGTTTTTAAGTTTATAACGGGGATAATTTCTTTCCTTCCAAAGAGAAAAAACCAGCTATAGGGCGGCTGGGGCCCCCCGAACGAAACAGCCTTGCTGTTTCGTATTAGGCACGACCGCGGTAATGATTCGCATAGGAAGTCGGCTCGCTGCGCTCGCCTGTCCCTTTTTAGTTGTCACTATTTTACATATTTGTGCAAAGTTTTAATTGTTTTGTTCTTATAACAAATTTTTTATGAATTTTTTATTTTTAAAATGCCCGCCATTTTGAAACCGGAAGTCGGATCGAATCGAAATTGTTAGAGGATATACGTTGAGTGTAATTAGATTTTTCGTATAAATTTCAGCTTTATTCGTTCAGCTGTTTAGGCGCTAGAATGGATACAGATATTGATTTGTCCACCATTTTGTATTGCTTCTATGAAAAATTTTGAAAAAATTCATGTTATTAGTTGTCACTATTTTACATATTTGTGCAAAGTTTTAATTGTTTTGCTCTTATAACAGATTTTTTAGGAATTTTTTAATATTTAAAATGCCCGCCATTTTGAAACCGGAAGTCGGATCGAATCGAAATTGTTAGTGGATCCTCATCGGGTGTAACTGGATTTTCCGTGTAAATTTCACTACGATCCGTTCAGCCGTTTAGACGCTAGAGTGGATACACACATACACACACACACATACACACACACACATACACACACACACACACACACACACACACACACACACACATACATACGGACATTTAGATCTTGTTATGAAACATAAAGATCCAAAAGGGTTTTTGGATATCTCGAATAGTTTCGGAGATAATCGTCCGTTACACTTTTTGCTCGATCGAGAGCATAAGGAACTCCCTGCGGTCGTGCCTAAAAACACATCTGTTAATGGAAAGAAATAAAAGAAATGATTTTATTAACACACATAAATATATATATATATATAAAAACAAAACACGATTAACATAGATAAAAAGGTCTTTCGGTTTTATCACCAACGGGTGATCACCGCCACACATCCTTCCCGTAGCAATTTCCCCTTATTGACGAGGAACTCCTCTATGCATTCCCGGCAGTCGTTGGCGCTGCACCTCGGGACCATTACCCGTCTAGGGCACGTGCTACAATGAGGAGCTAGAAAATGCGCCAGGTGATCTTGATGCGCCAATATATGATACCCGCTCGCAGGCAAGTATCTGTGGTCCGGGTCTGTCTCCCAGCATTGGAGGCACTTCAGCTCACAATTGTTTACAGCATTGAAGAAAATTGTGGCTATGGTCGGGTCTTTCACAAAACATGTGGATTCAAGCAGCTCTTTGTAGACTTCGGGGTGCTGCCCGGGAACGACGCCGTCAATCGGCCCATAAAACTCGTTTTCCTCCTCTTCGGTCGCCAAATACGGCAGCTTCATGATGACTATAACATCAAAATTTACGAAAAAATAAGACCTTAGTGGATTGTCTATTTTCGAAGGGGTAAGATATGTTCCCCCCTCTGATTCTGAGAGTTGTTCCTTATTGGAGTACTCATAGGCCAGAGTACTCCTTTTTGGAAATAACCCTTTCATGGTAGCCCATGTTTGTTATAGTTCGTTTTTGAAAAGTCATCGAAGCGTTCTTCTGACCGTGCCTTCTTGGAGCGAGTTCTTCTTTTATCGGACCCTGGTTCGTCCTTTCGTATCCTTGGTTGTGTTTTTTGTTTTGTTTTTTTTTTTTATAGTATTCTTCTTCTTCTTCCTTTTCGTGCTTTTTGCCCTGGACTTCCTTTCACACATTCTCTTTTAATTAGCGCGTTTTCGTTTCCTTTTTTGGTACCCGAGGTTCCTTTATTCCCTCCATTTTATACAAATTAATAGGTTCCGGTGGTAGTGATTTCCCGTTGAGATTTACAATAATGGACCGATTTACGTACATGTTTTTTCCTGCGGACATAGTTTGTTCGATTATTGACGCGAATAACAGAGAGAAAAAGGTTTGCGTTTGAGAAGAAAAAGGAAAGTAAAATATGATTTTAATTAAAGGTAAGAATGGCGCAATTTGTTGGGGTGTACAACGCGATGTTTCCCCTTGGCGAGAATTTTTAGATCTCCACTACTTAATACTTCGAGCACTTCATGCGGGCCCGTGTATCGGTCACCGAATTTCCCTTTGACAGGTTCTTTTTGAAGGAAAACTCGATCACCTGTTTGGAATATTTGAGGGTTGATCTTGCGATCATAATACCCCTTTGATTTTATTTTGGATTCTATTAACTTTTTCGTGCTGTTTGTTGTGCGTCGTATAAGTTCGTCAGTAATTCAGTCAGATAGTCGTCGTATGTTCGTCCTGCGTCGTTATCGTCAGTCGGATGACTCGATGGTGTCCTTGCTATCTTACCAAAAATTAATTCATGTGGAGTAAACCCTGTTCCCTCGTGAACGCTGGTATTGTATGAAAATGCTGCGATTTCTAATAAATCATCCCATTCCGAGTAACTGTCAACATAATGCTTAAGATATTCGATTAATACCAAGTGAGACCTTTCTAAAGAACCATTAGACTGTGGACGAAAGGCAGTAGTTTTATACTGTTTGATTCTAAAATATTTTGCAAATCTTTTCATTAAATTACTTATAAAATTTGTGCCTTGATCGGTTAATATAGATTTAGGAGCTCCGAAAATGCAAATGAAATTTCTGGTAAATGCCTCAGCCACGTCTATTGAAGTTATAGTTTTAAAAGGTATTGCTAATGAGTATTTGGTTAAATGGTCTTGAATAGTTAAAATATATTCGTTTCCTTTGGAGGTTTTGGGAAGCGGTCCGACTATGTCCATAGACACTTTGTCGAAAGCGGAATGAGGGGTGTCGGTAATTAACATTGGCTGGCGTGTTTTCACGCGAACTAACCTCTTCAGCTGACATTGCAAACATCGCTGAATAAAATGTTGGATGTCGGTTTTCATGTTTTTCCAATAATAATCTTGCCTGATTCGATGGTAAGTCTTCGTTACACCCTTGTGTCCTTGTTTCTGATCGTTCTTGTGGTGGAACGTCCTTTACGATTCCGTGGCAGATCGTCATTTTAGAGATGGTTCCTGTCAGAGCGTCGCGAAGTTTCGGTACTATTTCTTCCCAGGCAAGCGCGTCGATCCTTGGTGTGTAGGCGATACTTAGTGTTTCCAGATTCGTTGTTTTAATTACTTCCTGAAGGGATCTTGCTAAATTATGAAGAGTCTGTGCTATAAAGGAATCGTTCACATCTTCTTTGCATATTAAACCAATTTGACATCTCTTCCCTTTTTTAGGCACGACCGCAGGGAGTTCCTTATGATCTCGATCGAGCAAAAAGTGTAACGGACGATTATCTCCGAAACTATTCGAGATATCCAAAAACCCTTTTGGATCTTTATGTTTCATAACAAGATCTAAATGTCCGTATGTATGTGTGTGTGTGTGTGTGTATGTGTGTGTGTATCCACTCTAGCGTCTAAACGGCTGAACGAATCGAAGTAAAATTTACACGAAAAATCCAGTTACACCCGATGAGGATCCACTAACAATTTCAAGTCGGTCCGACTTCCGGTTTCAAAATGGCGGGCATTTTAAAAATTAAAAAATTCATAAAAAATCTGTTATAAGAGCAAAACAATTAAAACTTTGCACAAATATGTAAAATAGTTGCAACTAGTAACATGAATTTTTTCAAAATTTTTCAGCGAAACGGTACAAAATGGCGGACTAATAAATATTTTTATCGACTCTAGCGCCTAAACGGCTGAACTGATAAAGCTGTAATTTATACGAAAAATCCAATTCTTCCTAACATAGATCCACTAACAATTTCGAATTGATTCAATTTCCGGTTTCAAAATGGCGGTCATTTTAAACATCAAAAAATTCATAAAAAATCTTCTATAATATGGAAACAATTCAAATTTTGCAAAAGTATGTAAAATAGTGACAACTAAAAAGGGATAGGCGAGCGCAGCGAGCCGACTTCCTATGCGAATCATTACCGCGGTCGTGCCTAATACGAAACAGCAAGGCTGTTTCGTTGGGGGGGCCCCAGCCGCCCTATAGCTGGTTTATTATGGACGTCCTACCTACAGACGGATTTTTGAAATTTGGTATTCCTAACTGACCTCTTATTAATTGCGCACCTCTGTCACATGGGTGACCGTCGAGAGTTATAAAGTATAGATAGTTGTCTTTTTTATGGGTTAAAGTATCGCGGCTATTTATTAAGTTTGTTTTAAAATTCCTAGTTTCTCGCGTTAATGTGGGTGTATTTATGAATGGATCGCGTTGTTCGTCTTCATCGTCGGATTTCGATCAACTGTCGAGTACTTCGTTAACGTTATTATTATTTCTATTCTTACCGAAGATTAAATGATCCGCGATTTGTAAAAGTTCGAACGGTACGTGAATTTTATTTTGTTCCGCGTCGTGCGTATTCGGAATTCTATTCTCATTTTCGTTATTTACAATTGGTCCGGAAGTGTGATGTATATCGGCGCGAACAACTTCCTCTTCGTAATCGGAATCGTCGGTAGAGGTATCGGTGATTTCGTGCGTGGATGCTACCGGTCGAGACGAGTCTATGTCGTCATCCGTGCTAGGGGACGAGTCCCGTTCGCGCTCGCTACATCCCTCTCTTTCTCGCCCGATATCTCCTTCTCTCTCGCGCTCGACTCCTTTTTCTTTTTCGCGCTCGCCTCTCGTCTTACTCCGCGTCATTATTGGGTCGTCGCGTTCTTCCGATTTTTTTGGCGGGGCGGCCGTATAACCTTCGGTATTGTCTAGAGGAATTTTGCGTGGTCTTCCTCGCGGCCTACCGCTAACCGGTACTTCCTTCGGTACTTGTTCCGATGGCGTGCTTTCTACATACGGAGAATGGCGGTTTTCTTTCAAAGCGCGACTTCGCGTTGTTACCGGGCAGATTTGTGTCGCGTTAACATCCACGGGATTGCGTGACAACGCATCGGCGTTCACGTTTGTTTTACCGGCTTTGTGTATTATTTCATATTCATATTCCGCTAGTTTTAGTCGCCATCGAACGAGTCGCGATGTCGGATCTTTTACGCTATGCATCCATATGAGCGGGCGGTGGTCGGTTACTAGTGTGAATTTTTTTCCGTATATGTAAGGACGAAATTGTTGTACGGCGTAGACGATCGCTAAACATTCCTTTTCTATTGTCGAATAATTCTTTTCCGCGGTGTTCAAAGTGCGCGAGGCGTATGCTACTGGTAAGTCTTTCCCTATGGTTCCCTGGCTTAATATACCCCCCACCGCGTAGCCTGAAGCGTCGGTCGTAATTACGAACGGTTTCGTATAATCCGGGTACTGCAAGATGGGTTCGCTACATAATAATTCTTTCAATTTTTCAAACGCGAGTCGTTGTTCGTTCATCCACACGAAGGTGTTATCCTTTTTTAATAATTCTGTTAGTGGTTTCGCGATTTTAGAAAAATCTTTTTTAAATCTCCGGTAATATCCGGCCAAACCGAGAAACTGTTTAATATTTTTGGGGTTTTTCGACGTCGGGAAATCTTTTACTGCCCTTAATTTTGCGGGATTCGGTTGGACGCCGTTTTCACCGATGATATGACCTAAATAAACTACCTCTTTCCGTAAAAATTCGCACTTATCAGGTTGCAATTGAAGATTGGCTTCCCGTAATCGTTTCATTAATTTCATAAATTTATTCTCATGCTCTTCAAGAGAGCTCGCGTACAGTACTATGTCATCTAAATAAACGAAGACTTCTATTCCTTGCATCCCTATCAATACCCTATCCATCAACCTTTGAAAAGTAGCCGGGGCGTTCTTTAGACCGAACGGCATTCTATTGAATTCGTAATGGCCGTGTGGAGTCGAAAACGCGGTCTTATGTTTATCATCGGGGTGCATTTCTATTTGATGGAAACCGGACGCTAAATCGAACGTTGAAAAATATTTCGCGCCTCCCAGTTGATCTAAAATTTCCGTAATATTCGGTAAAGGGTACGCGTCTCCTATTGCTTTTTCATTCAATGCGCGGAAATAAAGTACCATTCGCCAGCGTTTATTGCCTTGTGAATCCGGTTTCTTCGGTACTATCCAGACGGGAGTATTATATGGAGATTCTGATTCCGCGATCATTTCGGTTTCTATTAACTCATTGACTTGTTGATTAATTTCGTCTTTATGCGCGGGAGGAAAACGATACTGCTTAGTGGCAATCGGTCTATCATCTATCGTATTTATTTTATGACGTAACAGGTCGGTTGATCTCAAAGGTTCGCCCGGCAGATGAAATCGATCTGCATTATCGAAGATCAAACGGTCTACGCTAGCTCTCTCTTCTGCGTTCAAATGTTCAAGTCGAAGTAATTCCTCTATCTTTGCTGATCGTTCCCTTATATTTTCTAAATCTTCGCGAAAATTATCTTTTTCTATATAAAAACATTTCCGAGTTTCTTCTTTACTATTCCCTTCATTTGTCTTTTCTATTTCATATATTTTTTCTATTTCTAATAGTTCGAACGTGGGCACCGCGATTTTTATGCTTTCTTACGTCGTGTTTATCACTCGCAAGTATGCTTATTTATTCTCATCTACTTTTAATAATGCTTCTCCACTATAAATTCCTTCTTTAATCTTTAGCATCGGTAAATAACCTATTCGTATTTCCGGATTCGCGACGTTAACGTATATTTGAGAGCACGATCTTGCGGGTGCGATAATTATCTCTTCCGACTCGAAGGGTATTATTTCATCGGCCCATTCCAATTGATTTTTCCCGTAATTAAGAATAGCACGTCGCTTCGCGAGAAGGTCGGATCCTAAGATCCCGTCCTGAGAAATAGGGAAATCATTTGCTACAACGTGAAAAGGCGTTTCGCGTCCTAAGATACTCACTTTCACCCGCCCTAAGGAGGTTACATAGTGCGCCGTTATCCCGCTAAGCTTTAAGATTTCTTCCCTATCGATCGAAACGTCCTCACTGACCGCGTGTTCTTTTACGAGATTAGGACCGCTCCCAATATCTATCATAAATTCTGTCGCAGCTTTAAGATGCTGGCTATTTATTTTTACCGTAGGCACATATCCTTCGCGAGTTAGATTTATTTTTACGTTATTTATTTTTCTTTCTTTATTTTTATCATTTTCATTTTCTATTTCTATTTTTATATCTTTATTTCTGTTTTCATTAATCTCCTTATTTTCTTTTAAAATTTTATATTCGGCGTTTTTCGTCTGATCTCCCTCATTTTTAATATTCCCCTTCATTTTTTCTTTTACTTCTAAAATTATTGATTCTTTATTCTTACTAACCTTCTTCCTTTTCTTTCCTATCCCTAAAGCTCCTACCTCCTCTTTTCCTATCTCATTTTCCTTATTCCTATCGGTCTCCTTTTCTTCTTCTCCCACCTCTATTTCTATAATTTTAATTTCCTTTTCCCTAACTCTTGTATCTTCTAATCTTCCACCCTTTATTTCCTTTTCTACGAATTCCGTTCCACTAACCGTTATTTCTTGCCTAATTCCATTTTTCTCCGTAATTTCCGTATCCCTAAAACTATCGATTATTTCGCGATTATTTTCCCTTACTTCGCTGTGTTCGATACTGGACGCTCGGCCTCCTCCGCGCTCAACGCGTCCACTTGGGGGCGGAAGGCCTCGTTTCCCGGATTTTCGATTTCAAAATCATTTTCCGCGGAACAACAATTACACTGACGGATTCTGTTATTAGTATTATTTTGATTACTGTTATTATTATTACGCGTTTCTGGCCTATTACCGTAGAACGTCGGGTTTTGAATTGGAAACTGCGTCGTGGTCTGCACCGGTGCGGACGGTCTCGGTGGGCCCTGATTTTCGTACGATTGACGCGGATTATATTGTCTATTCGGATAAAAATTCTGTGATGACGGTTGATTATTATTGTTACGTCTAGTGGCGTAATAAATTAGAACGGTCTTTTTTGGTCAGGCCTTTCAGCCTTTACCTGGGATAGACCTGAGGAACGCTGATTAGGTATGGCAGGGTTAGTGAAGAAATACTGCAAGTTTACGTTTTAATCTAATGTAATTACTTCAGGGTCCCTTATTTCTTCTATTACTACAGTGGGAAGTGGTGGAGGTTGTATTACATGGGTGTAAATGTAAGTGTGAGTATGGTCCTCGAAAACTATTTCATTTTCACTTTCGATGATTTCCGTTGGATAAAAATCCAACAACAAAGAATTTCCTGGTGTCTCTTGGTTGGGTGGAGGTTGTGGATGTTCGGTTTGGGTGGTAGGGATTTCCAACGAACCACGCCGTTCGTTCTCCTCTCTGAGACGAGCTCGCAGCTGTCTCTCTCGGACCTTTCGTCCACCGCGTTTCCCTCTTTTCCTTATACCAATAGGCATCTACCAGGGAATTTCTATTTTAGTTAAGATTGTAAATTTTATTGACTACCCTTCTTAATTCGCCGGTGCAGGCGAAGTCGCAGCAGGTAGGCAACTTGAGAGGTGTTGTAACGAGAGCGCCGGCGTCCAGATTGGCGCTTGTCGCTTCCCGATAACTTTCCTCAAAAGCGCTGAGTATGCGTAGCGTTAAGAAGGGTAGTATAGTTAAATGTTTTCAATTTCTAGATTTGTTAGTTATTGTTCTATCAGTTAAGCAATGGGCTGCTTCTTGGAAGTAATAACGTGAGCGCCAGCGTCCAGATTGGTGCTTGTCGCCTTTCGCTATTTCCCGTAAGCACCACTATGCTTACCGTTAGAACGATAATCAACCAATGTATTTAATCGTGGTTTATAAAAAACAGGAGTAGCAGGTGGAAAGGTATAAAATATTAAGCTGTGCTTACCTTAAGGCAATGTAATATTCTTCCTTCTTTGGAAGTGGAGTATCTGGTCGTAGTTACCGGAACTCACTCGATCGTTCAGACGTGATTGGATTAAGAATAACCAGAATGTTTAATAAATTTAGTTTAATAAAATCTCGATACTGATTTCTGAACCTTTTCAGAGATATACAGAATAAAACGCCGATGCCGACTGCCGAACTTAACTAATGCAGGATAAAAACAGAATACTGAGTGTTTATAAAATTTTACTATATTTTAACTTCTGAAACTAAGTATCAGAACGCCGATGCCGACTACCGAACTTAACTGAGCGCAGGATGAAAACGGATTACAGAATGTGTATAAAATTTTAAGTTCTGAATACTGAGTATTAGAACGCCGATGCCGACTACCGAACTTAACTGATCGCAGGATGAAAGTAGAATACAGAATGTGTCGTCGGGGTGCGTGCAGCTTGTTTTAAAAGATTTGGTCAGTGGGTGTTCGTTATCCTATTGGTTAGTTAGTTTTAGTTTCGGGGGTGGACAGTTTCTCATTGGTTTAAGGAAAGCTTAGATTTTTCCTATTCGTAGATTTAGGAACAATGTTCCTTCTATATGGAGTGAGTTGGAGGTGGAAGTGGGTGTCGGGTAAAGGAAAGATGCATTTTCAAGTGGAAGCCGTAAATTTGGTATTTATGGGTTAGTTTTAGGACGACTGAGTGCCAGGGCATGTTTAGAAATCTGATTCCTAGTATACAGATATGCGACGATCTGGCGCACTCTGAAGGAGGTACTTGAAGAAAAGGAAAAATTTTAAGAGTAACGAACAAGAAGAAAAATTTTTAAAGAGTAACGAACAAGAAGGAAATTACAAAAATTCACCGTGTGAAACATAAAGATATCTCGCGCATGCCAGGGTCTTATCGCGCATGCGCGGCAAGACTCGGCAGCGCGGGATTTCAAAGCTCATTTAGAGAGCGGAAATTTAACTTTGACAGCATATGGAATGCGATCGGGAGTATAATTTCCAGTTGCGCGGACCAAAGGATTGGAGTGCTCCGAAACGTTATAATTGTTATAACATTCTAGTAATAAAGGAGTGAAGTAGAGGAACGCGAGCCTCGTTATGTAAAAGATTGGTAGAGTAACGAACAGGTTTATTTAAGATAATTTTAAGAATTTTTGATTGTACCGATTGTACTTTTTTACGTAAATAAGGCGGAAGAGTATTCCACCATAAAATGGAGCCATAAACAAGTATGGGTCTTAGGCACATGACGTAAGTAAGGATTCTGAGTCTGATCGGTAGATGAGATTTGGTACCAATAAAATTAATAATAGCAAAAGCAGCGTTTAGTGTTTTTTTCATGCGGTCAGAAGCAGCATGCATCCAGTTTAATCGGTGGTCCAGGATAATACCGAGGTATTTAACCTGTGTCACCCACTCTATCACCTCATTATTAACATGAATTTTGTGATTGTTGAGAAAGTCTTTAATATTTGAACGAGTAAAAAATATAGCTTCAGTTTTAGAAGCGTTAACTTGAAGTTTCCAATCAGCAAAATAAGTCAAAATTAAGTCAAGAAGTCTTTGCACACGTAGGATAAGGTTTTTCCTATTCTTGCGTGTGGAAGAAGAATAAACTGCGGTATCGTCAGCATAAAGAGCAATCTCACAGGATGTAAGTTGCGGAATGTCGTTAATATTGTGACGGTAGCGACTAGATCATAATTTAATTGAAAAAATAATAAAGTAAAATCAGATAAGATCCGCGGCAAAGATAACAATTAGAATAAAAGTACGGGACGCGAAAAAGTACAAAGACGAAATAAGAACAGAAACGCGTAATCGGCTAAATTTAGAACGGAGAAAAGGTGACAAACACATAAAAAAGGGTAAGAAAGATAGAAAAGGACGGGAAGACAGGTAGGCCTCACAACGGATGACGTGCACAAGTGAACGACCGGCGAATTTTCCCGAACGATAGAGAGACAAAGGTAAAGGCAATGACCCGGGCGCATCGGAAAAGTAGGGAACCAATTAAGAAACGAAAAGAACATCACGCGAGGGAGTAAAGGTAGGGAAATCACCTTTAAAAGGGCCGCGAAAGAAAGGAAAAGTCTTCTTGTTAGGTTTCGATTTCAAGTATAACGAGTATCAGTAGTGCGTGACGATAAAATTAAAAAGGTGCAAATCGGGCAAGCGTAGAGGAAAACCGTGCAGCCGTTGAGAGAGAGCAGGGAAATCGGCCACTTCAATATCAAAGATATCCGAAAACGACCATCGGTAGAAGGAGAAAAAGAGACGACCAGCGTGTAAGTGCTTTGTATCTCTGTCATACGTATACAGTCAAACGACACAACGTCTCCGAAAGTAAAAGTAATATTATCATTTCATGCATCTAATACCTAGCTAGTAAAACGTGTTCGTGTTAGTTCTAGTTTTCATACGTAATTTAAAATAGAAATAAGCCATAGCGTAATAATAGTGTGTGTGAGAACGCTTGAGAGAGAGTGCGCACGACAACAAACGCGTGAGTGAGAGAGAGCGAACGTATGGGTAAGCGAGCCGAAGCGTAGACATAAGCATTATTAGGTAAGTGTGAGTAAGTAAACGCGTCGTCGACTAGCGCGTCGAAATCCTAGGCATAAAAAACCATCCGGCCGAACAGCTGATCGAGAGCATCGACCGCAACGTACGGATTAGCAGATAATAAAGAAAATATACGAGAATTCGGTGTCGTTATTTGCGAGATCCTTTCCTTTTCCCACTGCCAGTCCTTTTGAGGAACGAATTGCGAAGGAGGTAACGTAGAGAAAAAGGGTAAGAAAAGCGATACGTTACATTTGGCGCCCAACGTGGGGCTGGCAGTGCGAGAAAAGAGAGGAAGAAGAAGGAAACAAGTACGGAACAAGTGAAATATGGCAGAAAAAGAATCACAAAGTACCGTGCAAGATACGGGCATAAGCACAATGGAAACCAGCGATCACCTCGAATTTACATTCTCGGTGCCCGCAACGGTCAGCACAAGAAGAAGTGCCACACTAGCCGAAGAGCTAGAACAAGCCGGAGCCGAAGAAATGGTGCGGCGCCCAGCGACAAGACAGGAGGAAATAATCATAGAGGAAACGACGGCCGAAGAAAACCCCGAGACTCCGGTTCTACCCACGGTGTCGGTGGCGGAAGTATTGCACGCAGTCAAGGAAATGGGGTATCAATGCGAAAGAATAAACCTGAAAATCGATCGCAAGGTAAAGGAACTCGAAAAAAGAATGGAGGAGAAGTTTGACGAATGGTCAGAGGCCATGGCGAGGAACATCTCACAAACATTAAAGGGTCATACAGAAACCGTGCACATCGTCATCGGTCCGCTCAAACGGACAATCGAGGAGATGAGCCGGAGAATCCACGACAACGAGGAGATCGTTGACGAACTGGCAAGGAGCTTCCGGGAGACCAGGAACACCGTGGAAGACTTCAGGCGGGAAATAGAAACTCTACGACGAAGCCTGGAAGATATCAAGAATACCCGTGGAGAAGCACCGATGGCACCTATGACGACGTGCCCGGGCCATCAGTCCAACATCAGGGAATTAGCCCTTCGACGAGCCCCACCGAATTTCGACGGTTCAGGAAGGGAGAGGCCGCTTAAATTCCTACGGGAATTAGAAAACTACTTGCAAGCTACGAGAGTTCGAGACCACGAATTCAAATTCGTCGTGGAGCAGAGCTTAACGCGGACGGCACGAGACTGGTGGAACGTCGTGGAAAACCGCGTGACGACCTTTAAGGAGTTCGCACAAAAATTCGCGGAGCGCTTTTGGAGCCGGGAACAGCAGGTCCGCATCCGACGAAACTTGAACAACGGATATTATCAGGAACAACGAAATACCACCAGAGTCGAATATGCATCAAGATTATGTGCAAGCGCATACGATCTCTCACCACGCGTAAGCGAGGAAGAGATTGTCGAAGCGTTGGCGGCACACTTTACGACCGATATAAGAGATGAGATCATTTTGAAAGGAGCAAATACGGTCGAAGGATTAATACGAATATTGGAAAGGCACGATTTAAAAAGACCCGTGAACGTGCATCGAGGAACGCCGACCCAAACTCCGAACGCCACACCGAGACGGCCAAGCCAGCCAACGAGCAGCACGGCGCCGATGAATCAATCGACACCATACAACCATCGCAACGGCAATAATAATAACACAAACGCGAGACGGGAAGGAGAAAGAGAATGGGCAAGACCACCGCATGTAAATGCCATAATACAAGAAAGAGGACTCATAGAAAAAACGCCAGACACGACAAACAACCAGCGACTAGACACAACAACCATGGTGCAGGGAAACGCCGGTGTGTCGTACCATATGTAAAAACCGCACAAGCATATGATGGTACGACACGAGTGGAAAAAGTCATAATAACAAGGCAAGAGACAAAAGGAAAATATGTGCGGAAGCAGGAAAAGGAAGGAGAAATACAGCTAGTAATGAAAGAAACGAAAGCAGAAGAACAAGAAGAAATAAACACGAAAGGGCAATGCCCTACTATACGGATAGACATTGAGGGAAGAGAGGTACAGGCGTTGATTGACACAGGGAGCGAAATCACCTGCATCTCGGAAGAAATATACGAGAATAACAAGAACAAATGGGGAAGATGTCCCACAATACCGACAAAAGCACTAAGAGTAGTTGGAGCAACGGGAAGAAAATCCGCAATAATAAGGAAACAAATGATGGCGAGCGTGAATATAGGAAAATTACGAGCGGATCTGACGTTCTTAGTCATCCCAAATCTAGCGAGAACATGCATCCTAGGGATGGACAGCTTAATACATCTGAAATGCAAAATCGAAATGGGGAAGGAAGTGGTGAAATTTACGAATGGAGAAAAGAAGGAAGAGATAAAAATAGAAAGCGTGGAAGAATTGAAAGGTGAGAAGAGAGTCGAAGTAGTGGAGGAGTTCGAGGGAACGGACCCAAACAGCGGCGTTTCAGAAAAGAACTCGAAAGAAAAGGAGACACGAGTAGAAGCAGAAGAAATACAGAGGAAAGTAGAGGAGTGTGAGGAGCTCACCACAAGTGAAAAAGAAACATTTCGAGAATTGCTATGGAAATATAAAGATGTGTTTAGCGAGAAACCCGGAAGGATAAGTGTTTACGAACACAAACTAGAAGTAACGGATGACACGGCGTACATACATCGATCATACCCGATCCCGATGGCCTATAGAGAGCGCGTAAACCAGGAAATCGAAAGGATGCTGGAACAAGGGATAATACAAAGATCAAATAGCCCGTACATAAACCCCTTGGTGACAGTTATTAAAAAGGACGGTCGAATTCGATTATGTTTGGACGCAAGACAACTAAATAAAATTTTACTACCGGATCATGAGTGCCCGGTACCACCAGAAACCATATTTCAACAATGCGGAAACGCAAAGGTCATGTCAAGCTTAGACATGGTCAGCAGTTTTTGGCAGATACCTCTGACTCCAGAATCGAGAAAATATACGGCATTCCTCCATAACGGACAATGCTATGAATTTCGAGTCACGCCGTTCGGTCTAAAAACGAGCAGCGCAAGTCTAATCAGAGGACTGGCACACGTACTAAAAGGGCTGGGGGACAATATCCTAAATTTCGTGGACGACATATTATGCATCTCCAAAAGTCCAACGGAACATATGATCCACCTAAGGAAACTGTTCGAGCGTCTAAGAAAAATGAAAGTGACATTAAACCTCAAGAAATCAAAATTCTTTAGGAAAGAGGTTAATTTTCTCGGACACGTATTAACAACCGACGGCATCAAACCGCAGACAGAAAAAACGGAGGCTATCAAAAACTATCCGCGTCCGAAAAACATAAAACAACTACGAGGATTTCTCGGACTAATCAATTTTTACACGAAATTTACACAAAGGCACGCGAAGGAAATCGTCCCGCTCCTGGAAATGATAAAAAAGGGCAGCCGATGGCAATGGACAGAAGAACGTATCAAAGCATTCGAACGGGTAAAAACACTATTTCTCGATAGCGTTATTTTAAAACATCCCGACCCGCGAAAACCGTACTACCTTCACACCGACGCGAGCGAATATGCATTAGGCGCAGAACTCGCACAAAAGGATGACGAAGGTCATCTAAGAGTGGTTGCATTTGCGAGCAGGACCCTGAAAGGAGCGGAAATAAGATACTATACGACGGAAAAGGAACTCCTTGCGATCGTATGGGCGCTCCAGAAATTTAGATCACACCTCGTAGGAGCAAAAACGATTATCCGGACAGACCATAAAGGATTAACCTTCCTAAAAACCTGTCGATTCACGAGTGCAAGGCTAATGCGGTGGGCAATAGGCATACAAGAATACGATATCGAAATCGAGTACTGTCCAGGAAAAGAAAATAAGGTAGCGGACGCGTTGAGCCGAATCCCACGCGAGGAGGGCGAGACGCGAGACGGAGACATAGTCATAGCGAGCCTACTCGAAGAAAACAAAGCCGCGACTTTGAATAACGGCTGCGCGGACATAGCCGAGAAACAAAGAGAAGACGAACATATAAGTAAGATAAGGAAGACGTTAGAAAAACTGCCGAACGAGCAAGACGAAAGATACAGCATCTTCCAAAACCTATTATACAAGCAGTGTGGGCGAAATATATGGAAGCTCGTCATACCGGAAACTTTCGTAGAAAAATTAATAGAAGAATGCCACCAAACATACGGACACATTGGCACATACAAATGCTACAAAATAATCTCCGAAGACCTATACATTAAGAAATTACAAAAGAAGATCGCGAAAGTAATTCGAACATGCGACGTGTGTCAAAGGAATAAAGTCGCAAATCAAGAAAGCTATGCCGAAATGCAAAACATTGTTATGGCGGGACCACTTGAATTGCTCTCCATCGATTTTTATGGTCCGTTGCCAACAACTAAAGGAGGCTTTAAACATATTCTAGTAACCATAGATGCATTTAGCAAGTACGTAGCATTATATCCTCTCAGGAAGGCAGACGCAGCAGCCACCATACGTAGTATCTTCGGCCACTATATCCCGAACCACGGAAGACCGAAGAGAATACAATTTGACCATGGAACCCAATTTACATAAAAAAAATGGCTGGAAAAATTAAAACAAGAAAACATCCAACCAGTATTCTCATCGATACGACATCCACAAGGAAACATCGTAGAACGAGTAAATCGAGAGCTGGGAAGATTTTTTCGGACCTTCGTAGGAAATAACCATGCAAGCTGGATCGAATGGATACCGATGGTGGAAAAATGCATCAATGAAGTGCACCACGAAACGACCGAAATGACACCGATAGAGCTGCACAAGGGAGAAAAGCCAAAGAGGGCATGGAGCGCGTGGATAAACGAACAAGCGAGAAACAAAGACCCACCGAAGGAAGAAAAACTAATGTTGGCAAAGGAAAGAATAAGAAGAAAAGGGAGGAAGCGGGCCGAAAGATTTAATAGAACACATAAATTAACGGACTTCAAGATCGGAGATTGGGTACTGGTCAAAGCATGCAATGTATCAGACCCGGCAAATAAAAAAATAGCGAAGTTTCTCGCTCTATACGAAGGCCCGTACGTTTTGGAAAATAAGATCGGAGCCGCTACCTTCGTCATACGAGAACCGACAACGGGGAAGGAGCGGGGGAGATTCCATGCCAGCAATATGAAGCTATACCATCGTAAAGAACAGAAAAAGATCGAAGACAAAGAGGACGAATCAAACCAGGAAGATCAGAAAGAGACAAACAACAACACGAAAGAAAGCGAGCGAGGAGTACCGAGAGAGAGAGAAAACACCACGCATGAAATAAACAAGACAGAGACGGAAACGAATTCTAACGCAAAAGACAAAGAAGGAAAATCCAAAAAACTGTGGCGTGATCTCGAACAGCAAATCAGGATGACTTCTAACGAGATCCCCAAGAGCACAAAGGAGTACGAGGAGGAGGGAGACAAAGCCGAAAAAGGCACAGTACGATATCAACTACGGAATCGGAAACATTAAAAGCAAAAAGGGATATGGAGTTAATCAGATTTTTGAGGGAAAGGGAGACGACGGGGGTGAGGAGACCTTTGTGGGCACCATACGAGATAGAGACGGAGCCATGGAGCCTCGAGCTCCTCCATAAAAGTGAGGAGATGGACGGAATTAAAACCGGGCGAGCAATAAGGGTGCTATCCGCAAGGAAAATCGCGATCCGTCTCACGGAGGACCGGGAGCGATATCGAAGGATTCAACATCAGCTCCTGGAACACGCGGTCAGATTTCGACGTCCGATCCCGCTGCCAGAGTGCCTGGCAAAGGAAGGGCATGCGTGCCTAGCTGCCTATCACGGAAGATATGAGCGAGGTGTAATCACCACGAGAACAGAAAGATACACCAGAATCTTCCTGGCAGACACGTGCCAGCTCGTAAAGAGGAAGAACAGCAGAGTGTTCCTAATTCCGAAGGAATTCATAAAGGAAAGGGCGACGGCGGTCATCCTGGCGCTAAGGGGGATAAGGGAAACGGAGGACCCCGACATTGACAGAGCCGAAGCAAGATACATAGAACGGGAGATCGGCGAACAACAACTTGTCTTGGACCTACGTAAGCGAGGCACGGAGGAGAGAGGCGTACCTCACCACGAGATAGGGTATCGACGTTGGGGGACCCTGTATAACCTCGCGAGGGTGGTGAAATTCCACCTCAGAATCTGGAGGGACGAATAGGCGGAAGAAAAGAAAATAAAGAAAATTTTTAGAAAAGAACTAAGCGTAAGAAAATTTACATTTATTTTGGGGGACGTTGTGACGGTAGCGACTAGATCATAATTTAATCGAAGAAATAATAAAGTAAAATCAGATAAGATCCGCGGCAAAGATAACAATTAGAATAAAAGTACGGGACGCGAAAAAGTACAAAGACGAAATAAGAACAGAAACGCGTAATCGGCTAAATTTAGAATGGAGAAAAGGTGACAAACACATAAAAAAGGGTAAGAAAGATAGAAAAGGACGGGAAGACAGGTAGGCCTCACAACGGATGACGTGCACAAGTGAACGACCGGCGAATTTTCCCGAACGATAGAGAGACAAAGGTAAAGGCAATGACCCGGGCGCATCGGAAAAGTAGGGAACCAATTAAGAAACGAAAAGAACATCACGCGAGGGAGTAAAGGTAGGGAAATCACCTTTAAAAGGGCCGCGAAAGAAAGGAAAAGTCTTCTTGTTAGGTTTCGATTTCAAGTATAACGAGTATCAGTAGTGCGTGACGATAAAATTAAAAAGGTGCAAATCGGGCAAGCGTAGAGGAAAACCGTGCAGCCGTTGAGAGAGAGCAGGGAAATCGGCCACTTCAATATCAAAGATATCCGAAAACGACCATCGGTAGAAGGAGAAAAAGAGACGACCAGCGTGTAAGTGCTTTGTATCTCTGTCATACGTATACAGTCAAACGACACAACGTCTCCGAAAGTAAAAGTAATATTATCATTTCATGCATCTAATACCTAGCTAGTAAAACGTGTTCGTGTTAGTTCTAGTTTTCATACGTAATTTAAAATAGAAATAAGCCATAGCGTAATAATAGTGTGTGTGAGAACGCTTGAGAGAGAGTGCGCACGACAACAAACGCGTGAGTGAGAGAGAGCGAACGTATGGGTAAGCGAGCCGAAGCGTAGACATAAGCATTATTAGGTAAGTGTGAGTAAGTAAACGCGTCGTCGACTAGCGCGTCGAAATCCTAGGCATAAAAAACCATCCGGCCGAACAGCTGATCGAGAGCATCGACCGCAACGTACGGATTAGCAGATAATAAAGAAAATATACGAGAATTCGGTGTCGTTATTTGCGAGATCCTTTCCTTTTCCCACTGCCAGTCCTTTTGAGGAACGAATTGCGAAGGAGGTAACGTAGAGAAAAAGGGTAAGAAAAGCGATACGTTACAATATATATTATAAAAAGAAAAGGACCTAAGACGGAACCTTGAGGTACACCAGTGAAAATAAAATAAGAATTTGACTTGTGAGAATTATACATGACGTAACATGTACGCTCCTCTAGATACGATTTTAAGAGTCTCAAATAAGTATATGGAAGTCCTAAGCGATTTAGCTTGTATAATAAGGCATGGTGCCAGACAGTGTCAAAAGGTTTGGAAAGATCAAGCAAGATCATAGCAGTGTCACGCCGGGTGTTAAAGCTGTGCGTGACATGCTGTGTGATTCTTGCAACTTGCTGGATAGTTGAGTGTTTGGCTCGAAAGCCAAATTGTTGACTAATTAGTATATTTTTGCTGACTGTGAACTCGTTTAAGTTAAATAAAATGACCTTCTCAAAAATCTTTCCGATTATCGGAAGAAGACTAATCGGACGATAACTCGAGGGATCAGTCAACGGTTTCCCTGGTTTCGGAATCGATATCACTTTTGCCTCTTTCCATGGACGGGGAAAGTGGCAAAAGTGAAATGAGAATTTAAAATAATAATAAATTTGACAGAATATCTTAATGGATGCGTTGGACAGCATTGGCACTGATATACGATCGGGACCAGGAGCCTTCCTGGATTTCATTTTAGAAATTATTGTAAAGATTTTTTTCGGAGAAAATAATACGGGGACTTCGTTGTCTTCCAACGAGTCCCATTCAAAGTTATCAAAGAAGAAATTGACTTTATGCGTGTGATTAGAAGGTAGATTACGGGCGTCCTTATGAACTTGCGCAAAAGTATTGGCCAGAGCATCAGCTTTATGGAAAGAGGAGTATAGTTTGACTCCGTTAACCTCAAAAAAGGGAGAAGGAAGAGGCCGGTTTGCAGAATATGACTTATTGGTAGACCAGAAGGTTGGATCAGGTCTAGTAAAAGAGTTTAACATTATGATCCAAGCAGATTGTCTCAAGAATGCAATTCTGCTGGAGATGGATTTAGAAAGATCTTTCATATTCTCAAGAAAATAAGTCAAGTAGGTGTTTTGAAAGTGTTTCCGGGCCTTCCTTCTGGCTCTTATTAATGAGATGAGAGTTGCATCATTTGCTATGATACTTACACGCAAGTTATTTGGAGGCTCCGTTTTAGAAATGGTTGATTTGAATTTACAGGAAAGAAGAAATTCGTTAAATGACAAAATAGAGTCGTCAATATCCTTGGAGGATGTGAATTGCGACTGAATGGGCCAATCTAGGGTGCATGAGTGATATGCATCCCAATCAATGACTGCGTTCACAAAAGAAGGAGCAGGAAGGTCTCCTTCAGAGATTTTTTTGAGTGAAACAGGTCGATGAGCAGTGCCAAAGATATCCAGAACATCACATCTGAAAGGAAGATTGATGTTAGTGATGAAAAAGTCAATAATCGATGGTTCACACCGAGGTTGAAAATGAGTGGGTGACACAGGCGAAATAACCCGGAAGTTAGAATTGAGCTTAAAGTTGTACAGCACAGTACCCGACTTGTTAGCAATTTTATTGTGCCAGAAGCGATGCTTTGCGTTCCAGTCACCACCGATTAAAAAGGACGAACCAGAATGTGTGATGACGTCAAGATCTGCCTTGGAGAGGACGTACGCCGGTACAAGGTAGATGACGCATAACTGAGATTTTAGGCTGATGCAGATGAATTACGAGGAGCTCCAAATCCGTTTGAATCCGTGCAACTGTGAAATCAATACTGTTATTAATTATGATGGCCACTCCACCGCGTCTGGTGGGACGATCCTTTCGAACCACGGTATAGCCGGGGATCGAAAAGGTCGAACTTGGGGAAAGCCAGGTCTCAGTGACAAGGAGTATGTCACAAGCTTGAGCGTGCAGTTGGGAGATGATTTCATTTCTGCGTGGAATGACGGAGCCAGCATTCCATGTGAGTATGTGAGGAAAGGTAGCCATTGGGAAATTTATTTGATCTGGGAGACGACTTGCCAGTAGGCATGGAATCGCTCCAAGTTAGTAGTACAAGTACGGAGTTTTTGAATTAAAATGTTGGCAGTATTAAACATGAGGTTAAAATCGCATAGTGAGTTCAATTCATTAAAAGCGTTGTTCAGCTGATTGAATTGAGAAAAGTCTCCTGAAGGAGGGTTGTCAGGCTGAGGTTTGAGAACGTTGGCGTAAGAACGTGAGGGATTTGTCAAATGAATGGGTACGTTCGTTGGTGGCCGATTAGGAAGGCCAGGAAAAGTAGATAAATTAACCAAGTTTTGAAGATTGGAGGGATGTACCGAGGACTTAGAACGAGGGTCTGGAGAAGGAGAGGCCCTTTTTTCTAAATATTTAGTGAGTGCAGGGCACTGGCTGTAGTTGGCAGTGTGTGCACCGGAGCAGTTAAAGCAGCGAGGAGCAACTTCGTATGGTTTGGAGCAAGTTGATGAAGTATGGGGACCAGCGCATTTAACGCAGCGTGGAGGGAGATTACAGTTGTTGGCTGAGTGACCGAACGACTGATAACGGTAACATTGGGTGTAGATTCTCTTAGAGAGAAATCGTTCCCAATAAACTCGAGTGTTGAACAAATATCCAACTTTGGTAACGGTGGATGGCAGGGTAGAAACGGGAAAAATAACTTTATAAATTTCATAAAGTGAATTGGAATTTTTTGGAGTGATAACCGAGCAGGCGGACGGAGTAAGGCCGTTGGATCTTAGCTCCTCCTCGAGCTCGGTGGAAGGGATGGGTGGTAGTCCTTTAACCCTTTGACTACTATTGACGCCTATTGGCGTCAGACACAAGTTGGCCTCCCGGTACTGGTGACGCCTATTGGCGTCAGACACAAGTTGGCTTCCCGGTACTGTTGACGCCTATTGGCGTCCGACACAATTTGTATTATTAAACATTGTTATTTAAAAAAATAAAATATTGTTATCTAAAAAAAGCTTAAAATTAATGTTCACTTCAAGTAATATTCGTTTAATGTAATAAATTTCAGTATTTTGAAGATTTTAATATACTTCCTCAGAAATGCATGTCTAACGAAAAATTTCGCCGTACCCAGTGGACGTCGCGAGTGAATTCGTACCGTACCGTACGGCCAGTGCGTGCCAAAGTCTGCCGTAGTCAAAGGGTTAAGGACCATGACAAGAGCCCGGTCGGCGGGAGTTCCAAACGTGAAGAAAGGAACTTGGGATGATTTCAAAGATGCTTTAAAAACATTATAATGTTCCATTGAAAAGAATTGCAGCCTGATACGTTTGCCTAAAAATTTGGCATGATAAGACGATGGACCGAAGTCCGCGTTCATTTTCTTGTGAAAAGCGAGAATGTTACCGTCAAAACCGGAGATATAAAAAGGTGGAGGACGGATGACCTTGGCAGGAGTTTGATCAGTATTCTTCTCGATGGATGGTTGAGAAGGAGCAGAGACAGCAGGAGGAGCATACCGAAGGAGGTAAAGGAGATTGGAAGTCCTGCATGGACTCGTCGGAGCTTGATTGTTCCATAATAGCTAAGGAAGCGGCAGTGAGGTTTAAACGGCGTTCGTCAACAATGATACATTTGCTTGACGAAGCCGAAGGAATTTCTGTAACCGGAATTGAAGACGATTTTCCCGGAATATCAGCTGTGGCAATGTTTTTGTCACGAGACAATGAGGCTACAATGGATGAGGCAGTCGAAGGAGCTGGCATCGGAATAGAAGATTTTTTTCAGGGAAAGGATGTTTGGTTTTAGCGTACGCCTCCCCCCCCCCCGCAGGTGGGCCCGGCACCGTGCGAGGCAGCGTGCTATGTTTACCGCGTGCACGAGACGTGCGCGCGGCAAACATTGGCTACTAGCCTATGACCTCCAAGGAGGTTGTAGGCGAGAGCACGTGGCAAAATTTAACGATATAACGGATTTTCTAGCGGTTTAATACGCTAGAAAAACCATAAAATGTGATATAAAATTAATTATAATTACGGAAATTACTACAAAAGTAAAGCGTAAATTGATATAGAAAATATCTCGATAATAAGAATGTACGAGAATCAATAAAAGGCCAAAAATAAAGCGTAAACTCTATAAGATGAAATGTTATAAAGTTATTAACTTTATTATTAGTTAATATTAGCTTTAACTGAAAAGTGAAATTGCAGTTGCTCGAAACGAGATAAAGAAAGCGTAGAATAAATCCACGCGGTCGCGAAGATAAGACTGGACTAGAAAAAAGTCAGAAAGTATGGTCAAAGTAATTTCTATGAAATTATAAAAGTTAAAATTAGTATAAATCAAAAGGATTTGAAGCTATCCTAAGCGTGATAAGGAAAAAAGAAAGGAAGGAAATCACAAACCTTTCGAGGACTAAGTCCTCGAAACGGAAAAGACTTACGAATTCCCACAGGCAATGGATTTTATAAATAATCGCTGTAAATTAGTTAAGCACTAACACTCGCGAACGCGAAAAAGAAAAGTTTAAATGAACTAAAGTAAAACTGAAGTTCGAAAAGTAGAAGCAAGAGAATACACTTGAATACGCAGCACGTCTATACAGCTCGACGGCTCGAGACAGAGTGATCCCCACAGTCAAGACCGTTTTTTTTTTTTTTTCCTTATTTGACTGAGTAAGAGAGCGAACGTCACTTAAAAAGCGAAAGAGCAAGCTCTTTGTAAAGTGACTGCACCCTGGTGGGAAGTTCCTGCGAGCGAAGCCCGCTTACCAACCGACAGAGGTAAGAGTGGAATTACCGACATATGTGAGAAAAACACGAGGTTAAAAGATTAACGTGGAGGGAAATTTTCAAAAACCCACACAGATTTGATACAAAAAACTAAAATAAAACGACAGAAAGGATTAAAAGAGTGATTGACATGCCTGAAGATAAGCTATCATGTAAGAATCTTGCGCATGCAAGAAAAGAACAGTAGCTTGTAGCGCTCAACGAGAGAGCGGAAATGGCAACTTAGGTACGTATGGCAGACAATCAGGAGTATAATTCCCGGTGACACGGACCAGATGATTCTCGTGCTGGGTAACATCATAATTTTTGAGCGTTTTTGAAATAAAATCATCTAAAAGAGGAACACCGGCCTCTCTATGAATATCTAGAGTAGAAGATCTGATCGATTTGTTTAAAATGATTTTTAAAATTTTTGATTGAGTTGTCTGAACCTTCCTGCGATCGGAACGTGAGAGAACATTCCACCACAGAATGGCTCCATAAGTGAGTATAGGTCGAAAACACATGATATATGTAAGAATACGTAGTTTAAGCGGAAGATGTGATTTGTTACCTATGAAATTTAGTAAAGCAAATGCAGCGGACAGAGTCTTAGTCATGCGATCAGAAGCAGCATGCACCCATCTCAGTCGGTGGTCCAAAATGACGCCAAGATATTTAACCTGCGATACCCACTCAATGACCTCATTTGATACCACAATTTTGTGGTTAGTAAGAAAATTTAAATTGTTTGAACGTGAAAAATAAATAGCTTCCGTTTTGGAGGCATTGACTTGAAGTTTCCAATCACTGAAGTATCTTAGTACATCATCTAGGAATTTCTGAATGCGTTCAATTAAGTGGGCTCTATTTTTGCGCGTGGATGACGAGTATAAAGCTGTGTCATCCGCGAATAATGCAATTTCACAGGAAATCCTGGAAGGAATGTCGTTAATATAAAGGATAAAAAGATATGGACCGAGTACGGAACCTTGAGGAACACCTGTCAAGATTTGGTATATAACAGATTTATGTGAGTTGAAAAGGACATAACAGGTGCGCTCCTCTAGATAAGATTTCAGGAGGCGAAGGATGGAGTGAGGAAAGCCCATACTATGTAGCTTAAATAGTAATGCTTTGTGCCAGACAGTATCAAATGCCTTTGATAGGTCAAGCATAATTAGTGCAGTATCACGCCGAATATTAAAGCTGTGCGTGATGTTTTGCGATATACGAGCTACTTGATGTATAGTAGAGTGTTTTGAACGAAAACCAAATTGATGATCCACTAAGATATTTCTTGATTTAACGAATTGATCGATGTTGTGAAAAATGACGCGCTCAAGTACCTTTCCGGCAATGGGTAAGAGACTAATAGGCCGAAAGCTAGAAGGATCGGTAGACGGTTTACCCGGTTTAGGAATCGGCACTACTTTCGCAACCTTCCAAGGCGAGGGAAAGTGCGAAAATTTAAAAGAGTACTTAAAATAGTAGTAAAGTTGACAAAAAATTTTGTGAGATGCGTTAGAAAGCATCGGTACTGAGATATGATCTTGACCGGGGGCCTTACCTGCCTTCATTTTATTGATTATTTTAAATATGGTACTAGGAGAGAAGAGCGACGAAGGCTCGTTATCCTCAATAGAGTCCCATTCAAAGTTCTCATAGAAGGTATGAACTTGATGAGATTTTGCGGACGGCAATCCGAGAGCGTCTCGATGAACCGTGGCAAATGTGTCAGCCAAAGCATCGGCTTTCTCAAAGGAGGAATATATAATTTAACTCCATTGATTTCAAAATAAGGAGAAGAAAGAGTACGATTAGATCTAGAAAATGATCGATATGTATTCCAAAAAGTTGGATCTGGTTTAACAAAACTTTTAAGCAAAGATGTCCATGAATTTTGTCTGAGAAGTGAGATTCTGTGTCTAATAGAAGTTGAATATTCTTTAATTAAAGTTGAAAAGTAAGTGATAGCAGATCTTTGGAAATATTTACGCATCCTTCTTCTCATTATGATGAGTGAATTGAGAATTTCATCATGTGCGAGAGCATCCAAACGCACAGTTTGAGACGTCCTAGGACCGGTCGTACGCGATCTGGTCCGACAGGAGTGATCCCCACAGTCAAGACCGTGATTTTGGCGCTCCTTATATATCCGAGTACTGTCAATTACGGACCATGAAGTAATTTACGTCGGTACATTTGCACGGTAGATTTGTACGACGCGTGCGACATCTCACGCGGCGATAATTGCTTTGATGTGTTGGTCTACTTATCGATCGAATCGATAGTTAGTACTTGTACCTTTCGATTTCTTTCTCTATATCGAAATCGATATAGAGAAAGTTATGACTATGTAGCCGGACGGTTACAGTATTCATCGCAATGACTGTCTCAATATTCGAAAACCATTTGGAAGTGTTGTTTATGCAAAAAAATCTTTAGCACCAAATATAACGCTATTTTATAAAAATTGTTATAAAAATCAAATTGATGTTAATGGTATTTTAGTACAAAATACAGCAATAATATTCTTATACATTATACCAAACGCATTAATACGTCAATTAAAATTAATGTTAACTGAAACAATTACAATGGCTAAAAACATACAACCCACAGTTAATAACATTATTATTGTCGGAGATTTTAATATTAATTTATTAGATGACAAAAATCACAAAACAAATAATTTGAAAAATTTCATTAAAGATCTACAATTAATTCTTTCAACTCCAGAAGAAATTTGTTCAACAATATATGACACACAAATAGACTTTTGTTTTTCAACTAAAAAAATAGTAGCAAATTATTATGAAAACGTTATAAGTGATCATAAAGTAATTTGGTTAGTAATATAAATAACTTATGAAAAAACTTCAAGTTTTTAGGCAAGACCGCAGAAAATATCTTTTATCAATTCACTCAAAATCAGACTAGCCTTTTTTCCGGCTCAAAATCAGGTTAATATTCTTGCCGACATGTCTACAAAAAAATATTCAATAAAATAGATTAGATTCTATCCTATCCATCTACTGAATTAAAATTTAAACAATACCAAAATGCACAATCATTTATCTAAGTATAACTATTTAAACCTTTTTGTTTATAAGTTTATTTATAAATGTTTAACCTTTAGAGAACCGGAAAACCCCGAGAAGGGCTTTGTATAAATGCTTCAATTCTACGCAATATATTGGTTATACAGGGTGTCTCTTTTTAATCTTTAAATGCGATTATTTCGAAAAATATTAATTATTTGTTAAAATGTTTTGAACAAAACATATTCTACCTTGAAGGGGACATTCAATGGTGGACCTTTTTTTTCTCTGGATGGAGGCGCCTCCGAGATTTGAAGTTGACCTTTGATTTTTTAAATGGAACCATATATTTTTGTTATGCCAGACATGTAGCCTAGCTCAAGACGAATCCATCGACATGCATTATGTTGACTTTGAAATGTTATTCAAGGTCATTTTTAATTGTTAAATGTTTTCATGTAGTGCTCGTCCGAGAAATGTTTTTTATCTTCTGTATTCAAATTGACGACCTTGGGCATTAAGGCACAAATTGATTCTGTCCCTAAATGACAGCTCCACTTGTTCTGAAGTTTCCCTTGTTATTTGATTACACGCATTTCTTATTCGACCCTTCATATTTTCGGGCGTCGTTGGCACTTCCATATAAACTTTGTCTTTTACATAACCCCACAAATAAAAATCTAACGGTGTTAAATCTGGCGACCTTGGTGAAAGGGTATCGCACTTCTTCTTCCTATCCACCGACCAGGGAACATTTCGTTTAAACTTTGTCGCATGCGGCGATAGTAATGAGGTGGAGCACCGTCATGCTGGAACCACATTCGCACTCTTGTGGCCAGTGGAACGTTTTCTAAAAGAATTGGTAACTGATTACAAATAAAGTCGTTGTACACTTCTCCAGTTAATGTACCATTAAAGAAATGTGGACCCACTAAATAACCATCAACAATTCCACACCAAACATTTAAAGACCATTGTCGCTGATGTTGAACTGTTCGATGCCAATGAGGATTTTCATCAGACCAATAGTGGGAATTGTGACGATTCACTTGTCCCGTGTTTTTAAAAGTTGCTTCGTCCGAAAACAGTACATAGGAAAAAAAGAAAGGATCACGCATTATTCTACGCTGAGACCATCGGCAAAATCTTAATCTGGCGCCATGATCGGCATCAGTCAACGCTTGATGTAAAGAAATACGGTACGGGTGAAAATGATGTCGTCGAAGTATTCTTGACACCACAGATCTTGATACACCGACACTATTTTCAATGGCCTGGGTGCTATCATGAGGGTTTGCAGCTACCGCTGCCAGCGTTAAAACTTCCGACCTTTCGGAATTCTGACTACGACGATTTCGACGCAAAAATCCTTGCCGAGCCCGAGTTTCACAATTTTTTATGGTGACACTACTAGGATGCCGGCGATCTGGAAATCTTTCCCGATACAATAAGGCAGCTGCACTATAATTCCGCTGACATTCTCCCAAAATCATGTCGACAATTTCATTAGGCGCATAATCAGCCATCGTAAAATTATTCGCAATCAAAATCAAAAACGCTTGTAGTGTCTACGTACTCACTGCCTCGAAATAAGTAAAGTTTACTGCTCTAGAAGATATTCTACGTTCGTAAACATGAATAGCAACAATACTAGTACTCGAGGTCATTCTGCTAACAGATATTATGTGTTTGTAAACATTTGTGTCAATAGTGTTACTACCTGATGTCGTTTTTTTTTTTTTTTAATTTAGAAGACGAGAATCATTTCTCGGACGAGCACTATATGAAAACATTTAACAATTAAAAATGACCTTGAATAACATTTCAAGGTCAACATAATGCATGTCGATGGATTCGTTTTGAGCTAGGCTACATGTCTGGCATAACAAAAATATATGGTTCCATTTAAAAAATCAAAGGTCAACTTCAAATCTCGGAGGCGCCTCCACCCAGAGAAAAAAAAGGTCCACCATTGAATGTCTCCTTCAAGGGAGAATATGATTTGTTCAAAAAATTTTAACAAATAATTAATATTTTTCGAAATAATCGCATTTAAAGATTAAAAAGAGACACCCTGTATATGTATAAAAATTTTGAATGATCCTCTAAAGGTTAAAATTCTGAATACAATGATATATTACATACCTCTTTAAAATACGTAATAATACGTTATAATATAAAATTAATTTATGATCATATTGAACGATGCTTATTTACAATTGATTATAATCAAACGTTAAACGCATAACGTTTACAATATGATGAACATACACATATTTTTTTTCTATTTTAGTGACAGTGCTGCCGAAACTGCTAAATGTGAACGGAAATGCAATGCTAACAGTACTGTCAGCCAATTACCGAACACGCTTTAGATCTTATCCATCTATTAGCTTGCTTACTTCATATGATCAATTTTTTTTCTTAAAAATATTCATGATCCACTTACTAAAAACTAACACATTTAAACTTATGTGTTATATATTAATAAAGCTGATTTGTTCCAACCTCCTCGTAAAATTATTCGACCGATAAATATTTATACGTAGTTTTCAAGTGGCCAATGATTAAGGCCGGATTTGTTCAACTTCCCCATAAAGCTACGGAGGTGATAAATGCTGAAATTCTTAGTGTTGACTAATTAAAAGCCACGTATAAAAATTTACAGACCGAATAATTTTTCGAAGAAATTGAAAAATAGGCAATTATGAACGTTCAAACGGCGCGCCAAAAAAATGACAAGAGAACGAGCGTTAATTGGGTAAGGCTCCGCGAAAACCGTTTGGAGCTCGCACGTTCGGGTGGACTCGGGTTCGTTCGGCTAATTCCGCAATTTTTCTATAATTTTGAATTTTTCGATATCAATCGATAGAAAATCATTCTATTTCCAGACGTCCTAAAGGATTGAGGTAAGCTTTTTGAAAATTTTTCCTAAATTTTTTCTTGAGAGTAGCGGAATTGATTTAAATCCTTCTAATTGTGAATTGAGTAACTTATTTCGCGACGATCAAAAACGTGTGTCAAAATTTTCCGTAATTAGCGAATTAATAGCGAAAATTCAAAGGGTTGCGATCGAAATCGCGAGGTACCATTACCGTTTAATCTTCGGGTATTTCATTGTTCGTGAGTGTTATTATTAATTGCCTTTCGTCTTAATTATGTAGATTGGAGTAATATTAAGACAAGTTGAATAAATTGAGAGATAAATTCAGTAGATTTTCTATCGATTCTTTGAAAATATTTCGGAGCCGTGTCCGAATTGTCCTAGGAGACATTATCGAGGGCTGAACCGATAGATAACGGTGCCCCAACCAGTGAGAGAAAATTCACAAATTAGTAATTATAATAAAGAATCAACTCCAAAACTCAATTTTATTTAACTAAATAATAGTTTCAAATTAACTATTGAAAATTTGAAAAGTATATTAACTTACGATATATATTTGCTCGTTATTAACTTAACCCTTCTCATTGTAGAAAAAAAAGAAAAAAAGAGCAAGAGTGTCACGTCTCGGGTGAGGGTCAATAACACGATTGTTATTCTACTCCTACCCTGACGGTTACTTTATTTGCCCCTTTTTGGTCACGAGACCTACGCCTCGTCTACCGTGGGAGGGCCACGAGATCAGCGCTCAGAGAAGACTCGGAAGATAGTTTGTATGAAAAATAGGTAGTGTTTGGGTGGTGGATAGGAGAAGTAGAAGGAGGAGGAGGACCTGAGTCAAACTCTAGATAGTAGTACAGCGCAATATGTCACGTATGATTGGTGTCTGAATTGAGTAAAGGCGACTAATATGCTCGCGACGGCAGCACAGATGCCGTATGACTTTGGCAGTATAGATGCCCAAGTCGGCCGCACAAAGGCCCCTAGCATATAACGCCTTTACGTGGCTGAAGTGAAGCCAAGCTACTTACACACAGACTGTGCTGTATGTCGGCCACAGGAAAGCCGGAGTAGCTATTCTGGGGCAGCAGTGATGCCCCGAGACGACCGTCAATCACAGGTGACAAATAATAATAATAATAGTGATAACGACTCGATAATGGTAATTGCTCAGGTCGTAGTGGTGAGAGGACTTGGATTCCGCAGGATTAAGGGAGGATTTACAATTTTGGAGTGATGTAAAAATGAGTACCCGGTTGTCAAAGAAAGTAATGGTTTGATTTTTACTCACGTTTATTATGTAGCACAAGTGGTAGTAGTAGTAGTAGTAGTAGTAGTAGTAGTATAATGATGGTAATAGTTCGTTGGTAGACGATGTTTAATGCGACTTAACACTTAGTACGATTCTAGCGCGTTATAAGTACTGTGTACGATGTTGAACTGCTCACTTGTGGAGATATGCGGGATACTGATGGGTAGACTATTCGACGGGTTACTCCGGGATACTGCGGGATACTCCGGGATACTATTCGACGGGTTACTCCGGGATACTGATGACGAGTGGCGAGGATCGCTCTTTTAAAGTCGTGAAGAGTCGTAATTTTCCCTGGTGGGGGCCTGGTGGCGTAGTTTTGTGAGCTTCTGATTGGTTGCTGGTGTCGTAGGTCCAGTGCATCGTTTGCAAAATCTTGGTCTTTTCGTGGAAAGGGTGGTGTTGTGGGGGTTGCTGATGCGGCTGGGAATCTTGGTTCTAGCGGACTGTCCGTTCGTGCTTTATCTATTGGTTTTGAGTTGTGTAGGCCGGATTTCGGAGTTCATCTTGCGTCTTTTTGAGTCCAATTTCTTCTTGAGTCTGGTTTCTTCTTGAATCTGGTTTCTTCTTGAACGTGGGACCGAGTCCTTCTGGTTTCTGTTCTGCGTGTTGGGTTGCATCCGTTTCCTTTGATATTGCGTTTTCGTTTCATGTTGATTTGGCGTTTTTATGATAGATTTATAATGGTCGAACTCTTAATAACTAATTTGAGGATCTTCAAGGGTTAGTAAAGAGATTAATTAAATAGAATTGGGTTTTAGGTACTTTGCTATTGATCAATGAAAATGTTACTCCTTTATCTTTCCCTTGAGGATTCTCTATGTTTATTAATGTACTTATAATTATCACGCGTGTGACACGAGATCGAGCGGGTGTCAGGTTCCCGTCGCGATATCGGGCGGCTCGAGCGCTTGGGCCCGTGACGTTGTCGCAGAGGGGTCGCGTGTCGGCTCGCGTAGCGCAGCGCTTTCTTATCTCCCGCGTGAGATGTACGGCGGACACGCTTCATATTCGTAAGCGTGGCGTTGCATGAAAATTCTTAAGTTTGAATTTAAGCTATGTATTGTCAATAATAATTATTAGTGGAATTTTCATGGGACGTCACAAGAGAAAAAAAAACTATTGAAACAATTACCGTAAGTTTCTTTTATCTTATTTTATTGTATTATATATATTATTATATATATTATATACCGGATGATTCACTAAAGGTGTTACAAGTTGATATCTCTGGGATTATGGAAGATAGGATGCTCCTGTTTGCAAGAAAGTATTCGACCATAAAGAGAGTATTGCCTGACATAATTTTTATTTTTTAAAGTGGAGGCTCCAAGGATATTTCAAGGTCAAATTGATTTTTTTATCGATGAACATGTATTTTTTATTACTTACCATTGTAGGACATCTTCAAACGAGTTCAAAGACACCAAAAGTTCAAGATCATTGGTAAGTACAATGGTAAGTAATAAAAAACACATGTTCATCGATAAAAAATCAATGTGATCTTGAAATATCCTTGGAGCCTCCACCGTAAAAAATAAAAATTATATCAGGCAATACTCTCTTTATGGCCGAATACTTTCTCGCAAACAGGAGAATCCTATCTTCCATAATCCCAAAGATATCAACTTGTAACACCTTTAGTGAATCACCCAGTATATTTATATATACATTACAATATATATACATTATTTATTCATTCATATCTTTATTTTAGATGAATCAAAGTAACGAAATGGAGTGTGGTGAGTATTATTTAATTATAACTATAGAGAGATATCACTACTGTGACGTTGCACCGTACGCCCGGTGCACGGTGCACTCACACCTCGTCACGCTCTTCCACGGGAGACGCTAATCCAGGGCCAAACGGATGCTCGGTTAAAGATTTCTAATTTTTATGGGCGCCAGGTGACTTACGGCCACCACTCGAGCCCGAAGCGAAAGTTAGAAAAATATAATTGAATTAATTATACCCGTAGCTGCGTGAAACGGAAGTCGTCCAGCTAGTCAGTCCGCACTAGGCGGTGGCGGAGAGGGGGTAGGTAAGAGAGTTTTCGGCACGACTCGGGCGATTTTTCGTTAACAAAGAAATGAAGAGAGTTTATTTAATAATGAAATAATACACAAAAGATGCTCCTCTTATAGAAAATCGAAAGAGAATACGCTTGGAGCAGAAAGTTAACGGGGAATTCCGTAATGTGATTACGGTACGGTTTAAATTAACGTGGCTACAAGATTTCGAACGAGAATCTACTTTTGGACGTTCAAATACCTTAACAAACGAGTACGGAGTCCCTTCTCATTACAGATCATATCTACATATAGAAAGTCCGAACGCGGTGAACGATACAATAATTCGATAATAGATCTTATTTTCTCGAAGACTCCAAAGCTATGCACGGGAGCCTCGTGGTTTGCTCCGTTTTATTGAATACGGGTCGTTCTTGGCATACAATGCTTTCTTTCTATACTTGATAATTTTGGACTTCCGGAAGTTAAAAATACAAAACAGAGACGGATTAACAAAGGACTTAGCGCAGCAATCATGTACAATGTAATCGTGTAATTATACCGCTCTCAGGACGACGCTTCGACAAAAGGTGAATTCGAAAACTTTAAAATACCCTTGCATCGAGCAACGACCGATCATAAGACGCTCCAACCATACTAATGATGTACCTTTTTATCCCAGCCGACTCTCCTTTCAACAAGTCATACGAAATCTCACGCTATACTTTAACCAGGATCCGTCGGGAAAATGTAACGTAGTATATTCTCTCGTTACTATTTTCTCGGTATCCTTAGCGCATTTCTTTACTACGAAACGCTGGCCGGTACATCGTTTCAGGCGGAGATCTCTCTACGGAAGGTGACTCTTTGCGACGTTATCTCACCAGACTCTCCTACGTTCCCCCTTGTGGTAGTGGATCAATGGCACCCTCTCGCCCTCGTCCTTCGTTCGTCTCGGGTGGCGGTACTCGATGAAGACAAGGAAAAGAACAACAAAAGATATCGCGAGCACTGCTCTTTCGGAGCGGAAACTAGGTGTTCGTTAGATCGTCCTGCGCTAAGTGAGGAGCCGATTCCTCGCATCCTACCTACTCGCCGCTTCGCGTCACGTGCGCCTCTTCCTACTTTCGGGAATCTAAGGTAATTACCGCGAGTCTTTATCTAAGGTGTCGATAACCACGCGACGCGTTACTTTATCGACGCGTCAGATTTACGGATCGCCCGATTTCTTATCGCACGCGGTCGATGGCCATGCAGTCATCTACACATTCCGGGGCGGAGGCTGATGTTCTCTCTCTCTTGCTCCCACGGTGTGCTCGACGGTATTCCTTTTCGGCGACGGTAGATAGGTAGAGGTGCTCCTCGATGCTCTTTCTCTTTTCAATCATCCTTTTGTTCCTTCCTTTAGACGAACGGGATCGACGAGTTCTTTCCAACCTTTCCTCAGTGCTTTTTCTCGGTAGGTAGTGGTGTCCAGTCGCGAGGGTACATGCAAGAGGTTCGAATTGTATTACTAATTTATTCGGTATTCTTTATTTCGTCCTGAGAGATGTGCGACGAACGAAGCACGAGTACTCTTCTTGTGACGGCGTCACACTACATATAACTTAACATTATCATAAAAAAAAACGAAAGGAATAATTTTAACCATTTTCAAAATTTCACAATTAAAACTTTTTGAAAATGAGTAAAATTGTTTTTACTTTTTAAACACAACCGTAGAGAATTCCTTATTCTGTTTTATTATGATATAATGTTAAATTACATATTTATGTACAATTTTAATACAGTTATGAGCAAAGAGAGTCCACACACTTTAAAATAGAGTAACTTTTTTATTTATAATTGAACTAAACGACTTGAATTTTTACAAAAACATAGATAAATTGGTTTATTACACGTCGTAGATATTTTGTTCTGAAAAAATCAGAATCTTCAAAATTACAGAGAAAATATATGTATTGTACATTTTACTCTTTATAAATGTATACAGGGTGTCTGGTTTGAAGTGTCTGAGCGGCCAACTACATGTGCACAAGTATGACTTGAGCCGAAAAGTCTAATGAACTTTTTCAAAATTCGGCTTAGTTAACGAGTTATTAATTAACAAAATTTGCGGAGGAAGGCGGTACGCTGGAGTTCGTAAGTAGGTGATAGACGAAGCAGTAGGAGGAGTGATCCACAATAACCAATAACAATCGTCGGAAGGTAACGCTTGATCAACGTGTTTACCTATCTCCCATCTCTCTCACTCTCTCTGTTTCTCTCTACGACACTCCCTCCCGCAGGAGGCTCACGATGACTCTTTGTCTCTCTTTTTCTCGCTCGCTCACTCTTTCTACGACACTACCTTACCCCCTCATATGATAAATAGTAAAAAAGACAGAGAGAGAGAAGAGAAAGGAACGGATGAAGAACGTTAGCGCGAGCCTCCATCGTAAGCCAAGTAACCAAGTAACGCTCTCACCTGAATTCCTTATTTTTTTTAGATAGCAAGTAATAATTAAAAATAAAACAAACAGAAAACACATTGATATGTATACACATTGACTAACAAATTTGGCATTCTATACAATACTTGTTCATTTTACAATCATTTTTTGTATTATTATTATTTTTTTCTCAAAACATTTGTTATATTTATTGAGGAACAAGATTACTGATAATAAGAAACGTTCTTTCTTACCTATTCTCTTCTATACACTTAACCTGCCATAGATCTATATATACAAGATAGGGGAGCCTGTTGTACTTTTGACCAATTTTTACTTTTTCCATTTTCTATGCTTTGCTTTTGGTTATTCAAATTTCATTAATGCAGCATGTGAATCTAACAGCTTTGTCTTATTACACAAATTTTATTTAAGACCAAATTTTGAGTCCAAAATACTCTATTTAACAGAAAACAAAAAGAAATTTTGCGGTCAAAGGTAGAACGCCACGTTGTATCTTTGACCGCAAAATTTTTGGGGGTGTTGTACTTTTGACCACTTAAGTGATATAAATAAAAAATGAAAGAAAACACGTTAAATATATTTTTTTTATTAATTAAACTATACAGAACAAATAAAAGCGCATTTTTTGTAACATTAAATACTAACACTTGAGTAAGACGACGAACTTTAAACAATGGTTTCACAAAAATTAATAAACAAAAAAATAAAGACTAGTGAACACTTGAGTTAAAAAAGGAACCTTAAACAATAACTAGAGAAGTTACATCTAAACAGAAAAACCTAAAAATATAGTATCATAAGAGAAACATAAGTTCAAATATTTAATTTTTAGAAAACAAGACCTCGCTTTGCGCCCTTTTTTTTGTTTACTTTACCCACTATAGGTTTTTTTTTCATTTTTAGGCACGACCGCAGGGAGTTCCTTATGCTCTCGATCGAGCAAAAAGTGTAACGGACGATTATCTCCGAAACTATTCGAGATATCCAAAAACCCTTTTGGATCTTTATGTTTCATAACAAGATCTAAATGTCCGTATGTATGTGTGTGTGTGTATGTGTGTGTGTGTATGTGTGTATCCACTCTAGCGTCTAAACGGCTGAACGGATCGTAGTGAAATTTACACGGAAAATCCAGTTACACCCGATGAGGATCCACTAACAATTTCGATTCGATCCGACTTCCGGTTTCAAAATGGCGGGCATTTTAAATATTAAAAAATTCATAAAAAATCTGTTATAAGAGCAAAACAATTAAAATTTTGCACAAATATGTAAAATTATGACAACTAATAACATGAATTTTTTCAAAATTTTTCAGCAAAACGGTACAAAATGGCGGACTAATAAATATTTGTATCGACTCTAGCGCCTAAACGGCTGAACGGATAAAGCTGAAATTTATACGAAAAATCCAGTTCTTCCTAACATAGATCCACTAACAATTTCGAATTGATTCAATTTCCGGTTTCAAAATGGCGGTCATTTTAAACATCAAAAAATGCATAAAAAATCTGCTATAATAGGGAAACAATTCAAACGTTGCAAAAGTATGTAAAATAATGACAACTAAAAAGGGATAGGCGAGCGCAGCGAGCCGACTTCCTATGCGAATTATTACCGCGGTCGTGCCTAATACGAAACAGCAAGGCTGTTTCGTTGGGGGGGGGGCCCCAGCCGCCCTATAGCTGGTTCCTTCTTCAATTGCCTTTTTTTCAGGCGTATCAGTGAAAATGCAAGATTTACCCCTTTGCCTTCCTCTACTAGATCTTTTTTTTGGTGCTGCCTTTGAATGCGGTTGGATCATTTCAGGCGGGACTATTGCTTTTGGTGATGAAGACTGGCAGTTTGTGGTTGTTATTGGCAAAGATTTAGAATTTATTTCATCAACTGAGTCTGATTGACAGTGTTCCGAAGACTGAGAAGTGATATTGAGTTCAGAAACTGGAGGCGAGTTCTCATTTGGTCGATCAGTCACAGTTGAAGACATAAATTCTTCATCAGAGAAGATATTTTCGTTAAAGGGAACAAATCCTGACTTGTTGAAACCAGCTATGATATTTTTGGGCGTGAAAGCAAGCGGATATGCGACACCAACCATTGAAGGAATATCATAAATAGTTACAGGTTTTCCTGTATTCCCTGGGGAGAGCATCCAATTGTTCAGCGCTGTATTGTAATATCCCTTGAATGGACCAAATACAGTTAAATCTAAGGGTTGCATTTTGTGAGAAGTGTGTGGGTGAAATGTCATTAGAACAACACCTGATTTTTTTGCAAACTCGATAACCGGTATTGACACATGGCTCTCATGATTATCTAGAAGCAGTAACACCGGATTTTCGGGAGTAGGTCTAACATGCGAAACAAAATGCTCCTTGAACTGCAGAAAAAGTGTCTCATTGGACCATCCTGAGGGATTTGCAGCTCCCATCAACCCAGGTGGTGCGCCATTGACCATAAAACTTTTAAAGTTTACCCTCGGAAAAATAAACATGGGCGGAACACTATTTCCTGTAGCACTGACTGCGGTTATGAGAGTCACATTTATGCCCCGCTCCTCCGGACGTCATGCTACCTATTTGTTTTTTCCCCTTGGGGGCTAAAATTTTGGAAGGAAGATGAACTGTTGTAATGCCAGTTTCATCGCAATTCCATATTCTACTTGCCTCAAAATTATGGCGACACATAACCTTTTTAACCGACTTCGAAAAGGAGGAGGTTACTCTATTCGACAGTGGGCGATCTTGCTTTTTTTTTTTTTTTTTTTGTTTGTCCGGCCATAGCTCCGCAACCGGTTGACCAATCCAAATGAAACCACTTCCAGTTGCTAGGTTTAGGTCTCCCATTGGTCCCGTTTAAAAAATTTTTCCGAAATGTTTATTATTAACAAAGTTATTGCAAAATTAGTGCTTTATTCAGATTTATCGCAATATCTTTTTGAATGGGATTGATTTATTGTAATGAAAGAAACTATTACTATCTTCTTAGAAATAATTAACAGATATTAATTATATAAAAAATTTATTAATTGTTGCAAAATAATTTGTTTATTCCTCTATATCTCCTCAACGACTTCACTTATCGGAACCAAACCTTTTCGATCCTTTCGCAAATATTACCCAATCTCTAACGTTATGCGACACATCTTCAATTGTTGTTATGTTTAAATTGTTATTGCAAAATTATTTGTTTATTCCTCTATATCTCTTCGACGACTTCACCTATCGGAACCAAACCTTTTTGATCCTTTCGCAAATACTGCTCACTTACTAACATTATGCGACACATCTTCAATTGTTGTTATGTTTAAATTGTTATTGCAAAATTATTTGTTTATTCCTCTATATCTCTTCAACGACTTCACCTATCGGAACCAAACCTTTTCGATCCTTTCGCAAATACTGCTCACTTACTAACATTATGTGACACATTCTCAATTGTTACTATGTTTAAATTGTTATTGCAAAATCATTTGTTTATTCCTCTATATCTCCTCAACGACTTCACTTATCGGAACCAAACCTTTTCGATCCTTTCGCAAATATTACCCAATCTCTAACGTTATGCGACACATCTTCAATTGTTGTTATGTTTAAATTGTTATTGCAAAATTATTTGTTTATTCCTCTATATCTCTTCGACGACTTCACCTATCGGAACCAAACCTTTTTGATCCTTTCGCAAATACTGCTCACTTACTAACATTATGCGACACATCTTCAATTGTTGTTATGTTTAAATTGTTATTGCAAAATTATTTGTTTATTCCTCTATATCTCTTCAACGACTTCACCTATCGGAACCAAACCTTTTCGATCCTTTCGCAAATACTGCTCACTTACTAACATTATGTGACACATTCTCAATTGTTACTATGTTTAAATTGTTATTGCAAAATCATTTGTTTATTCCTCTATATTTCCTAAACGACTTCACTTATCGGAACCAAACCTTTTCGATCCTTTCGCAAATATTACCCAATCTCTAACATTATGCGACACATCTTGATCGATTATACACTAAAAAGTATGAAATAAAAAAATTTTTAACAAAAAAAATAGAAACCGACTTCGAAAAAAGCGCTAAAAAGAGTGAAATAATTTTTTATGTATACCGACAATATTCGATTTCATCATTATCATACTCAGAATATTGCAACTTTTTCGGAGGCGACAGAAAATTAATTAACAGTACATTAATAGCCAGAAATTCACGGACATTGATGGATATTTATGTATTAGGCACTTAATCCTTTGTTCGTGAAAATGACCGTGTTGGAATATTTTGTGTCGCCGCCGAAAAAGTTGCAATATTCTGAGTATGATAATGATGAAATCGAATATTGTCGGTATACATAAAAAATTATTTCACTCTTTTTAGCGCTTTTTTCGAAGTCGGTTTCTATTTTTTTTGTTAAAAATTTTTTTTTAAAATTCGAAAACATTGTCGAGACAGTTTGTCGATTAAATGCTGTGGCTCTGGCGAGACTGGTCCCCTCTGATTTTCTTAAAGATATTTCTTTTTCAAATCGCTTCCTGAAATCTCGGAGCCATTGGTCCCCCGCCATTTTATTTTTTTTCCAAGTAGGATCCACCTTTTTATTATTTTGCATCGCAAATTGATAGGCCAAAACTTTTACTTGCATTAAAGTGAGTCCATAATGCATGTTGGCAGGATCCTTCAAATATGTTGCTAACATAAGTTCCTCCTTGTCTGTGAAAATTTTTTGGGGTTTTTCCAGAATGTATTCATAATTTTCTTTTCCGGAAGTTCTGAACTTTTTCAAGTGATAAATAATTGTTGGTTTCTTTATCTCAAAATGTCGTGAAGCTTCTCCTATGGTCATTTTCTTTTCAATAATGTGTTTAATTGCTTTTTCCATATCTTCCTTGGAAAGCTTATTCCTTTTCACTCCTTTCTTACTTCTTGGCACTAAAATGATTATAAATTATTAAAATTTAAGTTAATGAGTAAAATGTATGTTCGAATTGCTGTTTTTAATATTTTCAGCCAAATGAAAAAATATATATCTACGGAGAGGGCGTCGGGTAATGTACTTTTGACCGGTCAAAGGAACAACCTGTGTTGATGGTCAAAAGTACAACACTGGGACGTCAATGATAAATCGACTTCTTGTGTTTTTAGGTTAATTAATATTTATCAATTTATAGCTTTCACAACTTCTCAAGGAAATATTCAGGGGCATGTATAATTAATAAGATAAAAACAAGTTTTCAAATATTACAATGTAAGAAAATATAAACTAAAAAATACTTACTTTTTGCGGATAAAAACTTTTAACAATTTTAGCCGTAGTTATCTATTCACTTTTGTCACTTCTTGTACATTATATAGCGCCTCTAGTGAGTTTTATACATACTGGAATTTTTGTTTTAAGTAACTTGAACTAGATATCTATGAAAACAGTGCTGGTCAAAAGAACAACGGGTCAGAGGTACAACATGTTCCCCTACACACTCTTCTGTTAAAAGTACGTGTTGAACAGTGTGTCGGTTTCATTCCACTTGCACGTCCTCTATATTCTATGAAGGAAAGAAATATATGTGCATGTGTACTCCATTACATTATGATATAAATGTATTTCCTATGTTTCTAACAATATCATCACAAATAATGAAAATATTTAGATGGATACATTCTAGAAGATTACCCAATATATATATATATATATATATATATATATATATATATATATATATATATATATAAAGGGTGTCCAGTTCTAGATATCAAAACGGTAAACTACATATGCACAAGTATGACATAAATCGAAAAATCATGATCCTCCGACCATTTCATATCACGCCTATAATCGAGTTTAAGTGGGAAATTCGAAACCTTCAATCGTTTTCGTTTTCTGTAATTGATCTTTATTAATTAATAACTCATTAACTATGCTATATTTCGTAAAAATTTATTAGAATTTTCGATTCAAGTTCATACTGAGCATCTGTAACTTTCGAATAGAGTTATTTAAATAAAACACTCTGTAGACATGTAAACAAATACTCATTATTAATTCCAGATAACGCAGAACAACGAAATATACATAACATCATAGAAAAATTGGAAATCGAAAAAAAAAATTGGAAAAAACAATTCCAAGAAATATTAGAAGAAAGAAAAAAAGAGAGACAGCAAATGGAGAATGTTTTAATTAATATCCAACAACAGCACCAACCGCAAATGGAACATTTACTAAATCAATTACCATCCAAATAGTTTCCAAAACTATTAAAAGAAGTGATAGATGATACTATCAGTCCAAGTATTTTACAAAATGGGTTCCGGAAGTGTGGCCTTTATCCTTGGAACCCGGAAGCTATAAAACTTCCCCTTGAATATAACAATAACCCACCCGTCACTAACATCACACAACAACAACATTTTTTAGAATAAGGACTTTTGTTTCTTAATAAAATGATCGACGAGACAAAATTGAATATATTTAAAAATGCAAATCAACATAATGAATTAGAAGAAAGGGATATGTCACTATTTCAACTGTGGCAGAAAACGAAGCAGCAACTTGACAGTATGCCTTGTTCTCCTAATTCACCTGCTAATCAGAATTTTGAAGATATGGATAATATGCAAATTGAAACGTCCACACCTGTTGCAATCGATGACCCTGCTATTGATGCTTGCGAAGCTGGACCTTCTTCAGCTTCTGCCCAAATTCCCAACGCGTTTAAGAAGCACCTGTTCTATGAAAGGAACGAACCCATTAAAATGAGCAGAACCAGAAATATGTATTCAGTTGCCGAACTAAGTTAGATTTTTAACCGACTTCGAAGAGGAGGAGGTTACTCTATTCGACAGTGGGCGATGTTGCTTTTTTTTTGTTTGTCCGGTCATAACTTCGAAACCGATTGATCAATCGAAATAAAACCACTTCCAGTTGCTTGGTTTGGGTCTCCCATTGATCCCGTTTAAACAATTTTTCCAAAGAGTTTATTATTAACAAACTTATTACAAAATTAGTGCTTTATTCAGATTTATCGCAATATCTTTGAATGGGATTGATTTATTGTAATGAAAGAAACTATTACTATCTTCTTAGAAATAATTAGCAGATATTAATTATATAAAAAATTGATTAATTGTTGCTATATTTAGGATATTATTGCAAAATCATTTGTTTATTCTTCTATACAGGGTGTCCCACGGTTCGTGGCCCAAACGAGAGTGGCATGCGCGACGGATTTTTCTGAGACGAAAGGAGTCATAAAAAGTAACATGTGCCAGGTTAGTTTTCGAGCTATTAATTAATAATGATTTGCCAATCGTGAAGCGCGTAAGCGGTAGGCGTACTCTCGCCGCCATACCAAAACTCTAGCCAAGCTATGATTGGACCGGCGGGCGATAGAGAAAGAATGAAGGGCCTGGTCAGCTTAAGATAGCGCCGTAGAAGAAAGCTAGGGCGAGAGACCGAGTGAGCGAGAGAAAGAGAGAGAGAGAGAGAGAGAGAGTCAGTGCTACGAGGCTATCTTAAGCTAGCGGCTCGCGCCGAACCTCTCCCTCTCTCTCTCTCTCTCGCGCTCACTCTGTCTCTCGCTCTAGCTTACCTCTACGGCATTACCTTACGCCGACGGACCACCAAACCTTCCATTGCCCCTACGCTTTTCACTCCCTTGCTCTCAAACTCTCTCTCTCTCTCTCTCGCTCACTCTGTCTCTCGCCCTAGCTTTCTTCTACGGCATTATCTTACGTTGACGGACCACCAGGCCTCTCATTCTTTCTCTCACTCTCGCTCTCGCTTTTTCTCTATCGCCCTCCGGTCCAATCATAGCTTGGCTAGAGTTTTGGTATGGCGGCGAGAGTACACCTACCGCTTCCGCGCTTCACGATTGGCAGATCGTTATTAATTAATAGCTCGAAAACTAACCTGGCATATGTTACTTTTTATGACTCCTTTCGTCTCAGAAAAATCCGTCGCGCATGCCAATCTCGTTTGGGCCACGAACCGTGGGACACCCTGTATATCTTGTGACGGGGTCACAAGAACCCTCCGTAAAAGTAAAACGAGACCAGCCGAGCGTGAGATATCTGTCGAAGTGGCCATTAAGTGTTAAACAACTTTCTCATAAACATATTATTTCTGTGCGAGCGACGCCTGTATGTAGATAACCCGGGATACCCGCCGAACATCTTCGAGGTATCGTAACGACGCCGCCAATACGCATCGCCGCCGCTCATCGCTCACACTGTTAATTGGCTGAGAGGAAAAGAGGAGCGACACCGGAAGGACCTCCTGCGACGCTTCCTTACATTAAGGAAGTAATAACGCTAATCGGCGTCGCCGCCTCCCCACCTGTTCGCCAGGGCCGTCTATAGCCAAAAGCCTGGCGAAAATTAAAGGATACCAGTGGGGTTGTTTTTTCTCGCTCGCTACGCTCGCTCGCGAGTGGGATTGTTTTTGCTCGCTCGCTACGCTCGCTCGCGAGTGGGATTGTTTTTGCTCGCTCGCTACGCTCGCTCGCGAGTGGGATGCCTGTGGTTAGTAGTGGGTATTGTTTGGTGTTGCTTAGTTGCGGAATCGCTTTTTTTTCATATTTGATACCGATAGGTATCACATTAAGAACTTCCCGATTACATAAGTGGTCATTTGTTCATTCGCATCGCCTGCTCGCAAATTCTTATCTTCCCGTGAAGATTACGTTGTGGCTCACTCGCTATTTGAAATATAATGACCAATGGTTATCACATTTAAAAGAAAATTAAAATGTAATACTTCAATCGAAAAGTATTATATATTTATCTCAGAATATGTAACACTAACAAGGGGGACCGCACGATTTGGGAAATGAAGTTCGGGACGAGACTTCGTGTGGTTGTAGTAATGCTTTAGAGTGTTACTATGTTCAACGGAGAAAACGCACTGGCCAGCCAGTTTTGAGAAAAAACGCTTCAAAGATTTCCTATACGCTTACATACGAGAAAGATTTACTCTTCGTCAAGCGCTTCAGCGGTCGAGGCGGTAGCGGGTCAGCCTAATATCCCAGAGGTTCCGTGTTCGAGTCTTGGTACGTGCACTTTTTTTTTCTTTTGTTTTTTATTTGTGCATTTTATTAAATCTTATTTACTTATTACTTTTTACCTATACTTTTTCACTTATTTTTTTTTGTAAAAACCCTGTTCTTGTAAACAATCCTCATTCATTCGATGCGCAAATTGCTCCAATATATTTTGTTTGCGATGTTTTTACGATGACTACCATTCAGGTTCTTGTACTTCTACATCTTTTTAATCGACTTCAAAAAAGGAGGAGAAGGTTTCTCATTTCGACAGTGACCTCCTTTTTTTTTTTTTTTAATAAACATATCTACACTACTCTTTTACACGACTTGATTATTATTCTTCCCTATACACAATATTTAACACGTGATACGATTTAAATATTTCAAGCAAAAAGTAAAATTTTCACATCATTGCATTTTATTTTATAACAAAAAAAAATATTTGGAAAAGTACAGGTAAAAAGTAATAGGTAAATAAGATTTAATAAAATGCACAAATAAAAAACAAAAGAAAGAAAAAATTGCACGTACCAAGACTCGAACACGGAACCTCTGGGATATTAGGCTGACCCGCTACCGCCTCGACCGCTGAAGCGCTTGACGAAGAGTAAATCTTTCTCGTATGTAAGCGTATAGGAAATCTTTGAAGCGTTTTTTCTCAAAACTGGCTGGCCAGTGCGTTTTCTCCGTTGAACATAGTAACACTCTAAGGCATTACTACGACCACACGAAGTCTCGTCCCGAACTTCATTTCCCAAATCGTGCGGTCCCCTTGTAAGTTAGATAACAATTTTCGGGAAACATCAATAATTTTCTACAAGACAACATGTTTGATATATGATTTCGCATTTTATGGACATTATAATGTATTTCATTACTCAGATTTTTATTAAAACATAATAATGTTGCAAAATATATTGCAAACGCACCACAATCAATGCCATTAGTCTGTCTCTGTACTTTGTGGAATATGTAGGTCTTACGGAATCTGTAAAGAGCATTTAAAAAATCTTGTTGATCATCTTCCAAACAATTCTTATATAAACTATCGTAAATGTGAATATTACCCTGACCATCGGATTTAGTTAGCCGCGTGGTACGCAGTCCGTGGTCGCCGCCGCGTATACATAAAAAAAAAACCCATTATAAAAAAAAATTATTATTATTTCAATTAAATGTAATGTATTATTAATAAAAAAATCATTTACTTAAAATACTATTACTACTATTTCTATTACTTCTTAGAAAAAAAATTTTTAACAAAAAAAAACCGACTTTGAAAATAGTAAAGATGCAAAATGGGAAACGTAATAAAAATAATTTGGAATTATGTGAATTTTGAAACAATATGTTAATAAATAACCGATAGAAGTAAAAAATAGCAAAAGCAAATTTCCGTTCTTGAAGTGTAATTTACAGTTAAACGATCAATATTAGAGGAAAGTAGGGTACTGTGGACCACTGCAGATAATATGGACCACTGCAATATTTTAATAATTAATAACGCTATCTCTTTGGAAATACTGCGCACTAGAAGTAAGCCATGACAACATAAAACAATGACGCGTAGTAAAGTGTAGGCAGTTAAGAGCAGTTTAATTTTTAATAAAATTTATTCCTCGTTCTCGCCGACGTTTCGGTCAAAAACTTTGACCCTTCTCAAGGCGATTCTACAATCGCATAAACAAAATTCGTACACATTACAAGGTCGAAAACATCGAAAACATCGAAAACATCTCGCCGACGTTTCGGTCAAAAACTTTGACCCTTCTCAAGGCGATTCTACAATCGGATAAACAAAATTCGTACACATTACAAGGTCGAAAACTTTTTTCGATGTTTTCGACCTTGTAATGTGTACGAATTTTGTTTATCCGATTGTAGAATCGCCTTGAGAAGGGTCAAAGTTTTTGACCGAAACGTCGGCGAGTACGAGGAATAAATTTTATTAAAAATTAAACTGCTCTTAACTGCCTACACTTTACTACGCATTTAATACATAAAGAGCAAAAACTTATTTTATAATAAAACAATGACATTTGTCACGCGGTTTTCATGGTGATTGTGCGGATGGTAGAGTAATTAGTGAAATTGATTTTAGCAAAAGTTTTTCAGTAAGTGTACAATTCAGTTATATCTGACTTATTATTCATTAAATTTTTTTCATTTAATTCATTCAATTACATTTTTTTTTGTAATCGCGTATAACTATTACTATACATACCTACTTTATGTATTTCCATTGATTTTCTAATTCTTTTATTTCTTATGACTTACTTGAAAAGTCAGTTATTCATAGATATGCCAGCAATTTGGACCACTCAAAATTATATGTATTTTCTAGGTTTGACTACAAGAACTTTTTGATGCACTTAATAAGAGAAAAAAGTGTAACGAACGATTGTTTCCGAAGCTATTTGAAATATCGATGCCCTTTTTGTATGTCTTTTTTATAACGAAACCTGTGTGAATGAAATGAAACGAAATGAACAAATGAAAATGTATGTGTGTGTATAATTTTTTTACAAATGAATGTTTTTTGTTCGTAAAAATGGTTTGTTTTGCAATTACAATCTTTCCAATCAACATCTAAAGTATAGTTATCAAGTAAAAAAAGTGGTCCAAATTACCTGCACCTTATCGAAATCACATTTTATACTTATATATTATTATTTATTTATTTTTTTTTTTTTGTTGTTTTTTTATTTTTACTTTTTTTTCTATTTGATCTTTTTTTTTATTTATTTATTTTTTATTTATTTATTTATACGGGTAAATCCTATATTAATTATAATTATATCATATATTAATAACGTTTAGCGAATCGCTCCCAAAATTCTATCCTTTCGTAAAGATTACCCTTTTGAATAGTTTTTTTTAAAAAACTAAAAAACTACTCGGCCAAATGAGACCAAAATCTAATCAGCACCAAATTACCTCAATACCAATCGATGAAGTCATACATCACCAAGATCACGTCATTAGTGTGGGCGTAATCGTGAACGTAAAATTTGACCACATACATACACACACACACACATACAGACTATAAGCCGAAAATGGTCAGAAAATGTTGAGATGACCTTGAAATGTCAACATCTATCAAAAAATCGATTTTCGATTTTCGGGGTCATTACAATAACTTCCCGGTAATCGGGAAGTTAACAAGGAACATCGACGATCGGAAGAAACGGGTTTCCGTTAAACTTCTAAACGGAAAAATCTACGAGGGAGGAGGAAAAAGTGAAGGAGTGTCCGTAATGCCTGTGTCAGTACGCGAGCGTTCCGAGTGTGAAAGAGTATCTGAATTTTTGGCGAGCGATTATCGGGGTAATGAAACACCCATAATTAAGGCGTACCTGCGTAATGTCACGTGACCTACCGGCACGAGCCTCGGCCGTGCGTGCGACACGCGTGCTCGCTCTCTTGTGCGCGGACGATTGAAGTAACCGGTCCTTTCTGTACGATTCTCTGTAATACCTAGTAGGGCAGTTAGTAGTGGATAGCTTTTGTTCTTGTTACCCCTTGCGCGTAATACACGAGGAAGAAGAGCAAAGTTTGACTGTAAGGAACGAGCGTTTTTCGCCGAGACCGAACCTTTGCCTGCGAGCGATAACTGCCGAGAGGAGGGTGATTTGGTAAGAGACGATAACGTCGTTCGCCTACTTACGAGAATTAGTAACGATATCTGTGGCTAGTCGATCGGGGACTGAGGCGGAATTTCGTAAGTATGGGATTTTGTTAGTTAACGCGATAGCTCCTGCCGGCACGTGGCCACGGGACGCGAGTGTAACTTCTTTTGGAGATATTCGAGTAGCATTAAATCGAGTGAATAATCCTCCTCGCCCCGAGCGTACAGAAAAGAGAGAGTTCTTTGTATTTTTAGTATCGATAACTGAGTCATTTCGAGCACGGAAGCTGCGACCTTCCGAGAGGTCTTGAATGGCCGTTTTAAGCCGGTAAACCGTCCGCCGCTTGAGCCAATGTATCATATCGTTATCTGTGGCCGAATTTAACATTGTAAAGAAGTCTGAAACATTATTTTATGGCCTTATCGAATTACTGGTCTTTGTCTGCCTCATGCGTTCCGCGTTCCGTTCGATTGTCTTTGTGTATGTACGCGACCTCGTCCAAGGGCGAGACGCCCGAGTTTCAATAACTTATTCTCTTTTCGGAGATCTTGAATTTCGTACGTTTTGAAATGGAAATTATTAATCGACTTTCACGTTTTGTATAAGAATTACCTGAGTGGCTTATCTACATATATAGGTAAACGATTATATTACACATATGTTATCGGGAATAATTAAAAAAATTGTACTTTATAAATGCACAAGTATACCCATAGGTAATCAAGCGTAAGAATGGTGGCACATTCTTTTTCCCGCGGGGGAGGCATGTTGTACCCGCGAGTCGCCTAAGCGACACAGTAGTATCATATTCAAGGCCGCCTTCCGAAGAGGCGACCCAAAAGTAATGTATAAGCATTGCATCACCCGAGTGCCTGGACATTGCGAGTCTCGAGTCTAAGATGCAATTCAGCGATTCTCCCTTCTTAGCGCCGAACGCTAAGGAGTGGCACGCACAGAAATAAGGAAACGAACAGACAGATCATCGAGAGCGAGCAAAGAGTTAGGAGGGTTACTTGTGCCTCACCTATAACCAGTTATTTTAATAAAAGTCATACTTATACTCCAGAAGAATCTGATCTATACCTCAGACACCACCTTCCTTCCGCTTCCAAAGATAACCGGTAGCCGGCTTACAAGCGCGGGTTACAACAATTAGTAAAAAGGTATCGATAATATCGATACAGCATCAGTCCCATCACTACTCACAAATATTGCATGTTAATATACTATACTATAATACTTACTTTGATCTTTTCGGTACTTCTTATTGTTGGCTAAATTAGACACATCACTACGAATATCTTTTTCATTATCTTCACTTTCAGAAGCCTTCCTTTTTTTAAACGCGTAATCTTGTGTATTCATGATTTATAACAATGAATAACAATTAGAAGCGAAATATTAAGAAAGATGTGCACAAAAGGATTCAGAATGAACAATGAGTGGATGTTTCGTAAGACCAAGGCAGACCACGCTAACGACTGAATTTCATTTGTTTTTCAACAGATTTCATTTATTTTTCACAATTGCCGATCATACTTGCGCGCTGTAATACCATGCCTACTGGCATGCAACTCACACTACATTGATGGCATAATTTGAGCAGTAAAACTTAAAAAACATCCAAATCGAATTAAAGTATAGGAATTTTGTAAAACTATTACATTATGCAGGTTTGATCGATAATCGAGATCGCGAATTGATAGTGACTCGTGTCTAAAGCGAGAAAAAAAAGAACAAGGAGAGCGGCGTTGCCGACGAGGAAACGGAAAGAACGCCGAGAGCGGCGATTATCGTTCTTTTTTTTCTCGTTTTACACACGCGTCACTATCGATTCGCGATCTCGATCATCGATCAAACCTGCATAAACTAATAGTTTTACAAAATTCCTACACTATGATTCGATTTGAATCAATATTTCACGTAAACAAAAAAATTTCTAATAAAAAATTGATTATTATCCTACCATAAAGCATACCTATACTTCTAGCTTTACAGAAGTGTCCTCCAAATTTCAGTTCGTAACTTTGCAGCAAATTATCGTACAGATCTCTATCAAAGCTCAAATGAAAGAGGAAAGAACAAGAAAAAAGATTCTGGCGGTGGCATTAACCAACTTTTACCCAGCTGTAAAACATCAAGAAAAAAGAAAATTCGAAAATTTTTCTTTCGTGATTTTTCTTCGGTTTCATAAGTGACAAAAGGTAAAAGAAAAAAATTTGAAAACAAGGCTTGAAAACTAGAGACCTAAAGCCTCGAAATGGTTATTTAAATTTTCTATTACGAACATTTGTAGCTGAAATAAATCAAGTTCAAAATGACCTAAAAGTTTCAGGAATTTTTTTTTTTCCTTCAATTTTTATGACTAGTATATTTAAAAAACATATTTTTCAATAATTTGAATACAAATTTTCAAAAATAATAAATCGATATGTAGTAAATAAATCGTAACGTATCGCCTTTCTTACCTTTTTACTTGTACGCTACTTTTTCTCCTCGTTCGGTCTTTTGAGGACTGGCAGTGGAAAGTGGGAAGAAAATGAAATGAATTCCGCGAAATGTCACTTTAATTGCGTTTATTCAAAGCCTTATAATATTTTTGTTACGATCGGCTCTCGAACAGCTGATCGCTCCCGGGTTTGTTGATATTTCGTCGCTTTCGCTTTTCACACACACACACACTCTCTCATATGCGTGGCTCACCCATACTCTTAGCCTATTCCTTATATTACTGGGATTTAGGATGTACACAAGAATTGTTGACACTTATCTGAGGAGAGGTTGTAACAATGTCCCGCTTTTGTCTCCTAATCGGCTTACCCGCTACCTCGCTTTCGATCAGTGCCCTGGCGCTGACACACGCGGATAACTGATTTGAAATCAAACACCGTCTTCTACACACATCAAATTAAAGATTGAACGCAACACTATGACTTTTTGAAATTTTGAGAAAATTCTCGGTCTCGAGCTATTCGGTTCTTCGGTTTATAAAGGGCTATTCCCACTCTTACTTCCTCTCGCGAGATTTGATTCCGATTATTTAATTGGGTCCCCCCCCGTGTCCCTTTTCGTCGCGCGCCGCTGGCCTAGCGCGGCCCTGAACTTGCCGATCGACATCGGCCCGAGTCGTCTCCGATCGGGCTTCCTCGTGCCTACCCGTCTTAATTTCTTTTGCCGTTTCTTGCTTGTTGTCGCCTTTTCGAGTTCTAAATTTACCTTTCTTCCCATTTCTTATGATACCTATGATCTATTGTCGCGTATAATCTAATTTCCCGTTTGCCTATTTCTATTTCTAGTCCTATCTTTTTAATATTAATTATTCTAACTATGATCTCAAGCGTTACGTTACAACGTCCCCCCAGAATAATTTTTATTTTTATTTTTATTTATAAAATTAAATTTATTTTATTTTTGATTTACTCTGTTTCTGAGTCTTCTTCCCAGTCGTCCTCCTCAATTCTCCATCGCTGGATTTGTCGTATCAGGGCGTTCCCGAGGTTGATCAGTACCCCGTGGTCCCTGTATGCCATCACAGCCTTGATGGGGATGGCGTCATCCTCTTCTCCCTCAGCTGTTCGGAGGTTTATTACTATTTTTCGTCCCAGGATCCTCTCCACCACGAAGTTAACCTCCCTCTCGGTCCACCTGCGCCCACTCATGGGTTCCACGTCTCTTAGTGCCACCAACAGCGCTAATGCCCTTAGGGCGGTTAGCCTTTGTGGCATAAATAAAAAGTCGTTGTGCCGCCTTCTCACCACCTGGCATGTGTCCACAAGTAACACGCAACACAAGCTCTGACCCACACACTCGATCTGGCCTCTCTCCACTCGTTCGTGATAGCGGGTCAGACAAGGCGTTCCTGGCCTCCTCAGGATCTCTGGGATCGGCGTCGCACTCCCTGTTTTTTTTAAGTGTTTCTTTAGCACTAGTTGTAGCCGTTGGTAAAGCACTTCGTCAAGTTTCGTCCGGACGGCGATCCTCCTCGGAGTTATTATTCGTATCGCCGTTCCTGCCTGCAGTCCACCCATTTTCGTGCGGTCGTGCTTCAGGGGCACGCTTCGCGGGATGGCGCCTACCTTGAAGGGTACCCATGGCCATTTCGCTCTCCCATCTCGCTGCCGGGTTTCCAAAAATCTTATCACAGACATTTTCGCACTCTTTTTCGCTCTTTGTTAAATTTTGCTCTGTTCGCTTTCGAAATTCGTATCGAACTGTGGGATTTTCGGTTGTGATTCCTCCCTCCTTTTGGCTAATTTTGACTTTATTATTGTCCTTAGCGGTCGTATCTTCCCGCGGGATTTTGGCCGTTGGAGGTTTCTCGTACGTCTTCTCCTTGTCTTTCGTACTTGTTGTTGTGGTTGTCTCCTTCTTACTCGTTACCTTTTCGTCGTCAACGTTCCTCCTTAGATCTTCCTTGCGGTGGTAAACTTTCATGTTGTTCGCGTGAAATCTCCCCCGCTCCTTCCCGGTCGACGGGTCTCTTATAACGAACGTTGCCGCTCCGATTTGATTCTCGAGGACGTATGGCCCTTCGTAGAGCGCGAGGAATTTCGCGATCTTTTTGTTCGCAGGATCGGACACATTACACGCCTTCACCAGTACCCAATCTCCTACTTTGAACTCCGTGAGTTTACGTGTTATGTTGAATCTTTCCGCGCGTTTCCTTCCCTTCTTTCCTATTCTTTCCCGCGCGAGCATCAACTTTTCCTCCCGTGGCGGTTCCTTGTTTTTCTCGTGTCCTGGTATCCACGCCGCCCATGCCCTTGGTGGTTTCTCTCCTTTGTGGAGCTCTATCGGTGTCAACTCGGTTGTCTCGTGGTGGACTTCGTTTATGCATTTTTCTACGATGAGTAGCCATTCCTTCCAATTCGTGTGTTTTTCTCCCAGGAAAGTTCGAAAAAATCGTCCGAGCTCCCTATTCACTCGCTCCACGATGTTTCCTTACGGATGTCTGATGGATGAAAACACCGGCTGTACGTCTTCTTGTTTTAATTTCGCTAGCCATTTTTTTGACGTAAACTGTGTCCCGTGATCGAACTGAATTCTCTTCGGTTTTCCATGGTTAGGGATGTAGTGTCCAAAAATGCTTCTAATTGTTGCGGCGGCGTCCGCTTTCCGCAGAGGATATAGCGCGACGTACTTGCTAAACGCGTCTATTGTTACTAGTATGTGTTTAAAACCTCCTTTCGTTGCTGGTAGTGGACCATAGAAGTCTATCGAGAGGAGCTCGTGCGGTCCTTCCATCACGATATTTTGCATTGCCGCTTGACTCTCCTGGTTGGCGACCTTACTTCTTTGGCATATATCGCATGTTTTGATGGTTTTCGCTATTTTCTTAAGCAGTTCAGGAATAAATAGGTTTTCGGAAATTATTTTGTAGCATTTGTATGTTCCCACGTGTCCGTATACTCGATGGCAATCCTCGATGAGAGTTTCCTCAATTTCCTCCGGTATTACGAGTTTCCATATATTTTGTCCACATTGTTTGCATAGCAGATTTTGAAACAGACTGTATTTGTCATTTTGCGCGCTCAGTAGTTTTTCTAACGCCGTTCGTATCCCGTTTAAACGTTCGTCTTTCTTTTGTTTATTCGCCATGTCCTCGAAATATTTGGCCAACGTCGATGACGGTTTCTCGGCAAGGATGCTCGCTATTATGACATCTCCCTCCCGCGTCTCGCCTTCCTCGCACGGGATTCGGCTCAATGTGTCTGCGACCTTATTTTCTTTTCCCGGGCAGTATTCGATATCGATATCGTACTCTTGTATCGCGATAGCCTATCGTATTAGTCTAGCACTTGTGAAACGGCATGTTTTGAGGAACGTTAATCCTTTATGGTCCGTCTTAATTATGACCTTCGTTCCAATAAGATATGACCGAAACTTTTGCAACGCCCACACGATCGCGAGAAGCTCCTTTTCAGTGGTGTAATATCTTACCTCCGCTCCCTTTAGTGTCCTGCTTGCGAACGCTACGACTCCCATGTGTCCTTGTTCGTCCTTTTGCGCCAGCTCCGCTCCTAACGCAAATTCACTCGCGTCCGTATGCAGATAGAACGGCTTCCGAGGATCGGGATGTTTCAAAATGACGATTTCGAGGAAGAGAGTTTTTACACGTTCGAACGCTTTCGTCCTCTCTTCACTCCATTCAAATTTGCTGCCCTTCTTGATCATTTCAAAGAGCGGTACGATCTCGTGGGCATGTCTTTGCGTGAACTTCGTGTAGAAGTTGATTAGTCCGAGAAAGCCTCGCAGTTGTTTAATGTTTTTAGGCCGCGGATATTTTCGTATGGCCTCCGTTTTTTCTCCTTGTGGTTTTATTCCCTCGGTTGTTAAAACGTGACCGAGGAAATTTACTTCTTTTCGGAAAAACTTTGATTTCTTTAAATTGAGCGTAACCTTCATTTCTCTCGGCCTTTCAAATAATTTTCGTAGGTGCATCATGTGCTCCTTTGTACTCGCTGACATGCATAGGAGGTCGTCGACGAAATTCAACACATGGTCCCCCAAACCTTTTAGTACGTGAGCTAATCCTCTGATAAGGCTCGCACTGCTGGTTTTTAATCCGAACGGTGTTACTCGAAATTCATAACATTGTCCGTTATGAAGAAACGCTGTATATTTTCTTGACTCTGGCGTAAGTGGTACTTGCCAGAAGCTGCTGACCATATCCAAACTCGACATTATTTTTGCCTTTCCACATTGTTGGAATATCGTTTCCGGCGGCACGGGGCATTCGTGGTCCGGTAGTAAAATTTTATTCAATTGACGTGCATCTAGACATAATCGTATCCGTCCGTCCTTTTTTATCACCGCTACGAACGGATTTACGTATGGGCTATTCGATCTCTGTATGATCCCTTGCTCCAGCATCTTCTCGATTTCTTGTCTCACTCGCTCCCGATAGGCCATTGGGATCGGGTATGACCGATGGATGTATGCCGTTTTGTCGTTTACCTCCAACTTATGTGCGTAGACTTCTATTCTCCCTGGTTGGTCTCTGAACACATCTTCAAACTGCCATAATAGATCTTGAAAACTCTCTTTCTCTTCCGTGGTAAGTCCTTGACACTCCTCCGCCTTTTTCCTTATCTCTTCCACCTTCCTCCGCATCTCCTCTTCTCTCGAGTTCGCCTCTGGGACGCCGCGCTTTGGGTCCGTCCCCCCGAACTCTTCTATTATTTCTACTCTCTTTTCGCCCTTCGACTCCTCCACGCTTTCCACCTTCACCTCGTCTTCCTTTTCCCCGTCGCTTATCCTTACCACTCTTTTTCTCATTTCTATATGGCTGTTTAAGTGTGTTAGACTGTCCATTCCTAGGATGCATGGTCTCACTAAGTTAGGTATTATTAGAAATATCAATTCCGTTTCGATACTTCCAATTGTTGTATTGGCCATCAGTTGCTTTTTTATTACTGCTGACTTTCTTCCCGTTGCGCCCACCACTCTTATCGTTCTTGTCGGGATCGTAGGACATCTTCCCCACCTGTCTTTATTTTCCTCGTATTTGTCCTCGGCGATACACGTCACTTCGCTTCCCGTATCCACTAGTGCTTTAATTTCTCTTCCTTCGATGTTTATTGTGATTATCGGGCATTGCCCTCTCGTGTTTACCAGCATGTTTCTGTTTCCTTCTCCTCTTTCCTCTCGTGTCACCAGATTAATCTCTGGCGCGCACTCTTTCTCTCGCACACCTTTTCCTCTCGTTGTTTCGTTTTCCGTTTCCGTCTTCGTTTTTCGTGTCGTACAGTCGCAGGTGTGCGTTGGCTCTAGGTGCGGTACGACACTTCGGCGTTTCCCCACTGTGCAGTCGGGATGATATGCGCCTCCGCTGTGCTGGTTTTTGCATTCTGTTCCGTTTGCCTTTCTTCGCCGGCCATCGTATTCACTTGCGGTGGCCTCGCTGGCCATCCTCTATCTCCTTCTCGTCTCGCGTTTGGAATGTTATTTCCTCCTCGGCTCGCTACGGGCGTGGAGTGGCTTGTCGGCGGTGCGTTGAACGCTTGTCCTCCGAATCTTCTTGGAGCGGCGTTCATCGCTTGTGTCGGTGTTCCCCGCTGAGCGTTTACCGCTCGCTTCAGATCGTGTCTCTCGAGGATTCTTATCAATCCTTCGACGTTCGTCACCCCTTTTAGGAGGATTTCGTCCCGGATTTCCGGGGTGAAATGTGCCGCTAGTGCTTCCACGACTTCTTCTTCGCTAATTCGCGGTGTGAGGTCGTATGCACTCGCGCAAAGTCGCGACGCGTATTCGACTCTCGTCGTGTTCGCCCGCTCTTCGTAAAATCCGTTGTTTAGGTGCCTCCGAATTCGCACCTGCTGCTCTCGACTCCAAAAATACTCCGTAAATTTGTGCGTGAATTCGTCGAAGGTCCTTATTCTTCCCTCCACGATGTTCCACCAGTCCCGCGCCGTGCGCGTGAGGCTTTGCTCTACTACGAACTTGAATTCGTGGTCGTGTATTCGCGCCGCTTGCCAATAGTTTTCAATTTCTCGGAGGTACTTCATCGGTCGTTCCCTTCCAGACCCATCGAAACTTGGCGGTGTCCTTCGCAGGGCCATTTCCCGAATGTTGGAGTGTGTTATAGCACTTGTGTCTCTTACCGTCTCCTGACGCGTTTCTCGCGTGTTTCGCATTTCTTCAATACTTCTTCTCAATATTTCCATTTCCCGGCGATAATCATCCACGGTGTTCCGCGTCTCCTGGAAGCTTCTGGCTACCTCATCGACGATGTTCTCGTTTTCGGTGACCCTCCTACCTAGTTCTTCGATCGCTCTTTTTACCGGGCCAAGGACGATGCGCACAGTCTCCGTATGTCCTTCCAATGTCTTCGAAATGTTTCTTGCCATTGCGTCTGACTAGTCATCGAATTTTTCTTCCATCTTCTTTTCCAATTCCCTCACCTTTCGATCGATCTTTAAGTTGATCCTTTCGCACTGAAGGCCCATTTCTTTGATCGCCTCCAAGACCTCGACCATCGATACGTTGCTTTGTGGAGGATTTCTGTCGTCCTCTTCAGTTGTCGTTTCTTCCAGGATGATCTCCTCTTAACGTGGCCGTGTCCCTCGAATCATTTCTTCAGCTCCGGCGTCCGTTAGTTCCTCCGCGAGTGTCGTACTTCTTCGTGTACTCACCGGTGGAGGCACCGAGAAGGTGAACTCATGGTGCTCACTTGTTTCGAGCCTACCTATCCCCGTCTCCGACACCGTGCTACGCGATTCTTTGTCAGCCATGGTTTTTCTTTGCACTTTTCCCCACTTTTCGCAACTGCCAGCCCCACGTTGGGCGCCAATTGTAACGTATCGCCTTTCTTACCTTTTTACTTGTACGCTACTTTTTCTCCTCGTTCGGTCTTTTGAGGACTGGCAGTGGAAAGTGGGAAGAAAATGAAATGAATTCCGCGAAATGCCACTTTAATTGCGTTTATTCAAAGCCTTTTAATATTTTTGTTACGATCGGCTCTCGAACAGCTGATCGCTCCCGGGTTTGTTGATATTTCGTCGCTTTCGCTTTTCACACACACACACACACTCTCTCATATACGTGGTTCACCCATACTCTTAGCCTATGCCTTATATTACTGGGATTTAGGATGTACACAAGAATTGTTGACACTTTTCTGAGGAGAGGTTGTAACAATGTCCCGCTTTTGTCTCCTAATCGGCTTAGCCGCTACCTCGCTTTTGATTGCCCTGGCGCTGACACACGCGGATAACTGATTTGAAATCAAACACCGTCTTCTACACACTTCAAATTAAAGATTGAACGCAACACTATGACTTTTTGAAATTTTGAGAAAATTCTCGGTCTCGAGCTATTCGGTTCTTCGGTTTATAAAGGGCTATTCCCACTCTTACTTCCTCTCGCGAGATTTGATTCCGATTATTTAATTGGGTCCCCCCCCCGTGTCCCTTTTCGTCGCGCGCCGCTGGCCTAGCGCGGCCCTGAACTTGCCGATCGACATCGGCCCGAGTCGTCTCCGATCGGGCTTCCTCGTGCTTACCCGTCTTAATTTCTTTTGCCGTTTCTTGCTTGTTGTCGCCTTTTCGAGTTCTAAATTTAGCTTTCTTCCCATTTCTTATGATACCTATGATCTATTGTCGCGTATAATCTAATTTCCCGCTTGCCTATTTCTATTTCTAGTCCTATCTTTTTAATATTAATTATTCTTATTTAATATTAATTATTTAATATTAATTATGATTCGCGGAACGCGCTAGTGACTCTGCTCCCTCTACGCGGATTACAATGGTGCTATTCAGACGGAATACGCTAGTTAATGAAGAAATCAATTCTGGTGGTTAGTATTTAATTACCGGTAGCGCGTCTCCTATATTCGTAGAAGAAGAACTCGGCCTAGTGTGTTGTACGTGAGTTTGAATGCCCCAAACCGAGAAGCCGGGCATATACACTACGATATGAGAAAATAAATAATGAGTAATATCGGGAGATACGCCTGTCGAACTAGAGGATTTCGTAAGTCCGGTAGTTTGGCAGTTGACCTCTGACAATGTTACTAACGCGGATACTTTATCGAGAATTCGGCATACAAGAGACCATTACGTCGATCGTAAGCTTCATAAGATAAAGTATTTAAATTTTACATGCAATTGTGAATAATAGTGAAGAAAGGGAAGATGATTGGCCGAAGGGTACAATGAACCAGGGACCAATCCTTGCCTCTCCAATATTATTTAATGTACGATACTTTATTAACGGCCAAGCATCCAGAACGACAATAGCGTGGAGAATGCCTGTCAGAATAAAGTATTAAAAATCTATCTAATGTGTGATAAATGTGCCGCTATTGGAAGAAGGAAATTCGTTCAAGGGTTCTTAGAGCCGGGAATCGATTCTTTCTCCAATAGAATTACATTAACGATACTTTATTTAACAGTTAGTGTATGAGGCGCAAGTTTGCGAATCATACACGGCTTGTAATAAAGTATTATACGCGTGACTCTGTCCAAAGAAGTTTCAAAGAAGTTAAGAATTAAGAAATCAAGAATATATTGGTTGTGCCGTGAAGCGGCTTGCTCTCACGACTCCTCGGTTTGAGGCACCCACGGAACCCAAAAGATCGCAAACTGTTTGTTCTACGTCTAAGCCGGTTTTGGCCTGCAGTTACCGCGTTGTTTTTCACCGAACAATTCTGAATCTAGGAGACTAACTACTTGTCTAACGTTCCGGAGCAGAGTGACGAGATCACGATCGACGCTCTACTCCTTCGGATCGATATGATCGATACGCATGCGCCTAAAATTGACCTAAGTGGGGAGATCGGTGAATAATTAGAGCGCCGTCATGTGTCGAACGGTATGACTAATGATTTCGGTCGGTAAGATCAATCTCTATGTAATCGAACGGTTACACGTTACAAAATATGTATAGATATTATAAAAATATCAAGACTCTTGCAAGAATCAAGAATCAGGACAAGAAATTGATTGTCAAGATCAAGACACACTGATTCTTGATTATAAAAAATCAAGACAAGACAAGTATTTCCGATTCTTGTCTTGCCTTGTCTTGAATCCATCACTAGGTTCGCCCGACAAAGAGAGAGAATGAGTGAGATCTATCGAAACCGAGAGAGACAGTGCGAGGTGAGCGAGGCAATGGGCTCCCAAGCACATGGTCGGCTCTACCGATAGCGCAACACGTGCATTAGCACGCGTCGGGAAATTTGGGGCGCGGGGAGGGGGGGATTAATAAGTTCATTACACTGTCCAACAAATTTAAATTTTTTTTTTATTTTCTCTATCCACTATGAAATTTTTATAGATTTTAGCAAGCTAAACACGAATCTCAAATCCGTTTGTCTGTAACACGTATAGTTTTTTCAAAAATCGATTTTGAGCAAAAATGTAGGTTTTCAACTTTGACTTCCATTTTCGTCGAAAGTATTAGGGTTAGATAAATGTGATTTATTTCATTGAATTTTAGAGACTTTAACGAATAAAATGATATATAACACTTCCGCAAAATGGGTTTCTAGAAATGTCGACACATTAATTTGAGTGGACGAAATACGTTTTTAGCAACTTTTGTACGGTACTTTTTCGCATTATCCACCGAAACTATACGTCTGTCATGAATTCTAACCATTGCACGCGATAGAGTGAACATTTTACTATAGCAAACCATCATTCCGTGAGAGAAATGGAGTTTTGTTTTCACAAAGGAACGAAACATATCCGCGCAAGTCGCGCGAGCGCGTGGGCCGCTGGCACGAGCGCGCCAGGCTGCTGATACTGCGTGACGCGCGGATATTTTGCTTTCTGACAGATTTCCGTAAAACCAGGACTTGAAAACAGTATTAATATCGGTTAAAGCTCTTCAAATTGTTCTAAAGAACTTTGATTTTTAATAACCGTTTCAAAGAACCTAAATGGATATTCTAACTGTTTTCAATACCTGCTTTAAAACTCTATGTTATTAAAATAAATCTTAAATTTTTCGATGCGCTAATTGCTGAAATATTTTTTTTGGTGATTGTGAAATTCTATCGCAATCTTCATTTCTCCGAGACGCGCAGGAATAACTCTTTTTATCGCGAACAATTTTCCAATGAAGTTTTTTGTACACGTTCATAGCACGTTTCGCGCGGAATGATGGAAACAAAAGTCTTACGAAAAAACGTTGTAGTGCGTAGTGGTGCGCGCTTAGCCTTATTTTGTTAGTCCCTCGCGAACGCGGGGACAAGCATCACGCCGGGCGATTAGCAAGGTTACGAGGTAAGTATTCTTACTTTCTTTGTTGCCGGACGTGAGGCTGTAGTAAAACTTTTTAACCGACTTCGAAAAGGAGGAGGTTACTCTATTCGACAGTGGGCGATCTTGCTTTTTTTTTTTTTTTTTTGTTTGTCCGGCCATAATTCCGCAACCGGTTGACCAATCGAAATGAAACCACTTCCAGTTGCTAGGTTTGGGTCTCCCATTGGTCCCGTTTAAGAAATTTTTCCGAAATGTTTATTATTAACAAAGTTATTGCAAAATTAGTGCTTTATTCAGATTTATCGCAATTTCTTTTTGAATGGGATTGATTTATTGTAATGAAAGAAACTATTACTATCTTCTTAGAAATAATTAGCAGATATTAATTATATAAAAAATTTATTAATTGTTGCAAAATAATTTGTTTATTCCTCTATATCTCCTCAACGACTTCACTTATCGGAACCAAACCTTTTCGACCCTTTCGCAAATATTACCCACTCTCTAACGTTATGCGACACATCTTCAATTGTTGTTATGTTTAAATTGTTACTGCACAATTATTTGTTTATTCCTCTATATCTCTTCAACGACTTCACCTATCGGAACCAAACCTTTTCGATCCTTTCGCAAATACTGCTCACTTACTAACATTATGCGACACATCTTCAATTGTTGTTATGTTTAAATTGTTACTGCAAAATTATTTGTTTATTCCTCTATATCTCTTCAACGACTTCACCTATCGGAACCAAACCTTTTCGATCCTTTCGCAAATACTGCTCACTTACTAACATTATGCGACACATTCTCAATTGTTACTATGTTTAAATTGTTATTACAAAATCATTTGTTTATTCTTCTATATCTCCTCAACGACTTCACATATCGGAACCAAACCTTTTCGATCCTTTTGCAAATATTACCTACATAACTTTATTTCCACATCTTGATCGATTATACACTAAAAAGTATGAAATAAAAAAATTTTTAACAAAAAAAATAGAAACCGACTTCGAAAAAAGCGCTAAAAAGAGTGAAATAATTTTTTATGTATACCGACAATATTCGATTTCATCATTATCATACTCAGAATATTGCAACTTTTTCGGAGGCGACAGAAAATTAATTAACAGTACATTAATAGCCAGAAATTCACGGACATTGATGGATATTTATGTATTAGGCACTTACTCCTTTGTTCGTGAAAATGACCGTGTTGGAATATTTTGTGTCGCCGCCGAAAAAGTTGCAATATTCTGAGTATGATAATGATGAAATCAAATATTGTCGGTATACATAAAAAATTATTTCACTCTTTTTAGCGCTTTTTTCGAAGTCGGTTTCCAAATTTTTTGGTAAAAATTTTTTTTTGAGTTTTACAGTGAGTGATAGAGTGAGTGTTTAGTGTAGAGTTTTTTTAAGAAAAAGGTGTAGGAATAGTGACAATGAATGTGGGTGCGTGTAGTGGTGAGAAGAAATGTGCAACGAGACATAGAAAAAGAGGAAAAAGTTGCCATTTAGTGTCAAGTGCACCGAGGAAAAAATTTAACCGTGGACGTTTCTCGAAGAAAAGAAGGAGTGATTGTATTGCGGAGAGGCTCCAGAGAATGGGACTAGAAAGTGCACCAGATCGAAAGAAAAAGGAAATCTTATCGGTGGAGCAATTACGAGAAATTTTAGAGGATGAAGAAGCACCTGAAGGAAATTTCCAAGGAATTTTGGGAAAAGCGCAAGAACCAAGTTTACAAGAAATTTTAGAAGATGAAGAGGTTCCAGATGAGCATTTCAGAGAAATTTACGAAGATGAAGACGAAGCCGATGAAATGCTGCCAGTGGAAAACGAAAATATTGAAGCAGAAGATCCCATATCGTCTTCGGAAGAATTAATAGAAAATGAGGAATTAGACGTAGGCCGATTGCAGCCAACCAGCATAGAGGGTCGTCGTATCGTTGATTTAGATCATCTGTTCGCCGAACTTCATGCCAAATTTGATAACCACTGCCGTGGAATAGAATGCCGCTTCGCGGATTTTATCGTCGTTGGATCTCGTCGAAAAGGATTAATAACCGAGATCGAGATGCAGTGCCGTATGTGTTTCTACAAGACAACCATCTCGACGGAAAACAGAAATTCCGACATCATGGATGTGAATGATAGTGCAGTAGCTGGGTGCATTGTGACAGGTATAGGATTTTCGCAAATGGACGAATTGTTCAGTTCTACGAATATTCCATGCATGTCATTAAACAAATATGAGACATGTCACCGGAATATCGAAGAAGGTTTTTTGTCTGCGGCAAGAGAAGAAATGTTTGCTGCTGCTGAAGAGGAGAAAACTTTGGCGATTGCAAGAGGAGACGTAATAGATAACATTCCACATATTCCCGTAGTGGCAGATGGAAGTTGGATGAAAAGGTCATACAGAACTGGGAAATATGATTCTCTTTCCGGAGTAGGTGCCATCGTTGGATATCATACTAAAAAAATATTATTTATCGGAGTGAGGAATAAATATTGCACCATATGCGAGAATGCAGCACGGAAGAAAGAAGAAGCAAGACAACATAGGTGTTTCAAAAACTGGGGAGGAAATCAAACATCAACGAGTATGGAAAGCGACGCGATATTGGAAGGCTTCAAGAGCAGCATCGAAATGCACGGATTGATGTATTCCGTTCTCATCGCGGACGGCGATAGCAGTGTCTACAAGAAAATAATCGACAGTAACCCGTACGACGATGTAAGAGTGAGGAAGAACGAGTGCACCAATCATTTGTTAAGAAATTTGGCACACAGATTAAAAGGAGTATCAAAAATTAAAGGTCGCTTGGGCCAGTTGCGCAACGTTATTGAGAGAAATATTATCCGAATTCGAAACGCTGTTACGAAAGCTGCAGCGTTTCGTTCTGAAGAAGCTGTATCAACGAGGATAAAAATTTAAAACTTAAAAAATGATATGAGTAACATACGTAGTTATATTTTTGGAGAACACAAGAATTGTGCACGGCTGCAATACTTTTGCGACGGAACAAATAAGGAAAACGAGGAAAACCTTGTTCCAGCTCTACAAAATGTTGGCGCCTACCAGAAAATGGAAGAAGCGGTAAACAATCTCAGCTGCTATGCTGATAGTTTACTGCTCAATGTAAATAGCAACAGCGTTGAAAGCTATAATGCTATAATCTGCAAGTTCATCGGAGGCAAGCGTATAAATTTTGGAAAACGAGGATCTTATGAGACTAGATGCACCGCGGCGGCAGTACAATATAATACCCAAGGAAGCTTGAGTCGCCTAAGCACCGTTATGAAGAAAAAACCATCCGCAATACTGGAAACTTTAGAAAATCGTCGAAAGAGGAAAGTGAAAAGGACGGAACAATTAAAAAGAACAATGAAGAAACGCCGATTCGAAGCGAGAGGATCTCGAGGAGCGGACGAAAATTACGGACCAAATGTACAACGGCCCGACATGGATAAGAATGTTTATGAGGAACAATTAACATTGCACATCAATAAGCTGAAAAATTGGCAAGAAAATAGATTGCAAATAGAAGAAGATACAAGGATGCAACACAGTAGTCTCGTGTGGCAACATGTTCGAAGCAAGTTGCTTACAGCGTCTAACTTTGCGCAAGTATGCAAAAGAAGAGAACAAACTTTGAGCGCTAAACTCGTAAAAAAGATTGTATACCCGCAACTTTTGTCGGTACCAGCTATAGAATACGGCCGACGGTGTGAAGAAACAGCACGAGCGGAGTTGGAACAAGTAATAGGTGAAAAAATAAACAAATGCGGCCTGTTCATCGACGAAGAAATTGAATATTTGGGAGCATCTCCTGACGGACTTGTTGGCAAATATTTTATCGTCGAAATAAAGTGTCTTTTTTCAGTGAAAGAATTTTCCCCTAAAGAAGCCATTCGACAGAGGATTGGACAAATACACACGATCTTCGATGCAGAGAATGATGAAAACATCAACATAAACCATCCTTACCACTACCAAATTCAAGGACAGTTGCATATCACAGGACGTAAATCGTGCCTTTTGTGTATATGGACGCCTAAAGGTATGAAAAACATTATAGTTCATAAAGATGATTTATTTTGGAATCAAAAGATGCTAAAAAAATTACAGAGCTTCTATCTTGAGTGCATGCTTCCAGAGATAATAGATAGTCGATACAATAGGCATATGCCTTTCAGAGAACCAGATTGTATCATTCAAGCACGTACAAAAATTTTACAACAAAATAAAAAAAAATAATGATTCAATAATGATGATGATTCAATGATTCAAGTAAAAAAAAAAAAAGTATCCAAGTCACAGCTCTTTCGAGAAGTTGTATGTATCAAATAAAAACAAAAACAATAGGAAAGATAAAAAAAAAAAAAAAGTAGCCAAGTCACAGCTCCTTCGGGAAGTTGTATGTATCAAATAAAAATAAAAACAATAAGAAAGACAAAAAGAAAAGAACTAAGAAAACTTGGCAAGGCACAGCTCCTAAAAGAAAAGATAAAAAGAATAAAAATTAAAAGAAAGGTGGGTAAGGCACATTATTTAGTTTGTTGCAGCTCAAGATCAACACTGGATGCTAAGGAGGAAAGTAGATGCTACGCCATGAAATTAAGATAAGTAACAATATTGTCTCTGGCACGTAAGTCATTTTTTATATATATGATCGTGTAACACTCTCATTTTGTTTGTTGCAGCTCAATATCAAAACTGGAAAGTAAGGTGCAAAGAAGATACTCATGAATATTAGGACATAATTGTCATTATGATGCATTTATTTTGTAAATATGACTGAATTCAAATAATAAATACAGTTTCTCTACAAATGGATTTGTATAATTACTTATAATAAAACGAAACCTTTTCTAATACATACTTTCATATATTACATTGCATACAACGTATTGTTATCGAACAGGGCGACCACGCGACATGACTTTCTGATACAGCCCTGGCGCTAAGCTTCCGAAAAGTAACAGTAGGGGGCAGCACCGTCTGACTCGGAGTTGCTCTTCGCGGGTGGATTCCCCTTAAATTGAAACAAGAATTTTTTATTATAACAAAATTATGTAAAATCATACACAAATAACATTAAAAATGTAAAGTGGGCCGTCGCTGTAGTTAACATAAACAATAAATCGTGCTTTTTCTTGCTACATAAAGATATTAAATCAATGATGCGTCGCATCTTTATTAATAACTTTTTATCAAATATCTATAATTTCAATTTCCATATTGGTTCTTTAGACCATGTTAAACATTGTTGACTTCATAAATTACACATTCTCTTTCAAACAATTTTACTAAAATAACAATCTTTGTAAAAAACCTTGTACAAAGTACGCGACGGCCCGCATTCTTCGTAAACGTTAAATATAATATAACATTTTGGTAGATCTATCAATCCAGGAACAATATTTAACATGTTTGTATAGATAATAAATAATTCTAATTTTTCGAAGGTTATTCATATACAATTTTTAGATAATTTTTGAAAATTGTTTATGTAGATACAGTAGGGATAAAAAAATTTATTTTACTAATCTTTAATCTAAAATTTAAACCAATCGGTGCATTTATGATAACATTTAATTTATTAAACATTTTAATGAATTTATTCCATTTTTATTGTTTCCTAGTTCATAAATAACCGTATAACAACCGTATAATAACCTGAATCAAGTACATAGTTCATTTGCCTGCGCTAGAGTTGCTCCACCCCATGCTTCTATTCATTTAATTATTAAATACAAAAAAGTAGGCTTCGCAGATTACCAGGTTGTATTTTTTCATTTTTCGAAAAAAAGCGAAAGGTTATTTACAGAGATTGTTATTTTAGAAAAATTGTTTGAAGGGGAATGTGTAATTTATGAAGTCAACAATGTTTAACATGGTCTAAAGAACCAATATGGAAATTGAAATTATAGATATTTGATAAAAAGTTATTAGAAAGATGCGACGCATCATTGATTTAATATCTTTATGTAGCAAGAAAAAGCACGATTTATTGTTTATATTAACTACTGCGACGGCCCACTTTACATTTTTAATGTTATTTGTGTATGTTGTAACTACACATAAAAAATTATTTCATTCTTTTTAGCGCTTTTTTTTAAATAACATTAATCTCGTTTATTGCTTTTCATCTATACTATTATCGAAGTCGGTTTCGGTTTCTATACTATTATGGAGATATAGAAGCATAAACAAATGATTTTGCAATAACAATTTAAACATAGCAACAATTGAAGATGTGTCACATAATGTTAGTCAGTGGGTAATATTTGTGAACGGATCGAAAAGGTTTGGTTCCGATAGGTGAAGTCGTTGAAGATTGTGACGTTGCACGAGGAGGAACTTGGCCAAACTATCCTCGAAAGACGATAGTGTCCCCCAAGGCACGCACCTCTTCGGCACCCGGTAAGGCAACCGTCCTGATCGCGCTTTTCGGATGATCGGAAATGGATGAGGATTTATTTTGGGCGCCAGGTGACTTACGGTCACCACTCGTACGACCAGGGAGATGGTAGAGTGTTTTAGGAATAGGGAAGCCTGATCGGATGAACCGGCACAAGACTTCCGACTAGTCAGTCTCCTAAGGGAGTAACGGAGAGGCGAAGGTTCTTTACATTCACAAGAGAACACATAGAAGAGAATGAGAGCGAGCCGTGAGATAAACTGTATACGCTAAAGAAATGAGATTTATTCATAAAGAAAGTTAGATGGTTAGATAAGTGGTAGCAAGTTTTAAGCGGTTACAAAAAAAACGTTCCCGTCGCTTTACGCGATCATACAATTCTCGAAAGCTACTCCGCTTAGTTAATGTCTCAGATAATACATATATATACAGGGTGTCCGCTTCCTATATGTCAGGAGCTAAATCACGTGTAGCCAGGAATAAATAAAGCCGAAAGGAGTCATAAAAGGTAACATAAGGTAGGTAAGTTAACGAGTTATTAATTATAAGAGATCGGCAAATCACGACGCGCGGAAGCGGTAGGCGGCGAGCCGCGGCCATGCTAATCTAGCGGCGCGAGGCGAGTAGCGAGCGGGTGGGGCGCCCGAGCTCGTGGCCCACGTATGTAGACGAGCCGCCTACCGCGTCCGCGCGTCGTGATTTGCCGATCTCTTATAATTAATAACTCGTTAACTTACTTACCTTATGTTACCTTTTATGACTCCTTTCGGCTTTATTTATTCCTGGCTACACGTGATTTAGCTCCTGACATATAGGAAGCGGACACCCTGTATATTCTTATCCCACGCTTTATTCTTTTATTGGTATTTATTTTATTTATACATATATTCTTCATTTATATATTATAGGAAAATATATTTCTTTACTTCTTTATTTTATTTTATTTTATTTTATTTTTTTTTTTGACAATGTTTATTTTTCCCGATGACATGTTTTAATATAATCGTTTATGCTTATATAGATACTTTTCGCTTTTGTTCGCTTCTACATGCTATGTCAATTCTTTCTTTTTTTATTTGTTTTCTTTTTGGCGGTTGTCTATTCTCGTTAGTTTCTACTTCTATTGTTGTCGCGCGGTGTTTTCGCCTTTTTCGCTTGTAATATATGTTATAAAGCGCTACTAGTACTAAGATTATAATTCCTATCGACACAAGTGGAGAATGATTAAATACTTGGTTATTATTTTTATAATTGTTAGTATTTGCGTTTCTGTGGACGGTATTACAGACTAACGGCAGTTAGGCCTGTCCGTCGCAAAAAAGTAGGACTAACGCCGGTGGTATATTTACAGCAAAATCGAAATTTCAAGGGAGGGGGAAACCTTAAAATGCTAATATCTCATCGACGTGAAGTGCTACATAATTTTGGTTTGTTTCATTATAATCCAGGAACTTTTTCCCATCCGTTGATATATAATTTATTAGGATCGCGGCTTCCAATAAGTTAATAATCTAATTTATGTGTTTTGAAGAATTAATTCTGTCACAGTGTTTTTTTTTCCGACCTTTTCGTTAACATTACGACTATATCTATATATATCGAATTTTGTCCCCTTTCCTAAATTCGCCGCTAGTGGTGCTAGCGTCGACATCAGGTGGAAATCTAGCCAGCGCTGGAATGTTTGTCATGTCAATGTCCTTAACCTATCACATTTTTTTATTTTTTTCATTAAGAATCAAGTTTCGGCTACTATGTGAATTTAACTCGATTTCCTTGTTTATTGATTATTTCTAATTTTTCTTTAAATTGTATGATATATTTATTGGTGTTAATTGAGGAGCTGCTGCTGGACAAGGCTGGGCGGACGCTGAGCGAGTCAGAGAATATCGTTACGATATCCAGAGCCTTAGACATTGCTATACTTTCGGCTGTGTAAATAGAGAAATAATTAAGAATACTATAAGTCTCATAGTGATCTAAATCTAGACAGGATAAAGCAATCCGTGTGGAAGGTCCCACTTTAGTTTTGGAACCATCTGAGAAAATATTAATGTACGTATTATTGAAAGTACTAACATACCCTGTAAACTTTATATTCAGAATATGAGAATTTTTTAAAGTCCTACCAATTTAAGTGTTGCAGTCTACCGATTTTATCATTATAATATGAGATATTTCACACAAATTCATTTTCAGAGAATATTATATCAGCATATTTTTAACTTTATTAAGGCATAATAGGAATAGTCTATCTCTGTTGCTAATTATCCTACCCTTATTATCCTATCACATTCTATTTATTTATTGTACCTGTCGGTACTTTCACCACCTTGTCTATGGAAAACGTAGAGGATATGTACGGTTAGAAGGGATAATTAAGGAGGGCAGTTGACATAAAATCTGGCTTCCATTCTAATCGAGGTAAGTCTAGTAGTCCAGTCGAGAAAAGTCTTGTAACCATTCTAGTTGACGTGAAGTATGACTACATTTCCAACCGATGTAAAGTCTGGCTATCATTCTAGTCGAGGTAAAGTCTTGTTACAATTTTAGTTGATGTACAGTCTGGTGACTATTAAATAAATACATTAATACTTTTTCAGATGGTTCCAAAACTAAAGCGGAACCTTCCACCAGAATTTCTTTAGCCTGTATAGATTTGGATTACTATGAGATTTACAGTATTCGCAATGATTTCTCTATTTACATAGCAGAAAGTATAGCAATAACTAATGCTCTGGATGTCATAATAATGAATCCTTTTCATGTATTTGCAATATTCTCTGACTCGCTCAGCGTACTCAAAGCCTTATCCAGCAGCAGCATTGTTTTACTAGAAGACCACACGATTTGGGAAATGAAGTTTGGCACGAGACTTTGTGTGATTGTAGTAATACCTTAGAGTGTTACTATGGCAAACAGAAAAAATGCACTGGCCAGCCAGTTTTGAGAAATAACGCTTCAAAGATTTCATCTACGCTTACATATGAAAAAGATTTAGTCTTCAAGCGCTTCAGCGGTTGAGGCGGTAGCGGGTCACTCTGGTAACCCAGAGGAGAGGTTCCATGTTTGAGTCTCGACACGTGCACTTTTTTTTTCTTTGTATTTTCTTATTTGTGCATTTTATTCAATCATTTTTGCTTTTTACTTTTTATTTGCACTTTTTCACATATTTCGTTTATTAAAAAATAATTTGTGCAATGATGTGAAAATTTTACTTTTCGCTTAAAATATTCAAATCGTATCACGTTTTAAATATTGTGTACTTCAAACGAACAGTGTTCCCAAAAATACATAAACACAATATTTAAAACGTGATACGATTTGAATATTTTAAGCGAAAAGTAAAATTTTCACATCATTGCACAAATTATTTTTTAATAAACAAAATACGTGAAAAAGTGGAAATAAAAAGTAAAAAGCAAAAAAGATTGAATAAAATACACAAATGAGAAAATACAAAGAAAAAAAAAGTGCACGTGTCGAAACTCAAACATGGAACCTCTCCTCTGGGTTACCAGAGTGACCCGCTACTGCCTCGACCGCTGAAGCGTTTGAAGACTAAATCTTTTTCATATGTAAGCGTAGATGAAATCTTTGAAGCGTTATTTCTCAAAACTGGCTGGCCAGTGCATTTTTTCCGTTTGCCATAGTAACATCCTAAGGCATTATTACAACCACACGAAGTTTCGTGCCAAACTTCATTTTCCAAATCGCGTGGTCCCCTTGTTAGTTATAGAAGAGAATTTAGAAGAGTTCTACCAGTTGAAGTATTCCAGTTTACCAATTTTATCATTATATTATAATTTGAGATATACCCTGAGATATTGCATCTAAGGAAACATAGGGGATATGTATAATTAGAAGAGATAGATTAAGGAAGGCAGTACATTTCTACCTCACCAGTGTTAAAAAAAAGAGAATAGACATAAAGTATGCCTGAGAAAGAATTAAATGGACCATGATGTTAGGGTTTGTGAGACTTATACGCATTTTACATAGATTTACACTTAATTTTTTAAACTTTCCAAATTTTTTTAGTTATTTAATTGATTATTTTGGAATTGAAACAAGAATTTGTTATAACAAAATGATGTAAAATCAACACAAATAACATTAAAAATGTAAAGTGGGCCGTCGCTGTAGTTAATGTAAAAAACAATCGCGCTTTCTTCTGTAACATAAAGATATTAAATCAATGATGCGTCGCATCTTTATTAACAACTTTTTATCAAACATCTAAAATTTCAAATTCCTCATTGGTTGTTTAGACTATGTTAAACATTGTTAACTTCATGAATTACACATTCTCCTTCAAACCATTTTACTAAAATAACAATCTCTGTAAAAAACCTTGTACAAAGTACGCGACGGCCCGCTTTTTTTAAAAAATGAAAAAATACAACCTGGCAGCCTGCGAAGCCTACTTTTTGGTATTTAATAATTGAATTGGAAACATGAGGTGGAGCAACTCTAGCGCAGGAAAATGAACTATGTACTTGATTCAGGTCGTTATCATACTAGAAGAATTATTTTACGTTATACGGTTATTTATGAACTAGGAAACAATAGAAATTGAATAAATTCATTAAAATGTTTAATAAATTAAATGTTATCATAAATGTACCGGTGGGTTTAAATTTTAGAAAAAAGATTAGTAAAATAAATTCTTTTATTCTTACTGCACATAAACAATTTTCAAAAATTATCTAAAAATTGTATATGCATAACCTTCGAAAAATTAAACTTATTTATTATTTATACAAACATGTTGAATATTGAACCTGGATTGATAGGTGTACCAAAATGTTATATTTAACGTTTTCGAAAAAAGCGGGCCGTCGCGTACTTTGTACAAGGTTTTTTACAGAGATTGTTATTTTAGTAAAATTGTTTGAAGGAGAATGTGTAATTCATGAAGTCAACAATGTTTAACATAGTCTAAAGAACCAATGAGGAATTTGAAATTTTAGATGTTTGATAAAAAGTTGTTAATAAAGATGCGACGCATCATTGATTTAATATCCTTATGTTACAGAAGAAAGCGCGATTGTTTTTTACATTAACTACAGCGACGGCCCACTTTAAATTTTTAATGTTATTTGTGTTGATTCTAATTACCGTAATTATTGCGCGTTATCGACTATACGCTTTTACTTCTGTTACGCGATCTAAGGGGTATCCTGATTCTATATTTAAGGAATCGGAAAGTTTAGTGCTGTCTGTAAGTGTGGCAATGCTTTTTGCGAGTATTGACCTATTTGGGTACACGATAATAACGTAAATTGTGCGTCTGTCTGTTCAGTGGTGTCAGCTTTTGAAGAGTGTGTTCTTAGGTATCGTGAAAAATCTTTACTTATAAAATGTTGTAGGTAATCCGCTAGTGTTTTATGATTTCGTTCTACCGTTTTCCTCTCTTTAGTTTTTAATTTTCATTCATTAAAGTGTTTCAACCGGTTCGCGTGTACCGTGATTGTTTTCTTTCCTTTCTTTATAATATAGTTTTCCGCGGATTTCTGTTCTATTATTGTATATGGTCCGATCCAGTAATTATCTAATTTCTTTGACCGTCCTCGTCTCGTCGCGTCGTCATATAATAATACTTTATCTCCTTCATTGAAAGTTCTCGGTCGCGACGTCTTAACGTAATATTCTTTTGCGTGTTCTTTCGCGCGTGTTAGATTCTCTTTCGCGAACGTGTTAGCAGTCCGGATTCTTTCGCGTATTTCGTTAGCGTAGTTATCGTAATTATATAAAGGTTGCGGTTCGCGCTTGATAGAGATAGGCATTTCAGCTAATCTTCCGAAAACTAATTCGTACGGGCTATAGGTAGTCGCCGTATGTGGGGTTGTATTATATGTAAACATCGCGTATGGTAACCATTCGTCCCAATCCGCTTGACCCTTTCCTACATAATTTTTTAGATAACACTGGTCGACAGCAATTTTGTTAAATGGATAACTACAACTGTTTCTTATGTACTTTGCTACGCTAAAAACGAATCTGAAATCCGTTTCTCTCCATCACCCTCAGATTTTGAGAAAATCGATTTTCAAAAAAATTGTCGTTTATCAACTTTGACTTCAATTTACGTCCTAAGTATTAGTGTTAGACAAATGTAGTTTGCTTCATTAAATTCTGCAGATTTTTACGAACAAAATGATATACAACACTTCTGCAATACGAGCTTCCAAATACGTTTAAACATTAATTAAAGTGGACGAAACACGTTTTTAGCACCTGTTTTACGGTACTTTTTTGCATTTTCCGCCGAAACTAGACGTTTCGCATGGATTCTAACCATTTCACGTGATAGAGTGGATATTTTTCTATAGAAAACCATCATTCCGTGACAGAAAACAAGTTTTTTTTTTCGCACAGGAACACAAAATATCCGCGCAAGTCACGCGGTGTCAGCAGTGGTTGACTGGCGCGCGCGTGCCGGCAGCTTACGGAGCCCCGCGATGCCGCGCGCTGCGTCACACATAGTCGCGGAGAACCACGGCAGCCAACATGCGACTTGCGCGGATATTTTGTGTTCCTCTGTGCAAGCAAAACTTCAATTTTGTTACGGAATGATGGTTTTCTATAGAAAAATGTCCACTCTATCACGTGAAATAGTTAGAATCCATGCGAGACGTCTAGTTTCGGCGGAAAATGCAAAAAAGTACCGTATGAAAGGTGCTAAAAGCGTGTTTCGTCCACTTTAATTAATGTTTAAACGTATTTGGAAACTCGTATTGTGGAAGTGTTATATATCATTTTGTTCGTAAAAGTCTGCAGAATTTAATGAAGCAAACTACATTTGTCTAACACTAATACTTAGGACGTAAATTGAAGTCAAAGTTGATAAACGACAATTTTTTTGAAAATCGATTTTCTCAAAATCTGAGGGTGATGGAGAGAAACGGGTTTCAGATTCGTTTTTAGCACGTCAAAATCTATAAGAATTTCATAGTTTCTATAGGAAAACAAAAAAAAAGTTCAATTTTGTCGTTCAGTGTAATCTGCCAATGTTTTGTGGCTTCGTTCTAGCGCACCGTTGGATTCTGGGTGGTAGACTGTTGTTTGCATCTTTTTTATATTTAGTACTTTGCATACTCCTTTAAACACATCTGATACGAAGTTAGTTCCTTGGTCTGTTAATATTATTTGCGGTATTCCGTATTCGCAAACTATTTTTTAGCAAATTTTTTCGCCACCGTATTGGCTTTCTTATTTGGTATAGGGATGGCTTTGCTATATTTTGTTAAATTATCTTGAAATGTGAGTATATACTGATTGCCTCTATTAGAAACTGGTAATGGTCCTACTATATCTAGGCTACATTTTTCGAAAGGTTGGGTAGGCGTATCCGTAATTACCATTGGCATTTTTGTTCGCGTGCCTAATTTATTTTGTTGGCACTTCGCGCATTTTGATATATAATTCTCTATATCCTTTCGAAGTCCTGTCCAATTGTATTTTAATTTAATTCTATTATATGTTCTATCGACTTCTTGGTGGCCTCCTAGGGGGGAGTCGTGATATTCATATAAGATTTGTTTCTTTTCATCGGCGGAAAATTCTCTATGTTCCTTATTTTCGGTGTCGGGTATCGCGTTTGTAACGTATACGCGGCTTAGCGCGTCAGCATTGCTGTTATTCTTTCCTTCTTTGTACGTGATCTGGTAATTGTACTCTTCTAGCATAATACGCCATCGCATGAGGCGTGATCCTGGATCTTTTACATTAAATAGCCACGTCAGCGGTTTATGATCTGTTACTATCGTGAATTTCGTTCCGTACAAAAATGATCTGAAATATTTTAATTCCCATACTATGGCTAATAATTCTTTTTCCGCGGTGCTATCTTTAATTTTTGCTTTATTTTGTGTTCTACTAGAGTATGCTGTTTGCAAATTTTTATTTGTCTCATCTTGGGCGTCTACTTTTGGAAAGTGTTTTATAATTTGGTAATAATTTGCTGAATCAAGAAATGTTCCTACGTTCTTTACGTTTACCGACTTTGAAAATTCGTTTGCTATCTGCACTTTCATGGGATCCAGTTTTATCCCTTCAAAGGTGACGGTATGGTCTAAGTAGGTTGCTTTTTTTCTTAAAATTTCGCATATTTCTAGCTGTAGCCCTAATTTATGTTTTCGTAGCTGTTCCAATTTATTGGGTACTGTTAATCTGGGGGCGTTCCATGAGCTAGATCCTTTACCTATTATTCCGGCCTCAGTTATTTCCTTTGCCTGCCTATTTATTTCTTCTTTTTGTTTTTGTGTTAATCTATATGACGCCACATTGACCGGTGCCGTTCCCGGTCCTACATTTATGCAATGCTCGGTTATGTCGGTACTTTCTACCACATCTCCTTCCGAGTAAAATAAATCGTTATATTCCTTGTCAATTTCGCCAATCTTTTGTTTTTCCTCTTTGTTTAATTTCTCGGTCCTAATGCTAGTCCTAAGTTTTTCCATTCTTTCGGTTTCTCTACTGCTTTGTAGCGTATTTATTTTCGCGCTGACTTTGTTACTCGCGTTTTCTTTAAAGGGATTCTCGCGGTCTTTAACTTCTACTGATGTATTTGTTAGCTCGGCTTCGTCTTTGGTCGTATTCGTTACGTTAACTACGCATTCACCGTTTTCGGCTTTGGTTAAACACTTTGCTATGTATATTCCCGGTCCTAAATCTCTTCTTTCGCTTAGTCCTTCCCCTTCTGAGGTCGTTCGTAGTGTCATAATTTTGTTCGTTCGCGGTGCTATTACGTTTGTTCCTATATTCTTTAGCGGTATTATTTCTCCGTATAATGCCAAATGTTTGCGCGGCGTTATCGTTGCGTTATGTTTTTCCATAAAATCCATACCTAACAGCCCATCTGCTTCTATCGGAAAGTCGTCTCGGACTAAATAGCATGGGTGCTGTATTATTTGCTTCCCTAGTTGTATTTTTAATGTTATTTGGCACAGTGGCTTCAGTACGGTTGGTCCTATTCCCTTTAGTTCTATGTTTGTCGCGCGCGCCGCTGTTTCCTCGTATATTAGCCCGATTTTTACGAGCGTTACTTGGGCTCCTGAATCTACTAACATGGTGGCGTGTCCACCTATTACGTCTTCGGAAGTGATTTTGCAATGATTTTTAAGTTTTGTTTTGGTCGTAAGGCTATATACGTTATATTGCTTTACTGTACCGTCAGTCACGTTACTCGTGCTGGGTTGGGTCTGTCGTTCGTTTTGGTTGGACGTTGTCGGCGTTTGTGATGTCGACAGTTTTTCGTTTGGTCTGTTAGTCAGTCTATTTTCTGGTCTAGTACGGCAATTTCGCGCCATGTGCCCGGGCCGTCCACAGGTCAGACACACGATTTGGTCTCTACCGGGGCCCGTGCCTCCTGTACGGTTTGGGGTATTTCGCGGGTTTATTCTAGTTCGCCCGTAACAGTCACTAATCGCGTGCCCTATTCGGTTGCAATTTCCACATCGAGGTGGGGAATTCTTTTGAAATGGGTTCTCATTTTGGGACGATTTGCGTGTATTCATAACTTTGACTTTCTCCGTACTTTATTTCTGCCTCTGAGGCTCCTATAATCGCGTCTTCCAGGGTTTTATACCCTCTTGATTGAACGATAGTCGCTGCACGTCCGTACAATCCGTTTTCAAAAACGACTTGGGCCTGTTGCTTGAGTATGGCAAGTACCGTGTTTTTCGCGGTTATGTTCGGTTGCGATTCCATGGTTAATCTTACTAATAACATGTAAAGTTATTCTACGCGTCGTCCAAAAGCTTGCGCGGTTTCTCCCGGTCTTTGCCGGCTTTTATTTAACTCGACTTGTACGGACGCTAGCGACCGTCGGTCTAGAAATACTGTTTCTAGTGCTGTTTTAAATTCCTCGTAAGTATTTAGTTCTTTGTATCGCATTTCTTGATGCGCCTTTCCTGCTAATTTTACGCTTTTAATTGTTCTGAAAAGGATCGGTTTGTCGATTTCTTTAACTAGTGCGAGCGCGCATTCGCATGTTTCTAGAAATTCTGATACTTTGACCTCAGGGCCTCCTGTAAAAACTTTTACGCACCTTAGTGCTTCTGAGATAGTCATATCTCCGTTCGCCATTTCCGGGCTTCGTATGTCTAACAGAGAAAAATCTAATCGTTCTATCGGATATTCTCGTCTGATTTCTATTCGGTCACTAGTCGGTGATTGTAATCCCGATGCGCCATGGTCTGATTCGCTAAGATCGTTATCTGTACAGAGATGTTTTACAGCTGTCGCGGACAGTTTCCTACGTTTACTCTCGCTTTCTGGGGTGGTAAATATTAATTTTACGTCGAAAAACGATTCGAGTGATCGACTAAACTGCCGTTTGTCTGGCAGGAAATATACTTTTGCGGATTTGCCCTGGTCGGACATACGGTCGCTACTTTTACGCTTGTCTTGCGTGCTGAGCTAGGTGTTACTCACAGTAGAAGTGTTTGCCACATTCCGCTGGGCTATCACCGTTGCTGTCACCTGTTCGCTGGGGGTTGACTGCCCTGTATCTCGTTCTCCGCGCCGTCCGCAGATAAGCTCGGTGAACTGCCTCGTGCCGTCAGCTGAGGTGTTGATAAGGTTCGTCTTCTCCTTTTCGCTCGTCCAGTCGTCTACTTCCTCGTACGAACCTTGGCTGCCGCCTGGTCTGCTTCCTCCGTCTCGGTGTAGTTTACACCGTCCTTCACCTTGGCCTTTGCTTCTTCTGGCGATAACTGCCACGTATATGCAAAAATTTTTTGCAAAACGATCCCACTCGCTGCCACCAATGTTGTAACCCGCGCTTGTAAGCCGGCTACCGGTTATCTTTGGAAGCGGAAGGAAGGTGGTGTCTGAAGTATAGATCAGATTCTTCTGGAGTATAAGTATGACTTTTATTAAAATAACTGGTTATAGGTGAGGCACAAGTAACCCTCCTAACTCTTTGCTCGCTCTCGATGATCTGTCTGTTCGTTTCCTTGTTTCTGTGCGTGCCACTCCTTAGCGTTCGGCGCTAAGAAGGGAGAATCGCTGAATTGCATCTTAGGCTCGGGACTCGCAATGTCCAGGCACTCGGGTGATGCAATGCTTATACATTACTTTTGGGTCGCCTCTTCGGAAGGCGGCCTTGAATATGATACTACTTTGTCGCTTAGGCGACTCGCGGGTACAACAAAATATCGATCCGTTAGTGTTAATAACAATAACGTGGGCGACATATTGAAAAGCATCAATACTTTCAGAATATTGATGTATGTCAATGCATTGATACCAATTAAATTTTGGATAATATTAGAAAATTTCGATAACCTGCTTGATACCTGAAAATATCGAAACCTGTTTAATACCTAACCAAAAATATCGAAATAAACGTGTAATCGTTCGGTTACATAGTACCCGATATTATCGACACTCGTATCGAATTTCTTAAATTTATCACGTGTCGCTATCGGCGCTAGAGCGAATGATCGAGCGAATTGTCCTCAGCCGATTGTCTTTTTTTCTTAGAAGTATCAAATATTGAAATTTTCGTAAAAGTATCGAATAGGTATTATGCCGGTATCAAACGGGTGTAGATTGTAATATCGATATGAAAGTGGTATCAGTTTCAAAAATTGATACCAAGTACCTAAAATTTCAATACGTATCGATACTTTCCATTAAGTACTCTGTCATCGAATTGATTAAATATTATCAATAGTATTGGTATCAATCCGATCACTAACTATATCTAACCAAAATAAAATTTTATTAAATTCACTTGCTTTAATTTTGAATCATAATAAATATTCATGCGCAATTTATTTAGCTAGTGAAATATCTCCCGAAGAATCCGAATTTGAGGAATCACCGGACGATATATTGGTCAATGCACCGAATGAGACGGACAGATCTAATTCAAAGCAAAACCAGTGGGGTTGTTTTTTCTCGCTCGCTACACTCGCTCGCGAGTGGGATGCCCGTGGTTAGTAGTGGGTATTGTTTGGTGTTGCTTAGTTGCGGAATCGCTTTTTTTCATATTTGATACCGATAGGTATCACATTAAGAACTTCCCGATTACATAAGTGGTCATTTGTTCATTCGCATCGCCTGCTCGCAAATTCTTATCTTCCCGTAAAGATTGCGTTGTGACTCACTCGCTATTTGAAATATAATGACCAATGGTTATCACATTTAAAAGAAAATTATAACGTAATACTTTAATCGAAAAGTATTATATATTTATCTCAGAATATGTAACACTAAGTTAGATAACCATTTTCGAGAAACATCAATAATTTTCTACAAGACAACATGTTTGATATATGATTTCGCATTTTATGGACATTATAATGTATTTCATTACTCAGATTTTTATTAAAACATAATAATGTTGCAAAATATATTGCAAACGCACCACAATCAATGCCATTAGTCTGTCTCTGTACTTTGTGGAATATGTAGGTCTTACGGAATCTGTAAAGAGCATTTAAAAAATCTTGTTGATCATCTTCCAAACAATTCTTATATAAACTATCGTAAATGTGAATATTACCCTGACCATCGAATTTAGTTAGCCGCGTGGTACGCAGCCCGTGGTCGCCGCCGCGTATACATAAAAAAAAAACCCATTATAAAAAAAAATTATTATTATTTCAATTAAATGTAATGTATTATTAATAAAAAAATCATTTACTTAAAATACTATTACTACTATTTCTATTACTTCTTAGAAAAAAAATTTTTAACAAAAAAAAAACCGACTTTGAAAATAGTAAAGATGCAAAATGGGAAACGTAATAAAAATAATTTGGAATTATGTGAATTTTGAAACAATATGTTAATAAATAACCGATAGAAGTAAAATATAGCAAAAGCAAATTCCCGTTCTTGAAGTGTAATTTACAGTTAAACGATCAATATTAGAGGAAAGTAGGGTACTGTGGACCACTGCAGATAATATGGACCACTGCAATATTTTAATAACTAATAACGCTATCTCTTTGGAAATACTGCGCACTAGATGTAAACCATGACAACATATAACAATGACATTTGTCACGCGGTTTTCATGGTGATTGTGCGGATGGTAGAGTAATTAGTGAAATTGATTTTAGCAAAAGTTTTTCAGTAAGTGTACAATTCAGTTATATCTGACTTATTATTCATTACATTTTTTTCATTTAATTCATTCAATTACATTTTTTTTGTAATCGCGTATAACTATTACTATACATACCTACTTTATGTATTTCCATTGATTTTCTAATTCTTTTATTTTTTATATGACTTATTTGAAAAGTCAGTTATTCATAGATATGCTAGCAATTTGGACCACTCAAAATAATATGTATTTTCTAGGTTTGACTACAAGAACTTTTTGATGCACTTAATAAGAGAAAAAAATGTAACGAACGATTGTTTCCGAAGCTATTTGAAATATCGATGCCCTTTTTGTATGTCTTTTTTTTATAACGAAATCTGTGTGAATGAAATGAAACGAAATGAACGAATGAAAATGTATGTGTGTGTATAATTTTTGTACAAATGAATGTTTTTTGTTCGTAAAAATGGTTTGTTTTGCAATTACAATCTTTCCAATCAACATCTAAAGTATAGTTATCAATTAAAAAAAGTGGTCCAAATTACTTGCACCTTATCGAAATCACATTTTATACTTATATATTATTATTTATTTATTTATTTTTTCTTTTGTTTTTTTATTTATTTATTTATTTTTATTTAATTTTTTTTTTATTTAATTTTTATTTATTTTTTTATTTTTTATTTATTTTTTTTTATTTAATTTTTTTTTATTTAATTTTTTTTTATTTATTTATTTATACGGGTAAATCCTATATTAATTATAATTATATCATATATTAATAACGTTTAGCAAATCGCTCCTAAAATTCTATCCTTTCGTAAAGATTACCCTTTTGAATTGTTTTTTTAAAAAACTAAAAAACTACTCCGCCAAATGAGACCAAAATCTAATCAGCACCAAATTACCTCAATACCAATCGATGAAGTCATACATCACCAAGATCACGTCATTAGTGTGGGCGTAATCGTGAACGTAACATTTGACCACATACATACACACACACACACACACATACAGACTATAAGCCGAAAATGGTCAGAAAATGTTGAGATGACCTCGAAATGTCAACATCTATCAAAAAATCGATTTTCCATTTTCGGGGTCATTACAATAACTTCCCGGTAATCGGGAAGTTAATAAATTTGGAATTTATTTTGATATCAAAAAATCTAATGAAACGAATTCTTCAAAAAATGATAAAATTGCTATATGTAAATTGTGCAAAAAAAAGAAGAGCCGGAATGTAGAAATAAAAATGAAAAACGCGAATACATCCGGCATTGCAAGACATTTATTAATATTCCATAAAACACAATATTTGGAAATTAATCCGATTCAAACACAAAACTCTTCATCAACTTCTAGTATTACGAAATATATTAATATTTCATCTAAAAAACCAAAGGTTAGTAAGTAATGTTCTTTCAATAATATTTGTGTTTGTTCTATAAAAAAAAATTATATAAATAAGTATACTAAACAATAAATAACAATAATAAACAATATATAAATACACACACACACACATACATATTATACACTAAAAAAAACTAACTATAATTTATTTACAATTCTTATTCATTTTCAGACCCCGGTTATGGAATATTGTCAAGAAAAGTTCGATTCTCTACTTGTGCAATTTGTAGCAAGGAAGTATCTGCCGTTTAGTTTTTTTGACGATGATTTTACTAAATCTTTATTTAAATATATGAATCCACATTTACAAGTACCTCAAAGAAAATCAATGCGATCCTTGGCTTTGAATACGTTTCTTTCCATGCAGAAATCAGTTTTCAAAATTTTAAAGAACAATAAATCTCAGTTTAGTTTTACTATTGATGGATGGACGTCAGTAGCAAATAAGTCATTTTATGGGATAACCATTCATTTCATTGACGAAGAATGGTGTCTTCAGTCAATTGTGTTAGACTTTGTCCCTTCTCATGGCAAACATACGGGTAAAGATATTGCCAATATATTTAGAAATGCAATCACCCAAGAAAATTTGTGTTTAGACACAAAAGTTATTGGTATCACGGTAGATAATGCCTCAGCGAATACAAAGTTCCTTCAAGATTTAGCTGCCTTATTGCCAAGTATAGATGCTATCGATCAGTGTCGCGGAACGTAGTCAAAGCCGTTACGGCGTACGTTTTCGGCGATAATAAAGAAAGCCTTTTAGGCAGTCGCACCGATTCTCGGAGCGGCCGAGAGGGGGAATTTTCTTCGAATTATTGCGAGCGAAGCGTGGCGCGGGAAGAAAAGTATCGAGCAGCGGGTCAGTCGGTCCACGATCTCGAAGGCGAGCGTTTGTATAGTAGCAAGTAATAAATTGTTCATCAAGTGTTAAACTATCCTCAATCTCATTTCCCTGCATCCTCAACAATCAGCATTTCAGATGTTTTGCTCACATTATAAATCTTGCGGTACAGGACATTATGTCAATGCTAAAAATGAATAATGAAAATGATGTACATGATGATGAGGAACTTGATGAAATTGATGAAAATGTAAATAATGAATTCGAAGATACTTCTACATCGGTTAATAAATTGCGTACTGTTCTCCTTAAAATAAAATATTCCGAAAAATTGAGCATAAAATTTCGTAGATTTTGCGAAATTGTTAATTTAACATATAGTACTCCTGTTATGGATGTTAAAACTCGATGGAATTCAACGGCTGAAATGCTTGCTTATTCTTTACGTTTAAAACCAGCTCTTAAAATGTTTTGCGATAATATTGCAAATTTTAAAACTTTTAAACTAACAGAGGAGGAATGGTTATTACTTAAAAAGGCTTATAATTTTCTTCATGATTTTCAAGAGTTCAGCACTACTTTGGGTGGAGAAAAATACGTAACTCTCCCGAAAGTTGTGATTGGTTTTAATTTATTAATAGATAAAATTGAAAAAACAATATTACATTTGTAAATGAAGCCGATAAACCTTCATTTAAATTAAATTTGCCGCGCATTGACTCTGACGTGACTTTAAGTGTAAACAGAGATAAGGCTTTATGTGTAAACAGTGGTAGGAAGGAGATCTGGGAAAAGGATGACATGCCGATAGGTGAGAGGTTAGGTTATCGGAATATTGCGTGAAAGAAGGAAGCGAACTTGTGAAGTAATAGCTTTAAATGTTGTTTCTCTTTTCAGGTAAGACTTAGAATTAGTTATTAAATAATAAATAAGTAGTAATTAAAGTATTCTCTTTTCAGAGCAACTCAATTTGGCTTTTTTATTTCACTAATCCAAGAAAAAAATTAAGGATAAGAAAATTACACATTATAAAACAACATTTCTACAGCTGTTTTTAACAACAATGGAAAAGTTAAGATTTGAATTTATGGTAAAATCGAGTGAAGATCCAAAAACAAGTATAATATGCATAACCTCAATTACGGATGCCGATAAACATACGTATTTGATCCCGGAAAAGTTCCAACCGGCAAGGTTGCATGAGGCCGTTATGAAAACTCAGGTTTTCCAAAAAATCAAAGCTACACTACAAAGAAGACATGAAAAAAGACAAGTATGGATCTCATTGACATCGGAGATAAGGGATGTCTACGTAGATAAAGATGGAAATATGCAATTTGAGGGATATTTGCTAGAAGAAACTTTACCAGAAGCACAACAACAGACTACTAATGCAGGAATGTCAGAAGAATTGGTAACAAGAATTTTGGAGAACTTTGCTGAAATGAAGAAAGAAGTACCAAAATCTAATAATATCAAAAATTTGACAGAGAAATTTGTAATAGAAAAATTCAATATGAAAACGTCGAACGCATCCCAATGGATGTCTACATTCGAAGCGGAATGTCGGCGTGTAGAAATAAATGAGGATGTTAAAAAAATTGAAGGTCTTAGGTTGTTTTTGGAGGATTCATGTCTAGATTGGTATAGCTCCATGCTTATAAAACATACAGTGAACTCTGAATGGTCGACATGGAAAAAGAGTTTTTGTGAAACTTATGCGGATAGAGGTTGGTCGCCGGTCAGGTACGCTATTTTATACAAATATAGACAGGGCTCATTGCTAGAGTATGCCTTAAAAAAAGAAAGGTTATTATTGGAGCTGAATAGATCAATGGATAAGCCCACCCTAATGGATCTGATCGCCACGGGGCTACCGAATTTTATAGCCGATAAAATTGATAGGAACAACTTGAAAGAAACTGAGGACCTATTTAATAATATCAGAGGTTTAGAATGTTTGATGAATAAAAAGAACTTAGAAAAGAAGACAGGCGGTTTTGAAAATAAAATTAAAGGAAAAAACGAAAAAAATATAATCAGTCCGTGTAAAATTTGTGAAAAAGAGAACAAAGGAAGTCGTTATCATCCAGAAGCCTTATGCTGGTTTAAAAACAAAAACAGTGAAAAGCCAAAGAAAGATCTAATAAGAAGTGTTAACAATTCTGAATTAGAAACGGAATTAAATGAAATTGATCCAAAAAACTAATCATCCCGCCATTAATAAAAATTAAATTACTGATAAATGATACATTGGAGACTTCGGGAATCTATGATTCGGGCTCGAATGTGTCTTTAATAAATTCGAGATTATTATCCCTGAAGAAAAACATAACTAATGATAATAAAAATAATGCAACTTTAAAAACGATTAATGGCGTAAAAAAATCCATAGGAATGGTAAAATTAAAAATAAAAATATACGAGATTGAAAAAAACATTAACGTTTTCGTGATAGATGAAGAAAATTTCGACCACGATTTCTTAATTGGATTAGATTGCATAGAAAAGTTTCAATTAATTCAAAATTAGAAATTAGAAATCACACAAAATATCCACAACCACAGAAATAACAAAAAAGAAAAAAAAGAAGAAATAAATCCTAAATACACGAAAATAATTCCTGGCTTTTCAGGTAGTGATATAGAGGAAAAACAAAATGAAAGTAACAAAAAAGAGGAGGTGCAGATTGTCAAGAGAACTGAAAATAAAACCAATAACATCAATTTTAATGAAAACATAGAAGTAGGAAATTTTAACATTTTAGTAAATCATCTGGACTTTCAAAAACAGTCACAAATAGATGAATTGGTTTGCAAATACCACTCACTCTTTGCAAAAGACAAATATGATATAGGCACGGTAAAAGACTACGAAGCGCATATTGAGTTACTAATAGATAAATATTGTAGTAAAAGACCATATAGGTGCTCTAGTGAGGATATGAAAGAAATAGAACAACAAGTATCAAAATTATTACAAAATAAATTGATTGAGGAGTCTTATAGTCCTTTTGCCGCTCCAATAACATTAGCATATAAAAAAGAAGAAGGCAAAAGATCAAGATTATGTATAGATTTCCGCGATTTAAATAAAATAGTAGTTCCGCAATCACAACCCTTTCCACTAATAGAGGACTTAATGGTCAAGACAAGAAGATGCAAATTTTTCTCAACACTGGATATAAACTCAGCTTTCTGGTCAATACCTCTTAAAATCGAAGACAAACGGAAGACAGCATTTGTTACTCAGGAAGGTCACTTTCAATGGACTTGCTTACCATTTGGTTTAAAAACATCGCCTGCAATTTTTCAGAGAATATTAAGCAGCATTATCAGGAAACATAAACTATCCGATTTCACAGTAAACTACATAGATGATATTTTGGTATTCTCTGAAACATTCACAGAGCACATTAAACATCTATCCCTGCTATTGGAAGCGATTTCAAAAGAAGGCTTTAAATTGAAATTTTCAAAATGTAATTTCGCACAGGACTCCGTCAAGTATTTGGGTCACATAATCAAAAACAATACAATTACTCCACTGAAAGACAATTTAATCGCTATAAAAGATTTTCCTATTCCGAAAACACAAAAAAATGTGCGCCAGTTTCTGGGTAAAATAAACTTTTACGGAAAATATATCTATTATACTAGACCCGCTACACAATTTGTTGAGAAAAGGACAAACATTCATTTGGTCAGAAAAATGCCAAGAATCTTTTGAGAAAATAAAAAGACTACTTTGCTCAAAACCTATTTTAGCAATCTTTGATCCCAATCTACCGATTCACATTTATACGGACGCTAGTATACAGGGTGTAGGCGCAATTTTGAAACAGCCACAACTCAATGGAGAAGAAAAACCCTGCGCATACTTCTCAAAAAAATTAAACGAATCCCAAAAAAGGAAAAAAGCTATATACCTAGAGTGTTTAGCAATAAAAGAAGCGGTAAAATGCTGGCAGCACTGGCTTATAGGAAAAACATTTACAGTTTTTTCGGATCATAAACCCTTAGAGAAAATGAACATTAAGGCTAGGACTGACGAAGAATTGGGAAACCTCACATACTATCTATCACAATATAATTTTGAGGTAGTATATTCTCCAGGAAAATATAATTTGGAAGCAGATAGTTTTAGCAGAAATCCTGTATTAGAACCATGCGAAAATAAAGATGAAATTTTAAAAATCGTAAACTTTGTTAAATTAGAAGATCTACAAAATGATCAAAGAAAAAATGAAGACATTAAGGAAAATACAAATAAACTAATATTAAAAGACACAATATATTATAAGAAAATAGGAAAAAAGGAAAAGATTGTACTAACGGAAGAATTTAGTCGAGAAATTATAGAAAAAACACATTATCTTTACTGTCATATAGGAACACAACAGATGGAAAATAAAATTAAACCATTCTACACAGCAAAAAATTTAACCTTTACCATCAGAAAAATTTGTAACAACTGTGAAATCTGCATAAAAAACAAATCAAGAGGAAAATATAAATTTGGACTAATGTCGCACTTAGGTCCCGTCACTTACCCGTTTGAAATAGTATCTATAGATACTATCGGTGGATTTGGTAGCTCACGCTCTACAAAAACATATTTACACCTCCTAGTAGACCATTTCACTAGATATGCCTATATTTTGACGTCCAAAACGCAAAATTCGAATGATTTTATAAAGCTAGTAAAAAAAGTGCCACAGGAGAATAATAAAATTGGCATGATTCTTGCTTATCAGTATCCAGGCATAAATTCAAAAGAGTTTAAAAGCTTTTTAGCTAAAGAAAACATACCTATGATCTTTACTGCAGTTAACGCACCATTCTCGAATGGTTTGAATGAAAGGTTAAACCAAACGCTAGTAAACAAAATTAGATGTAAGATAAACGAAAAGAAGGATAAATTAGCTTGGACGACAATTGCCCATGAATGTACCAAAAGATATAATGAAACGGAGCACACTGTAACAGGATTTTCTCCAAAATATTTATTAGAAGGAGAAAACATTGATATTGTACCAGTAGAAGTTAAACAAAAAATATCACAAAATTGTTTATCACAAGATAGAAAAACTGCATTAGCAAACAGTATAAAATCACACAACTATAATAAACAACAATTTGATAAAAACAGAAAAGAATATGAACTAAAGGTAGGAGACTCGGTATACGTGGAAAATGGAAATCGGTTAAACAGAAGAAAACTAGATGAATTAAAAATTGGCCCTTACAAAATCGTAGAAAAAATGTCAAACTCGATTTATAGAATAAACACAGGGCATAAGAAGTCTGAGTCGAATCTTTTCCACATAACGAAACTTGTACCGGTACCGGAAAATTGTTAAATTTAAGGAAATTATATGTATGTATATTAAGTCTAGGGGGGGGGGGGGAAGATGTAAATGAAGCCGATAAACCTTCATTTAAATTAAATTTGCCGCGCATTGACTCTGACGTGACTTTAAGTGTAAACAGAGATAAGGCTTTATGTGTAAACAGTGGTAGGAAGGAGATCTGGGAAAAGGATGACATGCCGATAGGTGAGAGGTTAGGTTATCGGAATATTGCGTGAAAGAAGGAAGCGAACTTGTGAAGTAATAGCTTTAAATGTTGTTTCTCTTTTCAGGTAAGACTTAGAATTAGTTATTAAATAATAAATAAGTAGTAATTAAAGTATTCTCTTTTCAGAGCAACTCAATTTGGCTTTTTTATTTCACTAATCCAAGAAAAAAATTAAGGATAAGAAAATTACACATTATACATTTAGACTTGAAATCTGATCGATCAAAATGAAATGAATCGCTACTCTTGGCATTGCAAGCGGGAAGGGACAAGATGGTAAAACATTATATTAAAACTAACTGGATTTATTGTGTAGTTCTTATTCTTGATCCTAGGCACAAAATTGAAACTTTAAAAAAAACCGCATGGGGTAACGAATTACTTAAAATATCTAAACATAAATTTGAAACTATTTTTAAAGAAAAATATTACATACCTACGAAACAAATTGAACAATATAATATGAATAAGGGCAAACATATATTAACACTGAAGAGTTAAGTGATGATGCGATCGATTTTAATATGCTCTTCGAAAAGTATCCTGAACCACACCTAAATTCAAATAATAATTGGAAATGCGAAATAGAATCTTATTGTAACGAAAAACGAATTAGTTATAAGGATGATATACTTAGGTGGTGGAAAGAAAATAATGACCGGTATCCATGCCTATCTCGAATGGACCGTGACTTTTTATGTATTACTGCTACATCAGTTCCATCAGAAAGGTTATTTTCGAGAGCGGCACTTTTTATGCGCAAACATCGGAACAGAATGAATGATTATTCTATTAGGAGCCAACTATGCCTTCAATCCTGGTTCACATGTAGTTTGAATGAAAAAATTCGTTCTAATATGTAAATATATATGTAGTTAGTGAACAAGAGTTATGTAGTTCTAAATTAGAACAAGTTTTATATACATATATATATTCTAGAATTAGGATTTTATATTATAGAATTTTAGAACTATGCTACATGTTAGATACGTTACACATATCATACACTGTGACGTGGTATCTTTGATACTCGCCACAAAATCTCTCCTCTCTCTCTCTAATCGAGCCATAAAAGAAGTACACGCACGGAACCGGACAATTAGGGATCTGCGTTACCGATGGAAAGCGGGATCGAACGACTTCCGAGGCCTCGAAAAAGCGAATTCGTACCTTTATTTATTATTTTCGATATATTTCATGCATTGCGACTACTCCGAGTGAACCGACGAGATAACGACGAAGAATCCGAGAAAAAGGGCCGAGCGACGAACTCCGACGGAAAAGACGCTACAAAGAACGAACTTCGTTAATACGAGAGAATCGACACGGCGTAGAGAAACAACGAGAGCCACGAACAACGAATTCGACAGTTAACGTCTGCACGAGCTGAGAAAACGTGAAATTACGAGAATCATCCTCTTCGAAGTCTTCGTAGTCAACGTGCAGAAGAGCAACGCAACGAATTCGGAAAAGCAGCGAAAAGCGTGCGATAAAGTCGAAGAGAGCGAAGAGAATGTGGCGAAAGAAATCTTACGCGTTCGAATTGCGCGCCTGCGAGGCGTCAAGCGAGAACGCGGATAGGTTAGGATCCGCAGGATCGTACGAATCCGTTCGGGTAGGTTCGGCCGCCGTCGGCCCAGCTCGGGAGTTCGATTTTCGGGACAATAGATCCCGAAAGATTATTCTAGTTTCGTGCGCTGCAAAGGTTACAGGTGAGGGAATTTAATCTCAATTTTGAGTTTTTGAAAACCGGTTCCTCGGAGTCTGTAAAGAGTAGATTCTTTGTTTAATTCGTTCTGGTAAATTGAAAATTATCTCGATTTAGCTTCTTTTCTTATTTTCGTAAAGATTATTACCTTTTCCGGACACGCGAATCGAGCTTGCGAAGTCGTTCGGTCTCCGTGAAGAGACGATTTCTTTTATCGTAAAATTTTGTAAAGTACCGAATCCGATTGCGTATCGGAAGAAATTGTATCGAATAATTTATGAAATTCGGAATTCGTATCCGAGATCTTTGTAAAATTCTTTTCTTGAGCGAGTCTTTATTAACCGTAATTCGAGAGAGTTCGGCCGGGACGAAACCGTTAGCGAATTCGAATACGGGAGAAATTGTAATTCTTTGATTTCTTTGATTCTTTTATTTATTTTGTATGAGACTCCGACAAACCGAATTATTATAGAATAAACCTGGATTTTATTATATTTCATATCTTGTGTCGTCTTTATTGTCTCGAGTAGAGAGTTATCGAGCCCCTAACCCTTCTGGTTACGAACGCGAATCCTTCTTTGGACAGAATCCTCTTTAATTTATTTAGCGTTCTGTTACCGACATTTTGTACCGAGAACTATCGTATTCCGCCTTCGAGAAATTATCTTCTATACCGTATCTTACTTTTTTGACATCGACAATCCGGGTGGAAACGATTCTCGGCAGGGCTTAACCCTTTCCCCCGACTTACGAATCCGCGAGAGGAGAGATTGTCGTTGCAAAATTTGGCATCCCTTGTGGGGAGCTCGATAGAAAGACCGAGAATTCTCGAGACAATAAAGAAACTTTTTGTTTGTATCATCCAATATCTCTTGTATAATATTCTTTGTTTGATCTGGTGCTTGCTTGTATTTTTTCCGCGTTTGTCCGAGAGTGTTCGCGAGTGTTCGGGAGTGACCGCGAGTGACCGCGAAATTTTTATAGAAAATAGCAAATTTTTGGGTACTTGAATTCGGAAAATGGACAAAGAGCGAGAAACTAGAACGTTCGTTAGGCGTGAGTCATACCCGGGATCGTGGGCCTTCGACCTATCGGCAAGGGCATTGCGCGGCATATTGTCGACAATGAATGTAAACAATGCCGGCAATGAAGACGAGCTTCGCGACCGTTTAATGCGAATAAGCAGGCGGGTAGGCGGAGAGCGGGGAGTAACGTGGGGTGACGAAGATGAGCGGAGGATAACCGGCGCGAAGATAGAAATTATTCGCTAAATAGTTATCAAAGACAAACGAGAAATAGCGTCGGGCAGGCCACCGCGTCCGCGAGATTTTCGAGTCCGAGCCGCTTGCGAGAAACAGCTGATCGACACGTCACGTATTCGTCGTCACATTTTGAAAGCCGCCGTTCGAGTAAGGAGCTTTATACGATACTCGGTCGGTGGAAATTAGAATTCGGAAAACCGAATGGACCGTCAGTCGAAGAATTTCTCGAAAGAATAGACGAAGAACGGGAAATAGTAGAAATAACTGACGAAGAAATGTTACGTGTCGTTCCGCTTTTACTTACCGGACCCGCGCGTCAATGGTACCGTTTGCGTAAAACTCAGTGGTTGTCGTGGCAGGATTTCGAGTTCGCGATAGTGAAGAAATTCGGCGCAGTCGATCGTCCCGAGCGCGCGTTAGATCAGGCTCGCGCGCGTACGCAAGGGCAAACGGAACGGGTGGAGGATTATCTTATTAATATCGAGAGATTATTAAGTCGAGTTTATCCGCCGTTACCGTTGAAGGAACGAGTTCGAATGGCATACGTTAATTTACGACCGGAATTTCAACGGGACATTAAATTAACCGATGCAACCGATTTCGATACTTTAGCCGAGTTAGGTAGGGAGCGCGAATTCGTATGGGAACGAATGAAAAAGTACCGACCGCCTCCTTCCGCAGATGATTCCGTATACCCCGAATTCGCATGGGTGCCGTCTAATCAGAAAATTAAAACCGGAAAAATTAACGCGTTAGACGCGGTAGATGCGATAGGAGTGAGTAGGCCGGCAAATTCATCGCAAAATCCTAGCAACAGTAATCCGTCCAAGAAACCGAATTCAGATACGAAACCGCGAGTTTCGGCGTCGGGAGAAAGAGGAACGGGATTGCGTTGCTGGAATTGCGGAGAATTTGGCCACCGATATAATGAATGTCCAAAACCGCGAAAGAAATTTTGTTATCGTTGCGGGAAAAAGGACGTAGTAACGACCACGTGCTCGAGTTGTAGAAATAGGGAGACGAAACCGAAAGAAAAGCCGTCGACGTCGTGCTCGTGTTCGTGTGAGAAAAATAAAAGTAAAGATACAGTTCCGGAAAACGCGAAAGGGGAGTGAAGGTTCGGGCCAAGCCGACCTCCCCTCAGCGAGAAAAGGCCCGTCGTGCGTCGACGAGTAGCGTTTCGCATCCGATTTCGACAGCGGAGTGCGAAATTATCGAATCCGAACCGCGTAATAGTCGCATTTTCGTCAAAATAAAAATTAACGGCGTTCCGCAGTATGCGCTTCTCGATACTGTAACGTAACGCTTCCTTTACCTTTCTGAAGCGTGTTACCTCCTAACCGAGTTCTATCCTTATAAGGACTGGCAGTGGGAAAGTGTAGGAAATTCGTAAAAGAGTGACACAAATTGTCCCGTGAAATTTCTTTATTTTCTAAGATCTTCTAACGATGTATTGACGTTCGGTCAATGTCCTCGTACAGCTGATCGCCTAATGTTTACTGTTCTTTAGTTTTCGACGCGCCGGTCGTCGAGACTCCCGCAGTATACACACTCACACACGTATTCTATCGCTTAGCTTACAAAGAATCTTATGTAAAAGAAATTACTGTACGCCAACTTATCTTAGTAGACGTGATGCCGTGTTCTTTCCTCGTCTCACTGGGATATATTTTCAAACTGTTTCGTATGCTCCCTCTCTCTGCTACTCTACTTCCGGTGAGTAAGCGTTCTATCACGATTCTTATCGCTCTGTCAATCTCGATCCTTTTCTGCTGTCTCTTGTCCGCTACGGACTGTTTTTCAGGACCTGGAGCTTCCCCCGTCGGCTCTGTCTAGTTTGAGCAATAAATCGACGTGCTCCCTTTTTCTGGGCCGTGGGTGGAAGTAAATTTCCTTGACCATCTTCACATAACCTCACAAAACTGTCACAAGTAAATTTGGCGGGACGGTTATCATCTACCACTCACTAGTGACACTGCGCACGACGCTCGTTACGCCAGCGCCTCTACACGACCGATCTGGTACTTCGTCGCACACCAGCATCTACCTTACCATCGGAGCACCATGTCTGAATCATCTGAATCGTCGAGCTCGTGTGACTCGCAGTGTGGAGCATCGGCGGGACGACAACGAGACGAGATGGCGGAGGCGCGTGAACGTTGTCGTGGGTGTAAGAAAACCGTAAAATATGCAATCGAGTGCGGTAACTGTCGCAGTGCGTTTCATCCTAGCTGCTCGCAATTTACAGAGGTCAATGTACGAAATGAGCCCATGTTATTATGTAAGGGTTGCGTTGCGCGGATGCCTCTTGCCTCTTCTTCTCCGCCTATTCGTTTTTCAACTCATAGTGACGCTTCGCGAGAATTACATGCATCACCGCCTCCTAACTCTGACTCTGTCTCCCTGGACACGATACTTGCGGCCGTACAAAGTTCTTCGCGTACTCCAAGTCTCAGTTTATGGCGCTAAATGACCGGCTAGTAAATTTAGAGGGAAAACTAGAAAATTTGGAAGAAATCCCTGAGTTATCGCGCAAGGTGGAGGATTGTTTTCATAAGCTCGAGTCACTCGCATCTACTCAGTCATCGCTCACCGGCAAACTTGAATCGCTAGTTGAGGAAAATTCGACGCTTAAAGCACGCTGTGCCACTCTCGAGACCACGGTGGCGAGTTGCTTAGACAGCATCACCTCTCTCTCCTCTCGTCTTGAGCGGACAGAGAAGACGAATTCTAATAGCGAGATGTTAGTCTCTGGGCTTCCGGAAAAGGAAGGGGAAGATCTCCGTGCAATGTGCGTTGCGACATCGGCGACGATAGGTGTCCAGGTCTCTCCGAACGACATTACTGAGGTTACGCGTATCAAGAGTACGCGTACGACTGACAGGCCCCGACTGGTCTTTGTTAAACTGAATAGTCCAGCGTTACGACGCCAAATCTTGGCTGCTTCTCGTGCTCGACGTGTACTTTGGTCCACGGACGTCTCTATTGAACTCCCGCGTTTTAGAATGCATTTAAATGAGTACCTGCAACCTGCGACTGTAGATCTTCTTAATCGCACGAAGGCTGAAGCCAGAAAAGCTGGCTTCAAATACGTCTGGTGCCGCGAGTCGGTAATACGCGTTAAGAAAGCAGAAGGATCTGCACCCCTAATTATACGCTCTCCTACAGATCTGCGTCAGCTTTCGCAGTCTGAGGCGACTGCTTCTACATCAACGCAAGCCTCCACCTGAAGCTCTCCCCGTGCCTCCATCACATCGAGTAACTCCACCGACACTCAGTATGGAGGTGCGGCTCGAATACGTCACAGACAACCACGATTACGACTATGCCATCTAAACGCGCAATCCCTATCGGCACATATCGACGAGTTTCGAAACTACTTTACTCTTAATTTCTTTCATGTCATCATTGTATCTGAAACTTGGTTGCATGCGCTCATATCGGATGAATACGTGGCGTTACCTAATTATAATCTCATTAGACATGACAGAGCAGGTGTAAGAGGAGGGGGAGTTGCAATTTATGTGCATGAAAGTCTCTTGCTCAAGCAACTATGTTCCTCACCAGATGTATACTGCGCTAAGCCGGAGTACATTATAACAGAAGTAACTCCTGTCAATTCGCACCCTTTACTACTAGCGGCGGTTTACCGTCCACCCAAAATCGGGTTTCTCAACGATTTTGAGGATGCCTTAACGCGTCTAGTTCCGACATACAATCATGTTGTTGTCGCTGGTGATTTCAATGCCGATCTCAACATCACTACTCACGACTCGCGACATATCAAAGACTATTTCTTCAGTCACAATCTCGACCTTGTGCCTTTTGGAAACACGCACCATACCTCCACATCATCGACGCGGCTAGATTTATTTGCGGTAGACCAAATGGCCAAAGTTTCTACCTACGGGCAGTCAGGTGCCCCCTTCCTTTCAGGGCACGAACTTATCTTTGTAGAATACGAGATACATGCTCCTCGTCCATCTTGTGTGCTAGTTACCAGTCGCAGTCTAAAGAGAATCGACCCTGCCTCGTTCATCGAAGATCTAGCCCATGTTGATTTTACTGGAATTGATGATGACTACCAACACGTCGATGATAAAGCACTCGTCCTCACAGAAGGCATATTGCGAGTAGTCGACACCCATGCACCTCTACGGACACGTGCCGTTGCGCGCCCTCCTGCACCATGGCTAACATCTGTGATCAAGCGTAGTATGGCGGATAGGGATAGCTTGTTTAAGATATTCAAGGGTAGCCATCTCCCGGAGCACTATGCGGCGTACAAAACGGCCAGAAACAGCACTCAGCAACTTATTCGCCTGGCTAAGACGAATTATTTCACCAACTTGTTCTCGACGATCCATCATCCTCGCTCAATGTGGAAGGAATTCCGCCGCCTTGGCCTCACTAAATCACGCTCCGCAATGACGAACACAGCCGTACCACTGGACGAGCTAAATCGACAATTCTTGCTAGCCGGCACTGCTGTATCGTCGATGCAGTCTCAATTATGCACCAACGAATTGCAACCGCCCGTTGTCTTTGACAGCAACAACTTTTACTTTTCGGACATCACTTCCTTAATGGTTGTGGAATCAATTTCATCAATTAAAAAGAACTCGGCCGGGGTGGACGGCATCTCGATGGAAGTAATACGTATGAGCCTACCCATCATCGTACCTTTACTTATGGCTTTATTCAACGCTTCAGTGACAACGTCCTTATTCCCTTCAGCCTGGAAAAACGCGCTAATCACGCCTATTCCGAAAACTCGACATCCTAACTCTGCGAGTGACTACAGGCCGATTGCCACACTCTGTTGCTTCTCGAAGATCTTCGAGAAAATTATCCACAAGCAGCTAAACGAGTTTCTTACAAAAACTGAGTCTTTGGATCCCTACCAATCGGGATTTAGGAAGTCGTACAGCACACAAACTGCTCTCCTCAAAGTCACGGACGACATCAGGCGTGGTGCGGACAACCGACAAGTAACGATCATGGTGCTGTTCGACTTTTCCAAGGCATTCGATACGGTGGACCATCATCTTCTAATTGCAAAACTTCGTAAGCTCGCACTGTCGCATTCTGTGCTACGATGGTTCCAATCGTATCTTGCAGGGCGCAAGCAGGCGGTTGTTGGTCCTAATGGTATGCGCTCCTCCTGGAGACCTGTTGACGCTGGAGTCCCGCAAGGATCGGTGCTTGGCCCTCTACTATTTTCTATTTTCATTAACGACCTTCCTCGGGCCATTAAGTACAGTCGCTACATGCTATTCGCTGACGACTTTAGAATTTATCTCCAGTGTCTTCCTAGGGAGCTCGCTGAAGCACTCCGCAAGGTTGCGGAGGACGTCGCTGCAATTTCCAACTGGGCAACTGAAAATAAGCTCCGCCTAAACCTCAACAAAACAGTAGCAGCGATCATTGGAAGTGCGCAGTATATTCGCCGCCTTGACTTCGATCAAGTACCTCGCATTCGTGTCTCTAACTACTCTATCCCTTATGTGGAATCCTTTCGTGACCTTGGTGTCATGGTCAGTAACACACTCTCCTGGAATGACCACATATCGGCAGTGTCGAACAAGGTCTTCAGAAGTCTCCACCAGCTAAAAGCCTGCAAAGAACTGCTGTCTGTTCCGTTAAGAAAACAACTTATTGTGGCCTTAGTCTTTCCACACTTTGACTACTGTTGTGCTGTATATGGCGACCTGACAGGCACGCAAAACACCAGGTTGCAACGTGCGCTGAACGCTTGTGTTCGGTTCATCTATAGCTTACGAAGGGACGAACACATTACTCCTTATTTAAACGAACTAGGCTGGCTCACAATTGCGAACAGACGTCGCTACATGACGGGATGTACGCTCTTCTCGATTCTTTCAAGCTCGCTTCCGGCCTATCTTCGTACTAATTTTGTTTTTCGCTCCCAAATCAGTCAGCGTGACACGCGTGGTGAGGAACTCGACCTGCATATTCCGATCTGCCGAACATCGGCTTACTTAAAGTCTTTTGTGGTAACTGCAAGTTACCTATGGAATTGCCTGCCACCAAACATACGACTCTCTCCGTCTCTACAAAGTTTCAAAAACAGACTATACGCACACCTCTTATCTTCTCAGCGAGGAACCTAAACTTTAGTTCTTAATCGCACGCTTCATATCTAAATTATCGTCTAGCTCTATATTAAGTTCAAATTTAAGTCCTAGTTTTAAGACTATTATTAAGATTATTGTATCACATATTACCAGCATGCTTGTAATTCAATCTCTTCTACGGGCATTGCCCATGAAGTAATAAATCGTATCTATCTATCTATCTCTCTCCTTGTCCTGTTGGTCTTTGCTTCTTCGATCGTCACTCTTCTTCTTTCTCCCGAAATCTTGCTCGCCACACCGAATTCTAAACTCTTAACTCACAACTCCAAACCCTGACTCCTTACTCGATACTGCTCTTCTTAGCCTTGACCGCCTTTTTAAATGCTGTTTTCCCACTTTTTGACCTCACGTGATTTTCCTTTGACCGATCTAATTGGTGCCCTACTTTTTCGGATTGCTCGGGTTATTGCCTTCCCTTTGGAATTTCCTTTATTCAGGAAGATTCGCCGGTCGTTGACGCGTACACGTCATCTGTAGCGTTGCCTACCTGTATTCTCGTCCTTTTCTATCTTCCTCACCTTTTTTAGATGTTTGTCGCGTTACCGATTTCTATTTTTAGATTTTCTCGCGTTTTTTCTACGTGCTCGACGTTACACTTACGTTTTCGTTTCCTTTTAATCTTATTCCTGCGAATCTTAATTTCTTCCTAATTATTTTTATTTTATTTAATTGTCTCTAACTGCGTTACGTTACATTGTCCCCCAAAATTTCATTTTTCTTACCGCTTCTCGAAAAATAAAATTTTTCTTCTTCACTTTTACTCTTTCGAATAGTCTCCGGAAGTGTTCCATATGCTCCCTTGTACTTCTGATTTTGTAGCGCATGTCATCCACGAAATTTACGCGTTTGTCCCCCAGTCGTTTCAGGACATGTGCCATTCCTCTTCTCCAGCTCGGCCAGCTAGTTTCTGACCCATAAGTCGCGCTTCTGAATTCGTAGCCGCGCCCGTTGCGGAGAGATTCCTTGTGCTTCTTCGCCTCCTTGTATTGCCATATTAATTTTCGAAATATCTCCTTCTTTTCTTTGGTGAGTTCCGCATTCTCCTCCATCTTCCTATTTTTCTCTTCCTCCTCCGAGCTCGCCTCTGGAACATCGCGCTTTGCGTCTGTCCACCCGCGCTCCTCGACTACCACCACTCTCTTTTCTCCTTTTGGCACCTCCACACTTTCCACCTGTACTTCTTCTTCTTTTCCTCCTTCCTTGAATCTCACCACTCCCTTTCCTATTTCGATACGGCAATTTAAGTGCGCTAAGCTATCCATCCCTAGGACGCATGGTCGTACTAAGTTTGGTACTATTAAATATTTTATCTCCGTCTCCAGATTCCCGATCCTCGTTTTCGTCGTGATTTGTCTTTTTATCTTTGCTGATTTTGTTCCCGTCGCTCCTATCATTCTCACTGTTTTGGTGAGTAGTGTAAAGCATGTCCCCCACTTTCCCTTGTTTTCTTCGTAACTTTCTTCCGAGATACAGGTGATCTCGCTTCCCGTATCCACTAGTGCTTTAATCTCCTTTTCTGCTACGTGTATTATTATAACCGGGCATTGTCCCTTGGTGTTCCTCTCTAACCCTGGCTGTTGCTCTCCTTCTTCCTCCTCCTGCATGATCATGTTTGTCTCTGCCTCGCTCTCTTTCTTCCGCACACTGTTTCTTTTCGTTTCTGTCTTTCCCATTGCGTTTGTCTGTTTTTGTGTCGTACGCTCACATGTGTGTGCGTGTCTTACATGTGGTACGACACTCCTACGTTTCCCGGATCTCTTGTTGGTATTTCGTGTGTTTCACTCTCAATCTCTCTCTCCATCGGCGCTTCTTCTCGCGTTATGGCGTTGATCTACAGCGATCGTCCTCCTGTTCCTCCTCTGTCACCTTCTCTTTTCTCTTGGTAGTAGCCCTGCATGCTCTGGTTTATGTACGGAGTGGATTGGCTCATCGTTGCCGTCGGGGTTGCTGGTCCTCCGAATCGGTTTGGAGCTGTAATTACCGCCGGCGTGGCTGCTCCTCGGTGAGCGTTCACTGGTTCTTTCAAATCGTGCCGTTCTAGGATTCTTATTAACCCTTCTACATTCGTTACTCCTTTTAAGATGATCTCGTCCCGTATTTCTGTAGTGAAATGCGCTGCTAGAGCCTCGACTATTTCTTCCTCACTTATTCGTGGCGAGAGATCGTATGCGCTCGCACATAGTCTTGACGCATATTCGACCCTCGTCCTGTTTCGCTGTTCCTCGTAGAATCCGTTGTTTAAATTTCGCCTTATTCTGACTTGCTGTTCTCGGCTCCAGAATCTTTCTGTGAACTTCTGTGAGAAATCCTCAAACGTCGTCACTTGGTTCTCCACGACGTTCCACCAATCTCTTGCTGTTCGCGTTAGGCTCTGTTCTACTATGAATTTATATTCGTGATCTTGGATTCTAGCGGCTCGAAGGTAGTTCTCCAGTTCTCGCAGGAACTTGAGCGGCCTCTCCTTTCCCGAACCGTCGAAATTTGGTGGTGACCGGCGGAGTGCAAAGTCCCTTATATTGGATTGCTGACTTACGTATGCTGTCATATGTGCTCTCGGTGTTTCTTCCTGGGTGCTCTTAATGTCGTCCAGGCTTCGCCGCATCGTTTCCATTTTTCTGCGGAAATCCTCGACGGTGTTCCGGGTCTCGCGGAAGCTCCTTGCTAGATCGTCGAACAGATCCTCGTTCTCAAGTATTCTTCGGCTCATTTCCTCGATTGTTCGTTTAAGTGGTCCGATAGCGATGTGTACAGTCTCAGTATGCCCCTTCAGTGTTTGCGAGATGTTTCCCGCCATGGCATCCGACCATTCGTCGAATTTTTCCTCCATTTTCTTTTCTAATTCACGTACTTTGCGGTCGATTTTCATGTTGATCCGTTCGCATTGGTGTCCCATGGCCTTGATCGCCTCCAGTACCTCGGCCATCGATATGGCGGGCAATGCAGGGTTTCCCGTGTTTTCTTCTACCGTCGTCTCTTCTATGATGATGTCTTCTTGGGGTGTCGATGGTCGTCGTACCATTTCGTCGGCTCCTATCTGTGCAAGTTGTTCTGCCAGTGTTACGCTTCTCCGCGTGCTGCCTGCTGGTGGGACGGAGAAAGTGTATTCTATGTTGTCGCTCGTTTCCATCGTGCTTATGCCGGTGTCCTGCACGGCGCTGCACGATTCCTTTTCTTTCATGTTTAGTTTTGGTAGAACCTTTTTCCTGTCTCCTACCTTTCTCGCACTGCCAGCCCCACGTTGGGCGCCAAATGTAACGTAACGCTTCCTTTACCTTTCTGAAGCGTGTTACCTCCTAACCGAGTTCTATCCTTATAAGGACTGGCAGTGGGAAAGTGTAGGAAATTCGTAAAAGAGTGACACAAATTGTCCCGTGAAATTTCTTTATTTTCTAAGATCTTCTAACGATGTATTGACGTTCGGTCAATGTCCTCGTACAGCTGATCGCCTAATGTTTACTGTTCTTTAGTTTTCGACGCGCCGGTCGTCGAGACTCCCGCAGTATACACACTCACACACGTATTCTATCGCTTAGCTTACAAAGAATCTTATGTAAAAGAAATTACTGTACGCCAACTTATCTTAGTAGACGTGATGCCGTGTTCTTTCCTCGTCTCACTGGGATATATTTTCAAACTGTTTCGTATGCTCTCTCTCTCTCTCCTTGTCCTGTTGGTCTTTGCTTCTTCGATCGTCACTCTTCTTCTTTCTCCCGAAATCTTGCTCGCCACACCGAATTCTAAACTCTTAACTCACAACTCCAAACCCTGACTCCTTACTCGATACTGCTCTTCTTAGCCTTGACCGCCTTTTTAAATGCTGTTTTCCCACTTTTTGACCTCACGTGATTTTCCTTTGACCGATCTAATTGGTGCCCTACTTTTTCGGATTGCTCGGGTTATTGCCTTCCCTTTGGAATTTCCTTTATTCAGGAAGATTCGCCGGTCGTTGACGCGTACACGTCATCTGTAGCGTTGCCTACCTGTATTCTCGTCCTTTTCTATCTTCCTCACCTTTTTTAGATGTTTGTCGCGTTACCGATTTCTATTTTTAGATTTTCTCGCGTTTTTTCTACGTGCTCGACGTTACACTTACGTTTTCGTTTCCTTTTAATCTTATTCCTGCGAATCTTAATTTCTTCCTAATTATTTTTATTTTATTTAATTGTCTCTAACTGCGTTACGTTACAATACCGGTGCTTCGCGGTCGTTTCTTCGACGCGAAGGTAACGAAGCAATTTTTGAGGGAGAAACGCGGGTGGAACGGTCAAATTTGAAGACGGTGCATTACGCGGACGGGAGGGAAGAGACGGTAGAGGGGAAAATCACCGCCGTCGTCGAACTGGCAGGCGCGAGTAGGGACTTAGCCTTGCACGTCGTTCCGCGTTTATCGTCGAACTGCATCCTAGGGATGGATGTAGTTCGAGAATTTAAAATTATTATCGATGGCGAATCCGAATCTTGGAAAACTGCTTTTTCGAATATTTCAACTCCGTTTCGTTCTTTTCCGGATCCGTCGGGTGGGGATACCTGCGACGGGATCGTGGATATTTCAGAATCCGAACGCGAGACTATTGAGAGGTTAGTCGCGGAAGAATTATCGGGTGGAGGACCGTCGCGAGGGGTGACAGATTTAATTCGTCACAAAATCGACGTTCAAGGGCACGCGGGAATAAAACAACGTTATTATCCGGTCTCGTCGACAGTACAAGAGGCGATGTACGCGGAAGTCGATCGTATGCTCGCGGAAGATGTAATCGAACGATCGAATAGCGAGTGGTCGAGCCTGATAGTGATGGTTAGGAAACCGAACGGAACTTATCGATTTTGTTGCGATTTTAGAAAAGTAAATGCAGTTTCGAAAAAGGACGCGTATCCGCTCCCGCATATGGAAGGAATTTTAAGTAAATTACGACGCGCTCGTTATATTTCGACACTCGATTTAAGTCAGGCTTTCCACCAGATACCGCTTGAAGAAAATAGTCGCGAAATAACTGCGTTTACAGTACCAGGTCGCGGATTATTTCAATTCAAGAGAATGCCGTACGGGTTGACGGGTGCGCCGGCTACATTTCAAAGATTGCTCGATCGATTGATAGGAGCCGAAATGGAACCGCACGCATTCGCTTACTTAGACGACATAATTATCGTTACCGAAACATTCGCAGAACATCTCGAATGTTTGAAGCGCGTGATGCGAAAAATAAGGGAAGCCAGGCTCGAAATAAATCGAGAAAAGTCAGAATTTTGCCGTAGCGAAGTACGATACTTAGGTTTTCGCGTCAATCAGCACGGTTTGCAAGTCGATCCAGAGAAGGTCGAACCCGTTTTAAATTTTCCAGAACCGCGAAACGTACGTCAATTACGACGCTTTTTAGGAATGGCCTCGTGGTACCGCCGATTTATCGAGGCGTATTCGGAAAAAGTCGGTCCTTTGAATTTATTATTGAAGAAAGACGTACGATGGCAGTGGGAGACGGAACAACAAGTCGCATTCGATACCGTAAAACGAAGCTTAGCGACTGCTCCCGTATTATCTTGTCCGAATTTCGACCTTCAGTTCGTTTTGCAAACCGATGCGAGTCACTTCGGGATAGGAGCCGTTCTGACCCAAACCGAAGGCGATATCGAATACGTAATCGCATACGCAAGTAGAACGTTAACTGACGTAGAAACGAGATATTCCGTAACCGAGAAAGAAGGGTTGGCTGTCGTGTGGGCGATTAAAAAGTTCCGTCATTACCTTGAAGGTTCACACTTCACGGTAATTACCGATCACGCGAACTTACGTTACCTTTATAATTTTCGCGACAAGACAGGCCGAATAAGCCGATGGGCCCTTGATTTGCTCGATTACGATTTCGATATCGTCTACCGAAAAGGCGCGCTTCATAACGTTCCTGACGCGTTGTCGAGGATGTATGAGGAGGAACCCGAGGGAGAATTAACCGTATGCGGGGAAATAGCCGAGGTAAAAGAAGCGTCGTGGTACGATCGTCGCGTAGAAGCCGTTAACCGATTTCCGAAACGATTTCCGGGGTGGAAGGTAGAGGACGAAAAATTATATTATCGTCGTCCGAATCCGTTAAAAAGTCGAGCGTTACCGGACTTAGAAGAATGGAAGCTCGTCGTCCACCCGGAAAAGCAGGAGGAGGTTTTACGTGAATCGCACGACGAGCCGTCCGCCGGTCATTTAGGTGTCGAGAAAACTTATCAACGAGTAGTGATAAATTATTACTGGCCGGGGATGTATCACGATATTCAAGAATACGTTCGAAAATGCGTGAAATGCCAGACGTGCAAGTCGAGTCAGCTCGCGCCGAACGGGTTTATGGGGAAACGTATCGTAGATCAACCATGGGCGATGGTTTGCACCGATGTCATGGGACCGTTTCCCAAAAGTACCGCCGGATTCACTTATATTTTGATATTCCAAGACGTATTTACGCGATGGATAGAGTGTATGCCGCTCCGTAAAGCAAACGGGAAAAGCATTATCGATGCGTTTTTGAATCACGTCGTATACCGTTGGGGAACGCCAGAAATATTACTGACAGATAATGGGACCGAATTCGTGAATAAGACCGTTGACACCGTCTTAAACGATTGCCGAATCATTCATTCGACCGTTCCACCGTATCACCCACAGGCTAATCCGACCGAACGCGTGAATAGAGTAATAACGAGCCTTATGGACAGCTCAGCTTACGGCACGAGCCAGTTCACCGAGCTTATCTGCGGACGGCGCGGAGAACGAGAGATAGGGCAGTCAACTCCCAGCGAACAGGTGACAGCAACGGCGGCAGCCCAACAGAATGTGGCGAACACCTCTACTGTGAGTAACACCCACACCTAGCTCAGCACGCAAGACAAACGTAAAAGTAGCGACCGTATGTCCGACCAGGGCAAATCCGCAAAAGTATATTTCCTGCCAGACAAACAGCAGTTTAGTCGATCACTCGAATCGTTTTTCGACGAAAAATTAATATTTACCACCCCAGAAAGCGAATGTAAACGTAGGAAATTGTCCGCGACAGCCGTAAAACATCTCTGTACGGATAGCGATCTTAGCGAATCAGACCACGGCGCATCGGGATTACAATCACCGAGTAGTGACCGAATAGAAACCAGACGAGAATACCCAATAGAAACGCTAGACTTTTCGCTTTTAGAAATTGAAGACGACGAAATGACAGAACAATTAAGCCTCTAGGAAGCGCGCAAGTGCATAAACTCTTTTGACGGGAGTTCAACCACCAAACTTTTAGAATTCCTAACGGCGTGCGACTATACATTTGCGCAACTTAAAGAAACCGATAGACCAGCATTATTCGCGTACATAAGAAATCTCAAACTCGTAGGAAAAGCGGCAGAAGAAATGCGATATAAAGAACTTAATACGTACGAAGAATTAAAAACGGAATTAGAAGCAATATTTTTAGAAAAACGCTCAGTATCGGCAGTACAAGCTGAGCTACATAGAAGCTATCAAAAACCAGGGGAAAGCGCGCAGGCGTTCGGGCAACGCGTAGAAAAGCTATACATGCAACTCGCAAGATTAACGATAAAACCGCATCACGACGCGAATTCCAAGCGAAACCTAACCGAGGTTCTAAGAGACCAGGCTAAACACGTTTTTGAGAATGGCCTGCAGGGGCGAGTAGGGACGCTTGTTTAGGCTAAGGGATACAAAACCCTGCAAGAAGCGATCGTAGGAGCGGTAGACATAGAAGCGACGTATCAAACATCCAACCGGTCCCGACCGTACCAACCCGAGCAAAATTCAACCCTCCGATGTGGAAATTGCAACCGAATAGGGCACGCGACTAGTGACTGTTACGCGCGAACTAGAATAAACCCGCGAAATACCCCAAACCGTACAGGAGGCACGGGCCCCGGCAGGGACCAAATCGTGTGCCTCACCTGTGGACGGCCCGGGCACATGGCGCGAAATTGCCGTACTAGACCAGAAAATAGACTGACTAACAGACCAAACGAAAGACCGTCGACATCACAAACGCCGACGACGACCAACCAAAACGAACGACAGACGCAACCCAGCACAAGTAACGTGACTGACGGTAAAGTAAAGCAATATAACGTAAATAGCCTTGCGGCAAAAACAGAACACAAAAATCACTGCAAAATCACGTCCGAAGATATAATAGGTGGACACGCCACCATGTTAGTAGATTCAGGAGCCCAAGTAACGCTCGTAAAAATCGGGCTAATAGACGAGGAAAAAGATGCACGCTCGACAAACATAGAATTAACGGGAATAGGATTAACTGTGCAGAAACCCCTGTGCCAAGTAACATTAAATATACAACTAGGGAAGCAGACAATACAGCATCCATGCTATTTAGTCCGAAACGACTTTCCGATAGAAGCCGACGGACTATTAGGGATTGATTTCATGGAAAAACATAACGTAACGATAACGCCGCGCAAACATTTGGCATTATACGGAGAAATAATACCGTTAAAAAATATAGGAACAAACGTAATAGCACCGCGAACGGAAAAAATTATAACAGTACAAACAACCTCAGAAGGGGAAGGATTAGTAGAAAAAAGAGAAATAGAATCGGGAGTGTATATTGCAAATTGCTTAACCAAAGCCGAAAAAGGGGAATGCGTTGTCAGCGTAATGAATACGACCGACGACGAAGTCGAGCTCACCGGCATATCAGTAGAAGTTAAAGACCCCGCGATTCTCTTTAAAGAACACGCGAATAATACAGTCAGCGCGAAAATAAATACGCTACAAAAAAGCAGCGGAGCCGAAAGAATGGAAAAACTTAGAACTAGCATTAGAACAGAGCATCTAAACCAGGAGGAAAAACAAAAAATATGGGACATTTGCGAGAAATATAACGATTTATTTTACCTAGAAGGAGATATATTAGAAAGTACTAACGCGACCGAGCATTGCATAAATGTAGAATCAGGAACGGCACCCATAAATGTGGCGCCATGTAGGTTACCACAAAAACAAAAAGAAGAAGTAAGTAAGCAAGTAAAGGAAATGCTCGAAGCAGGGATAATCAGTAAGAGCAAGAGCTCATGGAACGCACCATTACTGGTAGTACCCAAAAAACCAGGCAACGATGGACAAGCAAAAATGCGCGTTGTAATAGATTTTAGGAAACTAAACAACGTAACGATAGGAGATTCTTTCCCATTACCAAATATAGCAGATATATTCGATCAATTAGGCGGTGCAAAATACTTTACAACGTTAGATCTGGCATCAGGTTACCACCAGATAAAAATGCGAGAAGAAGATAAAGGCAAGACAGCATTCTCTACACCGTTCGGACATTACGAATATAACCGTATGCCGTTCGGATTAAAAAACGCGCCCGCGACTTTTCAAAGATTAATGAATTCAGTATTATCAGGACTACAAGGAATTCAATGTTTCGTATACTTGGACGACGTGGTGATTCACGCGGCAAGCCTAGAAGAACACAATAAACGACTAAAAGCAATATTTGAGCAATTAAGAAAACATAAATTGCGTTTGCAACCAACAAAGTGCGAATTCCTCAGAAAAGAAAGCGTATTCCTAGGGCATATCATTACACCAGAAGGAATTAAACCGGATCCCATGAAAACAAAAGCGGTGACGGATTTCCCCAAACCAAATAACGCTAAAAACATTCAGACATTTCTAGGATTAGCTAGTTACTACCGGCGATTCATAGAGAATTTTTCAAAAACAGCGAAACCATTAACGCAATTATTAAAAAAGGGAACAACATTCCAGTGGACCGATCTAGAACAGGAAGCATTTGAATTATTAAAACATAAACTAACATCTACACCTTTACTCCAATACCCAGATTTCTCAAAACCTTTTGTGCTAACCACGGACGCGTCAGACAAGGCGCTAGGGGCCATTCTATCCCAAGGAGAAGTAGGAAAAGATTTACCGATAGCATACGCGAGTAGAATACTCAATAAGGCAGAAAAAAATTATAACACGACTGAAAAAGAATTATTAGCAATAGTCTGGGGAGTAAAACATTTTAGACCATATTTGTACGGAACGAAATTCACGATAGTAACAGACCATAAACCGCTGACGTGGCTATTTAATGTAAAAGATCCCGGATCACGCCTCATGCGATGGCGTATTATGCTAGAAGAATACAATTACCAGATCACGTATAAAGAAGGAAAGAGTAACAGCAATGCTGACGCGCTAAGCCGCGTATACGTTACAAACGCGATACCCGACACCGAAAATAAGGAACATAGAGAATTTTCCGCTGATGAAAAGAAACAAATCTTATACGAATATCACGACTCCCCCCTAGGAGGCCATCAAGGAGTCGATAGAACATATAATAGAATTAAATTAAAATACAATTGGACAGGACTCCGAAAGGATATAGGGAATTATATATCACCAGCTATAGGGGGGCTGGGGCCCCCGAACGAAACAGCCTTGCTGTTTCGTATTAGGCACGACCGCGGTAATGATTCGTACAGGAAGTCGGCTCGCTGCGCTCGCCTATCCCTGTTCTTATGAGAGTACAGGATAGCTGATTGCGGCCGTTTGACTATCGCTATCTGGCCGTCGGGATAATTTTTTTAAAAATACCGATTACATTAAAACTCGTTTCTGGTCATAAAAAAAAAAAATGTTTTTTCGTTCTGGTTGTATTGCTTCCCTGAAAAATTTTGAAAAAAATTACGTTATTAGTTATCACTATTTTACATACTTTTGCAAAGTTTGAATTGTTTGCCTATTATAGAGAATTTTTTATGAATTTTTTAATGTTTAAAATGACCGCCATTTTGAAACCGGAAGTTGAATCAATTCGAAATTGTTAGTGGATCTATGTTTGGAAGAACTGGATTTTTCGTATAAATTTCAGCCTTATCCGTTCACAGCCGTTTAGGCGCTAGAGTAGATACAAATTTTTATTAGTCCGCCATTTTGTACTGTTTCGCTGAAAAATTTTGAAAAAATTCATGTTATTAGTTGCCACTATTTTACATATTTGTGCAAAGTTTTAATTGTTTTGCTCTTATAACAGATTTTTTATGAATTTTTTAATATTTAAAATGCCCGCCATTTTGAAACCGGAAGTCGGATCGAATCGAAATTGTTAGTGGATCCTCATCGGGTGTAACTGGATTTTTCGTGTAAATTTTACTCCGATCCGTTCAGCCGTTTAGACGCTAGAGTGGATACACACATACACACATACACACACACACACACACACACACACACACACACACACACACACATACATACGGACATTTAGATCTTGTTATGAAACATAAAGATCCAAAAGGGTTTTTGGATATCTCGAATAGTTTCGGAGATAAACGTCCGTTACACTTTTTGCTCGATCGAGAGCATAAGGAACTCCCTGCGGTCGTGCCTAAAAACGATGATTACCGCTTATATCGAAAACGATCACCGCGAGTGGGACGTCCACTTAAACGAATTCACATTCGCTTATAATACGGCTGTCCACTCTTCTCTTGGTGTTAGTCCTGCGTATTTGAACTTCGGCCGCGAGCCGAGACCGCCACGTTCACTTAGGAAAACCGAGGAAGATGACCTCGAATTAACGGAACCGGACGTAGACGGGTGGAAAGATCGCGTAGGGAGGTTGCACGAGTTGCAAGAAATAGTAGGGAAAAACTTAGAAAAGGCCTACCGTACGCAATCGTCCTATTATAACGCTCGAAAACGAGAAACCGAATTCAAGGTGGGAGATAACGTATGGACGCGAAACTGAGTCATGTCGTCAGCGGCTCAAAATGTAGCTTCGAAACTCGCACCGAAATTCGCAGGTCCGTTTACGATCTCGAAAATATTATCGCCCGTTGTCGTGGAATTAGTGGACGTACGCGGGAAGGAAGCAGGCAAGCATCATGTCAAGGATCTTAAATTAATATTAAATTAATTTAAGTCAAAACGACACCATCTCTAATCTTTTATTTTCTTTTTCTTTTATTTCATTTTCTTTCATGCCGTACTCATTATATTTTATGATTTTGTCAATTATCGTTACAGCTAAGTAAAGGCTTCGGAAGTTCGATCCGCCACAGTAGACAAATCCGACTCCGATACCGAAACATTAAAAGAAGTACGTGCCGATTAAGGAGGGAGGGGTTGTGACGTGGTATCTTTGATACTCACCACAAAATCTCTCCTCTCTCTCTCTAATCGAGCCATAAAAGAAGTACACGCACGGAACCGGACAATTAGAGATCTGCGTTACCGATGGAAAGCGGGATCGAACGACTTCCGAGGCCTCGAAAAAGCGAATTCGTACCTTTATTTATTATTTTCGATATATTTCATGCATTGCGACTACTCCGAGTGAACCGACGAGATAACGACGAAGAATCCGAGAAAAAGGGCCGAGCGACGAACTCCGACGGAAAAGACGCTACAAAGAACGAACTTCGTTAATACGAGAGAATCGACACGGCGTAGAGAAACAACGAGAGCCACGAACAACGAATTCGACAGTTAACGTCTGCACGAGCTGAGAAAACGTGAAATTACGAGAATCATCCTCTTCGAAGTCTTCGTAGTCAACGTGCAGAAGAGCAACGCAACGAATTCGGAAAAGCAGCGAAAAGCGTGCGATAAAGTCGAAGAGAGCGAAGAGAATGTGGCGAAAGAAATCTTACGCGTTCGAATTGCGCGCCTGCGAGGCGACAAGCGAGAGCGCGGATAGGTTAGGATCCGCAGGATCGTACGAATCCGTTCGGGTAGGTTCGGCCGCCGTCGGCCCAGCTCGGGAGTTCGATTTTCGGGACAATAGATCCCGAAAGATTATTCTAGTTTCGTGCGCTGCAAAGGTTACAGGTGAGGGAATTTAATCTCAATTTTGAGTTTTTGAATACCGGTTCCTCGGAGTCTGTAAAGAGTAGATTCTTTGTTTAATTCGTTCTGGTAAATTGAAAATTATCTCGATTTAGCTTCTTTTCTTATTTTCGTAAAGATTATTACCTTTTCCGGACACGCGAATCGAGCTTGCGAAGTCGTTCGGTCTCCGTGAAGAGACGATTTCTTTTATCGTAAAATTTTGTAAAGTACCGAATCCGATTGCGTATCGGAAGAAATTGTATCGAATAATTTATGAAATTCGGAATTCGTATCCGAGATCTTTGTAAAATTCTTTTCTTGAGCGAGTCTTTATTAACCATAATTCGAGAGAGTTCGGCCGGGACGAAACCGTTAGCGAATTCGAATACGGGAGAAATTGTAATTCTTTGATTTCTTTGATTCTTTTATTTATTTTGTATGAGACTCCGACAAACCGAATTATTATAGAATAAACCTGGATTTTATTATATTTCATATCTTGTGTCGTCTTTATTGTCTCGAGTAGAGAGTTATCGAGCCCCTAACCCTTCTGGTTACGAACGCGAATCCTTCTTTGGACAGAATCCTCTTTAATTTATTTAGCGTTCTGTTACCGACATTTTGTACCGAGAACTATCGTATTCCGCCTTCGAGAAATTATCTTCTATACCGTATCTTACTTTTTTGACATCGACAATCCGGGTGGATACGATTCTCGGCAGGGCTTAACCCTTTCCCCCAACTTACAAATCCGCGAGAGGAGAGATTGTCGTTGCAACACATATTAGTAGATATTATAGAATTAAATGTAATTCTATAATAATTAAATATAATATAATAAATTAAATATAATAAATTAAATTATAGAATTAGTAATATAAATTATATGTAAACTGGGATTGAAGGCATTGTTGGCTTCCCAATCGTTCATTTTTTTTCGCTTATTACTATTAATTATACTACTTATATATATTGTAACGTAACGCAGTAATCGACAAACAATTAAAATCAAATATAATAAAAATAAAGTAAATTCCAGAGAAATTAGATCAGTAGAATCGGAACCGTCGAGTACGTAGAAAAAACGCGAGAAGGTCTAAAAATAGACATAGGTAATGCGGCAGATATCTAAGAAAAAAAGTAAGGGAATTAGAAAAGGACGGATGCACTCGAAGGAAGCGGGACGCGGAGACGCGTATGCGCGAACTACCAAAAGTTGACATAATTAAGTAAATTCTAGAAGCGAGGCAATGACCTGGTCAAACGGAGAGGTAGGGCACCAATTAGATTCAGAAAAAGAAAGGCACGCGAGGTCATAGAGTGGGAAACTGCATATAAAAGGAGGGTCAAGGCTAGGAAAGAGGAGTCTTGGAAGTAGAGCGAAGTGCCAAACAGTTACGTGCAAAGTTTAACGAGATAGAATTATAAATCGTCAGTGAAAGTGTCTAAATCAGAAGCAGTAAATCGTAAAAGTATCGAAGAACGCGTGGCGTTCCATACCGGTGTCGGAGGGAAAGAGATCATCGTTAGAACGATAGAGAGGTACGAAAGTGCGAGATCCGTGTTCGCTGCCTACAGACCAACACATCCATACGTTACAACGTCGCCCAAAGTAAGAGTATTCGTCTTATTATCGATTTCCTAAGATTTCCATAGTATTAGATATAGGATAAGTGGTTTAGTAATACGACTGATACATACGATTCTTAGGAGATAAACAGTAGGCTAAGAGTGAGCGTGAGAGGAACGTGTGAGTGAGCGCATGAGACGAGCGAGTGCGTGAGAGTAAGAGAACGGGTGAGTGTGCGTGATAGAAACGTGTGAGTGAGCGCATGCGACGAGTGATTGCGTGAGAGTAAGAGAACGAGTGAGTGAGAGCGAGAAGACGTGTGCGTGCGGCGGAATAGAATAAGACCGAGCGTAGTTATAAGAACTTAGGTAAGTGTGCGTAAGTATAAGCGTCGTCGACAACCGCGTCGACAACCCGTGCATAAAAACAACGGCCGAACAGCTGATAGAGAGCATCGACCGTAACGGAAGGAGTCTCAGGAAATAAAGAAAGTAAAAGAGAATTTGGTGTAATAATTTGCGAAATCCTTTACTTTTCCCACTGCCAGTCTTTTTGAGGATCGAATCGGGTAATAGGTAACGTAAAGAAAAGGGTCAAAAAAGCGATACGTTACAATATAGTTTATAGTATTAATTAGATTACAAAAATTTGTATTATTATGGCTTTAACCACAGTAGCCTCTCTATAATCCGGCACTTCGCCAATCCGACCCCTCCAGTAATCCGGCGTTTTCAGAACGGAGAATATAGAAGTACAGTGTAGAAATGTGATTTTTTTTTTCTAACGTGAACCTAGCGGATTCCTTGTGAAAGTTACGTAAACTACAGGAATATGTAATATCTTCTGTCGTAATTTTTTTTATAATACTAATTTTCATTGTTTCATATTTTGTGCAATAAACATAGACTTTACTATTATAATGTGTTTTTTTTAACCGAACCTTCACTAATTTGGTGTTTTCGCTAGATATCTGCCGCATTTCTGAGGGACTACTGTATATTATACTACAAATATAATGAATTTTGTTAAATTGTAATGTTGTGAATTTTCAGACATATTCCTGTTACATCCGAATTTCATCCGAATGATATTTTTCCTTGGTTAGCTCCCGTTGAAACTAGGAACGTTCCCTCGTGCGCCTACGCGACGCCGCTCGCCTACTTATCTTAGAAAAGGGGAACCTAATCCTCCGCTAGATGGATACGCTTCTCCGTTAGTGTTTTAAGACTTTTTAGAACTTATAAGGGCGCGAGGAGCGAGCATAGTCAGAGTTCAGTCCGGAAGGGTCCGAGACTTCATCGAGAGATCGCTCCAGATCTCTCTCACCATACAACTCACGGTAGTTGTTAGGCATTACTCAGCGAGGTACTCTCCCTGAACGTCTCCGCGCTCACTCCCGCGTAAAACTAGAGATATAACGTGGATCGGGTAAAAACCTATTGGTTATAACCGCGATTAGATTTATTCAGGTAAAAGCCGATTGGCTATAACCTCGAGAAAGAATAGAAACCGGTTGGTTATAATTCTTTCACACACCAAAGAACTTTCTCCTTTTATTGTAATAATCTTTGTAATCATATATCTTAATATTCAGAATATATATTAATTTTTGTTACTCTTTTAAAAGATAATATTCATTTTCGGAATTCCTTCTTCCTTACATTATCGAAACGGAATCTAACCCACCATCGACGAATCTTTGCCGCTCGAGATCCGGCGATCAATGGACACGTCTACACCAACTTAATAACCTGTAGGCCTAATCATCCTAAGGTAGCAACTCTAGAGCATTGAGTCTCTGGACGCGTCTACTCCTTTCCTACCTTCTACCGAAGTGGCAACCCCTGAGCATTGAGTCTCTCGGCGCGTCCACGTACCTATCCTCAAAAGGTGGCAACCTCAAAGCATTGAGTCTTTGGGCGCGTTCACATCCTTTCCAACTATCTAAGGGCTACCTGTGATTATTCCTACGGCCCTGCTACGCTACTAGGCGTAGACGTGACATTCCCTAAATTTATTTATATACATTTTAGATCTTACAATTAGCTTCTTGTCAATTCGTTTTCCTTTCGCTGTTTACTTGGTCTAAGTTTCTTTATTTTGCAGAGGAAGTTTATGATGACGCCTATTCCATTAACGAGCGATTCCTTATCTCGATTCAACTATCTCTCTATTCCTCCTCTTAATCTTTCGCTTCGTCCTAACCAGAGGACGCATCATTAGAAAATAAAGATGTCCTATATTCTAAATAAAAAGAAATTGTAGTTTGCAGTAAAATTATAAAGTTTATTGTTTCGTAATAATTTAAATTTTGCATTTAATTTGTAACGTTAAGCCTTTTACCACCTCGGCTTCCTGTTACCTCCTCGTCGAGTTCTTTCCTTTTCAGGACTGGCAGTGGGAATAGAGGGGAAAATGTGAAATAATCAGTGCGCGAAATCCCTTTAATGTTCTTTATTTCGTCACAGCTGATCGCTCGTGTTGTCACTTGCTTATACCGCGCACACTCATACGCACTCACACTCATCCACACGCTTACGCATACACTTAGTCTAACGCTTAGCCTATTTGGAAGTCAGGTATCGCAAAGAAATGTAAACACGTATCTCGGGAAGACGCTGTAACGTTATCTTTCTTTCTCTTACCGATATGGTGTGTTCGTTGCCTGGCTAACTCTCTCTCTCTCTCTCTTACTCACACGCTGGTCTAGGCTGCCGTGCGCCGTGCTGACTGACTCGTGTGGTAGAAAAAACTCCGGAAAACACCTCTTCTCCGAACTCGCAAGACGATTTCTTTCCTCGCACTTCTGCCTGCCTCCGAACTAATCACTCCCGACTCGAATTTATAACTTTGAAAAACGTGAGAAAATTCTCGATCTCGATCCTTCCGCTACCAGTCTTATACAGGGTGTATCCGACCAACATGTCGTGAGCTATATCACGTTGTAGCCAAGAATAAATAGAGCCGAAAGAAGTCATAAAAGTTAACATAAGCCTGGTTAGTTAACGAGTTATTAATTATTAAAGATAGGGCGAAAAAGCGGTAGGCGGCGAGCCGCGGCCATGCTAATCTGATGGCGAGCGGCGCGGGGAGCGGCGGGCGAGACGGTCGAGCATCGAATTGTTTACTTTCGCTCTTCCTTCCTCTTTCGTTCTTTCTCTCTTCCTTTCGACTTACGTTGGCGACTCACGCGGACTCTCTCTCTCTCCCTTCCTTTCTCTCTTTCTTCTAGCGTCTCGTCATCAGAATAGCATGGCCGCGGCTCGCCGCCTACCGCTTTTTCGCTCTATCTTTGATAATTAATAACTCGTTAACTAACCTACCTTATGTTAACTTTTATGACTTCTTTCGGCTCTATTTATTCCTGGCTACAACTTGATATAGCTCACGACATGTTGGTCGGATACACCCTGTATACGCGCTATCCCAACCTCCGTGATCTGATTTTTATTATTTTAATTGGGTCCCCTCTATTTGTCTCGCGGCGCGCGTTGCTGACCGCGCTTGGCCTCGGTGTTAGCCTTGAACTTGCTAATCGTTTTTATGCGAATTCCTATCCTTCGCGCCTCTCCCCTTGCCTCATCTCGCCTCCCGTTTCTTAGGCTATCGTGACCTACTTTCGCTTAGGTGTGTCCCTTTGTCCTTTTCCTGTTTATTTTTAGATTTCGGCCTATTTTTCTTTCTTTCCGCGGAATTATATGAGATTTTCGCTTCTCTCCCGTTTTAGATGTTTCTGAGGTTTCTATCTTTACTTTACTTTTACTTTATTTTTATTAATTTAACGGTGGCTTTGCTTGTAACGTTACAAATTATTTAAAATTGAAAATTGACGAAAGGATCTCAACATGATTATAATATTCCATAACCCCGATATACATATATGCTTTTATATACAGGGTGTCCCATTATAATCTTTCCACGCGATTATCTCGCAAAAAAATAACAATTCTAAAAAATATTTTAAATAAAACTTACTATGTTTCGAGGGGGACATCCAATGATGGACTACCAATTTTTTTCATCAGAATGTGGCTTCTGCACGTCCAGAAAATGTTTCTCATCTTCTAAATTCAAAAGAACGACCTCGAACATCAAGGCAGCAGTTAATTCCGTCCCTGAATGACAGTTCCATAATTTCTAATAACGACATGACTTGGGTGCCGGCGATCAGGAAATCTTTCCCGATACATACGGGCAGTTGCCTTATAATTTCGCTGACATTCTCCCAAAATCCAAATTATGTCGACAATTTCACTATGCGTATAATCAGGAGCAGTACTGTAAGAGCTTGTCACGATTGACCGAAAATGTTACTAAACGAAATGCTCTCCACGAAAGTCTAACACCGAATGCCGAGTCTCTCCTCACGACTCGACCACCCCACTCCTTCCTCCCAAAAGCCATCTTCGCTTTTCTTCAAAAAAATTCGCCCAGCACAAAGATTCACGGAAATCTTGCCGATTCTACTAAGCGTCAAAGGCCTCTGCCGTCGCTCGGAATACGGCGCCAAAGCCGCGTGCCGACAAACCACGCGCCGACAAACTACGCATTCTTACACTATCAAAATAAAGAATGCTTGTAGTGTCCACATACACGCTGCTTCGAAGGAACTACAATTTAATGCCCTAGCAGATATTCAGCTAGGAGATATTCTGTGTTTGTAAACATGAATATCAATAGTATTAGTAGTCGAGGTCATTCTGCTAGTATATATTATGTGTTTGTAAACGTTAATATCTATGACATTACTATCTGATGTCGTTCTTTTGAATGTAGAAGATGAGAAATATTTTCTGGACGTAGACGTACAGTGTAAGAAAACTTCAAGCAATTGAAAATGACCTTAAATGACATTTCAAGGACAATATAATATAGGTCGTTGAATTTGTCTTGACCTCAGCTACCACTTTCTGATGAAAAAAATTGGTAGTTCCGTTTAACCCTTTGCGTTCGAAGCCTTTTTAGCTCGAGCGAACTAGCAACTCGAGATGAGTTAGCTGTTCTCGCTTATTTCATAAATTTTATAATAAGAAAAAAAAAAAAAAATTTTATAAATAAACACCGTTATCGCTCGATTTGCCGCCTCGATCCAGTGGTGCCTGAGAGGCACCTTTCGAGCGCAAAGGGTTAAAAAAACAGAGGTCACCTTCGAATCTCGGAAGCGCCTCCACCCACATCAAATAGTGTGCATCATTGGATGTCCCTTTCAAGACAGAGTAAGTTTTATTTAAAAGATTTTTTAAAATTGTAGTTTTTTTGCGAGATAATCGCGTGGAAAGATTATAATGAGATACCCTGTATAAAATTACATGTTAAAATTTTTAACAAAAAAATAGAAACCGACTTCGAAAAAAGCGCTAAAAAGAGTGAAATAATTTTTTATGTATACCTACAATATTCGATTTCATCATTATCATACTCAGAATATTGCAACTTTTTCGGCGGCGACACAAAATATTCCAACACGGTCATTTTCACGAACAAAGGAGTAAGTGCCTAATACATATACATCCATCAATGTCCGTGAATTTCTGGCTATTAATGTACTGTTAATTAATTTTCTGTCGCCTCCGAAAAAGTTGCAATATTCTGAGTATGATAATGATGAAATCGAATATTGTAGGTATACATAAAACATTATTTCACTCTTTTTAGCGCTTTTTTCGAAGTCGGTTTCTATTTTTTTTGTTAAAAATTTTTTTATTTGATACTTTTTAGTGTATAATCGATCAGAATGTGAAAATAAAGTTATGTAGGTAATATTTGTAAAAGGATCGAAAAGGTTTGGTTCCGATATGTGAAGTCGTTGAGGAGATATAGAGGAATAAACAAATGATTTTGCAATAACAATTTAAACATAGTAACAATTGAGAATGTGTCACATAATGTTAGTAAGTGAGCAGTATTTGCGAAAGGATCGAAAAGGTTCGGTTCCGATAGGTGAAGTCGTTGAAGGGATATAGAGGAATAAACAAATAATTTTACAATAACAATTAATAAATTTTTTATATAATTAATATCTGCTAATTATTTCTAAGAAGATAGCAATAGTTTCTTTCATTACAATAAATCAATCCCATTCAAAAAGATATTGCGATAAATCTGAAAAAGCACTAATTTTGCAATAACTTTGTTAATAATAAACTGTTCGGACAAATTTTTTAAACGGGACCAATGGGAGACCTAAACCTAGCAACTGGAAGTGGTTTCATTTCGATTGGTCAATCCGTCGCTGAGTTATGGCCGGACAAAAAAAAAAAAAAAAAGCAAGATCGCCCACTGTCAAAAATCATTTTTATCAGATGGTTGGCCCTTTAACTATTCTTTCACTTCATTTTTAACGTGGTTGGTCTTATAAATGATTTTACAACAAATCATTTTTTACCTACGAATAGGTAAGGGTGAGATAAAAAAACGATGCTTAATGCGGAATGTTGTGCTTTACAACAATTATATTATAAATATTTTTACAAAAGTGAAAAAGATGCTATAAAGTCATTTATAGGACCAACCATGTTAAAAATAAAGTGAAAGAGTAGTTAAAGGGCTGGCCATCTGATAAAAATGATTTTTAGGGCATTCTCGAGTTCGCTAGAAAAAAATATGTAAAAACAAAAAAAAATTCAACGCTCTACGACCATTTATAAGGAAGTTATAGAAATTGTTAACCAAGTCGTCGAGGGGAGCTGCGGGGCGAGACGCGGTACCCCCACCGCGCGGCGGCGGCGTGCCGGTCAGCCGCGCCGGAGTCGCTGTTCGGTGATACACGCGCGGGAGAAGATTCTCCGCAATGAGATGAACGTTCGAATCATATGGGATGTTGTGCCTAGAAGTATTGAGAGGGCTCTCCAACTGGAATTACGCGAAAATATCGATTAGAACAATAGTTATTCAAAGAAACGTAAAAGTATCCATATCTCGGTTAATAATGAAGATATTGAGACTACTTTTCTTTTAAATTACGCGTCTCGCGAAGATATACAATAATCCCGAAGAACATTTCAACTAGCACCATATTGTAAGGAGTTATTCCTATTTGTTTATAAGCCAAAATTTTAAATCGACGCAAAACTTTTGTACGAAGCATTTTTTGATAAATCTCATACTGCACAAACAAACGTGAAAAAACGTGATTTTTTTTTTCAATATTTTTTTATTGCTAAAATGCAACTAAGATTTTGTAGAAAACTTCAAGTTATGTTCCAGGAGGGTCAAAGTATCTATAAATAAATCGGCGATGCTCTGGTGTATTTGTTTAGAACTTGGTCATTTTTATGTATGTTAAAAACATTTTAACATACATAAAAACATACATTTAACATTTTATCTATGTTACCGTACGTTGTTTGATACTGTGTTCTCTGTATTGTAACGTTTCGCCTTTCTTACCTTTAGAAGCTTACGTTACTTTTCCGATCGGTTCGGTCTTTTTGGGACTAGCAGTGGAAAGTGGGAAAAATAATAAAATAAATCACGCGAAAGTTCGATAGAATTTCGCTTATTTAAAGCCTTCTTTTCCTCTTTGCTTGGCCGTCGCTCTCGACCAGCTGATCACGCCGTGTTTATGTTTTTTATCGTCGCCGAAGTCGTCGTCGCTCTTACGTGACTCACACACGCATGCACACTTCTATGCTCGTTCGCACACACATCTGCTCGCTCGTCTACACTCAGATGGTCGCTCGATCACACACACATTCGCCCTCTCTCACACTCTTAATCTATTACTTATGACTAAAGGAGTTTTTAAGGAAGCGAGATAATACAATACCACCTTATCCCAGGAGACGTTGTGAGGTATCGTGTATCTAGACAACTCGTGTCGTCGTGTTAGTAACTTCTCCCCTTACCCGCCTTTCACCGCCTCTCCTTACTTCGAAGATCGTTCCTTCGCTCGAAGGTTTGAACTGCCGTGTCCACGCTTCTGACGGGACTCGCACTTTTGCGAAATTGATCGCGAATTTCTCTAACACTTTCTTATAAAAATTTCTAACACTTGTCGAGAATAATTGAAGACTGAAGAATAACGAGAGCACTTGGCAATCAGAATCGGATTGATTTCCCTTCCGCGATTCCGCTATTTAAATGTCGATTCCCCACCTTTTTACTTCCGCGTGATCTAATTTCGGTTATCTAATTGGATCCCCTCTTTGACTATGGAATGCGGTTATTGTCCTTGCCGCTGGCCATGAACTTGTTGGCCGATCGCTCGGCCATCTAATCACTTTTTCAGAAAATTCCGATCTATCTCGCGTATTCCCTTCCTTGTCTTTTCGTGCGTTTTTTCGGTACTTTCGCGGTCGCGTGTCGGTCGACCGGTGCGTTTACCTTTGAATATCTATTTTTAGCCTCCTTATGATTTTTTTCTCTACTTTCGCGTTGGAACGTTCGCGCATTCTTTCGATTTTATTCTCCGTGTCTCGAAACGATTAATTCTCTACCGTTTTCGCTTTTTTAGTATTCATTGAGTATATTCTGTCTATGTTATTTCTTTCTCTTGCTATGTGTTCCCTATCTATTAGTGATCCTGTTCTTGTTATATTTGCGTAGGAAATATTAGGATTTACATATTTATTTATTAAATTTGCTGCTAGTTGTTTTCTGTTGCTATTATCTTTTTTCTTTCCTTTAAATCTTTTTAATAACTGTAGTCTCCTCGGGCATCCTTTGTAGGATGCTGGGTGCCCTGTTTTATTGCATAATGCACAATAAAGTTGGTCCGTTTTAATATTGTCTTTGCCTGTGAGTTTGCAATCGCCCGGTTCGTGTTTTTCGTCACACTTAACACACCTGTAGTCAAGATTACAGTTTGACGCTGAATGCCCAATTCTTTGACAACGCATGCATTGGATGGTGTCTTTTTTTATTAGTTTTTCCCAACGTACTACTTGATGAGCGACGTACAATATTTAATTTTTTTTAGTTTGTTTATGTTGCTCTCCGCTTGTATCTGTACGATGTACACAGCTAATTGTTTATTTAATTGTTTTGATATGGACGTTTCGAGTCTGATGATTTTTATTATTTTTAAGTCATCATCCTCAAAATTTTTTAATTCTTGGAGCAACTCCTCAGTTTCATAACTGCCATGTAGTCCTTTGATGACTAGAGACTGCAGTTTTTCTGTACGCGGTGTGAATGTATAGAATTTGTATCCTCTATTTTTTAGCGAGCTTTTAATTTTTTCGTAATCTATTAAGTTTTGAGCGAATAAGAGTTGTTTGCCCTCGTTAATTTTTTTTAAATGAAAATTTTGTATTTTTAATTCTGATTTGATTAGATTAATTATGCCTTTCGTGTCATTATTGAATATATTTATTGGTGGTATTGGTGATTTACCTGCTCTATCGTCGCTCTTGGGGCATTCGTCCTCTTCTGTCCTAGACGTTGTTTGGCTGGTAGTAACTACCGTTTCCTTGCTTGTTTGTGCTCTTGCGTTTCGAATCCATACGTTAGCGTTAGCTTGTTCTTCTGTTGCCCTTTTATTTGTAGTGGTTAATGTTTGTCTATTTTTAAATTCTGGTTGTAATATATTCGTTTGCATTTGGTTGGGAAAAACGGTTTTGCGTGGGAAGTAACACTTTCTTGTTCTTTTCTTCGATTTTCTTTGCTTGTTCTTTTACTTTATTGGATTTTGTGCTAGCGTCACTTATGTCCTTTTTTATTTGATTTAATTCTCTTTTTAAAGCGTCGTTTTCTTCTTTTATTATTTGTATAATCTTTTGTAGTGAATCATTCTTGTCTTTTTCGGAAGACGTACTTGCCTTGTCCTGTAGATTCTCTTTATGGTTGTTCGGTCGGGCGCTTATATTTGCTCTAGAGTTTAATTTTTGGTTTTTCCCTTTTTGAGATGCCATGCCCTGTATATTGTTATCCTCTATATCCGTATCCGTCAGTTTTCTTCTAGTTGGGAAATCCTCTCTGCTGACATTTTCTGGATCGGGTTCTGCACTTTTTGTGCCACATGGGCACTCTAACTCTGTTTTTTTATCTATTTGCGAGTTGTTTTTAAACAGAAGTTTATTGTTTAATATTATACCACTTGCATACACTATCACTATTCTTGAGTTTTTAAATCTCGTATATATACACTTACGAATGTATAACTATATACTCGCGGTCTATACTAATACGTGTTCACGCGTTGCTAGTATGACTGCGACTCGGAGGACATCGATGTCTTAAGCGGACCGTTTGGTGGGGGTAGCTCGCGACGCCGAAGATCCGCATAAAGAGGAGAGCCGATTAGAGAGAGAGAGTGAAAAAGAGATTAAGTGAGTTAGAGAAAGAACACCAATGCCGAATAAGTGAAGACATCGAACTATTAAGCGGGTTCTTTGGTGGGGGTAACTTGCGGCGACGAAGATCCGCACAAAGAAGAGAACCGATTAGAGTGAGAGCGACCATGCTAATGGAGTGAGAAAAATTAATAATAATAAATAATTAATATACGATTTAAGTAATATACTGTAACGTAACGCTTGAGATAATAGTTAGAATAATTAATATTAAAAAGATAGAAATAGAAATAGAAATAGGCAAGCTAGGAAATTCGATTAATCAGACAATAGATCATAGGTAATATAAGAAACGGGAATAAATCTAAATTTAGAACGCGAAAAGGCAAGAAACGGCGAAAGAAATTAAGACGGGTAGGCACGAAGAAGCCCGAGCGGAGACGACGCGTGCCGATGTCGATCGGCAAGTTCAGGGCCGCGCGAGGCCAGCGGCGCGCGACGAAAAGGGACACGGGGGGGGCCCAATTAAATAATAGAATTCAAATCTCGCGAGATGAGGTAAGAGTGGGAATAGCCCTTTATAAACCGGAGAAACGAATAGCTCGAGACCGAGAATTTTCGCTGTTCGCGCCGTTTGCGCGTTTGCTAGAAATTTCTTCGGTTGAAATCGGGTGCCCTACGAAAAGGACCGAAGACCCTTACGGTCGTTGCTACGGAGAGACGCGGGCGGCTTGAGCAGGACGAAGGGAGGGGGAATTCGGAGTCAGTAGGACACTTGCGTTCGAGATGGGGACCGACGCGGTCATGGAAATTAGGGCGATCCCTTGCGAGGGTGAAATCGGTACGGTCTTCGGTTCGAGTCTTGATCGGGTTCGCGATCGAGCGTCTATCGGCTGTCGTAGGTGGTCTAGTTGAGACATTATTGTCTATTTTGTGCTGCACGGTTCGGATTGTTGGGGCTCTTGAGCCAATTTGTTGTCTTTGAGGCAAGTCGCGTAATCAGTGGGTTACTTTGGAGCGACATGTCGCGTAGCCAGTGGGCTACATGGATGCGACACACACATCGCGTAACTAGTGGGTTACATTGATGCGATGCTCATCGCGTAATCATGTGGATTACATTTGTGCGATGCCGATCGCGTAACCAGTGGGTTACATTGATGCGATCCGTGACCGGCCGTGCAGTCGGTGGGCGGCTTGGCCAGGCCCCCACCTTGGAGGAGAACCACGCCGACTAGCCGAAGCGCTTCCGAGAAAGAGTCGGTCCCCGGAATATTGGTAAGAGAGCTCTCTCGCGATCGATTATCGATATAACTTAGGTGAATGATCATTCAAGGTTTTACAACAATCTCCAGCATACATTTGAACATCAATGTTAACAATAATTCATGTATTCTTGTTTCTTTCCTTTTGCCTCTTTGATAGAATATCATGGCTTTTTCCCCACTTTGAACTGGGGTTTTTTACTGCCGATATTCTTTAACGTAAACTCATTTCATTACTTCTGAATAAAGTGATTTAGTTGATTTACAGTATAACCAACGCTTACGTTTATTCAAATAACCAGTCTGGCCGATTCCATCTCATATCCTATCTCACTTCCTTTAATATTAAGAACTCACGTCATCGAATATATTAATTAAATATTATTCATCTTTATTTATCTATTGATTGAAACATTCTCAGAGTTTCAAAAAGTTATAGTGTTGCGGTAAATCTTTAATTTGAAGTGTGTAGAAGACGGTGTCCGATTTCAAATCAGTTATCCGCGTGTGTCGGCGCCAGGGCAATCAAAAGCGAGGTAGCTGTTGATCCTATTAGGAAACAAAAGCGTGACATCGTTACAACGTCTCCTCAGATAAGTGTCAACAATTATTGTGTACATCCTCAAATCCCGGTAGTATAAGGTATAGTCTAATTGTATGCGTGAGCGACGTATCCGAGAGAGTGTGTGTGCGTGTGTGAAAAGCGAGAGCGACGAAATAACAACAAACCCGGGAGCGATCAGCTGTTCGAGAGCCGATCGTAACAAAAGTATTAAAAGGCTTTGAATAAACGCAATTAAAGTGATATTTCGCGGAATTCATTTCATTTTCTTCCCACTTTCCACTGCCAGTCCTCAAAAGACCGAACGAGAAGAAAAAGTAGCGTACCAGTAAAAAGGTAAGAAAGGCGATACGTTCCAATTGGCGCCCAACGTGGGGCTGGCAGTTGTGAAAAGTGTTGAAAAGTGCAAGGAAAAATCATGGCAGACAAAGAATCACGTAGCACGGTGTCGGAGACGGGGATAGGCACACTCGAAACAAGTGAGCATCATGAGTTCACCTTCTCGGTGCCTCCAGCGGTGAGTACACGAAGAAGTGCGACACTCGCGGAAGAACTCACAGACGCTGGAGCCGAAGAAATGGTTCGAAGGCCCCAGATACTTCAAGAGGAGATCATCTTGGAGGAGACTACAACAGAAGAGGACGACAGGAATCCTCCACCAAGCAACGTATCGATGGCAGAGGTATTGGATGCGATAAAGGAAATGGGCCGTCAGTGCGAACGGATCAACCTCAAGATCGATCGAAAGGTGCGGGAATTAGAAAAGAAGATGGAAGACAAATTCGATGACTGGTCCGATGGCAAGAAACATTTCAAAGACATTAGAAGGACATACGGAGACTGTGCGCATCGTTCTCGGCCCGGTAAAAAGGGCGATCGAAGAACTAGGCAGGAGAGTCACCGAAAATGAGAACATCGTCGATGAAGTAGCCAGAAGTTTCCGGGAAACACGGAACACCGCGGATGATTATCGCCGGGAGATGGAAACATTAAGAAGGAGCATCGAAGAGGTGCGAAGCACGCGTGAGACGCGTCAGGAGACGGGGAGAGACAGCCACGGTACCACACAGTCGAATATTCGGGAAATGGCCCTCCGAAGGACACCGCCAAATTTCGACGGATCCGGAAGAGAACGGCCCATGAAATATCTCCGGGAAATCGAAAATTACTGTCAAGCTGCGCGAATATTCGACCATGAATTCAAGTTCGTCGTGGAACAGAGCTTAAGACGCACGGCGAGGGATTGGTGGAATATTGTGGAAGGAAGAATACGAACCTTCGAGGAATTCACCCAGAAGTTCACGGAGCGTTTCTGGAGCCGGGAGCAGCAAGTGCGCATTCGGAGGCACCTGAATAACGGCTTCTACGAAGAACGGGCGAACACGACGAGAGTCGAATATGCTTCGCGGCTTTGCGCGAGTGCATATGACTTGACGCCAAGGATCGGCGAAGAAGAAGTAGTGGAAGCACTGGCAGCGCCCTTCACAGCAGAGATCAGGGATGAAATCATCCTGAAGGGAGTCACAAACGTGGAAGGGTTAATCAGGATCTTGGAGAGACATGACCTGAAGCGACCCGTGAACGCGCAGCGGGGACCGCCAACACAAACGCCGAACGTAGCTCCAAGAAGATTCGGAGGACAAGCATTTACTGCACCACCGACGAGCCACTCCACCCCAGTGGCGAACCGGGGAGGACAAAGCAACACGACGGTAAAACGGGAAGGGGATAGAGGATGGCCAGCGAGACCACCGCAAGTGAATGCGATGGTCGGCGAAACAAGTGCAATGGACCAAACAACCAAAACCAGCACAGCGGAGGCGCATATCATCCCGACTTCGCAGTGGGGAAACGCCGAAGTGTCGTACCGCACCTAGAGACAAGGCACACCCGCGACTGTATGACACGAAAAAAGAAGACGGAAACGGCGAACGAAACAACTAAAGGAAATGGTGTGCGAGAGAAAGAGTGCGCGCCAGAAATCAATCTGGTGACGAGAGAAGAAAAAGGAGACGGAGAGAGAAACAGGCAAGTAAACACGAGAGGGCAATGCCCGATAATCACAATAAACATCGAAGGAAGGGAAATTAAAGCACTAGTGGATACGGGAAGCGAAGTGACGTGTATCGCTGAAGAAAAGTATGAAGAAAATAAAAACAGGTGGGGAAAGTGTCCCACGCTACCGACGAGAACGATGAGAGTGGTGGGCGCGACGGGAAGGAAATCAGCATTAATTAAAAAGCAAATGATGGCAAAAACAACAATTGGGAGTATCGAGACGGAGTTAACGTTTTTAGTCATACCGAGTTTAGTGAGACCGTGCATCCTGGGGGTGGACAGTCTGACACATCTGAACGGCCATATCGAAATGAGGAAGGGAGTGGTAAGAGTAAGCGACGGGGAAAAGGAAGACGAAGTTAACGTAGAGAGCGTGGAGGAGACTAAAGGAGAAAGGAGAATAGAAGTGGTGGAGGAGTTCGGGGGGACGGGCCCAAAGCGTGGCGTCCCAGAGGCGAACTCGAAAGAAGAGGAGATACGGAGGAAGGTAGAAGAGATAAGGGAAAAGGCGGAGGTGTGTCAGGGACTTACCACGGAAGAGAAAGAGAGTTTTCGAAATCTATTATGGCAGTTTGAAGATGTGTTCAGAGACCAACCAGGGAGAATCGAAGTCTACGCACATAAGTTGGAGGTAAACGACAAAACGGCATACATCCATCGGTCATACCCGATCCCAATGGCGTATCGGGAGCGAGTGAGCCAAGAAATCGAGAAGATGCTGGAGCAAGGGATTATACAGAGATCTAATAGCCCATACGTAAATCCGCTCGTAACGGTAATAAAAAAGGACGGACGAATACGATTATGTCTAGATGCACCTCAATTGAATAAATTTTACTACCGGACCACGAATGCCCCGTGCCGCCGGAAACGATATTCCAGCAATGTGGAAAGGCAAAAATAATGTCGAGTTTGGATATGGTCAGCAGCTTCTGGCAAGTACCACTTACGCCAAAGTCAAGAAAATATACGGCGTTTCTTCATAACGGACAGTGTTATGAATTTCGAGTAACACCGTTTGGACTAACCAGCTATAGGGCGGCTGGGGCCCCCCCAACGAAACAGCCTTGCTGTTTCGTATTAGGCACGACCGCGGTAATGATTCGTACAGGAAGACTCGCTGCGCTCGCCTATCCCTTTTTAGTTGTCACTATTTTACATACTTTTGCAAAGTTTGAATTGTTTGCCTATCATAGAAGATTTTTTATGAATTTTTTAATGTTTAAAATGACCGCCATTTTGAAACCGGAAGTTGAATCAATTCGAAATTGTTAGTGGATCTATGTTGGGAAGAACTGAATTTTTCGTATAAATTTCAGCTTTATCCGTTCAGCCGTTTAGGCGCTAGAGTCGATTCAAATTTTTATTAGTCCGCCATTTTGTACTATTTCGCTGAAAAATTTTGAAAAAATTCATGTTATTAGTTGCCACTATTTTACATATTTGTGCAAAGTTTTAATTGTTTTGCTCTTATAACAGATTTTTTATGAATTTTTTAATTTTTAAAATGCCCGCCATTTTGAAACCGGAAGTCGGACCGACTTGAAATTGTTAGTGGATCCTCATCGGATGTAACTGGATTTTTCGTGTAAATTTTACTTCGATTCGTTCAGCCGTTTAGACGCTAGAGTGGATACACACACACATACACACACACACACACACACACACATACATACGGACATTTAGATCTTGTTATGAAACATAAAGATCCAAAAGGGTTTTTGGATATCTCGAATAGTTTCGGAGATAATCGTCCGTTACACTTTTTGCTCGATCGAGAGCATAAGGAACTCCCTGCGGTCGTGCCTAAAAACCAGCAGTGCGAGCCTAATCAGAGGATTAGCCCACGTACTAAAAGGTTTGGGGGATAATGTGTTGAATTTTGTCGACGACCTACTATGCATGTCAGCGTGTACCAAGGAACACATGATGCACCTACGAAAATTATTTGAAAGACTAAGAGAAATGAAGGTTACGCTCAATCTAAAGAAATCAAAGTTTTTCCGAACAGAAGTAAATTTCCTCGGTCATGTTTTAACAACCGAAGGGATAAAACCACAAGGAGAAAAAACGGAGGCCATACGAAACTATCCACGGCCTAAGAACATTAAGCAACTGCGAGGCTTTCTAGGATTAATCAACTTCTACACGAAATTCACGCAAAGACACGCGCACGAGATCGTCCCGCTTTTGGAGATGATTAAGAAGGGCAGCAAATTTGAGTGGAGTGAAGAAAGGACGAAAGCGTTCGAACGGGTAAAAACTCTTTTCCTCGAAACCGTCATCCTGAGGCACCCCCATCCACAAAAGCCGTTCTATCTTCACACGGACGCGAGTGAATTTGCGTTAGGAGCGGAGCTGGCGCAAAAGGACGAACAAGGTCAGATGGGAGTCGTAGCGTTCGCCAGTAGGACACTAAAAGGAGCGGAGGTGAGATATTACACCACGGAAAAGGAGCTTCTCGCGATCGTATGGGCGTTGCAAAAGTTTCGGTCTTATCTTATTGGAACAAAGGTCATAATTAGGACCGACCATAAAGGACTAACATTTCTTAAAACATGCAGATTCACAAGTGCAAGACTCATACGATGGGCTATCGCGATACAAGAATACGACATCAATATCGAATACTGCCCGGGAAAGGAAAATAAAGTCGCAGACACGTTAAGCCGAATCCCGTGCGAGGAGGGCGAGACGCGGGAGGGAGAGGTCATAATAGCGAGCATCCTTGCCGAGAAACCGTCATCGACGTTGGCCAAATATTTCGAGGACATGGCGAACAAACAAAAGAAAGACGAACGTTTAAACGGGATGCGAACGGAGTTAGAAAAACTACCGAGCGCGCAAAATGACAAATACAGCCTATTTCAAAATCTGCTATACAAACAATGTGGACAAAATATATGGAAACTCGTAATACCGGAGGAAATTGAGGAAACTCTCATCGAGGATTGCCATCGAACGTACGGTCACGTGGGAACATACAAATGCTACAAAATAATCTCCGAAGATCTATTTATTCCGAAACTACTGAAGAAAATAGCGAGAACTATCAAAACATGCGATATATGCCAAAGAAGTAAGGTCGCCAACCAAGAAAGTTACGCGGCGATGCAAAATATCGTAATGGAAGGACCTCATGAATTGTTGTCCATCGACTTTTATGGACCGCTACTAGCGACGAAAGGAGGATTTAAACACATTCTCGTAACTATCGATGCATTCAGCAAATACGTGGCATTGTATCCATTGCGAAAAGCGGATGCGGAAGCCACCATAAGAAGCATTTTTGGGCATTACGTTCCAACGCATGGAAAACCAAAGAGAATACAATTCGATCATGGGACGCAATTTACATCGAAAAAATGGTTAGCGAAATTGAAACAAGAGAACGTGCAGCCGGTGTTCTCATCCATCAGACACCCGCAGGGAAACATCGTGGAGCGAGTAAATAGAGAACTCGGACGATTCTTTCGAACGTTCGTAGGGGAAAAACACACGAATTGGAAGGAATGGCTACCCATCGTAGAAAAATGCATAAACGAAGTCCACCACGAGACAACCGAGTTGACACCGATAGAACTCCACAAAGGAGAAAAACCACCAAGGGCATGGACGGCGTGGATACCAGGACACGAGAAAAATAAAGATCCGTCATGGGAGGAAAAATTAATGATGGCCAAAGAACGCATACGAACAAAAGGAAAGAAAAGAGCAGACAAATTCAATAAAACGCACAAACTAACGGAGTTCAAAGTAGGAGATTGGGTATTAGTAAAGAGTTGTAATGTGTCCGATCCGGCGAACAAAAAGATCGCGAAATTCCTCGCGCTCTATGAAGGGCCATACGTCCTCGAGAATCAAATCGGAGCGGCAACGTTCATTATAAGAGACCCGACGACAGGGAAGGAGCGGGGGAGATTTCATGCGAATAACATGAAAGTTTACCACCGCAAGGAAGATCTAAGGAGGAACGTTGGCGACGAAAAGGCAACGAGTAAGAAAGAGACAACAACAACAACGAGTAAGAAAGACAAGGAGAAGACGATCGAGAAACCTCCAACGGCCAAAATCCCGCGGGAAGACATGACCGCTAATAACAACAATAATGTCAAAATTAGCCAAAAGGAGGGAGGAATCGCAACCGAAAATCCCACAGTTCGATACGAATTACGAACACGAGCAGAGCGAAAGTGAATAAAGAGCAAAAAAGGAGGACAAGATGTCGGTGATCAGATACATTGAAAATCAGCAAAGAGATGGGAGAACAAAGTGGCCGTGGGTACCCTTCAAGGCAGGCGCTATCCCGCGAAGCGTGCCCCTAAAGCACGACCGGACGAAAATGGGAGGACTACAAGCAGGAACGGCTATACGGATAATAACTCCGAGGAGGATCGCCGTACGGACAAAGCTGGACGAAGTACTGTATCAACGGCTACAGCAAGTGCTAAGGAAACATTTAAAGAAATCAGGGAGTGCGACGCCGATCCCCGACAGCCTAAGGAAGACAGGAACGCCTTGCCTGACCCGATATCACGGGCGAGTGGAGAGAGGTTAAGTAGAGTGTGTGGGCCAGAACATGTGCTGCGTGTTTTTAATGGACACGTGCCAGGTGGTGAGGAGGCGGCACTGTGACATTCTTTTTATGCCACAAAGGTTAACCGCCCTAAGGGCATTAGCGATGTTGGTGGCATTAAGAGATGTGGAACCAATGAGTGGGCGAAGGTGGACGGAGAGGGAGGTGAACTTCGTCGTAGAGAGGATACTAGGAAAAAAAATAGTGATGGACCTCAGAACAACCGAGGGAGAGGAGGAGGACGCCATCCCCATCAAAGCGGTAATGGCGTACAGGGACCAGGGGGTACTAATCAACCTGGGAAACGCGCTGCAGAGACAAATCCGGCAGTGGAGGATTGAGGAGGACGAATGGGAGGAAGACTCCGACACAGAGTAATAAAATAAAAAGTAAAATAAATTTAATTTTATAAGTTAAAATAAAGATTAAAATTATTATGGGGGGACATTGTAACGTAACGCTTGAGATAATAGTTAGAATAATTAATATTAAAAAGATAGAAATAGAAATAGAAATAGGCAAGCTAGGAAATTCGATTAATCAGACAATAGATCATAGGTAATATAAGAAACGGGAATAAATCTAATTTTAGAACGCGAAAAGGCAACAACAGGCAAGAAACGGCGTAAGAAATTAAGACGGGTAGCCGATGTCGATCGGCAAGTTCAGGGCCGCGCGAGGCCAGCGGCGCGCGACGAAAAGGGACACGGGGGGGACCCAATTAAATAATAGAATTCAAATCTCGCGAGATGAGGTAAGAGTGGGAATAGCCCTTTATAAACCGGAGAAACGAATAGCTCGAGACCGAGAATTTTCTCAGAGTTTCAAAAAGTTATAGTGTTGCGGTAAATCTTTAATTTGAAGTGTGTAGAAGACGGTGTCCGATTTCAAATCAGTTATTCGCGTGTGTCGGCGCCAGGGCAATCAAAAGCGAGGTACAGTAATATCTCTCATATTGTCCCAGAGCTTGGAATCGAATTGGGACAGTTTGGGTAGAGGAGACAACATTTCTCGGCGCGCAGCTCGCCTTTGTAGTTCGCCGAACGAAGATAAGAACAACCAATGAAACAGAATATGGGGTCGGGTTTCGCGGCGACCGAGAGATAAAAAGCAGTGTACCAAATGCGACAGTAAAGACGATCTAAAATTATGAATTGTTTATAACAAGTAATAATAACATATTGATAAGATCATTCTGATTAAAATGATACCAAACATGATATAATTTGGACCAGAATTATTTACTAATATTCATTAAATAACTCGTTTTATTTTCTTACAGCTTTGATTAAATTGCGAAAAGGGGTTAATAGAAAAACACATAAAATATCTCCATTCGATGTCCGTCGAATGTAGGCTCCTTCCTCCACATTGTCCACCGTTTCGTGTCTCCTCTACCGACATTGTCCACCGTTTCGTGTCTCCTCTACCGACATTGTCCACCGTTTCGTGTCTCCTCTACCGACATTGTCCACCGTTTCGTGCCTTCTCTACCGACATTGTCCACCGTTTCACGTCTTCTGTACTCATATTGTCCACCGTTTCGTGTATTCTCTCTTGACATTGTTCATCGTTTCGAAGTTTATAAGTGTAAAAGAACAATGTAACCCCTAACTCAACTATATGATAAGTAAATATGGTCCATATTATATCATGTTTGATCTCATTTTAATCGGAAAAATGTCACCAATATGTTAAAAACAATTTCAGATAAGAAAAAGTACAATTAATAACGTTATAGCGTTGTTTTACGAGCTGCGAAGCTATGAGCTCGCATCAAAAGAAACCGCGTCGCGTATTCCATTAGCCACATCACACGCTCGGCTGACTCCGACGAAGATAACATAGGCGCAGGAATAACGTTTCCACAGGCGTAGGAATAACAGGATGGACAATGTGGAGAGAGCTTCAGTTGGGTCAATGTGGGAGATATTACTGTAGCTGTTGATCCTATTAGGAAACAAAAGCGTGTCATCGTTACAACGTCTCCTCAGATAAGTGTCATCAATTTGTTACGTGCCGGATTCCATTGGCCTCAGGACGCGTAACGGATTCGTCCTCCGAAGAAACTCCTTTGGAAATGGTGGTGTTGAGGAGATGGTTTGGTGTTAGAAAAGGAAAGGGAAAGGAAAGTGCGTTTCGTCTTGGGTCCGACTGCAGACTCATCAGTGGGGCTGATGCAGGCGGACCCTACCCCAGACGCTATGGTCAGGTAGTTTAGGAGTTCTATATATTGTTATAGGGTGATATTTGAGTGGTTTCGAGAATTAGGAAAGAGGATGAGACATCTATCGGAGTACTTTGGAGTCGTCTGTGGGTTACGGGACGTAACACCTCCCCCCTTCTAGTAGAGAAGCGTTCGTTCTGCGAACCTTCTCGTAGGATGAAGAAGTTCCATATCGTTGTGTCTTTTCGTTCATAGTTTTCGTATTTTCGTTGCCCGAAGGACCGGCTGATCCGCCGCTTCTCGGAGGCGCTTGTTTTCTGGCCCGAAGGGGGTCAGCTTCTGTCATCCTTCTCGGAGGCGATTTGATTTTTGTTGTGTCGTCGTTGCCCGAAGGACCGGCTGAGCTCGCTGCTTCTCGGAGGCGCTGTTGTCGGCCCGAAGGGGTCAGCTTCTGTCATCCTGCTCGGAGGCTTCCTTGATGTTGTTAACTTTTTGGCTTCTTCATCCTTCTTCCAAAGTAGTAGTCCTCGGAGTACCGCTGCCACCAGAAATGTTACGTGCCGGATTCCATTGGCCTCAGGACGCGTAACGGATTCGTCCTCCGAAGAAACTCCTTTGGAAATGGTGGTGTTGAGGAGATGGTTTGGTGTTAGAAAAGGAAAGGGAAAGGAAAGTGCGTTTCGTCTTGGGTCCGACTGCAGACTCATCAGTGGGGCTGATGCAGGCGGACCCTACCCCAGACGCTATGGTCAGGTAGTTTAGGAGTTCTATATATTGTTATAGGGTGATATTTGAGTGGTTTCGAGAATTAGGAAAGAGGATGAGACATCTATCGGAGTACTTTGGAGTCGTCTGTGGGTTACGGGACGTAACACAATTATTGTGTACATCCTCAAATCCCGGTAGTATAAGGTATAGTCTAAGTGTATGCGTGAGCGACGTATCCGAGAGAGTGTGTGTGCGTGTGTGAAAAGCGAGAGCGACGAAATAACAACAAACCCGGGAGCGATCAGCTGTTCGAGAGCCGATCGTAACAAAAGTATTAAAAGGCTTTGAATAAACGCAATTAAAGTGATATTTCGCGGAATTCATTTCATTTTCTTCCCACTTTCCACTGCCAGTCCTCAAAAGACCGAACGAGGAGAAAAAGTAGCGTACCAGTAAAAAGGTAAGAAAGGCGATACGTTACAATACTCACGGTGATCTGCTACCATCAAACAGACAAAAGGATAAGGGAATAATTCTAAGGATTTTATTATTGATATGATTCGAAAAAAAAAAAAAAAATTATATATATGTTAAATAACCGGAGAAAATGATTGTTTTATGCAGTCACAAATTTCACTGTTCGCACTACTCCCAAATTTCTTTGGCAACCTCATTTAATTTTGGAAACTGAACTCCGCCTTTCTTATTGATATAGGCCACTGTTCTGGTATTGTCCGCTCTTAATAGAATATCGCAATCTCGTAAGTTACTAGCAAAACACTTCAGGGCGAACAGCGCGGCCTTCAACTCAAGATGGTTAATATGGAGAGACTGCTCATCTTCGTTCCAAAAGCTATGGGTTTGCTTACCTGAGCAAGCCGCGCCTCAACCCGAAAGCGAGGCATCTGAAAATATTTCAACTTTAGGATCAAAAATTTGGTTGTGATTCCGCGCGTTATAGATGTTATGGATCCACCAATCAAACTCGTCTGACAAATCTAACGAGATTTCCATTTCTCTCTCGAAGTTCTCTCCGTTACGTCTAAGCGCTAGCAACCTCGCTCTCTCGAACTTCCTCATGTGAGCTCTCCCACATTTTGAGGTTGGACAACATGACTCCAATGTACCAATAAATGAGGCAAAATCTCGAATTTTACAATGTTTCATTCTGCTTAACTTTTTGATAAGAGGGCCAGTTTTCTCTACTTTACAATAGACCCAAAAATGTACACCTAGTTAACGGTGTTAAAATACTTTTGGATGGAGAAGGGATGGCTGCCGTGTAGGAAGGACACGTTTCCGAGTTCTGTACATCGGCATCATTTCGGGCGTAAAAAACGGAATCCTGCATCGCGGAAAGTGATTGTGTATCACCGTGAGTGCATCGCGAGAACCGACAGTGCTGTATCTTGGATAAAAGACCAGTAAACAGCGAGAAACCAGCCGAAAACCGAGACGGCGAGCGGCCGACCGTTACACGGTACGTCACACCGGCGACTAGGACAGCCGAGATCGTGGGCAAGGCGGGTAGGCAAAAATCACGTACCGTTATTACTATAAGTGAAATAAAGCATGCTCGCGAACCCGTAACCGGCTACAAAGCAAGGTGGCGGCTCACGCCGAAAAGTGACAGGTGCTAGCCAACGCGCATGCGCGCACGGTCCCTGGAAATCGGTGTAGTGGGTAGAGGGAAAGAACCGTACGGTGGCGCATGGGAATACGACAGGTAGCGTGTAAGCAGAAACGCGAACGCGAAAAGGCCACGGTGGCGCCATCTCTCGGTGCTACAAGGAACTAGGAAGCGAGTGAATCGAGCGAACTGTCATTTAAAGCGAATAAAACCGCTAAAAATCTAAATAGACGCGTCGGATCCGTCCAACGGCGTACACCGAGCCTCTGGGGAGGTGTAAAGGGTAGGTAAGGGATAATTTCAGCACTAAGGAGAACGATAACCGCGCGAGAAGTAAGTGTGTGCGCGAGGTGCGACCGATCGAAGCGGAAAAATCCGCTCCCTTGCTTGCATTGCGACGAAGTAAGGGGCAAAAAGGCTGCCTAATAGTGCGTGGAAGAAGAAAAACCGGGGAGGAGCAAAGGGTGAGCGCGATGGCCGAAAGCGGCCATTCGCGGCAGGAGGGGTTAGAGGGAAGAGATAGGGAGAAGAGGAAGAGGAACGCGACGATGGACTCCGAGCTCACTCAGTCTTCCCCGGAGGAAAAGGAAGCTGACAGACCGTGGGAAGAGCCAGAGATGTGGTAGGGAGGGAACAGCATAACCCTTCAACCCAGGGGTGGAGGGAAAACGGCCACCGTTTTCGGTGCCACCGGCCACCTAAACCACTACCTAGATCCCCGGGGAAAATACTGGAGACATCAGCAGCTTCCTCGCTACCCATCGCATTGAGGAAGGGCAGGAGGCAAACGGCAGGGCAGGCTAAACGCTATAAAGCGGAAGAAGGAGATAGCGGAACACCCTCAGAGGAGGACCTGACGGAGGGCAGCTCCTGGGAGGAGCCGGTGTGCCACAGAAATTGAGGCAGAAGACAGGGGAGGAGAAAAGGGGGCACCCCTGGACCCTCGCCCTCTCCCTCCCACCACCAGTACCACCTGGGCCACGGTCGCTGCCCGCAGAAGAGCCAGGAGCGAAGAAAGAAATAATCAGACAGGGGTGAGGCCGATAGCGCAAAGCAAGCTTTTGCTTGCCGATTGCTGCTTCCGCTGCGGAAAGGCGGGGCACAAAATTGGGGACTGCGACAGTCAGAGAGAAACGGTGGGTAGAAGGAGAGAAGGGCAAAAGATAAGCGAAAATGGCCCTTAGGAAACTACTGCAAATCAACCTAAATAGGTGCCGCGCAGCCCAGGACCTGGTCTGTCAGACAGCCAAGGAACAGGGCGCACAGGGGGTCATGGTAAGCGAATACTATAGGCCAATAGCAGGCCACTTCTGGTGTAACGACGAAACAAAGCGGGGGCCATATGGGTCCTGGACCGTGGTCTCGGGGGACCCAGGATGTTGGAAAAGGGAAGGGGATTCATAAACGTGGCATCCGTCTACCTCTCCCCCAATTTGAAATTAGACGAATACGAGGAAGCTTTGGAGAGACTCTCAGAGGCCATAAGAAGGCACGAGGGCCCCACCCTTGTGGGAGGGAGGGGGGGACTTTAATGCCAAATCACCCTTATGGGGTAGTAAGAGGGAGGATAGGAGGGGGGCGTCGTTGGCGGCGGCCGTCGCGGCCTTCGGGTTGGTGCCGGCCATCCGCGGGTCGGTTAATACATTCAAGAGGGGAGCGGCGGGCTCCGTCATTGACGTCACCTTCCTCTCGGATGGCCTGGCTGGCCGACTCGGGGAGTGGAGAGTGCTCGAGGACCTTACCCTGAGCGACCACCAGGCCATCCTGATTGATCTAGAAAGACGGCAGCAGGGGGGCTGGACTCCCCCCCGCGGGGTTGGTCCCTCGCTAAATTGGATAAAAGGAAATTCACATCTTACCTGAAGGGGAAAGGTGGCGCGTGCCACGGGAAACGAATTAGTCGAGACCGGAATGAAATGGATAACGGAGGCATGCGATGCATTGATGCCAAGGAAGGGGCCGTGGAAAGGTAAAGGGAAACCGGTCTACTGGCGGACCCCCGAGATCGCGGAGCTGCGCCGCAGATGCGTAGCAGAGAGAAGGAGGGCCACTAGGGGGCGCAAACAGAGAGATGACCCAGTGCCCTACGAGGAAAGATATCGCGAGCTGAAAGGAAAATTAAAGAAAGCCATCAGGAGTGCTAAAGACCGAGCGTGGAAAAAACTTATCGAACAAGTCGAGGGGGACCTATGGGGACTCCCATACAGGGTAGTAACAAGCAGGATTAGGGGCCGTGCTGCGGCTACAGCTCCGGGGAAACTGAGGGAGGTGCGTAGGCTCGCGGAGGAGCTGTTCCCGCAGGGGGAGGAGTGCTCCCGGAGGCTTTTTGGGGAGATAGGGGATATATGTCTGGTGAGGGGGGAGATCCCCCTGATATGGAAGAGGCAAAAACCTGTGTTATTACCAAAAGATAAGGGAGGGTCGGGAGCTGTCTCGTACAGGCCCCTCTGCATGCTCGACACCGCGGGCAAACTCCTAGAGCGCCTCCTCCTGCCACGGCTGGAGGCGGCGGCCGGCGGGTTGTCCGAGCGGCAACATGGCTTCAGGGCGGGGAGATCCGTACTGGACGCCATGGGGGGCCTGGGCGAGGCGGTTGACAGGCTTAGGAGGGGAAAGGCTAGCTCGGCCGGGTTGTTGGCGTTGATCACGCTGGACGTGAAAAACGCCTTCAACTCGGCGAGCTGGAAGGAAACTCTGGGAGCGCTGGAGCGGAGGTGGCGAATACCAACATACCTGGCGAGGATGATGGCGAGCTACCTACGGTCGAGGACGCTCCTCCTCGAAGGCGAAGACGGCGAGGGCGAAATGGTAGTTAGCGCGGGGGTGCCACTGGATTCGGTCCTGGGGCCGACCCTGTGGAATTGCATGTTTAACGAGCTACTAGGACTTAAACTTCCAGCGGGGGTGACAATACAGGCATTTGCGGATGATGTCGCCGTCCTTGTGAAAGCCTCCACGGTGGAAAGAGCGGAGACTGCGACTAACAGGGCCCTGGGGGTAATCGAGGAGTGGCTGAGGCGTAGGGGGTTAAGTATCGCGGGTGAGAAGACGGAGGCGATACTGATACACCGCACCAGGAAGCAGTTTCGCCTCCCAACGTTTAAAATAGGAGGAGCGGCCGTGAAACCGGGGCCAGCCCTCAAATACTTGGGAGTAATAATAGACAGGAAGTATTCATTTAGGCAACATGCGGAGAAGGCTGCGTTGCGTGCCGCCGCAGCAGAAGCGGCAATCGTGCGACTAATGCCCAACGTGGGTGGCCCGAAACCTCCGAGAAGGAAACTTCTGGCGTCAGTCGCAGCGGCGACCCTACTGTATGCGGCGCCCATATGGGCAAGTACGATGGCCCCCTCCACGCTTGAAAGAATAATGGGACCCGTGTATAGGAGGGGCGTCTTAAGAGTATGTAGTGGATATAGGACGGTGTCGAGCGAAGCAGCGACAACGATAGCGGGAATACCGCCCCTCGAACTTCTCACCAAAGAGATGGAGAGCGTGTGGAGAAGAGGAAGGGAGACTAGAGGGGCCAATATGGCAGAAATTAAAAAGGCGGAAAGGGCAGCTCTGTTAGAAGCGTGGCAGGAGCGATGGTCCGCACGAACAAAGTGCAGTTGGACCCGTAAACTGATCCCAGATGTGAGGACATGGGTACAGCGTAGGCAAGGGCAAGTAGACTACCATATCACGCAAGCGCTAAGCGGACATGGTACTTTTGGGAGCTACTTGCATAAATTTGGGAAACGGGAGACACCGGCATGCGCGGTTTGCGGGGCAGAGAACGACACGCCGGAACATGCCATCTTCGACTGCCCGGCGGTCTTGGCAAGAAAAATACAACTTGAGGGGGCTTTAGGTATAGCGGAATTAACGCCGGAAAATATGACGCGAGAAATGATTAAAGATGGAAATAGATGGAATAGCATAGGAAATTTCTTGAGGCGGACCATCATTAATAGAAAGGAAATTGAAAGGAGAAACGGATATAGGCCCCTATAGGATGGGGGCTGGCTCCGGTAAATGAGAGGGGTTGATGCAGCGTGTGGGACGGGTGGCTCTAAGTCTTCGGTAATTACTTATTTATTTATTTATTTATTTTTCTAGTCAACCTTATTTTAATTTTATCTTATTTTATTTTATTTTATTTTATCTTTATCTTGATGTACATTCTTACTTCTCTTAACCACTGCGTCGTAACCGCTGCAGGAGGAGAGAGGTGGCGGGGGCCCTATAGACCCCCGTCAACGCCAAGCAAAAACCAGGAAAAACAGAGCTTAAAAGAAGTCAAAACCGGGGGGCTCTTTACACCCCCCGACAACCCACGGGGAATCCCTCCCACCCAATCCTGGGATCCCTATCAAAGGGGGGCGGGGAAAGGAAGGGGGAGGGGGCGGAAGGCAACTCGTGGGCACAGGGGGACAGCGCGGCTAATCGCGCGAGAGGAAGGGCCAGGAGGCCCAGGATAACGGGTCAACCCGCAATGGATGGCGCAAGCGGCGCGGAGAGGGGGGAGGGTACGTGGCGGAGGTGTTTTTCATCGGGGCCTCCGGCCACTGTTTTTTCACCTCGCTCGTACCAAGGAGAGATGGGAAATCTCGGGTAGGGACACCCATGAGAGGTTCCCCACGGCGAAGCATGGCTTATGGCCGACGCCACGTGGGGGTAGCCGGGAGATGTCTGAGGCTACACAGGGCGCAGTCCTGGCCGATGATGATTATAAGAATGAATGGTGTTGAAATACTTTTCTTGACAGGAACATTTTCGTGACAGGCCTCCAAACTACTCCCGAACATCAATATATCATCAAGATAAACTACAGAGATTAGGCCTTTGGCTCTTCAGGAGGCCATAACAGGCTTCATAATTTTTGTAAACACATACGGTGCGGTATTAAGCCCGAAAGGCAAACATTCAAATTGATATACTGTATAGAGATAGAGTCGAGAGATTAGAGAACTGATTCTGTAAGCGAGCAGATGAGATAGGTGAAAAAGATCTTTATAGAGAAAATAGAGCGATGCGTGTATTTCAAAAGTATACGCCGTACTGACGGTCGAGAGCGTTCAGCACGTTTACATAGACGTTAGAATTTAATACATTTAAATAGACAAAGAGACGCGAGCGATGACGTAGACAGTAAACACGAGAACGGTTTCGGCAAGAGAAATATTCGAGCGGTATCGAGTATGTACAAGGTAGCGATGGCGCGGCTAACAGCGCGAGCACGAACAATTTAAATATTTCACTCCAACATATACTTTTCCTTGAAAATAAAATCTCAGATACTTTCTGTCTCTCTCGCAAATCGAGACCAAATAATATGCGTCCTGAATATCTAATGAGGCCATAAAATAACCTTGACTTAAGATTTTCTGAACCATCTTTCCATCTTCAAGTTTAAAATGCTGCGTGTTTATGAACTCGTTTAACTTTTTCAAATTTAGTACTAGTCGATGACCACCATTAGCCTTTGGTACTAGAAAAACGCTCGACATGAATTGTCCCTTGCACGCGGAAACCTCCTTAATCGCCGCTTTCTTAATAAGCATTGCAATTTGCGCTGTAATCAGAACTATTTCTTGCTCAGACCATTTTGGTTCTGCGAGAAGCACGCGCTGAGTTACCTGCTATGAGAAAGGAATACGATACCCATCAATCCAGTCCAGTATGGTTTCATCGTTGGTAATTCTCATCCAAGAGTGCTTGAATGATCTCAAACGCCCAGCGGAATGACTTACAGGTTCAATCAGTTCTTCCCGTGACTCGACGATGATGGTCTCTGCGGAGGATGACGGGTGATTTTGGATGAGCGAAGATGATTTACTGACCGAATTGATTTCTGCCCGCTCCACACCCCTCTGCTCTTTGTTCTGTACGCTGAACGGCGTTGCGGGCCCTTCTCGTCTTTTGAACCGGTCGTTTGCATTTTCGACGTTTTCGGCTTCAAAGACGTGCTCGACGATTCCAAGGCCTTGGCTGCCTTGATTCTTTCCGTCAGATCCTCTCCAAACAATAAGGTATCCGCATCCAAAGTGCTCAAGGAGTCTCGAAACGACGCCTCTATATTTTTCAGAATCAAACTCCGTCTAATAAGCGACTCTTCCTGTTGTAAGTCAGCTAGGATTCTTGTTATGCCCCCCGCGATCTCGATCAACGGCAATTTCTCGTCCACATTTAGCGAGAAGGTCAAAAGCATTAGTTTTGCCATACCAGCTAAACAGGCTGTGATCCGACCCTGTTTCTCGATTATGCGTTCGTCCCTCTTAACAAGGACTTCTTGGAAACATACTTTTACCTCCGGATTAAGCTTGGGCGGATCCACGAATAAGGCGTTTGCTGGAGGTGGAAATTTTTCCAAGAGCGATTTTCTTTCTTCCGTCGGTAACCCTTTCCGATAATATCCTGAATCCGAATAGCAAATTCGGAGTGAATAGCAGGTGCCAGAGCACGATCGGGTACGATGCGGTTCCCAATGCATTGCAATACTTCCGCATCTAAATCGGCATCCGCGTCCGCAATTTTGGTAGCCTCCACCAAAGATATCTGAGGAAGCGCCGGCAAGGGAGGCGCCGACAAATTAGGTAGCGTTGGCGACCGTGCAGCTAACGGCTCGTTATTACTTCTTACCTCATCCTCCAACGATTTTTCTCTTAAAGAATTCCTTCCATCTAGATTCTCCTTATCGGACGAAAAACGATTTGGAGAATCGGAGAAACTGCAACGCGAAGTACTCGTATGACTGTGACGTCGCCGTTTTTTATTAATCGATCGACGTCTTCGATGTTTGCCTGTCGAACAAAAGAACGTCGATGTGAATCCACCTTCAAGGCGTATCGCAAAATCTTGCAAGACTTTATGATTAATTTCACATATTTCTTGTGGTTTTGAGGAATCGGTAACGAGAGATCCTTTTCCGAATAAATAATCTCGAAGGACCACGAAAAATCTTAGCTTCCTGGTTTCTTCAGTCTCGAGTACGTAACGGCCAACCTCTTTTAAGCTAGCAGGACCAAACCGGACCTATCTGAGTATTTAGTACCCATTTTGTACTAATTTGTACCACAAACCAAAATTTTGTACCTCGTGCCGTTTGGGAGAAAATCGTCAACAAACACAACAAAATGACGATGTTGACTCGCAACAAAATGAGGAAGAATAGAAATCAATATAGAAATGGAAAGGACTGAATTTGTACTAATTTGTACCACCTAAATAGAGTTAGTATATTCATCCCTTTTGATATAAACAGCCCCCAACTGATCCCAGATCTATATGAAACTCAAAAGTAAAGTGCCGTTTTCCACGAGCAGAATCAGTCGCTACTTACGGAATCGACTAGAAGTAATTTGTACCCGACAAATATAGAGTTTCAGATTTTGTACTCGTGCCGTTCTCTCGGAAACTACCCCCATCCAAAAGAACCTCAAGAGTAGTGTCACGTCCCGGGTGAGGGTCAATAACGCGAACGTTAATTTACACCTATCTTGACGGTTACTTTTATTTGGCCCTTTTTGGTCACGAAACCTACGTCTCGTTTATCGTGGGAGGGCCGCGAGATCAGCGCGCAGAAAAACTCGAAAGTACGGTATAGCTTGTAATGAGGAGGAAAGGGACAGGTTATCAAGGTTGGTAAAAGGGGACCTAGGTCAAGCGTGAGTGAATTAGCAAGAGTGTCACTTGGGACTGATGTCACTGAAAGAGATAAAAGCGACAGAGATGCTTTTAACCGACTTCGAAAAGGAGGAGGTTACTCTGTTCGACAGTGGGGATGTTGCTTATTTTTTTTTTGTTTGTCCGGCCATAACTCCGCAACGGATTGACCAATCGAGGTGGAACCACTTCCAGCTAGTAGGTTTGGGTTTCCAATTGGTCCCGTTTAAAAAATTTTTCCGCAATGTTTATTATTAACAAAGTTATTGCAAAAGTAGTCCGTCGGAGTGCGAACCGAGTTCCGAACTTTATTCAGATTTATTCGCAATATCTTTGAATGGGATTGATTTATTGTAATGAAACTATTACTATCTTCTTAAAAATAATTAGCAGATATTAATTATATAAAAAATTTATTAATTGTTGCTATATTTAGGATATTATTGCAAAATCATTTGTTTATTCCTTTATATCTCAACGACTTCACCTATCGGAACCAAACCTTTTCGATCCTTTCGCAAATATTACCCACTTACTAACATTATGCGACACATTTTCAATTGTTGCTATGTTTAAATTGCTATTGCAAATTTATTTGTTTATTCGTCTATATCTCCTCATTATATGTCTACGTTGAAGCCTAGCTACCGAGGCAACAAGGAATGCTATATGTTGGCTATGTGGAAGCCAAAGGGTAGCTATTGTAACCGTACAAATGTACGCACGGTACATACCTTGCTAGTGATCTATATTACAGTCTTGCTTGAACCGTCGTATTGATAGGACGTGTTTACGAGAAGCGATTTAGTTAAAGTGTTGTGTAGTGCTGAGTAGTGTATCCTAATAAGAATAAGCGCGCATAAACTCGCGTGTACTTGCCGCTCGGCAAGGACACCGCCTAGATGGCACAAACAGAAAACCTACGTTACAAGTTTGCTAAGGATGGAAACAGTTATATTATAAGTAATATATTGGAAAAAAACAACAACAATCCAGAGACTTCCGGTTTCAGTACGAGAGTGAACAGACGTTGTGAGAGGGCGAGGAGCAGAAAAGTGAGAAAGGAGAAGAGAGAGGTGAAAGGGCGAGTGTGTGGTGGAGTGAGAAGAGTGGAGAGGGGCGACGGTTAGTGTAACCGTATAGAAGAAGGTGGAGGACGGGAGAAAAGTGAGTAAGGGAGAGGAGAACAGAAGCGCGAGTGAGAGGTTAGGTGGAAAGAGCGGGAAAAAGCGGGAAAGTAGGTGACGGAGAAGGAGGGAGAGCAGCGACATCTGGCGAGGTGAAAGAGAAGGAGGATAAGGAGAAGAGGGTCGGTAAGGAAGAGAGGCGCAGGAAGAGAAAGTGTGCAAGGAGACAGAGAAATGGATGCAGAAAAGAAAAAAGGAGGGAAGGGAGAGGGAAGAGGAGGAAATGCGCAGGAAGGGAAAAAGGGGAAGCTGGGTGAAGTAGAAAGAATAGAGAAGGCGACAATAAAAAGGAGCGCGAGCACGGGCAGCCTCGAGGAATTCTGGAAGAGGAAGAGGGAGGAGAAGGAGGAAGAGGATTCAGAGAGTGGCGGAGGAGAAAGAGAGATGGAAGGGCAATGGATATTCAAGAAGAGCAGGAAGGTGGCAAGGTCGCCGGCGGGGAGAGGAGGAAAAGAGGGGAACAACGAGCTAAGGGAAATTTTAAAGGAGATGAGAGAAGAGATGAAAAGAGAGATGAGGGAGGTTGGAGGAGAAATAAAGAAGGAGCTAAAGGAAGAGATTATGAAATTGAAGAATGAGATAGAGAAAAGGGAGGAAAGGTGGAGAAAAGAGAAGAGAGAACTGGAGGAAAAGATAGAGAAGCTAGGAAAAAAGATCGAGGAGGTGGATAGGGAAGCGGGGGGAGGGACGGCGGAAAAAATAGAGGAAATGGAGAAAAAGCTCAGAGAGATAGAGCTGGAGGGAGAAAGGGGAAAGGAGAAGGCGGAAGAACAGGAGAAGGAGAGGAGGCTAAGGAGTATAGAAGAAGCGTTGGAGAAGAAAGAAAGAGAGGAAAGAAGGAGGAATATCATCATCGAGGAGCTAAAGGTGGAAGGTAAGGTGGAAAAGGAAGTGGAGGAAATAATGAAAAAGATCGGAGTGAATCCGGAAATAGTCAATATGAGAAGAGTGGGGGGAGCACGGAGAAAGGGGAGGGGATGATGCTGGTGAGGCTAGGAAGTCTGGAACAGAAGAAGGAGATCATGAGGAAGAAAGGAGAGCTGAGGGGAAGAAAAGAAAGAATAGAGGATGACCTGACGAAAGAGGAGAGGATGCGGCAATGGAACCTGAGAAGGATAGCATGGGAGGAAGGAAAAAGGGGTAGAAGAGTGAGGGTAGGTTATGGGAAAATGTAGATAGACGGAGAGCTGTGGAGATGGGACGAAAGGGAAAGGAAACTAAGGAACATAAGAGGAGAGGAGAGAAGATCACAGGAACAGGGGGAAGGGGTGAGAAGGGGGGAGATAGACAGAGGCGGAAGACAAAAGGAATAAGAAGAAAGGAGACGAGAGAGTTAGAAAAAGGAAGGAGGAGGGGAGAAGAAGAGGGATGGAAAATATGTTTCTGGAACGTAGCGGGGCTGAAAAACAAGGACAAGGAGTTTTGGGACGGACTGGGGGAGTGGGAAGTGATGGTGCTGGTGGAGACGTGGCTGGAGAGAAAGGACTGGGAAGGGATAAGAAGAAAGCTACCGAAAGGATACGTATGGAAGGTACAATGGGGGAAGAAGAGGAATAGAAAGGGAAGAGCGATGGGGGGAATAGTAATGGGGATAAGGAAAGAAATGGTGGAGAAGGTAAAAGAGGGAGAAACGCAAGAGATGGAGGGGATACTTGTAGGAAGGCTAAGGGTACAGGGGAAGAGGTGGAGGGTGGTAGGAGTGTACCTGGGAGAAAACATCGGGGAAGGCCTACAGGCAATAAAGGAATGGGCGGGGGAGGGGGATGAGGAGGTAAAAACAATGGTAGGGGGAGATTTCAACGCGAGGACGGGAGAACTAGGTTTGATTGATTGATTGATTTGATTTATTTCGTACTGGGGCAAGCCCCTTGGTACGTTAAAAAAGAATATATACATATAAAAAATACATATAAAAACATATAAAAATAGAAAAACTTGACGATCAAGATCGCCAAGGCACTCTCTCATTCATTTAATCACGCACTCATTCAATCCACTCACATTCCATTCAATTACAATAATACGACGACACCTAGATAGAAATATAAGAAAGAAATATATACATTAGTAGGATGAAGGTGAAGTCAGTCACGCTCGTGTTTATACACATCACGCACGCTCCCGAGATGCACACCGGCACGAAGCCTATCACAAGTATTCATAGTTTCATTCAGCCAATAGAAAAGTTTCGCCTTCGCGCAGGCGCATTCACACTCGATCCCACGTGCATACAAAGAGGCCCATTCTCACGATGAATATGAATGAAACGCGCGTCGCCGCGCGCCACCTGGGGGGTCCGCTCAGGGTTATATTTTCGCCATTTCTCCAATCACGTGCCGCGTCGCCTCACGATGAAATTGCACCACTCAGTAACGAGTGATGCAACTCACGCTTGAACGATGCGACAGTGCGCGCTTCGCGAATCTGCAAGGGAATCAAATTCCAAAATTTAGCGCCCTGCACCGCGAGTGAGTTTGAACGAGTTGCAGTGCGATGAAGAGGTGTGTTAAATACTACACGCGGACGCGAACGCGGAGAAGACCTCACGTCTAAGTCCGATCTTCGCTCGAACAAAGCCTGGAGAGATTCCGGCATGGCGCCTCGATGCACGCCGAGCATGAAGACGCCGAGGAAATACAGCCGCCTTTGACGGACCTTCAGCCATCCGAGACGTTCGAAGTACGGCGTGATGTGAACATCACGTCGCACGTCAAAAACGAATCGGACGCATGCATTCAAGGCCCGTTGCAGCCGGATTTCATCGACGGCCTGCATGTCCACGTGCACCAAGCAGCAATAGTCGAAGTGAGGAAAAGCAAGAGCTTGGACGAGTCTCGCCTTTAACGGCAGGGGGAGCGTGCGCCGGTTTTTACCAAGCGATGCAAGCATCGCGTAGATTTTCCGACACACGCTCGTGACGTGCTCGTGCCACCCCAGATTGCTCTGAAGATGGACGCCGAGCGACTTCACCACTGTCGAGAAAGGAATAGACGTATCCGCCACTCTTATCGGAGGTAGGGAATCTTTATCTATAACATTGAGTGCACGCGAAGATCCTAAAAGCATACATTGCGTCTTCCCAGGGTTCAATAAGAGGCCGTTTTCCCTTGTCCATGCCACCACGCGTGCAATGTCGCGATTGATCTCGCAGATTCCCTCCTCAAGCCCATGAAGGGCAACGTGGAGGTACAACTGGAGATCATCAGCGTACTTGAGGAGCCTGGCAAGGTGAACGACATCATTGAGGTCCCATAGGAAGAGAGAAAATAAAAACGGTCCCAGTACAGAGCCCTGTGGCACACCAGAGAAAACATGCTCCCAAGAAGAAAGTTTACCGTCCACCCTTGTCGCTTGATACCTCCCGGAGAGGTATGACCAAAACCACTGCAAGACTGGAGTGGAGAAATTCAATCTCTTGAGTTTCTCCATCAGCTTGCAGTGGTCGACCGTATCGAAGGCCTTTGAAAAGTCGAAGCAGACGAGGATGGTTATCTTGCGTTCATCCACTGCCCGCCTGACGTCTTCAGTGAGGGTAAGCAAGGCGGTCTGGGTAGACCGACCCTTGACGAACCCATGTTGGAAGGGGTCCTGAAGTCCACGACTACGGAGGAAGTCTTGAACGTCACGCAGGACCACCCTCTCAAGGACCTTAGACAATTCAGGAAGGAGTGAGATAGGACGGAGGTGTGAAGGTTCAGTGGGAGAAGATTTTTTAGGAATAGGTGTGACATAAGAGTGCTTCCAGAGCCGAGGAAAGGTAGAAGTGAGCAGTGAAGTGTTAAATAGACGGAGAAGTGCAGTGGTAAGTGAAGGAGTACAGAGTGAAATGAAAGAAGAAGGAAGACCATCCGGAAGGATGGTCATGGAAGAGCGAAAGGTTAGAAGTGGGAATAGAGAAGAAGGAGTGACATGTGAGAAATAGAATTTCTCATCACTGTAAGGAGAAGAGGTAGAGAGAAAGTCAGGTGGAGAAGGAGGAGTTTGCGCATGCGCAGAGAGGAAGAATGAGTTGAGGAGTGAAGGAGTGAGGTTAGGAGGAAGTGACAGAGGACGTTTAGGAGTAGGAGTTATATTGAACCGTCTAAGGTCACGCCAAAGCGTAGCCGGGCAGTGGAGATTAGTGAAATGCTGGAGGAGGAACAACGAGCGTCCCTCCTCAATAATGATTTTAAGACGGTTACGAAGAGCTCTGTAATGGTTTAAAGCTATTGGACTCCTGGTCCTCAGGTAAGAGCGACGGAATGAATTTCTAATTTTCATTAATTTCCTCACTTCTGGAGTAATCCATGGAGCGGATGGGCGCCTTGCGGTGACAGCTCGCAAAGGCGCCAGTCTATCTAATACATTGAGGAGCTCACCAGAGAAAGTGCTAACCAAACCATCCACGTCATCTCCAGATAAACCCAGGACCAAAGAGGTTAGGTTATCCAGAGATGAGTGCAATGCGGAGGGATCGACAGCGTGCAAGTTCCGGGAGACAACACTACGCCTACTCCATGAATCACTTGCATCGTAGACAACCGAGATGAGGTCGTGCCCAGAAAGGAACGGCTCATTCGATTGCCCAGAGGATACAACACGTCCTTCATCTCCTACAAGACAGAGGTCAATCCTGGTGATGGAAGTAGCTGTGCGGTGAGTGTTGGAATGTTCAACGAGATGAAAGTTTAGCTGAGATATAAGTGACCGCAGGTAGATGGCATCAGGTGAATCAGTGTTAATATTAATATTCCAGTCACCGAAGATTAACCTCTGCTCATATTCACATGCATGATCGGCGAGGATCGGTTCGAAGGTAGTGAGGGGTAGGTGAGGCGGACGGTAGACGACTCCGACGAGAATACGGGTCGACGGACGAATAAGAAGCTCAACAAGAAGAAACTCCACCTCGACACCGCCCTGCAACATAGAAGAAGTAAGAATTTGTGAATCATAGCAGTTCTTGATATAAAGACACACCCCCCCGCCAATTCTTAAAAGACGATCGCTGCGGTGCAGGGTATAGTTGTCTAGAGCGCATTGGTCGGCACGGCCGCCCGGTCGGAGCCACGATTCAGAGACGGCTATGATGTCGTAGGGTGGCCAGACAGAAGAGAAGTGAGAGGAGAAGTGAGTAAAGTGAGCTGGCAGCGATCCCGCGTTCACGTGGCAGGCAGAGAACGCGAAAATATGTTTCTGGAACGTAGCGGGGCTGAAAAACAAGGACAAGGAGTTTTGGGACGGACTGGGGGAGTGGGAAGTGATGGTGCTGGTGGAGACGTGGCTGGAGAGAAAGGACTGGGAAGGGATAAGAAGAAAGCTACCGAAAGGATACGTATGGAAGGTACAATGGGGGAAGAAGAGGAATAGAAAGGGAAGAGCGATGGGGGGAATAGTAATGGGGATAAGGAAAGAAATGGTGGAGAAGGTAAAAGAGGGAGAAACGCAAGAGATGGAGGGGATACTTGTAGGAAGGCTAAGGGTACAGGGGAAGAGGTGGAGGGTGGTAGGAGTGTACCTGGGAGAAAACATCGGGGAAGGCCTACAGGCAATAAAGGAATGGGCGGGGGAGGGGGATGAGGAGGTAAAAACAATGGTAGGGGGAGATTTCAACGCGAGGACGGGAGAACTAGGTGGTGGAGTGTAAGAGGAGGAGGGTGAAGGAGGAAGGAGGTCAAAAGACAAAAAGGTGAACGCGGAAGGGAGGATGCTGCTGGAGTGCGTAGAGGAGGTGGAGTGGCAAATAATGAATGGGAATGTGAGAGGAGATGAGGAAGGAGAGCTCACATACGTAGGGCCGAGAGGAGCGACGGTGATTGACTACGTGATTGACTACGTGATTGGAGACGAAGAGGTAAAGGGGGAGATAGAGAAGATGACGGTGGGCGACAGAATAGACGCGGACCATCTCCCGCTGGTGCTGAGGATGAAAGGAGGGATAAGGAGAGCTGGAAAGAAGAAACGGGGAGAAGAGAAGATGAGGTGCAAAGAATGGTCCAGGGAGGAGTGGGGGAAATACAGGAGGGAGATAAAGTGGAAGGAGGCGGAGGGGAGGAGTTGGGAAGAGGAAATGAACATGATAGGTAAGGAACTAAAGGAAGCAGTTAAAAGAGCCGCGGAAGGAGGGGGAAAAGGGAGAGGGGGTGGATGGTGGGATTAAGAGAGCTGGCAGAAGCAGAGAGAGGTGAGGAAGGCGTTAAGAAAGTGGAGAGAAGGAAAAGGGGGGGAAGAGGAGTATAGAGAGAGAAAGAGGGAATACAAGGAGATGTGCGAGGAGAAGAAGAAAGAAGAGAGGGAGAGATTTAACAGAGAGGTGGAGGAAGCGAGAACAGAAAAGGAAGTGTGGGAACTAGTGAGCAGCGGAAGGAAAAGAAGAAAAGGTGTGAACGAAGACATAGAGATGGAGGAATGGAAAGAGCATTTCAGAGAGCTGCTAGGGGGAACGGAGGAGAGGAAAGTGGGAAACTGGAGGAGGGAAGATGACGGAGGAGAGATGGAGGAGATAGGGAGGGAGGAATACGGAAGAATACTGAAGAAGATGAAAGGAGGAAAGGCACCAGGGAGCGCCGGGATATAGAATGAAATCTGGAAGAATGGAGGAGAGGAAGTGGAAGAATGGGCAAGGAGGATGTATAATAGGGTATGGAAAGGAGAGGGATGGCCGGAGCAATGGAAGGAGGAATGGAAGAATGGAGGAGAGGAAGTGGAAGAATGGGCAAGGAGGATGTATAATAGGGTATGGAAAGGAGAGGGATGGCCGGAGCAATGGAAGGAGGAATGGATAGTCCCGATTGTTAAAAAAGGGGAAGGGGATACAGCGAAAGATTATAGGGGGGTGACTCTGTTGCCATCGTTATACAGAGTGTACGCCATGGTACTGAAGGAAAGGATGGAGAGGGAGATGGAGGAGAAAACCAGCTATAGGGGGGCTGGGGCCCCCGAACGAAACAGCCTTGCTGTTTCGTATTAGGCACGACCGCGGTAATGATTCGTACAGGAAGTCGGCTCGCTGCGCTCGCCTATCCCTGTTCTTATGAGAGTACAGGATAGCTGATTGCGGCCGTTTGACTATCGCTATCTGGCCGTCGGGATAATTTTTTTAAAAATACCGATTACATTAAAACTCGTTTCTGGTCATAAAAAAAAAAAATGTTTTTTCGTTCTGGTTGTATTGCTTCCCTGAAAAATTTTGAAAAAAATTACGTTATTAGTTATCACTATTTTACATACTTTTGCAAAGTTTGAATTGTTTGCCTATTATAGAGAATTTTTTATGAATTTTTTAATGTTTAAAATGACCGCCATTTTGAAACCGGAAGTTGAATCAATTCGAAATTGTTAGTGGATCTATGTTTGGAAGAACTGGATTTTTCGTATAAATTTCAGCCTTATCCGTTCAGCCGTTTAGGCGCTAGAGTAGATACAAATTTTTACTAGTCCGCCATTTTGTACTGTTTCGCTGAAAAATTTTGAAAAAATTCATGTTATTAGTTGTCACTACCTTACATATTTGTGCAAAGTTTTAATTGTTTTGCTCTTATAACATAATTTTTATGAATTTTTTAATATTTAAAATGCCCGCCATTTTGAAACCGGAAGTCGGATCGAATCGAAATTGTTAGTGGATCCTCATCGGGTGTAACTGGATTTTTCGTGTAAATTTTACTCCGATCCGTTCAGCCGTTTAGACGCTAGAGTGGATACATACATACACACATACACACATACACACACACATACACACACACACACACACACACACACACACACACACACATACATACGGACATTTAGATCTTGTTATGAAACATAAAGATCCAAAAGGGTTTTTGGATATCTCGAATAGTTTCGGAGATAATCGTCCGTTACACTTTTTGCTCGATCGAGAGCATAAGGAACTCCCTGCGGTCGTGCCTAAAAATGATCCCACACAACCAGACGGGATTCAGAAGGGGAATGGGGACAACGGACAACATCTATGTCCTAAACTACTTACAAGGAAGGTTCGGCAACTCGAAAATTCAAAAAATTCTAAAACTTTGTGAAAATGTAGTTCATATGATGCTATTGTTGCGACCGGCCGATCGCGCCTTTTTCCGCGGAGAGAAGTTGGCGCTTCGTTCCGAGTCGGCTCGCATTGCTGTCAAGAGGGTTGCCACGGCCGTGTTTGCAGGGGCCGACTGTCTTTGGTTCTGGGAAGGATCTCGTAGCGAACGGACGTGTTTTCGGAAGCTACTACCGGAATTATTTAAACCCGAACGTTCTCGTTGTACCATAAAGCTTGTTCCTTGTTCAGCGTTTACTAATAAAGCACCTTGTTCCTTTGCACTCGCGTTCGCGGACTACATTTTTGGGGGCTCGTCCGGGATAAGAGAAAGTGTTCGTGGCCGCGAGTGAGTGTAGGGAGGAGATGGCTCCACGACGACTCCGCCTGACGAGAGAGGGGAGCGGAGCTGGGACGACAGCGAGCTGACTTGGAGGCGGAGCGACGCAGGAATGAGGAGCTGCGGGTGCTGCTCGCCAGGGAGGCGCAGGGCTTTCCGGGCTTTTCGTCCAGTAGGAATGCCGCTCCCAACAGGTCAGGCTGTAGCGTTCCTGCTTTTTCGCAGAATCCCGATCGTGACTGTAATCCCGATTTTGACATGAGATGTAGTAGGCAGACGATTCCGCGGACGGCTTCGAGCTCGCGTTTGGGGTGCGCGGTGAAGCCAGACAATTTCGACGGGACGTCGCACAGTGGCCAATAATGCCGAAAACATGGGAAAAAATCGTTTTTTCGACTTTTATCAAACAAACCCACAATGTTATATGTTGTTCTACACTAAATTTCACGTAATATAACGTGCATAATTTGTCATAAAACACATCCAGAGAAATACAATCACCAAGCAAAGTTTATCAATCTGAAAACATCGAGTTTACTCTAAAAGACAGCCGCTACTCAAACTACCATTATTCATTAGAAGAAGACAGTATCTTCCCAGGAGTTTTTTTCCTTGCTAAATCAAAATAAACCCTACAAAAATTACGGAAAAACGGCCTTTAAAACCATCTTGTTATATTTTTAATATATTATCAAAGTTTTAACCTGATAACAGCACAGTTGTTTTGGTTTATGTGAGATATACTCTGTGCTACACAACGCGACACAACAAAATCTATCTGGACATATTCTATATTATGGCTAGATTGGTAAGAAAGAGAAAATTTTACCGGCCATCACCGGCTGTGGAATTAGTGTCAAAAATAGCGCAACCCAGACGCCACAAACTACAACTTGAAATATCTTCGAAATTATAAGAGTCCGCCAATTAAGTTATTAGGAAAAGATACTCAGGACCATGTTCTTAACAAGGTATCCTAAGAGGTCCCAAAGTTTCCCAAGGTATTTCTGCTTAGATTTCGCAATTGTTTCCCTTAAAAAGTCACTTATGACGAGTGTTTCATACCAACTTTGTTACATTTTACAACAATTTTCGAACATTGCTTTCCTTCCCCCTTAATTTTCTACCATAAATATGAATAGGTTATCACATCTCTTCTAGTAGTTTTTTTATTCTAAAAATCATAACCAAGACAAATCAAGTGTGATATATTGCAGTATATAGTGTGGAAATATAAAAATGATCTTAGATAAACTTTATAATATAACAAAAATAATTTTTGTAAGTGCAAAATATGCAAGTAAAAACTATACCGATTAAAACATAATTTAAAATGTATCTTTATAGACCGTAATTAATATTTCTAACTAAACACGATAGTGAAATATTTATTTTACAGTTTTAGTCAAAATATGTTGGCGTTAAAGAATAAAAATGAATTCGATGATAAAGAAAATATACAAGCAGCACATGTACTTAATGAAATATGTTATGTTATGTCAAACAATCAGGAACAAGTTACTACTGATAATAAAAGTCAACAATAAAATAAATCAATTTAAAAACAGTATATATTTTCACTAGAAACAATTATTAATATTATTATGTTATTCTAAACTCTTTATATTTAATCATTAAACTTCTTCGCGATCTGTATCAATCTCCATGTTATTAATACCTTCATCCTCATCTACCATATATCCACATTCGTCAAAATCAGAATCAAGATCATCATTTTCGTCTTCTTCTTCTTCTTCTTCTATTTGTTCTGTTGATGTCGTAACCGAAATCTCCAGCAGCTTCATCGTTTCGGAATCTAACTTTTTATTTAATTTCTTTGTTCCATAATTGTATGAACTCAGAAATGGATCTGAACTTAGTATTAGCCGGCAAAATAAATCCCCATTTACTTTTTTTAAGGATGTCTTCGTAGTATGGTGTTCTCTAAAATAGCGTACATCTTTATTTTTCGATTCCTGAGCTTCCTCTGAGAGGTCCCCTATAGGAACTAGAAAATTTTCTACCACCGTACCACCATGTATTAGAATTTTATGTACTGTGGTCGGCATGTAGTACCAATCATAAAGTTCTACATATTTCTCCGCAGTTAAAATACAAAACTCGTTGAACTTTTGTATGTTTATTTTGTAGCCGGAATTTAGTGCTTTCAAAATTGTTCCACATCTCCGCAGAAGCTCTTCATCAATTCCAGTGATTTCTGATGCTAATTCAGGATTGTTAAAAAATCGCCTTGCTGTATTTCCATCATTTGATGTGCCAAAGCCAGGTTTTGGTACATCAACGATGAGGCCCATTCTTCTTCTAAATTCGTTTTGGATATTTTTTTTTCTTTCTTTGTAAGCCAGGTAATCTTGACTTCCCGTTTTTACTTTCCATTTCTTCACATCCAGTTTATAACTAATATGTAAAAAGCATTCGAAGAAACGAATATATGCATGCAAGACGGATAGTCCAAATCGGAGTACAGCGCAGTCCACCACTGGTTTATCCTTAATCCGATTTAAATTGTTCATCTCAGATATAGTTGCACGACATATATAGCATCGCATTGCCCCAGACTTTGCCAGAAAATTACATATTTTTCCGTCGATCATGGTTTCGTATAAAGTGAAACTTACTGTTCCTAACTCAGTCTTGAAAGGTTCCAAATTTTCAATTTGAGCCAAAACACACTTCTCTTCATTTACAGCCACTTCTTCATTTTCTTTCAACCACTGAAGCCTCAATGGCCTACAGTACCTAACAGATGAGGTTTTAGGATTATGCCACAAAATTGTTCCAGATTCTTCATCCACAAGGCGAAGTGGTACGACAGATGTCATAAAAATACTGTCATTAATTGTACTGTGTGCTCCTTGTTTGTAAATTGTATGACTAGAGCTTCCATCAAAACCCCACTTACAATGCAATTTTTAACTTTTTTCAGGACAATAATATGACGTATTAATACTGCCACTAATAATTCTCATGATACTTTGAGTAGTAACATTTAACAGACACTGATATTTCACTTCACACATATTTTCAGCAATGCTAATACCATCAGGATAAAATTGTTCCTTAGCTTTAGTGATCTTATAATATGGAGGATATAGTTTGTGACCATGAGTGAGTGCAGTTTTTCTCAGTATCACGTAATTATGTTTCGATAAGTTTAAAGACAATATCAGAGAAAGAGCTTCCTCACTTGAAAACGGTGTTTTTTCTTCTTCTTGATTCTTCCATTTGCTCAACACACGTTTTGATCTTGTAGGTGTAGTTGACGTACATTCGACAATTAGTTGCGCTGAAGCAGTGTCTCCATCAGCCCGAAGTGCCATGGTAGCAGCATTGGTTAATTCTACTGTTGTCCATGATCCGCGGAGTACACTTAACTTTTTCCGCTTTCCTGAATCCGTGCATTCTTCGAATAGCTTTTGCGGCCGTCCACGTTTGTTTTTAGGTTGATCAGAAGTATTGGAAACACCTTGTTGCAGTACCTCGTTTGGGATACAAAGTTTACTTGCCAGCCATTTCTCATACTTGGCCTCAAATTTATTATTATTATGGTGAACAGTAGCAAAATTTCGGAAATAAATGGGAAAGAAATGTTGTCTTAAGTACTCGTAAATTAATTGCTTAGCACTTTCGTCTTCCACCTTCAATGTGTTGATCACGTAATTTCTTACTCGTTCTCTCTTTTCTTTCCTATCATGGCAATTCTTCATACTATTATGAAGAACCAATCGAGTTATATCACAAGACATTGCGAAGCGAAAGAAAATATTTGTAAAAGTTATTTGTATACTAGGTTGGACAAGACCTTGTGACCAAATAACAAGAGTTTGTTTATAGCTATCTACTAAGCAACGGTGGCATTTGTTTTACCATGTAATTGGAATATCACGAGTTATATCGAGTTATCGAGTTAAACGTAAACGTAACCTTATGCGGTAGAACTGCATATGCTCTTTATAATAGTATGAATAATTGCCATACGTCAACTACACCTACAAGATCCAAACGTGTGTTGAACAAATGGAAGTGTCAAGAAGAAGAAAAAGCACTGTTTTTAAGTGAGGAAGCACTTTCTCTGCTATTATCTTTAAACTTGTCGAAATATAATTACGTGTTACTGAGAAAAACTGCACTCACTCATGGTCACAAACTATATCCTCCATATTATAAGATGACTAAAGCTAAGGAACAATTTTGTCCTGATGGTATTAGTATTGCTGAAAATATGTGTGAAGTGAAATTGCAGTGCCTGTTAAATGTTACTACTGAAAGTATCATAAGAATGATTAGTGGCAGTATTACTACGTCATATTATTGTCCTGAAAAAAGTTTAAAATTAGTTTTACTTTATACGAAACCATGATCGACGGAAAAATATGTAATTTTCTGGCAAAGTCTGGGGCAATGCGATGCTATATATGACATGACGTGCAACTATATCTGAAATGCATACTGTCCTGCATGCATTTTATTCGTTTTTTCGAATGCTTTTTTACATATGTATAAGTTATAAACTGGATGTGAAGAAATGAAAAGTAAAAACGGGAAGTCACGATTACCTGACTAACAAAGAAAGAAAGAAGAACATCCAAAACGAATTTCGAAGAAGAATGGGCCTCATCGTTGATGTACCAAAACCTGGCTTTGGCACATCAAATGATGGGAATATAGCATAGCGATTTTTTAACAATCCTGATTTTGACGAATGTGGATATATGGTAGATGAGGATGAAGGTATTAATAACATGGAGATTGATACAGATCGCGAAGAAGTTTAATGATAAAATATTGTAGGGAAATTCTAATAACAGATGGCCGTAAACACAAAATAAGTCTTTATTAAGAGGTTAGATTTCGTAACGTACTCGCCGTTCGGATAACTAGCTACGACTGTCCTAGCACGTTTCGACACGCAAATAATTTTTTGTCTCCACGCACGCGGCGCGCGGCGCCCCGCTACCCCCTCCAGGATAGATCACTCTCTTGTTTCGCAGGGCCGTCTCTTACAATTTCGGCCAGTCCTGACTTATGTCCGTCCTCGGACACCATTAAAAAAAACATACTTTACAAAATATCACACACACCACACATATAATATATATACTTAATCTACAATCGCGTTATTCGCTGGGATTTCATTTCTAGGTAACCAAGGCCTCATATTTTTAGGTTCCCACACACCTTGGTATCGTTTTTGTGACTGTTGAAATCCATCAACATCTGCTACTACGTATCGGTCGTTTCTTAATTCTTTTGCTATAATATATGGGCCTTTAAATTGCGGAATTAGCTTTCGTGGAGCACCAGGCGTATTATCAAAATTTCTCAATAAGACATAATCACCTACTTCGTACTTATGAGGCATTTTATGCCGTTTATTAAAATACTGCTCATTATATTTTTGAGACGCCTCAATTTTCTTTGCCGCCTGTGCTCGTAACGACTCTAAATTCCGATCATTTTCGGTAACATTTTCGCGGAAATAATCTTTAACTTGATCATCAACATGTCCACGCTGATTCAACCCGAATAAAAGTGTACTGAGTGTTTTACCCGTTGACCTACTAACGCTGTTATTGATAGCATATTCTACGTCAGATAAGACCTTATACCAATAAGTACCCGAATTGTTATCGACCAATTTACCTAAGATCGGGGTAAGCACTCTATTAACCCTTTCCACTTGGCCATTTGCTTGAGGGGAGGCCGTAGCCACCTTTACATGCTTGACATCGTTTTCGTCCAAAAAATTCATAAATTCCTGCGACGTGAAACAAGACCCACGATCTGATATGATTAAACGCGGCTTACTGTAACTTCTAAAATAATCTTGTAGACACTTAATCGCTTCGTGCGTCGCCGTGGTTTTCGTCGCATACAATCGGACGTACTTCGTAAACGTGTCAACAACAAGAAATACATATCGCTTAACTAAACGCTTTGGATCGACAGGGCCGTAATGATCAATATGAATTATAGAAAAAGGAACGTTACCTTTTGGAATCGAATGAAGCACCCCTTCCTGCTTGCCTGATTGTGGTGAAAAGGCTAAGCATTTTATGCAATTTTGAATGTGTTGATTCACCTTTTCAGCTAGCTTCGGAAACCAATAATTTTGCGATATGGTGTCAACTGTTTTCCCTTTACCTAAATGCCCCATTTGATCGTGATAATTAAATATGATATTCGATTCCATCAGTTCCGGGACGTAAAATAACAAGTTACCATTCCGTTTTCTATAAACTAACCCATTTCGCATTTCATAAAAAGGGTCTTCTGTTTTTTCCAATTTCGCCCGTAATTCTAAAATCTTTGAATCGCGCGCTTGGCACACCGCCAAATCGTGTTCCAACGAATTGGCTTCGACAATTAATATACACGTAGATCGACTAAGAGCATCTACGTGTCTCATCCTTACACCCGCTCGATGTTCTACGTCATAATCGTAATTTTGTAGTTCTAAAACCCACCGGGCGATCCGTGGGTTGATTTCTTTTTTATTTAGCGTCATTTTCAATGAATCGCAATCTGTAATAATAGAGAATTTTATTCCCTGTAAATAAACGCGGAAACGGCGGAGAGCATAAATGATAGCTAACGTCTCTAGCTCGAAACTGTGATAACGGGCTTCTACGTCGGACGTTCTCTTTGAGAAATAAAAGATTGGGTGGAACTTCAGATCTGTTTTTCTCTGCATAAGGGTAGCCCCGAAACCAATCGCACTCGCATCGCAATGAAGCTGAGTTTCGTCCTTCGGACTGTAGATCGCTAAAATAGGTGCCGTCACCAATTTCGTTTTTAGATTTTCAAACGCTAAAAGCTCTTCTTCGCCAAATTTAAATTCTACATTTTTCCGCATAAGATCATAAAGTGGTTTCGCAACTACCGCGTAACCCTGAATAAACTTCCTAAAATATGAACTTAACCCTATAAAGCTTTGCACGTCTCGTACATTCTTCGGCAGAGGAAAACGACGTACCGCTTCTAGGCCGTTTTTTGCCGGCTGGATTCCCTTTTCGGAAACTACGTACCCGAGATACTCTATTCTCGTATACAAAAATCGACATTTATCAATTCTTAGCTCTAATTTATTATTTACCATAAGCTTAAGAACGCGACACAACACTCTAAAATGTGATTCCAAAGTTCGCGTGGCTATTAAGACATCGTCCATATAGACAACTACATCACCCGTCTTAACGAGATCGGAAAAAATACGATCGATAAATCTTTGGAATTTAGATGGCGCTGTTTTCAATCCAAACGGCATCTTCAAATATTCGAATTGCCCCAGGGGCGTAATAAATGCCGTATATTTTATAGAATCTTCCGCCACTTTAATGTGATGAAACCCTTCTTTTAAATCTAGTGTCGTAAAATATTTTTTGTCGCGTAATACCTCTAATTGATCCTCAATTAAAGGGAGAGGATAGTTATCTCGCGCTAAAGTTTTATTAAGAGTTCTGAAATCGACACATAATCTAAGATTTCCGTTTTTCTTCTTAACCAACACGATTGGGGACGCATATTCCGAATCACTTGCGCGAATAACGTTCTTTTCTAACAAGTCGTCTAATATTTCCCTCAGTTTTTCTTTTTCAACATAAGAAAGTCGGCGCGGCGTATAATGAAATGGATTAGTATCGTGTAAGATCAGCTTTAGTTCGGCTTTCGTTTCTGGCGTATTCGGTCGCTCTGGTTCTACGTAATTCGAAACAAACAAACGCTTAACTTCTTCCCGTTCACGGTAATTTAATTTGTCGTTTATTACCAATTGTTCACTAGTAGATATTGGCTCGTCTATTTCTATTTTCAAAATCTCGGGTACCTCATCGTGCGTGCTATGTTCCGCGTTATTAACTAATAACATATTAAACATTTTCATAACGTCGCGACCGAGTACTACAGGTACTGTCATTGTATTGTCCGGAACAACGTAAAGTCGTAAATTCTCCTTAATTATACCATCCATCGTTACATCAGCCAGTACTTCACCCGTAACAATTAATTTCGATTTATTAATACCGCAAAATCTATCCTCTAAGTTGACCTCGCTTTGTAAAAATACCGGTATAAACCTTTTTTTAATAAAGCTTATCGGACTACCTGTATCCAAAAGAGTTTCTAAATACAGTTTGTGCACTCGGTTTTCCATCTTAACGCAATACCTTACTGATTTTACAAAGTTGTCGTCTAAATGTTGCACTACGTTGACGGTATCTCCCTTTTTCGGGCAGTCTTTCACTCGATGTCCATGTTCTCCGCACGAATAACAGGTCCCCCTCTCTCGTCTCGGCTGCCGGCAGTCCTTCAACACATGTCCGGATCTGTTGCAATTATAGCAGCGCACCATAAATTTCGGTCCGGCACCTCCCTCATTGGCGTTGTTCTTCGACTCACGCGGTCCTTTAGCTTTCGTTGACATCTCAGGTTTCGCGGCAGATATATCGTCGTCTTTCAGCGATATAGTTCAAAAGGTTTCGAGCAGAGATGTGGCGTCTTTACATTGTTTAAACTTTGCCTGCTGACGCAACTGCTTGTCTGGGATCCCTTCTATGGCGTAATCTACCAATTCTTCGTCATTTATTGGCACCCTATTTGCCAGCGTTAACTTATCGTGCAGATAATCAGAAAATGTTTCCGTAACTTTCCACCGGCGCTGCTCAAATAATCTTCGTAATTCTAATTTTCGTATTTGATGGTCATACATCTTCGACATCTCCTGGAACAGCTCTTCTACGCTTAATCGTAAATGTTCAGCCTTCGTGTGAAACCATGCTGCTGCCTTCCCTTTCAGCTTCGAGCCCATAAGGATCCTTGTGTGACCGTCATCCAAGCTGTATGTTTCGCGCAGCAGATTTACTTGTTCTTTCCATTGTTTAAAGGTTCCGTCGGTGCCGTCAAAATCTGCTAATAATTCGCCGATCGCCTTGATGTTAACGTTCACCGGCGAAATCCGACTCGACGCGTTTGATTGCGGGGAATTTCTTAATAATTCGGTTTCTCGCCGCTCTAACATTAATTCCCTTTCGACCAGGACATGTTCTCTTCGTAAAAGTTCAATTTCTCTCAACATCGTTACTCGTTCGCTCTCCCATCGTTCAGCTTCAGTCACTTGTCTTTGACTTTGTTCGATTGTATCATTCGACGAGCCTCCTACAGCTCCGTCGCCATCTTCAGCCTCGATTTGCCCGTCGGGGTAAATAATAAGGAGCCGGCTTAATAATTCGGCTTTTGAGCCCGACGTTGACTGGCCTGCTTCGCGAAGTTTGTCCTTCAACTCACTAACCGTCATCTCGTTCACATTCTTCCTTCTATCACACATAATTGTTCGTAATTCGTAACAGTTCAATATCTAAACATAAGCCCGAACACCCGAGTAAGCAAATCTAAAATAACAGTTAGCGCTTTTCACGAATGAGACACACAAACACATAAAGGGTCGACAAACGCGATCATACGTAATAATACCGTTGTTTCATAAAATACTAAATGCACTTAATCAATCGGAATCCCACTTCTGAATTTTGTAGGGAAATTCTAATAACAGATGGCCGTAAACACAAAATAAGTCTTTATTAAGAGGTTAGATTTCGTAACGTACTCGCCGTTCGGATAACTAGCTACGACTGTCCTAGCACGTTTCGACACGCAAATAATTCTTTGTCTCCACGCACGCGGCGCGCGGCGCCCCGCTACCCCCTCCAGGATAGATCACTCTCTTGTTTCGCAGGGCCGTCTCTTACAATATAAAGAGTTTACAATAACATAATAATATTAATAATTGTTTCTAGTAAAAATATATACAGTTTTTAAATTAATTTATTTTATTGTTGACTTTTATTATCAGTAGTAACTTGTTCCTGATTGTTTGACATAACATAACATATTTCATTAAGTACATGTGCTGCTTGTATATTTTCTTTATCATCGAATTCATTTTTATTCTTTAACGCCAACATATTTTGACTAAAACTGTAAAATAAATATTTCACTATCGTGTTTAGTTAGAAATATTAATTACGGTCTATAAAGATACATTTTAAATTATGTTTTAATCGGTATAGTTTTTACTTGCATATTTTGCACTTACAAAAATTATTTTTGTTATATTATAAAGTTTATCTAAGATCATTTTTATATTTTCACACTATATACTGCAATATATCACACTTGATTTGTCTTGGTTATGATTTTTAGAATTAAAATCTACTAGAAGAGATGTGATAACCTTTTCATATTTATGGTAGAAAATTAAGGGGGAAGGAAAGCAATGTTCGAAAATTGTTGTAAAATGTAACAAAGTTGGTATGAAACACCCCTTATAAGTGACTTTTTAAAAGAAACAATTGCGAAATCTAAGCAGAAATATTTTTTCCCGCGTTGCCGTCGTTATTGGCCACTGTGCGTCGCCTCTCCGCGAGTTTTTCACACAGTTTGAGTTTGTTGCTAGGGCGAATTCTTGGGACGAGTCCGCGAAGGTTCTCGTGCTCGCGTCTAGCTTGAGAGGAAGGGCCCGCGCAGTGTTAGATTCGCTTAGGGACCCATTGAGCGTGACGTTCGAGGAGTTGCGGTCGCAGTTGGAGTTGCGCTTCGAGGAACGGTTGCACGCGCAGAAATCTTATACCGAGTTTAGCAATCGTAGGCAGCGCGCGAGGGAGGACTTGGCGTCTCTCGCCGCTGACTTGGATAGGCTCGTCCGGTTGGCTTATCCGGAGAGTTCGTTTGAAATACAGGATAAGATCGCGTGCGCGCAGTTTTTGAATGCGGTTGCCGATCCTTTTGTTAGGCAGACCCTTCAATTGGAAGGCGTGAAATCGTTGAGGGTAGCAATCGTCAGGGCTATAGAGGTTGACGGTATCAGGGAGGGGAATGGCGTAGGTTTCGCGTACGGCGATCCGGGAAGCGTTCCGTTTCGGGACACCCGCCAGGTTTTTGGAGCTCCGGCGAGGAATCAGCTGCCGCCGCAGGGTCCTAACCTTGAAGCGAGGGGTCCACCTAGGCCGGGCTACTTTGGAAGAGGTGCTCCACTGAAGAGGATCGATCAGGAGGCGCCTAGGCCGGGTCCGGTGGTGAATTCTTCTCGGAGCGGCTCAGATGGTCGAAGAGGTCCCTCTACGAAAGGGGCAGGAGAATGCTGGCTTTGCGGCGAGAAGGGACATTTCAGGGCTGGATGTCCGAAGAATGTTCCTGGCAGGGGAAACTTCTGAGCGTCGAACTTGTGGGGTCGAGTTCGATGGCGGACGAAAGGCCCCGCGCGTTTAGGGCTCGGTTGGGACGGATAATTAGGAAACCCGACGCTTTTAGATTCGTGGGAGAGGTAGGAGGGGAAGCTTGCACGCTTCTCATCGATACGGGTTCGGACGTTTCTTTACTGAGCTCGCGGTTCAAGCTTCCGTTGCTCGAGAAGACTTCGCTGTGCAATGCGCGGCTCCGTTATCCGACCGGGGAGACTCTTCGAGTGGGGATGGCGGTGGAGGCTCCAGTGAGGTTAGGGAAGTTAGAAGTGAGGTTACGGTTGTTGATCGCGGATATCGACGATGATTGTTTGCTAGGGTTGGACTTCTTGTCCAAGGCGGGTTTGGAGGCGGAATTTAGGCGCGTAGTATCGGATTCCGCCGAGTTGCGCGTTGCTAGGATTGTGGGACAACCTCATGCGACGTTGGAGAGTGTTCTGGCGGGAAATTCGGAGAACTTGACGGCGGAGCAGAAAGGCGATTTCGAGGCCTTTCTACTGCAATTTCAAGAAGTTTTCGCGGAGGATGCTGTTGCGGGGAGCTGTGGTGTTGTTGAGCATAGGATAGAGTTGACGGACAATCGTCCTATCAAGCAGGCGCCGAGGAGGGTTCCTCTGCATTTGAGGGACGAGGTCGAGAAGAATATTCGCGAGATGCTGGAGCAGGGAGTGATTGAAGAATCTTCGAGTCCGTGGGTTTCTCCGGCGGTTTTCGTCAAGAAGAAGGATGGTTCGATGCGTTTCTGTATCGATTATCGGAAGTTGAATTTAGTTACAAAGAAGGATTCGTATCCTCTTCCGCGTATAGATGATTTGTTGGATAGATTAGCAGGGAACTCCTGGTTTACGACGTTGGATCTTAAAAGCGGGTACTGGCAGATCAAGGTTAGATCTCAGGATAAGGAGAAGACAGCTTTCTCCGTTAGAAAGGGGTTGTGGCAGTTTAAGGTTATGCCGTTCGGGTTATGTAATGCCCCTGCTACTTTCGAGCGTTTGATGGAACGGGTTCTACATGGTTTACTTAATGAGATTTGTTTGGTGTATTTGGATGATGTGATTATTTTCAGTAGGACTTTCGAGGGTATGATGGAGAATTTGCGTGAGGTCTTCGCTAAGTTATGTTCCGCTGGGTTAAGGGTTAACGCGAAGAAGTGCAGGTTTCTTGAGAGGGAGGTTAAGTATCTCGGGCATGTTATTTCGGAGAAAGGGGTGGCTACGGATCCTCAGAAAACGTCAGCCGTGGCCAGTTGGCCCGTTCCTCGGAATAAGAAGCAGGTTAGGAGTTTCTTGGGTTTCTGCTCGTACTATAGGAGGTTTGTAAAAGGTTTTTCTTTAATTGCGAAACCTTTGTTCCTGTTGACTGAAAAGAATCAGCCCTTCGTTTGGAACACAGGGTGCGAGGAAGCGTTCGTTAGGTTGAAGCAGGCGTTGACGTCGCCTTCGGTTTTGGCTTTTCCGTTAGAGGGCCGGCAGTTTATTTTGGATACCGACGCTTCAAATCATGGGATAGGGGGAGTTCTGTCACAAATTCAAGAGGAAAAGGAGGTAGTTATTGCGTATTTCAGTCGCATTATGAATAAAGCGGAGAGGAATTATTGTGTCACGAGGAGGGAACTGTTGGCTGCGGTAGAGGCTATTAAGGCCTTCTTAAACCGCCTCGACAAGGAAGTCTGACCCCGTCAGGCTTGTAGCCTGGACGGCCTATGTGGCTGGCTTGACCGGGGTTTGTTTTCGTCTGGGTGTCTTGAACTTGGACAAAAAATCCAATGTTCCATTCGGAACCCTTTCGAGCGGGGTTGGCCCTTTGTTCGGGGGGGGGGGGGGGGAAGGATGGCGCGCGCACCCTAGCGGGGCAGCGTTGTCCGGGTTCGGCGGGGTGACTGTGACGTTGCTAATTGTAAGTTGTTGTAAATTTTAGTGTTTAAGTGTTCAGTTTTTCTGGCTTTGCGAATTTTCGTTGCTAGATGCGTTCCGGTGGGGAGGAGTGTCCCGACGCGTGGAGCGGGACGTTGTTTGAGAAGAGGCCTGGTTGCGGAGGGAAGTGGGGCGACTGGGACGTCGAGTCCGGAGGAAGCCACGTTGGAGTTGATGAGCGGGGAGCCAGGAAGGGGAGGGTGGGGCGAGCCAGGACCCTTTCGCGAGGTGGCGGAGGACAGCGGGAAGCGGCGGGGACGTCCCATCAGCCCGGAGCTTGTTTGGAACGCGGAGTCCTGCCGAGTACCGCCGATTTCCCAGGGGTTTTTGGCATGGTTTTCCCTCTGGGTGGAGCGAGTTGATGCTCCAGGTGAATACCGGGTCGGTTAACGGCTGGGAAGGGCCCATGGCAGTCCACCGCTCCCCATGCCGCCGGTACTCAGGGCAGGAAGAAGAGAGAAGATGGAAGAAAGGACAGCGAGCAGCAGCCCCTAGTTGGGAGACGGGCCCCGCTTTAGCCCCTGGAAGGACGTCCGGTTGGAGTTCGGGTCAACGAGGCGGAAATTCCCGCAGGAGCGGACGAACCGGTCGGCGTTGGAGCTTCTGGAGCCGACGTCTTGGGGCAGGAAAAAGTTTGGGATCAGCCCGCCTGACCATACTCCGATTGTCGGGGCGACAATCTGAAGAGGAGGGGGGTGGTGTTGCGACCGGCCGATCGCGCCTTTTTCCGCGGAGAGAAGTTGGCGCTTCATTCCGAGTCGGCTCGCATTGCTGTCAAGAGGGTTGCCACGGCCGTGTTTACAGGGGCCGACTGTCTTTGGTTCTGGGAAGGATCTCGTAGCGAACGGACGTGTTTTCGGAAGCTGCTACCGGAATTATTTAAACCCGAACGTTCTCGTTGTACCATAAAGCTTGTTCCTTGTTCAGCGTTTACTAATAAAGCACCTTGTTCCTTTGCACTCGCGTTCGCGGACTACACTATTAACGGAACAATTTTTTGTTCCTGCTGAAAAACGGTCCTAGGGGTGAAAACACACCCCGAAATAATTCTTGACTTTCCGTATTATCGTGAATATTTCCAAAACTATTTAAGATACAGAAAAAAAGTTAAATTGAAAGTTGTGGTACCTTTCATGGTCCATATTTTGGATATTAGAAATTTAAAAAAAAAATTTTTTTTTTCAAAATTTACCTCACCAACCCCTTATTTTTACGAATTTTAATATCCAAAATATGGACCATGAAAGGTACTACAACTTTCAATTTAACTTTTTTTCTGTATCTTAAATAGTTTTGGAAATATTCACGATAATACGGAAAGTCAAGAATTATTTCGGAATGTGTTTTCACCCCTAGGACCGTTTTTTAGCAAGAACAAAAAATTGTTCCGTTAATAGCATCATATGAACTACATTTTCACAAAGTTTCAGAATTTTTTGAATTTTCGAGTTGCCGAACCTTTCTTGTTAGTAAACAGGAGTGTCTCTGAGAAGGGGGGTAAAATGGTAGTCACGTTCGTCGACCTTTAGGTTGCAGCCTTTAGGCTGCGTTTGACACTGTGGATAGGGAGGTGTTGTGGAGGGAAATGGAGAAGAGAGGAGTGAGTAAGTGGATAAGGAAGAGAGTGAAGGAGGTCTATAAGGAAACAAAGAGCAGGGCGAAGATAGGGGAGGAGGTGGGGAGGAGATATGGACGGAAAAGGGAATAAGGCAAGGGTGCCCGCTGAGTCCGAGCCTGTTTAATATCTTGACGGCAGACCTGGAGGAAGAGATGAAGAAGAGAGAAACGGTGGGAGGGGTGAAACTGAGGGGAGAGAAAATTTATACGCTGGCCTTTGCGGATGACGTGGCGCTGCTGGCAGAGGACGAACAGGGTATGAAATGGATGATAAGGAAAGTGGGGGAGTATATGGAGGAGAAAAGGCTGCAGGTAAACGTAGAAAAAACGAAGGTCATGCGATTCAGAAAAGAAGGAGGGAGAAGGAAGGAAACGAACTGGAGATGGCAAGGGAAGAAAATAGAGGAGGTCAGGGAATTCACGTACCTGGGGTACACACTAAGGGGGAATGGAGGGCAGGAGGCGCACGTGAGGGAAAGGGTGGGAAAGGCGACACTGGCATGGAGGCAAGTGTGGGGAATAGGGAAAAGGAGGTTTGGGAGGGACTGGCAGAAGAGGATGTGGCTATTCGATAGGCTGGTATGGACGGTGATGGAATATGCAGCGGAAATATGGGGGTGGAGGGAAAGGAAAGGAGTGGAAGCGTTACAGGAAAGGGCAATAAGGTGGGTGCCGGGAGTAGAGAGAAGAACGCCAGGATACATAGCGAGGGAAGAGATGGACAGGGAAAAGTTGAGAATAAGGGCGGCGGCAAAAGCTTGGAAATACGAAAGGAGGCTAGAGGAAGGAAAAGGGAGCGAGTTGGCGAGTTGGTGCCTGGAGGAGATCAAAGAGAGGGAAAGGAAGGGAGTCAGACTATCTAAGTGGGAGGAAGAGAGAAGGGAATTTAGAGACGGAGGAGAAGGAGGATTGGGAGAAAGAGAAGGAAGAGAAGAATACGAGGAGCTGGACGGGAGGGAAAGAGAGAAGGGAATTTAGAGACGGAGGAGAAGGAGGATTGGGAGAAAGAGAAGGAAGAGAAGAATACGAGGAGCTGGACGGGAGGGAAAGAGAGAAGGATAAAGAGGAGAGAAAAGAAAGGATAAGAGAATCAAGGTACAGCAAGTGGTACAAGAGAATAAGGACAGACGGAGTAGCAAGCTACCTGAAAAAGAACTGGGGAGAGAGTAGGTGGAGAAGAGTGGCAAAATTCAGGTCGGGAGGAGAGATGAGGGAGGCAAGATTTTGGGAAGAGGAAGAGAGGAGGAGATGCAGGATTTGCGGAGGAGAAGAGGAAACGTGGGAGCATGTATGGGAGAGATGCGGAAGAGGGGAGGAGGAACGCAGAGGATGGCAGGAAATGGTGGGGGAGATATTAAGGGAAGAAGGGGAGGGAGAATGGTGGATGAGAGAGGTGGAGGAGAGGAAGCAGGAGGAAGCAGAGGAATGTCCCATAATAGGTAAAACAGATAGTGTAAAATGCTATAATTGTCATGGTAATCACCCTGCTAGCTACAAGGGGTGCATGATTAGAAAGCAGCTACAGCAAAAGATATATCCCGCCCTCAGGCAAAAAATAATTACAAATAATTCTAATGTCCTATCACTAACAGCTAATCCAAACGTTAATAACAATTACAAAAGCCAACGCCATAACACAAACGCTATAACCTATGCTCAAGCAGCCGGATCACAGACAAAACAAAACGCAACATACATGACAGATCAAAACCAAGGCCTAGATTCAGAAATGACGGAAATTAAAAAACTACTACTACAATCAATCAAAAACACAGAACTAATTTCAAGCATGCTCTTAGATCAAACGCAGCTGCTACAACAACAATCAAAACAAATAAGTGCAATGATAAAACTGCTTGCTAACACGCTTGGTAATAAATAAAATGGACACTTTAAAAATTGCTTTCTGGAACGCTAATGGATTAACACAAAGAATTCAAGAACTAAAGGTCTTTTTAGCTACCAATAGTATAGATGTAGTGCTTATATCGGAAACCCATCTCACAAGTAAAAATCACGTTAAAATTCCGTATTATAATATCTGCGATGCCAAACATCCTTCGGGTAATGCTCGAGGGGGGGCGGCGTTAATTGTCAAACAAGATATTAAGCACACTCTTCAAGACTGTACTACTGATCCTCACATACAAGCTGCAACAATAATGGTTGACACCAGTGATGCTATAATCGAGGACCGAGGACCGAAGCGGCGACCCCCCACTATGACCTACCGGCGTCTCCCACTTTACGTCCACGGCGCTCACGCACACAGCACCGTACTCGTGTCCATGTGCACTGCTTGGTCAACCGTTTTCGTCACCGACCTACGTTACCGACCCGACTCTCGAGCAACCTATGCGCATGCGCCTCCTCTGGGACACGTCAGTCGAATCGCGAGGGCGGTTTGAAAACGGAAAAAGATATTTAACAAATAAAACAGCTATTTTCCATGCCATAAACTTCTGAAAAAAAAAAATATGAATGACCGTAGTCTATCTTACATAGGAAAGTCCTGAGGACAGTTAAAAGTGAGGAGAAACTTTTCCGCAGTCACTAATGTATGTCATTAACTTTAAAAATTCATAAAAAAATGAAATGTAAACGAAATAAAATAAATCATGAATGAAATTTGTTGAGAATTGTATGCTTTATAATCCTATGGGCACCGAAAAATTCTTTCGTTTTCCAACAATTATTTACGTAAAAAACAAAATTATAACCTCCCATTTCTGCGAAATTACTTGGTGGAAAAATTTTATTTTTGGCGCATTGCATTCTTTGTAGTTTTCTCTGAAGAAAAGGTTCTATACAATTTTTCGATAGGACACACGGTTTGCGCGCAATGATGAATTTAATGAGTCTGCATTACTGGACCGAGTCGACAAATGTTCTCCGTGAGACGGTCCAGCAGAAGACAAGGAAAGAATATCGCGTCGTCTCTGTCTCTCTTACGCGAATGACGTAGCGTTCTCCGCTGCGTATTCGTGCCTCGTGCCTACCATCTGTGTGCGCACACATTGTCACTCGCCGGCGACACAAAAAACACGTGCTACTCTTCGGTCGCTGAAATCTCTATTGCCGCTGCTACGATTTCGAGAATATCGATCAAAAATTTCGATATGGATTTTTCTATTGGAATATGTTGGGGGTTGACCCGAAAGCATAAATCTGAGTTTTCGTCATCCTTGAGGTTTAACGTTAGCCGCAATTGGCAAAAACGTGTTTTTACGTTTTTACTTAATATCTCGCAAACGGTCCGGTTCCGGAGCGATTACGAGTAGACGGGTGAGAAAGTGTGAGAGAGAAAAGTAGGTGTAGAGTGAGAAAGAGAGGAAGGAGAGGGAAGGGAGTGGAGGAGTGGAGGGAAGAGGTGATAAGAAGTGAAGGGAGTGATAAAAAGAGAGCGGGAAAGGCGAGGAATAGGGTGAAAAGAGTAAAAGAAGTGAGCGAGTGTGGAAAAGAGAAGAGAGAATCAGGTGAGAAGGTAGAGATAGAGAGGGCAGAAGGTCAGGTGGATAAACAAACAATATGGCAGAGGTAGAGAAGGTGGTGGCGGATGGGGAAGAGGAAGGAAAGGAGGCAGAAGGGAAAGGAGGGTGGGAAGTGAAGAAGAGGGGAAGACCGAGCAAGAGGGGGATGATGAGAAGAGAGGAGAGTAGAAGCAAGGGCGAAAGAACTATAGAGAGATGGACAAGGAGGAGGGAGGAGGAGGGAGGATTGGAAGGGAGTGAAGAGATAGAGGAAGATAGGTGGAAGGAAGGAGGAGGACACGATCTCCGGAGAAAAAGAAGCAAAAAGGAGGAGGAGAGGAGAAGGCAGTAGAAGAAGAAAAGGGGGGAGGCAAAGGGGGAGAGAGAGAGGAGGAAAAAGGAGATGAGATGGAAGAGATGGAAGAAGAGAAAGAGAAAGAAGAAGAAATAGGAAGGGGAGGAGAAGAATGGCAGAAAGACTTACTGGAAGAGATAAGGGTGATGTTTGTGACAGAGGCAAAGAAAATGAGGGAGGATATGGTAAAGGCAATGGAGGAGCAGGTAGGAACGTTAAGGAAAGAGATAGAGGAGCAAGGAAAAGAGATGAAGAAGATAATAGGGAGTCAAGAAAGGATGATGCGGAAGGAGATGGAAGAGCTGAGGGAAAAAATGCGGCGAGGGGAAGAAGAAGGGAGGAAAGACAAGAATAAGATGGAAGGTAAAATAGGGGAAATAGAGGCAAAGGTGGAGGAGATGGAGAAGGACAGGAGGGGAGAGGAGAAATGGGAAAAACTGGAGGAGAAAGTGAACAGAATAGAGAAGGGAGGGGGAGGAAGGGCAGGGGAAGGGAGAGAGGAGGAAGAGAAAAGGGAGCTGGCAGAGAAAATAAGGAGAATGGAGTGGGAGATAGAAAAAAGGGAAAGGGAAGAGAAAAGACAGAACATAGTGGTAAAAGGATTAGGGACGGAGAGAGGGAGGGAGGAGGAAGGGCTGAAAAAGTTGTTGAAGGAAATAGGAGCGGAGGTAGAGATAAGGGAGGTAAAGGTGGTAAGAACAGACAGAGGTAGTAGTATAGCAGTGGCGAAACTGGGGGATAGAAGACAAAAAAGGATGGTCATGGAAAGGAAGAGAAAGCTTTGGGGGAAGAGGGAAAGGATAGAGGATGATTTGACATGGAAAGAGAGGAGAATGAAGTGGAACATAGACAGAATTGCGGCAGAAGAGAGAGGGAGAGGAAAAAGAGTGGGGACGGGGTACGGAAAATTGTGGGTGGATGGGAAAAGATGGGTGTGGGATGAAAAGGATCAAAAGTTAAAGGACGAGGAAGGAAGAGGATGGTCACACAGTAAAGGATCAGAAGAGGGGAGGAACGAGGGGAAAAGCGGGGGGGAAAGAGGGAGGAAGGAGGATGGAAGAGGGAAAGGAGAGGGAGGAAGTGGAGAGGGGGCGAAGAGGCGGGAAGATGGAAGGGTGAGAGTGGAGGAAAGAATGGAAGTAGTGGAAGAGGAAGAAAGGGGAGAAAGAGCGGCGGGGTCGGGGGAATGGAGAGGATGGCCAAGAAGGTAGAGGAAAGGGCGGGCAGAAAGAAGCAGGAAGGAGTGGAAAGGGAAGGAGAGAGGAGAGAGGAGGGAAAAGGAAGAAAGAAGAGAAGGAAACAGAAGAAAAGGGAAAAAAGGGAAGGAAAGAGAAAAGGGGAGAAGGAAGACAGGGAGAGAGACGGATGGAAAGTAGCCTTTTGGAACGTGGCGGGGCTGATAGGGAAAGACAGAGATTTTTGGAAGAGGCTGGAAGAATGGGACGTGATGGTTCTAACAGAGACGTGGATAGAGGGGAAAGCGTGAAAAGGAATGAAAGAGAAGATGCCGAAAGGTTACGAGTGGAAGGCGCAGCCGGCAGAAAGAAGGAAGAAAAAAGGAAGGGCAAGTGGGGGCATGGTGATGGGGATAAAAAGGGAACTGGTAGATGAGACAAGGGGAGAAGAAGAAGAAGAGGAGGAAACAGGGGTAATAAGAGGGAGAGTGAGAATGGGAGAGGAGAGATGGAGGATAACAGGAGTATACATAAACGGGGACATGGAGAGGAAAATGGGAAGGTTAAGGGAAATGGCAGAGGGAGAAGAGAGAGAAGAAAGGAACATAGTAGGAGGCGATTTCAATGCGAGAACAGGAGAAAAGAGAGGAGGATACGGGGGAGAAGGAGGTAGAGAAGAGGAGGGAAGACGGTCAAAGGATAAGAAAGTGAACAAGGAAGGCAGGAAATTGTTGGAGTTTTTAGAAGAGACGGGATGGACAATATGGAATGGAAACACGAGAGGAGATGAAGAGAGAGAATGGACATATACGGGAGGAAGAGGGGACTCAGTGATAGACTATGTGGTGGGAGGGGAGAGGGAAAGGGAGAAAGTAGTCAGTCTGGAGGTAGGGGACAAAATAGATTCAGATCACCACCCAATAGTGGTGACGGTGGAAGAGAACGGCAGGTGGAGGAAAAAAGATAAGGTGAGGCAGGGACAAGGATGGAAAGGGAGGTGGACGCGGGAAAAGAAGGAAAGGTACAAGGAGGAAATAAGATGGAGAAGGGAGACAAAAGAGAGGGTAGAAGAAGAAATAAAGGAAGGGATGGAGGAATTTAAAAGGGCGGAAGAGGAGGGAGGGGAAGGACAAGAAGAAGGAGGGTGGAAAAGGGGTTGGTGGGACGAGGAGTGTAAAGCAGGAAAGGAGGAGGTGAGGAGAAAGCTAAGAAAGTGGAGAAAGGGAAAAGAAGAGAAAGAAGAGTACAGGAGAGAGAAGAGAAGGTATAAGGAGCTGTGTGAGAAGAAAAAGAAAGAAGAGAAAGAGAAGTTTATTAAGGAGGCAGAAGAAGTGAGAACGGATGGGCAGGTATGGGAAATAGTAAACAGGGAGAGGAAAAGAAGGAAGGGGATAGACGAGGGAATAGAGATGGGGGAATGGAAGGAACATTTCATGAGGATACTGGAAGGAGCAGAAGAGAGAATAAGGGAAGAAGAAAGGGGAAGGGAGACGGAAGAGGAGGAGGAAGAAAAGGAAGATATAGAATGGACTGAGGTGGCAAAGGCGATAGGAAACCTAAAGGATGGAAAGGCGGCTGGAGTAGATGGGGTTAGGAACGAGATATGGAGGTATGGAGGAGTGGAGATGGTAGGATGGGTGAGAGAGATATGCAGCAGGATATGGAGGGGTGAGGGATGGCCAGAGGTGTGGAAGGAAGGGCTGATAGCGCCGATAAGGAAGAAGGGGGAGGGGAAGAAAGTGGAGGAGTACAGAGGGGTGACCTTGATGCCGACGCTGTACAAGGTGTATACGATAGTACTGGCAAAAAGGCTAGAGAAGGAAAGTAAAGAAGGAGGAATGCTACCACCAAACCAAACAGGGTTTAGGAGGGGGATGGGAACTATGGATAATATATACACACTGAACTATATAATAAACAGAATGATACACGGTGAGGAAAGGAAGGTGGTGGTAGCATTCCTGGACTTCAAGGCGGCGTTCGACAGTGTGGAGAGGAGGAATATGTGGAGGTCGTTGAGGGAAAGGGGGGTAAGTAAGGGGTTGAGGGAGGGAATTGAGGAGGTATACAGAGAGACAAAAAGCAGGGTGAAAGTAGGAGGAAAGATAGGGGAGGAGTTCTGGCTAGGGAGAGGACTGAGGCAAGGGTGCCCTCTGAGCCCGAGACTATTTGTGTTACATCTGTCAGACTTGGAGGAGGAGCTGAGGGAAGGAGGAAGAGGAGGAGTGAAATTGGGGGAAGGAAAAATATACTCGCTGGCTTTTGCGGATGATGTGGCGTTGCTAGCGGAGGAGGAGGGGGAGATGGAGGCATTGTTGGAAAAGATGGAAGAATATGTGGAAAGAAAAGGGCTAGAGGTAAATGTGGAGAAAACGAAGGTGATGAGGTGCGGAAAAGGGGGCGGGAAGAAGGAAGAAGATAGAGTGGAATTGGAAAGGAGAAAGGATAGAAGAGGTGAATGAGTTCTGCTACCTGGGGTATACAATAACGAGAGGCGGAGGGCAAGAGGCACATGTGAGAGAAAGAACAAGGAAAGCGGGGATAGTGATGGGACAAGTGTGGGGGGGTAGGGAAGAGGAGATTTGGGAAGGATTGGAGGAGAAGGATATGGCTGTATGACAAGCTGGTGTGGACGGTGCAGGAATATGGAGCAGAGGTGTGGAGATGGAAAGAGAGAGGAAAGGTGGAGGCGATGAATGAAAGATATGTGAGATGGGTGTTAGGGGTGGATTGGAGGACACCGGGGTACATGGCGAGAGAAGAGATACAAAGGGAGAAGATAAGAGGAAGAGCAGGAAGGAGGGCGTGGGGGTTTGAAAAAAGACTGGAGGAGGGAAAAGGAAGTGAAATAGCAAGGAGGTGTTTGAAAGAGATAAAGGAGAGAGCGGAGGAGGATAGGGGACGGTCGAGATGAGAAAAGGAGAGGATTGAGTTTTACGAAGAGAGAGGATGGGAGGAGAAGGAGGCAAGAAGGAAAAGGGAGAGAGGAGAATTAGAATATGAGGAGATGGAGGAGAGAGATGAGGAGAAGCAAAGGGAAGAAAGATGGGAGAGGATAAGAGGATCGAAAACGAATAAATGGTATAAGGAGGTAAAGGGAGAAGGAATAGCAAAGTACCTAACGAAGGGATGGGGGGAGAATAGATGGAGGAGGATTGCGAGATATAGGATGGGGAATGAAATGAGAGAGGCGACGTATTGGGAGGAAGAAGAGAAAAGGAAGTGCAGAATGTGCGAGGAGGAGGAGGAAACGTGGGAACACGTGTGGGAAAAGTGTGGAAGAATGGAAGGAGAAGAAGGAGAGTGGAGAGAAAGGGTGAAGGAGATGTTGGGAGAGGAGGGAGAAGGAGAAAAGTGGATGAAGGAAGTAGAGAGGAGAAGAAGGGAGAAGGACAGAGAAAGAGAGAGGATGAGGGAGGAACCGGGAGTGCATGTAACCCTGCGGGGAACCATTAGACACATACATACAAACATACATAATATCTCGCAAACGGTCCATCGGACGACAAAAATGTAAATGTCCTTTTTTGTAGGAACTAAAATTTACTATCACTTTTATTTAAAACTTTTTTTTGTATAGCTAATATTTTACAAGATATAGTCTGTTAAACAATTCAAATCGTGATTTTTGTTAAATATTTCGTTAGTTATTGCAGATATAAAAAAATTTGAGGTAATGAAACTTATAGACAACGAAATTCTCTACAAATTTTATCTAAACCTTTTTCTCGTAAAATTAGTTATGGGACCAGCATTACTGGACCGAGTCGACAAATATTCTCCGTGAGATGGTACGAGCAGAAAATAAGGAAAGAATATCGCGTCGTCTCTGTCTCTCTTACGCGAGTGACGTCGCGTTCTCCCCTGCGATTCGTGCCTCGTGCCTCCCATCGGTGTGCGTACACATAGTTAATCGCCGTCAAAACAAACAACGCGTGCTACTTGTCGATGTGGAAAAGATAAAGTGGAGGAACTTCGAAGAGAGGAATCATGCGAGACCAATAGGAATACACGAAATGAGTTTCCCCCACACGATCGATTTCAACGATTTTATACGGACGGAATCTTTGTCGCTTTAGCAAATTAACCACACGTGAAGCGGTACTGCCGAACGACGGACGCCTCATTTTTCTAATAGAACGTAAGTTTTTTTTACTTGGAATGCTTTTATGCTTTCTCATAAGTTTAATTTAAATAAATTACTGTGTAATATTGTATTCGTCGGACAGAAAAAAAACTGCTTTACAATATAAATGCGAATGTGTAATTGTAAGAATATTTCTAATAGTTTCTCCTTTAATTATTTCAGAAAGAAAGCAACTGGAGACAAAAATGGAATGCGGTAAGTGTTATTTATTGCAGTCAGGGCTTGAAAAAGTTCTCAAAATAAGTGCTTCATACGGTTATATAAAGGTTCTGATCGAAACGGTTATGAAGAACTTTTATTTCGAATAACCGTTTCGATCAGAACCTTAATCGAAATAAAAGTTCTTCATAACCGTTTCGATCAGTACCTTAACCTTTATTATAACCGTTTTAAAGCCCTCAATGGAAGTAACATAGACTGTGTGGGGTACTTAGGTTCAAATTGAATGTTTGTAAATATTTTAATAGCGCCGCATGATAGGAAATTATTTTCAAATAAATATTACATTTTACAGATGCAATAGAAAATTACCGCAAAGAAGTGGAGGAGTTGCGGCAGGCGCTCGCGGAATCAAACCGCCGCAACGAAGAACTGCTAAAGCAGCAGCAGCAGGAGCAGCAGCAACTGCAGCAACAACAGCAGCCGCAGCAGCAGCAACTGCAGCAACGACAGCAGCCGCAGCCGCGTAAAAAGCAGCAGCAGCAACAACAGCAGGGGCAGCAACAACGGCAAAATCGTAAGTTTACTTTTTTATAATTTTTAACACGTTTAAAAAAATTTTAAATTTACAAAAATTTTTCATTTCTCCAAAAATTTGTTTTAGCCAAGCGTAAACACCTGCAACCGATCCGAGTCGAGTGCTCCCTCCTTCTTTAATTTGGATGACTCCGTCTCCCCAGCCGACGTACGACGTTGATGCGTAAGATGGATGCACAAGAGAAAGTGTGAATGAGAGTTGAGACTTGAAAAAGTCTGGGGTCAGGTGTGAATCTGAGCACTGGACGGTCTCGATTGAGAATGGTTAATTTCAGAAGAAAAGACGAGATTTCAAATATACAAAAAAAAATATATAGGATTTATTCCTACTACGGTATACACGTTGTTGGGAACCTTTACGGTCGAGAAGCTATTCTTCTCTCTCTCTCTATATATATATATATACAGGGTGGACCACATAAATGGGAACACCTAAATATCTTCTATATTTATGGTGCTATGAAAAAACTTCATAGGACAAAGTTGTACTACCTCAAGGGGGAAATTTAATGGTAAAAAAAAATTTTTATTAGATACATTTTTTTAAGAAGATTTCAAGGTCATCCGTATTTTTTTAAATGGAACAATATATTTTTTTTACCATAGCATGATAGATAATAAAAAACTACATTCGATTGATACCTTTTCGTGACCTTGACATGACCTTGAAAAAAAATAATCACGTTGATATGTGAAAGATGCAGAAGTTTAATACTTACCTGTTTCAGCCTGATTCCGAAATCTATCCTGATACAAACGCACTGCTTGTCTCAAAGATTGATGGCTTTCACCATAAATGAAAACCATATCAATTCTTTCCTGTACTGTATAACGCATTGTAATCACTTGTAAGTTTCGAATTTGAATACTGAAGAAGAACCAACAGATTCATACTAAACGAGTAACTTTCAGCTAAGACTTCCAATGATACGTAGCATAACATAAACACGCGCTGTTTACAGTCAATAACTTGACTAACATTATGAAGAAAGACATAAAGAAAGTATTATTATTAGAAGCATGTGCAATTTCAAACATTTATTATGATTTTCAAAGAAATAGGTGCATATCCTGGTGTAAAACACGCGTCATTCAGGCTGAAACAAGTAAGTATTAAACTTCTGCATCTTTCACATATCAACGTGATTATTTTTTTTTCAAGGTCATCTCAAGGTCACGAAAAGGTATCAATCGAATGTAGTTTTTTATTATCTATCATGCTATGGTAAAAAAAATATATTGTTCCATTTAAAAAAATACGGATGACCTTGAAATCTTCTTAAAACAATGTATCTAAAAAAAATTTTTTTTTACCATTAAATTTCCCCCTTGAGGTAGTACAACTTTGTCCTATGAAGTTTTTTCATAGCACCATAAATATAGAAGATATTTAGGTGTTCCCATTTATGTGGTCCACCCTGTATATATACAGGGTGTCCCGTTTCAACACTCAGAGCGGAAAATGGCAGATAGACTGGACCAATCTAAAGAGAAATATCGAAAAAAAATTAGGTAAATTCGGTCTAGTTAACGAGTTATTAATTAACAACGATCAGCCATTTACGGAGAGCCAGAAGCTATCGACGGCTTGGGACGTCCCCTTCAATCTCGGTAGTATGTAACTGAGGCAGCAATGGGAGGAGTAATCAACAACAAATAGTAACGCGCAGCGGCACCTCTCTTTCTTTTTCTTACCCAATAGCATCATATCATTTATTTCACGCGTGCGAGGGAGAAATAGTGTAAGAAAGAGAGAAAGAGAGTCAGCGCGAGCCTCCTGCGTACGGAGGTGTCGCACGGTGAGAAAGAAAGAGAGAGAAAGAGCTACTCAGTGTAAACAGTGACGGGCGGATGATCGACGCGCGCTACAGCTCTTTCTCTCTCTTTCTTTCTCTTTCTTTCTCGCCGTGCGACACCTCCGCACGCAAGAGGCTCGCGCACTGACCTTCGCTCTCTCTTTCTCTATTTCTTTCTCCCCGACTCTTTTTCTACGACACTACCTTACGCTGAATGCCCGCGCTGACTCTCTTTCTCTCTTTCTTACACTATTTCTCCCTCGCACGCGTGAAATAAATGATATGATGCTATTGGGTAAGAAAAAGAAAGAGAGGTACTCACAGTAAACAGTGATAGACGGCATTAGGTGCCGCTGCGCGTTACTATTTGTTGTTGATTACTCCTCCCATTGCTGCCTCCGTTACATACTACCGAGATTGAAGGGGACGTCCCAAGCCGTCGATAGCTTCTGGCTCTCCGTAAATGGCTGATCGTTGTTAATTAATAACTCGTTAACTAGACCGAATTTACCTAATTTTTTTTCGATATTTCTCTTTAGATTGGTCCAGTCTATCTGCCATTTTCCGCTCTGAGTGTTGAAACGGGACACCCTGTATATATATCAGTATGATGGAAATAACAATGTCTCATGGTGTGATATGAAATGAAGAAATGTTAGAAGAAAATATGTTTTTAAATATCAAAATTATAATTAAATAAAATATCGATGATCAAACGTTCCGCTGAAAAACCCGGCGGCGAATCGTCCCGGTGGCGAATCGTCCCGGCGGCGAATCGTCCCAGCGGCGAAACGACCTGGCGGCGAATCGTCCCGGCGGCGAAACGACCCGGCGGCGAAACGACCGGCGGCGAAACGACTAGGCGGCGAAACGACTGGCGGCTAAACGACTGGCGGCGAATCGACCCGGCGGTGAAACGACTCGGCGGCGAAACGTCCTGCTTCGGTATTATCATATGTATATATTTTAGCGTGCCAGGGGGCTTTGCCCCAGCACGAAATCTGGAAATTAATAAATACAAAACTCTATTTACAGAGAAACTCAGCTAAGTTAATTAACCCGTCGATCCTTACTAATAATAATAATAAGAAGAAAGAACATTATTATAATGTAATGTGTTTATTATTAAATTATCATCTGTGTCCATGCAAAATCGTTTTAACTATGCAGTTAACGAGATCCAAACTTTTCTGCTTTGGTGTCTTATTTTAAGAGTGGACTTTATTTTTTTAAAGGCTTCAGTTTTCATTAGTTCTGTATGAAATCCCACGGCTTGGTTTTCTTCTGGTAATTTGTAAATCTCTCCACGTGGCGTCTCAATTGAGGTTATGGTCAGGACGTTAGTCTTTGTATCTTGTCCTGCCTTTACCATGAATTCAAATCGTAAGGAGTCCATTGTTATAGCAAGATGTCGTTTTATAATAATGTTCTTTCTTATTATTATTATTATTAGTAAGGATCGACGGGTTAATTAACTTAGCTGAGTTTCTCTGTAAATAGAGTTTTGTATTTATTAATTTCCCGAATGTCTGTTACAATTAATTTCCAATTTTCTTACCTGTAAATAGAGAAACGACATCAAAGCTTTTTCTTCCGTCGTCTCTATTTTTACAAGGCTTTGTTCAGTTATCGCTAATCAATTTCTATCTCTCTTAATCTCACCGTGATATGCCCATGTGTCTTTCCTAATTGCGTCTCTTCCTTACCTTTTCCTACTTTACCGTCCGGCGGGTGTTTACGCGGCCAAATTTAAAATGGGTTTATTACAGTAGTGCTTGTACTACTTTATATTCATTTTTCTAATAATTCATTTTTCATTAAAGTACATTATATTATTGTTTCACAAAGTACATTATATTAATTGAGCGGGTGCAGCACAAATTTTTACGTTTCTTGGTCTTTTTGTTTCGGTCCCGCTTTTATAGTTTTTATGTTCAAGTGTATAATCATACTTACGTGCCGTTCATGTCCATTTTGCGCCTTGACACCTTGGAAAATCGCCGACTGGTGGCGGATCTTAGATTCTTATTTAATATTGTAAGCGGAGGTTGCTTTAATCCTCATTTACTTAGGCTAATAACTTTTAATATTCCGTCTAGAAATTTAAGGCATTTTCAACTTTTTGCGACATATCAGTATACGTCTCGATTTGCGTATAGTGACACTATTGACAGAATTTGTAGGCTTGCAAATTGCTACAACCATACTATTAATCTTTTTGGATGCTCGAAACAAGCGGCGTTACAATCCTTCCGCAGGGCAATTTGTATGAGTTAAGTCATTGGGCGTGTGCATGCGATTGTCATTCTGGACATAATATTCACACTTTTTATTGTACTAATGGGTTTTCCCGTAAATTGAATAAATTAAATTAAATTAAATTAAATTAAATTTTTCCTTATCTTTGCCTGCAGTTTTTTGTATTCAATATTTAGTCTCTCTGCATAAAATTTTTTTCTATCATTTCTGATTTCTTTCAGAATGTTAAATTTCAGTCTCTTACTCTGATACGTTTTTTTAGGCACGACCGCAGGGAGTTCCTTATGCTCTCGATCGAGCAAAAAGTGTAACGGACGATTATCTCCGAAACTATTCGAGACATCCAAAAACCATTTTGGATCTTTACGTTTCATAACAAGATCTAAATGTGTGTGTGTGTGTGTGTTGCAACGACAATCTCTCCTCTCGCGGATTCGTAAATCGGGAGAAAGGGTTAAGCCCTGCCGAGAATCGTTTCCACTCGGATTGCCGAGGTCAAAAAAAGTTTACGAGATTTCAGATAAGTTCTCGAAAGCGGAATAAAGATAGTTCTCGATAAAGAAAGGTTTGTTAACGGAACGCTAAATAAAAATAATAGAATTCTAACCAAAGACGGACTCGCGTTCGTAACCAGAAGGGTTAGGGGCTCGATAAACTCTACTCGAGACAGTAAGGACAATACGAGATATAAAATCTAATAAAATCAAGGTTTATTCAATAATAATTCGGTTTGTCGGAGTCTCATACAAAGATTATGAAAGAATCAAGGAAATTTACTCATTACAATTTCTTCCGTGTTCGAATTCGCTAACGGTTTCGGCCCGGCCGAACTTTCTCGATTCACGGTCAACAAAGATTCTCACAATAAAAAGATCTCTACAAAATCCTCGGATACGAATTCCGAATTTTTATAAATCGCTCGATACAATATCTCTTCCGATACGCAATCGGATTCGGAATTTCTTCAGATTTTACTAGAAAAGAAATCGTCTCTTCGCGGAGACCGAACGACTTCGCAAGCTCGATTCGCGTGTTCGTAAATTTCAATAATCTTTTCAAAAACGAAAAAGAAAGATATATCGATATGCTCTTGAATCTATAATAAAGAATTAAACAAAGAATCTAATCTCAACAGACTCCGATGAACCGATAGGTAAAATTCCAAATTGAAGTTAAATTCCCTCACCTGTTTATCCCTTAACGCACGGAACTAGAATAATTTTTCGGGATCTATTGTCCCGAAAATCGAACTCCCGAGCTGGGCCGACGGCGCCTGAACCTATCCGAACGGACTCGTGCGATCCTGCGGATCTTAATCTATCCGCGCTCTCGCTTGTCACCTCGCAGGCGCACAATTTAAACGCTTAAGAATCCTCTCGCTACGCTCGCTTTGCTATCGTCGACTTTATCGCACGCTTTTCGCTGTTCTTCCGAATTCGTTGCGCTGCTCCTCTGCACGTCGACTAAGAAGACTTCGATGACGATGATTTTCGTAATTTCACGTGTTCTTTCCTTGTGCGCGAAGTCAGCTGTCGAATTCGTTGCTCGTAGCTTTCGTCGATTCTCTACGTCGTGTCGTCGCTCTCGTATGAAACGAAGTTCTTTCTCTCGGAGTTCGTCGCTCGGTCCTTTTTCTCGGATTCGTCGTCGTTATCTCATCGGTTATCTCGGAGCAGTCGTATCGCATGAAATATATTTAAAATAATAAATAAAAGGTTGGAAATCGCTTTTTCGAGGCCTCGGAAGTCGTTCGATCCCGCTTTCCATCGGTAACGCAGGTCGCTAATTGTCCGGTTCCGTGCGCGTACTTCTTTTACGGCTCGATTAGAGAGAGAGAGGAGAGATTCTGTGGCGAGTATCGAAGATACCACGTCACAACCCCTCCCTCCTTAATCGGCACTTACTTCTTTCAATTGTTCGGTATCGGAGTCAGCTTTTTCTACTTTAGCGGATCGAACTTCCGAAGCATTAGACAAGCTGAAACGATAATTGACAAAAAAATATATAAACCAGTGGGGTTGTTTTTGCTCGCGAGTGGGATGCTCGTCGTTAGTAGTGCCCATGGCTAGTAGTGGTTATTGTTTGGTGTTACTTAGTTGCGGAATCGCTTTTTTGTCATATTTGATACCGATAGGTATCACATTAAGAACTTCCCGATTCCATAAGTGGTCATTTGTTCATTCGCATCGCCTGCTCGCAAATTCTTATCTTCCCGTGAAGATTGCGTTGTGACTCACTCGCTATTTGAAATATAATGACCAATGGTTATCACATTAAAAGAAAATTAAAATGTAATACTTCAATCGAAAAGTATTATATATTTATCTCAGAATATTTAACACTAAGTTAGATAATCATTTTCGGGAAACATCAATAATTTTCTACAAGACAACATGTTTGATATATGATTTCGCATTTTATGGACATTATAATGTATTTCATTACTCGGATCTTTATTATAACATATAAATGTTGCAAAATATATTGCAAACGCACCACAATCAATACCATTAGTCTGTCTCTGTACTTTGTGGAATATGTAGGTCTTTCGGAATCCAATTGTAACGTGCTTCTTCGTACGCGCCACGCGGAGGACGAGAACGTCCCTTCGGTCGTCCCGCCGTCCGCGGTTCGGGAGGAGGTGGTAGCGATTTTTGTCTCTACTCGTTGTTTGACTCGGTGGCGGTTTTCGGAGGAAGGGAGGGACCTTCGTGGTTCGTGAATTTTCGATCTTCACCCGTCCGCGGTTGCAGGGAGCACCTCGACCTGGCCGGGGAGCGGGGAAATCCAGAAAATACGCGACCCACGGGGACCTCCGTTCCGACTTACTCGCTCGCTCACAGGTTGCATTCCCCGATATAAAAATTCATCTCTAAAGCGTCACCCACGCTCAGCTCCTCCTTCCGAAACGTTACACTTCGGAACGTTCCTCTCGATCGCGTGACCTCCTCAAAGGTAATCAGTCTTCCACTGGACACAACGAAGGATGCATGCTTTGGGCGCCAGACGCCGACGGCGTCGAATTTATTTCTACGCCCTTCAGAAGGTGGATCGAGAGCATCGTTGACCGGTATTTCCCGCGATAGCTCAGCCCCGCTCAGCGGTGCGGTAGAGGGGCCGGTCCGTCAAGGAGGACGATTCGTCGGGTGCATGGACGGGTTCGGACAAGGATGGGAAACGTATATGCCCGCCACATTAATAAAGTTCTCTCGTGTTCCCATATTTCTACCTTTATTTGCGACCTCGCTTACGTCGATATACATGCTCTCCCGTTCGGTGGAGTTGCGAGAAATAATGCGGTGCATCGCGTACAACGGGGGATGCCGGTGCATCCTTCGACCTCTTACTATTAACGGGGAAATACATTCCCGTCGCTTCCTATCCGCGCCGCCTTCGAGATTTCGCCGTTCCCGCTTGTAATCCCACGTATTCGCGAGTTCCTCGTTTCTCGCTATTCGCGCCTTCCCTTCGCGTTCGGCCCTTCTCATTACATGTAGATATCTAATAGCCTTCCGATCTTGCGTACATTGGATAAAGAACGCGAGGGGAAGGTACTCCGCGGCATTCCGAGGATTTCGAACCCGTATTTAAAGATCAACCGTTCGCGTGTCCTCCGAGGAAGGTTACCGCGCGCCGTTTGTTTTGGTCCGCGCGTCGCGCTACGCCGCGTGACCAGACAGCCAACCGCTTTATTTGATGCGTCGGCGGCCGTTTCATCGGCCCGTTCTCGATTCGCGTGTTACATAGACAGCCCTCCACCGGTGCGTCGGCGTCGGCGGCCTTCCTTCCTCGAACCTTCCCTTTAGGAGTCGGTCGGGCCATCGGTGGCCGTCCACGACTTGGAAGGTCGCCGGCGCCGCGCCTACACTCGTTTCCGCTTACGTGAACATTTTTAAATGGTCCTACCGCGTCAGCGCTCTTTATCTCTCTCTCTCTCCTTTCCGTAGCTGCTCTCTCCCTCTCCTCTCTGCAGCCTCTCTCCCTCTCTCCTCGCCGCAGCCTCTCTCGCTCTTTCGCTGACCCTGCCGGACCCTCCACGCTCTCGCGCCTCGCTCTCTCACCCTTCGCACTTCGCTCACACGCTCGTCTATCCTTCTGCTCGTACGCTCTCCTGTAGCTCGACTATCGGACGATCTGTCGAACGGTGTCTTGCCGGTTTCCCCCTCCTTGCCGGTCCTGCGACTACTCGCTCGTCGGCCACGCGTGGCGCCTGCTCCCGGGCGTGTCGCTCTCCGGGATGTCGTCGGCCGGTTGCCTGCCTCCAGGCGCTCGTGCTGCTCGCCGGCGAGGCCTGCTCCTTCCGAGGTTGGGGTGCGGTGGTCGCTTGCCCGGGTGCAGCCGGCCCCGTTTGGGCATCGGGTGCTCGGCCACCCGCCGCTGGACGCTCCCGTTACCCCGAGTCGGGGAGGGACCTCGTCTACCTCCACCCGACTCACCTCGGAGCGAGGTTATTCGCCGGTCCGCTCGTCCAGGCTTCTCTCCTCCCTGTCTACCGTGGCCTTTCTGGTTGATCCTTTTCTCTCTCTTATCTCGTCGCTCGTTCGTCGCAGGAGGCTCGTCGGGGTACTCGGGTTTCGACACCTCCGCAGATCGCCCTTCCACCTCCCTGGTGTCGCCTCCTCCGACGTGCTTTCGTGTGTCGTCTTTTCGGAGCTGGTAGTTCTCGGCCTTGATCGGGGTTCTTTACTCATTCACTCTCACATCCACTCTTCCATAGCCGTCTCGCGTCTCTTGCCTTGTGACGCGCCGCCGCAACGTCACACAATTTACCTATATCCAATAACCAATTTCTCGCCCATTTTCATTCAATGATTCAGTATCACTACTACTATCAACAGTAATTATATCATCTTGTTTCATTTCAATGGTTTTCCTTTTTATGTTTGCATGTTTCCTACCAACGAAGGACTGATTTGTGTTTCTTACCATCGTTTCATAATGTTCTCCTTTATCGATGTTATCACTAATTATTATAATTGAATCTTCATCTAATATTTCAGAATCAATGTTTTTCCTCTTTCTTGTTACACATTTTTCAATATTAGCGGTCTGATTTGTATTTCTGGTTATATTTATATTTTCATTATTTTGTTTTTTATCAATATTATTATTATCTATTGAATTCGTTTCTACAGTTCGACGTTCTGTATCGATGATAATAAATATTGGTTTATGATAACTAAAATAAGTTTCATAAACACCACAATTCATATTGAGGCCGCGTGGTACGCAGCCCGTGGTCGCCGCCGCGAGTACAACTTTGCTAAACCAATAATCAAAAAAAATGTATACTATTTTAATTAATGTAGCTCATCTTAAACTTTCTATATTATTAATAAAATCATTTACATAAAATACTATTACTATTACTTCTTAGAAAAAAAATTGTTAACAAAAAAAAAAACCGACTTCGAAAATAGTAAAGATGCAAAATGGGAAACGTAATAAAAATAATTTGGAATTATGTGAATTTTGAAACAATATGTTAATAATTAACCGATAGAAGTCGAAAATGGCAAAAGCAAATTTCCGTTCTTCAAGTGTAATTTACAGTTAAACGATCAATATTAGAGGAAAGTAGGGTACTGTGGATCACTACACATAATATGGACCACTGCAATCTTTTAATAACTAATAACACTATCTCTTTGGAAATACTGCGCACTAGAAGTTAACCATGACAACATAAAACAATGACATTTTTCACGCGGTTTTCATGGTGATTGTACGGATGATAGAGTAATTAGTGAAATTGATTTTAGCAAAAGTTTTTCAGTAAGTTTACAATTCAATTATATCTGACTTATGATTCATTAAATTTTTTTTTTATTATTAAATTTTTTTTTGTAATCGCGTATAACTATTACTATAAATACCTACTTTATGTATTTCCATTGATTTTCTAATTCTTTTATTTTTTATATGACTTATTTGAAAAGTCAGTTATTCATAGATATGCTAGCAATTTGGACCACTCGAAATTAGATGTATTTTCTAGGTTCGACTACAAGAACTTTTTTATGCACTTAATAAAAGAAAAAACTGTAACGAACGATTGTTTCCGAAGCTATTTGAAATATCGATACCCTTTTTGTATGTCTTTTTTTTCATAACGAATCTGTGTGAATGAAATGAAACGAAATGAACGAATGAAAATGTATGTGTGTATAATTTTTGTACAAATGAATGTTTTTTGTTCGTAAAAATGGTTTGTTTTGCAATTACAATCTTTCCAATCTACATCTAACGTATAGCTATCAATTAAAAAGAGTGGTCCAAATTACCTGCACCTTATCGAAATCACATTTTATACTTATATATTATTATTTATTTATTTATTTTTTTTTAAATTTTTTTTTTATTTATTTATTTATACGGGTAAACCCTATATTAATTATAATTATATCATATATTAATAACGTTTAGCGAATTGCTCCCAAAATTCTATCCCTTCGTAAAGATTACCCTGTTGCATTGTTTTTTAAAAAAAACTATAAAACTACTTGGCCAAATGAGACCAAAATCTAATCAGCACCAAATTACCTTAATACCAATCGATGAAGTCATGCATCACCAAGATCACGTCATTAGTGTGGGCGTAATCGTGCCCGAAAAATTTGACCACACACACACACACACACATACAGACTATAAGCCGAAAATGGTCAGAAAATGTTGAGATGACCTTGAAATGTCAACATCTATCAAAAAATCGATTTTCGGGGTCATTACAATAACTTCCCGTTAATCGGGAAGTTAATATATTGAGTACGATTTTAAAGAAAATGAAAAGGAAAGAAAAGAAGATAAGAATGGATAAGTTGCAGTCGCCTTACTGCAGGATTGAAAGGAGGGTGAAAAGAAAGTTTCTTCCTACGCAATTTCTTTCTTTGAGTTCCACTAACTTTATTTCGCGGCGGTTACACTCTGTCTTTCGAATTTGGGTAGGGTGACGACGACAATCGCACAAAAAAAAAATAAAAATGTTCCGATTTTCCCCCCTTTCCTTAATCTCGCTTCTCGCTATTTATCATTACATTGACCACAACAAAAAAAATCGTTTGGCGAGTTCGCAATAAAAGAAAAAAAAATTTTAGGGAAGGAAACTTAAGAGTGGGAGGGGGGTTTTCCCTCGTCGGTCGTCCCTTCCTCTTCTCTTCCTCTATTCCGTCTTCTTCTTTCTTTGTTCGTCCATCATCCTCTGCTTACAGGCTCCGCAATTCTTCCACTCGAACCCGACCTGCCCGCACGAGGTGCAGAATAATGTGAGTAGTTTCGGGCACCATCTACAGGGGTGGGCGAGGTTGCCGCATTTCCAACTCCTCGGGCGTTGGCGGTTGCCAACGCGCGGGGGTGAGATGCCGGGGCCCTTGCTAGATTCTGGGCGCTTTCTCCACAGTGCGCCCAGTGACGGATTCGGATATGCTTTCCGGGCTACCGTCGACGGTCCCGGTTGCGTGTTCTCGGCGGCCTCCAACTCCCGCTTTCTCATCTCTTTTCTCTCCTGGAGCTCCTGCTCCCAGATCAGTTGTTGTCTCTCCCGGCTACGCCACGCGTAATAGCACGCCACGCACTTCTCTTCGGCAGTGGCTTCGTGGCAGCTCGCCCCCGGACACGGCTCCTCTATCTCCATGATGCGTACCATTTTTTTTTTTCTCTTGCTCGAGTTCGGATCCGTATTCGGATTCGGTTTCGGGATCGTACTATTTCGGATTCGGGTATCTGCTAGCTCTCTTTGATTTTACTCTTTTTCCCCCGCAAAAAAAAGGAAAAAAAAAGTTTCGGGGCGAGTAGCGGAAGGAAAGAGATACAGACAGAAACAGAAAGAAAAGAAAGAACAGATTAGGAATAGTGTCGCTTCAGCTTAAATTAATTTAATATTAATTTAAGATCTTTGACATGGTGCATGCCTGCTTCCTTCCCGCGTACGTCCACTAAGTCAACGACGACGGGCGATAATATTTTCGAAATCGTAAACGGACCTGCGAATTTCGGTGCGAGTTTTGAAGCTACGTTTTGAGCCGTTGACGACATGACTCGGTTACGCTTCCATACGTTATCTCCCTCCTTTAATTCGGTTTCTCGCTTTCGAGCGTTATAATGGGACGATTGCGTACGATAGGCCTTTTCTAAGTTTTTGCCTACAATTTCTTGCAGCTCGTGCAACCTCCTTACACGATCTTTCCACCCGTCTACGTCCGGTTCCGTTAATTCGAGGTCATCTTCCTCCGTTTTTCTAAGTGACCGTGGCGGTCTCGGCTCACGGCCGAAATTCAAATACGCAGGACTAACACCAAGCGAAGAGTGGACGGCCGTATTATAAGCGAATGCGAATTCGTTTAAGTGGACGTCCCACTCGCGTTGATCATTTTCGATATAAGCGGTAATCATGGTTTTTATTACTCTATTCACGCGTTCGGTCGGATGATACGGTGGAACGGTCGAATGAATGATTCGACAATCGTTTAAGATGGTGTCAACGGTCTTATTCACGAATTCGGTTCCGTTATCGGTTAATAATATTTCTGGCGTTCCCCAACGGTATACGACGTGATTTAGAAACGCACCGATAATGCTCTTCCCGTTCGCTTTACGAAGCGGCATACACTCTATCCATCGCGTAAATACGTCTTGGAATATCAAAATGTACGTGAATCCGGCGGTACTTTTCGGAAACGGTCCCATGACGTCGGTGCAAACCATCGCACATGGTTGATCTACAATACGTTTCCCTATAAAACCGTTCGGCGCGAGCTGACTAGACTTGCACGTCTGGCATTTCACGCACTTTCGAACGTATTCCTGAATATCGTGGAACATCCCCGGCCAATAATAATTTATTATCGCGCGTTGATACGTTTTCTCGACGCCTAAATGACCGGCGGACGGCGCGTCATGCGATTCACGTAAAACCTCCTCCTGCTTTTCCGGGCGGACGACGAGCTTCCATTCTTCTATGTCCGGTAACGCTCGACTTTTTAACGGATTCGGGCGGCGATAATATAATGTTTCGTACTCTACTTTCCACCCCGGAAATCGTTTCGGAAATCGGTTAACGGCTTCTACGCGACGATCGTACCACGACGCTTCTTCTACATCGGCTATTTCCCCGCATACGGTTAATTCTCCTTCGGGTTCCTCCTCATACATCCTCGACAACGCGTCAGGAACGTTATGAAGTGCGCCTTTTCGGTAGACGATATCGAAATCGTAATCGAGTAAATCAAGGGCCCATCGGCTTATTCGGCCTGTCTTGTCGCGAAAATTATACAAATAACGTAAGTTCGCGTGATCGGTAATTACTGTGAAGTGAGATCCTTCCAGGTAATGACGGAACTTTTTAATCGCCCACACGACAGCCAACCCTTCTTTCTCGGTTACGGAATATCTCGTTTCTACATCGGTTAATGTTCTACTTGCGTATGCGATGACGTATTCGATATCGCCTTCGGTTTGTGTAAGAACGGTCCCTATCCCGAAGTGACTCGCATCGGTTTGCAAAACGAACTGAAGGTCGAAATTCGGACAAGATAATACGGGAGCAGTCGCTAAACTTTGTTTTACGGTATCGAATGCGACTTGTTGTTCCGTCTCCCACTGCCACCGTACGTCTTTTTTCAATAATAAATTCAAAGGACCGACCTTTTCCGAATACGCCTCGATAAATCGACGGTACCACGAGGCCATTCCCAAAAAGCGTCGCAATTGACGTACGTTTCGCGGTACCGGAAAATTTAAGACGGGTTCGACCTTCTCTTAATCGACTTGCAAACCGTGCTGATTAACGCGAAAACCTAAGTATCGTACTTCGCTCCTACAGAATTCTGATTATTCTCGATTTATTTCGAGTCCGGCTTCGCGAATCTTTCGCATCACTCGCCTTAGCCATTCGAGATGCTCTTCGAAGGTTTCGGTAAGGATAATTATATCATCTAAGTAAGCGAATGCGTGTGGTTCCATTTCGGCTCCGATTAATCGATCTAACAACCTCTGAAATGTCGCCGGCGCACCCGTTAACCCGTACGGCATTCTTTTAAATTGAAATAGTCCGCGACCTGGTACCGTAAACGCGGTTATCTCGCGACTATTCTCCTCAAGCGGTATTTGATGGAACGCCTGACTTAAATCGAGAGTCGAAATGTAACGAGCGCGTCGCAATTTACTTAAGATCCCTTCCATATGCGGGAGCGGATACGCGTCCTTCTTTGAAGCGTCATTTACTTTTCGAAAATCGCAACAAAATCTATAAGTTCCGTTCGGTTTCCTAACCATTACTATCTGACTCGACCACTCGCCATTCGACCGTTCAATTACATCTTCCGCGAGCATACGATCGACTTCCGCGTACATCGCCTCTTGTACCGTCGGCGAGACCGGATAATAACGTTGCTTAATTCCCGCGTGCCCTTGAACGTCGATTTTATGGCGAATTAAATCTGTCACTCCTCGCAACGGTCCTCCACCCGATAATTCCTTCGCGATTAACCTATCGATCTTCTCGCGTTCGGATTCGGAAATATCCACGATCCCGTCGCATTTATCCCCACCCGACGGATCCGGAAAAGAACGAAACGGAATCGATATATTCGAAAGAGCAGTTTTCCACGATTCGGATTCACCATCGATAATTATTTTAAATTCTCGAACTACATCCATCCCTAGGATGCAGTTCGACGATAAACGCGGAACGACGTGCAAGGCTAAGTCCCTACTCGCGCCTGCCAGTTCGACGACGGCGGTGATTTTCCCCTCTACCGTCTCTTCCCTCCCGTCCGCGTCATTCTCCCTCGAAAATTGTTTCATTACCTTCGCGTCGAAGAAACGACCGCGAAGCACCGGTATCGAGAAGCGCATACTGCGGAACGCCGTTAATTTTTACTTTGACAAAGATGCGACTATTACGCGGTTCGGATTCGATAACTTCGCACTCCGCTGTCGAGATCGGATGCGAAATACTACTCGTCGACGCACGACGGGCCTTTTCCCGGTGAGGGGAGGTCGGCTTGGCCCGAACCTTCACTCCCCTTTCACGTTTTCCGGAACTTTATCTTTAACTTTCTCTTTATCACACGAACACGTGCACGACGTCGACGGCTTTTCCTTCGGTGTCGTTTCCCGACGGCTACAACTCGGGCACGTGGTCGTTACTTCGTCCTTTTTTTATTTATTTATTTATTTATTTACGGGAATAAACCCCTTATATACAAAAATATAATTAGTATGGGGAACAGATAAAAGAATAATAATAAGAAGGATACATGAAGAATAATAAAGACATAATTACAATGTGTTCATTAGAGAAGATTTCAAAGAGAATACAGATTGGGCAAAAATATCAATATCAGCATTATACAGATTAATGCTATTAAACATTCTATTGATACTGCTATGATAGCTATAGAGAGTACGATGTTGCTCGGTATGCAATAAGGGACTACTCCTTAAGGACCTAGAGCGTACATTTAATTCAATTAATTCTAAGATATTAGGAGAGACAATAACGCCTCTGCAGACCTAAGAAATAAAAAAAAATTTTTAACAAAAAAAATAGAAACCGACTTCGAAAAAAGCGCTAAAAAGAATGAAATAATTTTTTATGTATACCTACAATATTCGATTTCATTATTATCATACTCAGAATATTGCAACTTTTTCGAAGGCGAAGACAAAATATTCCAACATGGTCATTTTCACGAACAAAGGAGTGAGTGCCTAATACATAAATATCCATCAATGTCCGTGAATTGCTGGCTATTAATGTACTGTTAATTAATTTTCTGTCGCCTTCGAAAAAGTTGCAATATTCTGAGTATGATAATAATGAAATCGAATATTGTAGGTATACATAAAAAATTATTTCATTCTTTTTAGCGCTTTTTTCGAAGTCGGTTTCTATTTTTTTTGTTAAAAATTTTTTTATTTGATACTTTTTAGTGTATAATCGATCAGAATGTGAAAATAAAGTTAAGTAGGTAATATTTGCAAAAGGATCGAAAAGGTTTGGTTCCGATATGTGAAGTCGTTGAGGAGATATAGAGGAATAAACAAATGATTTTGCAATAACAATTTAAACATAGTAACAATTGAGAATGTGTCACATAATGTTAGTAAGTGAGCAGTATTTGCGAAAGGATCGAAAAGGTTTGGTTCCGATAGGTGAAGTCGTTGAAGAGATATAGAGGAATAAACAAATAATTTTGCAATAACAATTTAAACATAACAACAATTGAAGATGTGTCGCATAATGTTAGAGAGTGGGTAATATTTGCGAAAGGATCGAAAAGGTTTGGTTCCGATAAGTGAAGTCGTTGAGGAGATATAGAGGAATAAACAAATTATTTTGCAACAATTAATAAATTTTTTATATAATTAATATCTGCAAATTATTTCTAAGAAGATAGTAATAGTTTCTTTCATTACAATAAATCAATTCCATTCAAAAAGATATTGCGATAAATCTTAATAAAGCACTAATTTTGCAATAACTTTGTTAATAATAAACTCTTCGGAAAAATTTTTTAAACGGGACCAATGGGAGACCCAAACCTAAAAACTGGAAGTGGTTTCATTTCGATTGGTCAACCGGTTGCGGAGTTATGGCCGGACAAACAAAAAAAAAAAAGAAAAAAAAAAAAAAAGCAAGATCGCTCACTGTCGAATAGAGTAACCTCCTCCTTTTCGAAGTCGGTTAAAAATAATGTCACTCATGACTCCCCTTTTCTACAGAGGAGTGAGGTTCAGCTCATTTTGTATATCGTCGTAATTATGCGAGTCAAAGGGCATTGGATGTCTCATATGATTGGCAACCAATCCCAAAAATTTGTGTTGTACGCTCTCGATGTCGTTTATGTGAGAAGTACAGTAGGGTGACCATATTATACTACCATACTCCAATATCGGTCTTATAATCTGACAATAAAGTAGTCTAAGTGTGTTTGGATTTTTAAATAATATGGAGGTTCTATAGATAAGCCCTAAAGATTTTAAACTCTTCGCAATAATATTGCCATAATGATGGTTGAAAGAAAGATCAGATGAAAAAGTTATACCAAGATCTTTAACGCTATTGAGAACAGAAAGCGACGCACCATTTAAGGTGTAACAATAATCAGAGTAGTTTTTCTTACGTGTAAAATGAACATGACACTTTGCTATATTGAGAGACAGCCCATTAGTGAAACACCAATCCTGAAAACGCTCAAGATCATCCTGTAGTAACATGGAAATTTCATAATCATTTATACACTTAAATATTTTTAGATCATCTGCGAAAAGCAGAAATAAAGCATGTTGAAACACATCGATTATATCATTTATAAAGAGGATGAATAGTAGCGGACCCAAGTGAGAACCTTGAGGAACACAGGAAGTAACTTTGATTTTCCTAGAGTAGGTATTACGAAAATTTACAATTTGAACTCTTTCCGATAAAAACGAGGATAACCAAGCTAGAAGGCAGCCATGGATACCTAAGGCTGCTAATTTAGATATTAGTAGTCTGTGATTAATTGAATCGAATGCCTTACTAAAATCAGTGTAGATCGTATCGACCTGTAGACCCTTTTCCATACAACTTATCAGATAGTGATGGTATTCGACTAGGTTCGTAAGAGTGGAACGACCAGCCACAAATCCATGTTGCTGCCATTTTCAGTTTTATGCACTGCAACGTTATTTCCTAAGATTCCGGGGTGGTGTGTTATGTCCGCTAATTACCTGAGAATATTTCGAATTTCAATTTAATAAAGTAAAAGTCTGCGCGGCAGACGGGTTAAAACTCTCAGGTCATTGACGGTCATAGAACTAGTAAAGAGTGCGAGGCACAGGCGTTGGGATTTTCCGTGTGGCGTCGAATAATGCATCGACGTCCCACGGACGAAGAAACAAACCATGCGCCTACCCGTAAAACCGGACACCACCGGAGCTTAGTTTTTTTCCAATATATACAAACTCTCGAACGCTCATCGCCTAAGTCACGTACTCAACCCCTCGAACAAAGGCGCCATACAAGGCACGCGGTACAGTCCGCTACAGAAAATTAGTAAATAATAATGTTGGTATTTTTCTTCTTTATAAATGGTAAAATAATGTTAAAACAAATGAATATTATCATGATTGATTATTAAAATAATATAAAATTCCACATAATAAAATATACCATTAAATAAGGAAGGAATGAACAACGCGTATAAATAAATAATGTTAATAATAAGATTAAATCTAAGGTGAAGGTATAGATGCATGAAGAAGTAGAATGTAGTATGCATGTCATAGAAAATGAGAGTGAGCAGTAGGCAACTATTATTATTCAATACTTTAAATAATAATTAAACCAGTGGGGTTGTTTTTTCTCGCTCGCTACGCTCGCTCGCGAGTGGGATGCCTGTGGTTAGTAGTGGGTATTGTTTGGTGTTGCTTAGTTGCGGAATCGCTTTTTCTTCATATTTGATACCGATAGGTATCACATTAAGAACTTCCCGATTACATAAGTGGTCATTTGTTCATTCGCATCGCCTGCTCGCAAATTCTTATCTTCCCGTGAAAATTGCGTTGTGACTCACTCGCTATTTGAAATATAATGACCAATGGTTATCACATTTAAAAGAAAATTAAAATGTAATACTTCAATCGAAAAGTATTATATATTTATCTCAGAATATATAACACTAAGTTAGATAACCATTTTCGGGAAACATCAATAATTTTCTACAAGACAACATGTTTGATATATGATTTCGCATTTTATGGACATTATAATGAAATGCATTACTCGGATTTTTATTAAAACATAATAATGTTGCAAAATATATTGCAAACGCACCACAATCAATGCCATTAGTCTATCTCTGTACTTTGTGGAATATGTAGGTCTTACGGAATCTGTAAAGAGCATTTAAAAAATCTTGTTGATCACCTTCCAAACAATTCTTATATAAACTATCGTAAATGTGAATATTACCCTGACCATCGGATTTAGTGCATATCCAATGTCCTATTACGTCCGAACCTAGTCCACCAGAATATATAATCTGAATATTTTGTCTATGTCTAGGAATTGGTTCTAAATTTGTCAAAAAAGCTCTTATATATCCCGTGTTCTGTGCAAAATAATGACGACCATGTTCATTCAATGCTCTGTTCATAATTTCCTGAAATAAATTAATATGTGTATCTTGCAAATAACAGTCATTTATCCAATTATTATATGATAACTTTAGTTGTCTTGTAGTTCTTAAGCGATACATTTCTGCTGAAGCTGGACTAATAACATCACTCTTATTGGAAGCTGGGATTTTAAACTTTCCCAAAATAAACAAACCTTTCAACTGCGTTACTCGACTGAGTGCGACGTACAACATTTGCAATGATTGTTTCTCTGATTTCGTAAAATCCAAGCATATTTTATCATACGTTTGTCCTTGGCTTTTATGGATTGTTAAAGCTTCAGCAGGTATTACTGGGAATTGACTCTGAATAATTTGACATTTCTCCTCATTCGTCCCATTTATTTGAATTGCATTCTTAGTTATCGGTGTTAAATGACCCTCCATATTTTCCGTTTTCATGTAATTATTATATCGGGTCCTTGCTTTAACTCCAACTCTTGGAAGTTGGAAATCTAACCATAGGATATTTGAAATTTTGCTATTTTCCGCAAACGTAATGAATTTCAAGACTCCGCAGGCTCCATTAACTAATCCATCTTCAATATCAATATTATTGGTAACCATATATGGGCTTCCGGTTCCGGTGTGGAGAGTGAGTGGACGGAGAGTATTGCGTGCGGAGAAATTTATAGGTGTGAGAGAGAGAGAGTGGAAGAAGAGAGGAGAAAGGAGGGTAGAAGGGGTCGGTAAAGGGCAGGTGCGTAGAGGGAGGAAAAAGAGTGAAGCGAAAGGGGTGGATAGGGACGAGGAAAAGAAAGAACAGTGAGGGAGAAAGTGAGGTTAGGAGAAAGGCAGAAGACGGGCGGGAGAGAGAATAGAGAAGCCGGACAGGCGGCAGCGACATCTAGGGAGATAGGAGGGACTAGAGGGAGAGCGGTAGATAAGGTAGGATAGTGGAAAGCTAAGGATAGGATAGGAAGGTAACAGCAGGAAAAGGGGAAAAGAAAAATGGGGGGAAAGGAGAAAAAAGAGAAGGAAAGAATGACGAAGGCAGAGGAGTTGAGGAAAGGGGGAAGGGAGAGAAGCGCGAGCGTGGGAAGCTTAGATGAAATATGGAAGAGGAAAAGAGAGGAGGAAATACACGAGAGGGAGGAGGGAATGGAAGAGGAGGAGGAGGGGAGAAAGGAGGATTGGATGTTTAAGAGGAGCAGAGTGATAGAAAGATCACCGGAGAAGGGAGGAGGTAAGGGGGAGGAGAAAAGTGGATGATAGAGGAGCTAAGGAAGGTGATGAAGGAGGGAATGAGTGAAATGAAGGAGGAGATGAGAAAGATGAGGGAAATGGTGAGGGAAGAGATGAAGGGAGAGATGGAAAAATTGAGGGAAGAGATGAGGGTTTGGAAGAGGGATTGGCAAGAAGAGAAGGAGGAGATGAAAAGGGAGATAGAGAAGCTAGGGAAAAAAGTAGAAAGTATAGAAAAGGAAAAGGAAGGGGGGAAAGGAGTAGAGGAACTGGGAAAGAAGCTAGAGAAGCTAGCAACGGAGGTAAAGGAAGGAAAAGAGGGAGGGAGAAGTGGAGAAACAGGGGAGATGAAGGCAGCCATCAGGAGGGTGGAGGGAAAGCTGGAGGCGAAGGAGAGAGAAGAGAGGAGAAGAAACGTGGTGGTAAAAGGGATAAAGGCGAAAAAAGAGGAGGTAGAGGAGAAAATAGAGGAGGTTCTTAAAGGGATTGGTGTCGAAGGAGGAATACAAAGAGTGAGAGAAATAAGGGATGAAAGGGGAAAGGAAGGGTACAAATTAGCGGTGATAGAGATGAGAACAATAGAACTCAAAAGAGAGGTAATGAGGAAGAAGAAGGGGATAAGAAATAGGGAGATTTGGATAGCGGAAGATCTGACGTGGACGGAGAGAAGAATGCAGTGGAGAATAAAGGAGATAGCGAGGGAAGAAGCTAGGGAGGGGAAAAGAGTATGGGTAGGTAAAGGAGTACTGAGGGTAAATGAGGAATGGTGGGTATGGGATGAAGAGAAGGAGGAAATACGTAGAAAAGAAGGAGCGGGGAGGGAGAGAAAGGGGGAAGGGGCGGAAGGGGGGAGGAAAAGCAACGGATAGAGGAAGAGGAAGACGAGGTTACGGTAGTGGAGGGGGAAGAAGGAGGAAGAGGAGGGAAGAAGCTAGGAAGAGAAGAGAGAGCGGGAGAGAACCCAGGAACAAGCAGTACGAGGGCATCGAATGAGCGGAGGGAAAAGAAGGGAAGGGATGAAATACAGAAAAGAGAGGATGGGAGAAAAACGGAGAAGGGGAAAGGAGGGGGAGAGTGGACGATAGGAATATGGAATATAGCGGGAATAAGAAACAAGGATAAGGACTTTTGGGAAGGAATAAGAAAGTGGGACGTGGTCATCCTGATGGAGACGTGGCTAGAGGAAAAAGGATGGAAAGGGATGAAGGGAAAAATGCCACAAGAGCACGAATGGGAGTGCAACCCGGCATCAAGGAGGAACAAGAAGGGGAGAGCAATGGGGGGGATGATTATCGGAGTACGCAAAGAGATGCTCAAGGGAAGGGGGACCGGCAGGATAGAGATGGAGGAGGGCTGGATAAGAAGAGAAGTATGGATAGGGGAAGAGAGCTGGGATATAGCGGGGGTGTACGTGAATGGAGACTTAGAAAAGAAAATGGAAAGGATAAAAGAATGGGGAGAGGAAAGAGGGGAAGGAAAGATACGACTGATAGGAGGCGATTTTAATGCGAGGACGGGGATACAGGGAGGAAGGGTATGGGGAGAAGAGGAGGAAGAACAGCAGAGGAGGTCAAAGGACAAGAAAGTGAACAGAGAAGGAAAGAGGATGCTGGAAAAACTAGGAGAGACGGAGTGGAGTATAATGAACGGCGGCATAAGAGGGGATGAGCTAGGAGAGTTCACGTATACGGGAGGGAGGGGGGAAACAGTGATCGACTACGTACTAGGGGAAGAAGAGACATGGGAGAGAGTAGAAGAAATAAGAGTAGGGGAAGCGGTACTGTCAGATCACCATCCACTAGTAATACGGGTTAGGGGAAGGGAGATGCGCCAGGCAACCGGAAAGAAGGGGGGAGGGAGAAGAAAGAGAATAGAATGGACGGAGGAAAAGAGAGAAAGATTTGGAGAGAGGGTGAGATGGGAGGAAGTAGAAGAAAGGGAGGAAGAGGAGATAAATGAGGGAATGGAGAGGATAGGAGAAGAACTGAGAAGAGCGATGAAGGTGGGAGAAGAAGAAGGAAGCACGGAAGGAAAGAAAGGTAGAGGATGGTGGGACGAAGAATGTAGAGAAAAGAAGAAAGAGGTGAGAAGAGCCCTGAGGGAGTGGAGAAGAAGAGAAGGAGATAAAGACAGGTATAAAGAGGAGAAAAGAATATACAAAGAATTATGTACAAGGAAAAAAATAGAAGAGAGGGAAAGATGGGAAACGGAGGTGAGGAATGCAAGGACAGAGGGGGACATCTGGAGAATAGTGAAAGGAGAGAGGAAGGTAAGAAGAGGAACATACGGAGACATAGGGGAAGAGGAATGGACGGAATACTTCAAGGGTATGCTGGGAGGAGTGGAGAGAAGGGTGGTATGGGGGGGGGAGGGAAGAAGAGAGCAGGACGAAGAAGAAGACATACGGATAGAGGAGGTAAGAAGGGTAATACAGAAATCAAGAGACGGAAAAGCGACAGGAGAAGATGAGATACCAAACGAAGTATGGAGGTATGGAGGGGAAAGGACACTAGAACGGATCACGGGATACTGTAATAGGGTATGGAGGGGAGAGGGATGGCCAGAGAGATGGAAGGGAGGGGTGATAACACCGATACTAAAAAAAGGAAGAGGGGAAAAGGTCGAAGACTACAGGGGAGTGACCCTGATGGACACCGCGTATAGAATATACACAGGAGTATTAGGGGAAAGAATAAGGAGGGAGGCGGAAGAAAAAGGGATGATACCGCAGTGCCAGACGGGGTTTAGAAAGGGGATGGGGGTTACAGAGGACATCTACGTGTTAAATTATGTCATAAACAGGCAGATAGGAAGGAAGGGAGGGAAGCTGGTAGGCCTGTTCGTGGACCTGAAGGCAGCCTTCGATTCGCTGGACAGGGCTACGATGGGGAAAGCCCTGAGAAAGAGAGGGTTGAGGGAAGGGCTAATAAGAAGGGTAGAGGAAGTATATAAAGAAACGTGGAGCAGGGTAAGGGTGAGGAACGGGAAGGGGGAAAGATTCTGGTGCGGTAGGGGGGTGAGACAGGGGTGTCCGATGAGCCCGACGCTGTTCAACCTGGCCACAGCGGACCTGGAGGACAGGTTGAAGGCGGAAGGCTGGGGGGGGGACAAGAATAGATGGGGAAAAACTATACATGTTGGCCTATGCGGACGACATAGTGCTCCTGGCGGAAGAGGAAAACGGGATGAGGATGATGATGAAGGTGTTGAAGGCCTACGTGGAAGAGAATAAATTATCCCTGAATACAGGAAAAAGTAAGATCATGAGATTTAGGAAGGGAGGAGGGAGGATGAGCGAGGAAGTGTGGAAATGGGGGGAAAGGAAAATAGAGGAGGTAAAAAGTATAAAATACCTGGGGTATACACTAATGAGAAATGGGAGACAGGAGGAACATGTAAGAGAAAGGACGAGGAAGGCGGCAAGTGTGATGGGACAGGTATGGGGAATAGGAAAGAGAAGATTCGGAGCGGGGTGGGAAAGAAGGATGTGGCTATACGATAGGTTAGTGGCGACAATAGCTACCTACGGAGCGGAGATTTGGGGGTGGAAGGAGAGGGACCAGATAGACAGACTAGAGGAGAGGTATATAAGATGGGTGTTAGGAGTGGACAGGTGGACGCCAGGTTACCTGGTAAGAGAAGAGACAGAAAGAGCAAAAGGAATGACGAGTTGGAAAAGAGCATGGGAGTATGAGAGGAAACTGGAGTCAGGAGAAGGAGGGAATGAATGGGCGAGGAGATGTTGGAAAGAAATAAAGGAGAGGGAAAGGCAAGGGACAGGAACATCAGAGTGGGAAAAGGAGAGAATAAGGGGCCTAGAGAGGATGGGGATGACGGCAGAAGAGAGGGGCAGAAGGGGAGGAACAGGGGGGTGGGAGTGGAAGGAGATAGAGCACGGAGAAAGAGAGAGGCAAAGAAGAGAGAGGTGGGAGAGGATAATAAACTCGGAGAGCAACAGATGGTACAGGGAGGTAAAGGGGGAGGGGGTCGCGAAATATTTGGAAAAGGGTTGAGGTGAAAGCAGATGGAGAAGGGTGGCGAGGTTTAGGTTGGGGAATGAGATAAGGGAGGGAAAATACTGGTGGGAGGAGGAGGAGAGAAAGTGTAGGTTATGCGCGGGGGAAGAGGAAACGTGGGAACACGTGTGGGAAAGGTGTGGGAGGGGCGGTGGGGGAGAGGGAGGATGGCAAGAGAGGAAGAGGGAGATATTAGGAGAAGAAGGAGAGGGAGAAAGCTGGATGAGGACATTGGAAGATGCAAGGAGAGGGGTTGAGGGGGACAGAGGGAGGGAGGGCGGGGAGGAAAGGGTGAATGTGGATGCATGAATGAGGAAAAACCGGAAGCCAGCGAGCGCGAGCGAGGATGAAAAGGAGAGAGAGAGAGAGAGAGGGAGAGAGGGAATGACGCGAGAGCGAAGGAGAGAGAAAGGTAGAAAGGATAAAAAGAGATAGCGGCGGAGTTAGAGGATAGGATGCGAGAAGAGAGAGAGATGGTGCGGAAGGAATGGCGTGCGAAGCGAAGGGAGAAGAGAGGGAGATAGTTTTAAGTAATTATAAGTAGAAATAAGACGTAGGTTAAGGAGGAGAATGTAAGGGAACGGAAGGTCTTGTAACCCTAAGGGGAACAATAAAATACATACATACATACATTGGTAACCATATATTTTATATTAACTTTTAATTCAATTTTGTATGGTAACATATTCATGCCTTTGAATTCATTTTTCTTTAATGATTGTAAGAGTAATTTTTTTTAAGTTTCATCGATACCCTTGGAAAATGAATATTCGGCAGTTGAAATGATTAGTTCACTTTTGCATTGAGAAATTTTGTTAGTATTGGAAGCCCATACGTTCTTTTTAGTTGCGTATAATCTTATTGTAGTATCCGGGATCTCCCCTTCATTTGCAACTTCTCTCGTTTTAATCAATTTTATATCATCATCAGACATTTTTCCAATTGCTAAATTATTCAAAGCATTTATAAATGCCAAATCATCTTTTTGTCTCATAATTTCAGTTAATTCATACAACTCAAAATCACTCCATAATGGATTTACGTCGAGAAAAGCAGCCATACTGTTTCTTTTTGAAACTTGATAAACAGGTTTGTCTAGCACAGGAGGCAATTGATGTTGTGACGTTGCAGCGGCGCGTCACAAGGCAAGAGAAGCGAGACGGGTAGGGAGGCGTGAATGTATGAGTGAATGGGTGAGTGAATGAGGAAAGGAGCACCGAAGAAGGAGGTAAAGGAGCACCGAAGAAGGAGGTAAAGACCGAGCTCCGAAATAACGACGCCAAGAAGCACGGAGAAGGCGACACCAGGAAGGTGGAAGGGCGATCTGCGGAGGTGTCGAAGCCCGAGTACCCCGACGAGCCTCCTGCGACGAAAGAGCGGCGAGAGCCAGGAAAAAGGAGCGACGAAACCGGGAAAAAGAGCGGCCCGAGAGGCCACCGTTGAGAGCGAAAGAAAGAAGGAGCCTGGACGAGCGGACCGTCGAGTAACCTCGCTCCGAGGTGAGTCGGGTGGAGGTAGACGAGGTCCCTCCCCGACTCGGGGTGACGGAAGCGTCCAGCGGCGGGTGGCCGAGCACCCGATGCCCAAACGGGACCGGCTGCACCCGGGCAAGCGACAACCGCACCCCGACCTCGGAGGGAGCAGGCTTCGCCGGCGAGCAGCACGAGCGCCTGGAGGCAGGCAACCGGCCGACGACATCCCGGAGAGCGGCACGCCCGGGAGCAGGCGCCACGCGTGGCCGGCGAGAGAGTAGTCGCAGGACCGGCAAGGAGGGGGAAACCGGCGAGAGACCGTTCCGTAGATCGCCCGGTAGTCGAGTTCAAGGAGCGAAAGAGAAGAGAAAGAGAAAAGGAAAAGCGACGAAAACGCGAGTAGGACGGAGTGTAGCGAGTGTGAGAGAGTGAGTGAGTGACGGAGAGGCGCGAGCGAAAGGGAGGAACGACCAGGGTCGAGCGAAAGAGAGGAGAGACGAGAGAGAGGAGAGAGCTGAAGCGGTAGGAGGAATTAAAAATGAATTCATAGGCGGGAACGAGTGTAGGCGCGGCGCCGGCGACCTTCCAAGTCGTGGACGGCCACCAAGGGCCGGACCGACTCCTAAAGAGAGCGCATTAGAGGAGGGAAGGCCGCCGACGCCGGCGCAAAGGTGGAGGGCTGTCTATGTCGTACGCGAAACGTGGACGGGCCGAGAAAACGGCCGCCGACTCGTCGTAGAAAACGGTTAGCTGTCGGGTCCCGCGGTACCGCGATGCGCGGCTCAAAACAAACGGCGCGCGGTAACCTTCCTCGGAGGACACGCGAACGGTTGGTCGTTGAATACGCGTTCAAAATCCTCGATATGCCGTGGAATACCTTCCCTTCGCGTTCTTTGACGAATGTACCCGTAGTCGTGCGGTTTGTTTTTTTTATAGTTACATGTAATGAGCAGGGCCGAAGGCGCAGGGAAGGCGCGAATAGCGAGAAACGAGGGGCTCGCGAATACGGGAAATTGCGTGCGAGAACGGCGAAATATCGAAGGCGCCGCGGATAAGAAGCGACGGGAAGGTGTTTTCCCCGTTATTAGTATTAAGATGTCGAAGGAGGCACCGGCATCCACCGTTATACGCGAGGCACCGCACTATTCCTCGCGACTCCGCCGAACGGGAGAGCATGTATATCGACGTAAGCGAGGTCGCAAATAAAGGTAGAAATATGGGAACACGAGAGAACTTTATTAATGTGGCGGGCATATACGTTTCCCATCCTTGTCCGAACCCGTCCATGCACCCGACGAATCGTCCTCCTTGACGGACCGGCCCCTCTACCGCACCGCTGAGCGGGGCTGAGCTATCGCGGGAAATACCGGTCAACGATGCTCTCGATCCACCTTCTGAAGGGCGTAGAAATAAATTCGACGCCGTCGGCGTCTGGCGCCCAAAGCATGCATCCTTCGTTGTGTCCAGTGGAAGACTGATTACCCTTGAGGAGGTCACGCGATCGAGAGGAACGTTCCGAAGTGTAACGTTTCGGAAGGAGGAGCGGAGCGTGGGTGACGCTTTAGAGATGAATTTTTATATCGGGGAATGCAACCTGTGAGCGAGCGAGTAAGTCGGACGGAGGTCCCCGTGGGTCGCGTATTTTCTGGATTTCCCCGCTCCCCGGCCAGGTCGAGGTGCTCCCTGCAACCGCGGACGGGTGGAGATCGAAAATTCACGAACCACGAAGGTCCCTCCCTTCCTCCGAAAACCGCCACCGAGTCAAACAACGAGTAGAGACAAAAATCGCTACCACCTCCTCCCGAACCGCGGACGGCGGGACGACCGAAGGGACGTTCCCGTCCTCCGCGTGGCGCGTACGAAGAAGCACGTTACAATGTAAATCGCCAACAGCTAATACAGAAATACCACCAAATAGTTGATTCACTCCAGTTATTTGCCTCAATCTTGTATCCACATAACCTAAAATAGTGGAACCTACCATTGAAATTTCATCAATAATTAATAATTGACATTTAGATAAATTTTCTCGAATGGTATTAGCTAAATCACTTGACAATTGTGGCAGATGAACCCCAAATTGTTTGGTTGATAATGCAAATGCAGAGTGTAATGTTACACCATTAATTTAAAAAGCAGCTTGTGATGATATTTAAATTTCTCGATATTCTAATTTTGATACGTTCTTGAGGAATGGGGTAAGTCTCGGTATGTGTGTTTTATTGCTTTTAAAAAAGCAGAGAGTTTGTTCTGGATATGGGTTAATAATAGGGATAGAACGGATCTCTTTTTCGAAATTCAAATATCATAAGTGAGTTCGAGCCTCATAAGAGAAGTATAGAAAAAGGCAGGTGGTTTGATTAAATGACACTCTAAATTTTATGAAATAACAACTTACTGAAACTTTTATTTCATTTTGAAATATCTTTATGACAAGGAAAATATTATAATACTGAATACTCGTTCGACAAGACTAACGAAACAGACAGTGCTCGGAATCTAAAATCAAATTCTAATAACAGAATAAGAAAAGGTAATACAGTCCTTTCAATCTCTCTCTAAAGACGCAGCGCAATAATCTACTCGCTCGATAAGACTAATGAAACTGACGGTGCTTGATATTTATAATCAAATTCTGATAACAGAATAAAAATATGTAATACATTCTTTTCAATCTCTCTCTAAAACGCAACGCAATAATCGATTAACAATACATGTCCACACACCTACATCTGGCAAGACGATTTTTTATCTCGGAAACTAAATTCACTCAACTTGAAGCGACATCAAGCGAGCGTGCAAAATGTTGTATGGATCGCGACTACGCATACGGGTCTCAAATTTAGATTTTAGAATCATCAAACAATCAACAAACTAATAAACGAAATACAGTAACACACCAACACCTTTCGCACTGGTACCATGAGCAGTGGTTACTTAGTGGATATGACTTATTTCGACCATACAGAACATTCAATGCACCCGACAGTGGGAGAGTACATTCAATACTGTATGGGTAATTTACTAATATTTCGACCACATACATAAGATTCACTACACCTTAAATATGGACAGATGTTGTCAATAATGTATGCGTATAACGCGTTAACTTTAAATTTATAGATTATTCTAACTAGTAAATAATACTATCCTCAATTTGAGAGCCGTATGTTACTTCGTAATTAGATACAATCTGTTCCAATCTACGAGTCGATGTGATCTAGGGTTTGTACATCGGTCTTGCCAGATGGACTCCTTAAGGTTATGTTTTATTCGAATGTGTCGAGTCGAGAGTTGAGAAAATAATAAGAGTCAAGAACGATCAGCGCTCCCGTATTTATAGTACCGTTACGACGCAAATTAATCTGAATGGTCAGCGGACGCGTAGTGGGGACAGCTTGAGATTCGCGACTCCCATTGGTCCATTGTTTCGCGGAGAAATTAGAGAACCGCACCCGAGTAAAAATTACGGACCATGAAGAATGACCGCGAAGAATCACATATTCGGCGCATGTCGAAAACGCACGCAACGTGGAGGGGATGAGTCGTACTCGGACGCTCGAACATCCATGAACGTGGTGCGCTTCCGATCGATGGCGCGATCGATATTTGCCCCTTATTACATGCTATTGTGGCCGTACGGTCACAAGCTTTACCAGATGGAGCACATAGTAAAACTATTATGCTATCCAAATTTCCACCTGGTAAATTATCAAAATAATTTGTTAGTACGTGATACAGTGTACTGATAACTGTACTTTTTCCAACACCTGCTGAACCACTCAAAAATATTTTGAATGGTACAAGACCCAATTTATAACAATTGAGTACATGCATTGCAAATTCCTTTTGTTTACAATTCAACTTCTTTATCATGCCATAGACATCATTTTCTTTAACCCTCATCGGGCATGTATATCTACTTTTACTACTATTTTTTTTTTTTTTTTAAATGTTCATGACTTTTAACATCCTCACCACCCTGCTTATAAATATCAACGGGATGAGACAACAAATTTCCGTCAACATTATCTTGTTCATTTTCTCTTTTACAGTTGTCATTCTCTACTTGTTTTATGGCTTCGTCTATGGCTTCATCACTAAGTATTGAAAATTTCGCCTGATTCATTTCTATAATTTCTTCATTTTTTTTGTAGATACTCTCATAATCGGCATTTTCTATTTCACGCTCTTCATTTCGCCAGGGTAGAAAAAGCAATATTTTTTCTCTGTAATAATTTGCTGGATCTTGTTTCAATTTATATCGTCGATATCTAATTATAGCAGTTTGTTGTCGAGGTTTATATTTTATATTCTCTGTCTCATTCTCTTCATCCAATTCTGATTGTTTTTTCTTAGATTTCTGATAATTTGATGCATAATCAGCAAGGCAAATATTATCAAATTTCTTTTCTCTTTTACTGTATTTTGTGAAAACATCATCCATATGAATGTCAATCGAATCATCCTTCAAATTTCTCAAAGCTTCTTCAGACTTTAACATCAAAACCCGTTCAGCCATGGGACTAGTGTTTATAAACACTGTTTTACGACTCTGCTTGGATAAAGACAATGACAACACGTGGTATGCTGCCTCTTGTGCAGACATCAAATTACTATTCAAAAATACATTGGCGATTCTTTGAAACTTTTCTTTAACGGTTTTATTGTTATTATCACAGTCTGCAGCAGTCTCTCTTAATAATTTAGATAAGCCTCCTTCAATTTTAGTAATGAAATTAGTTACATAGTTAACAACTGCATATTCGTCAAGTATAAATTGAAAATCAATATTTGATTCGAATAATTGTAAAATATATTTGTTATAACTATTAATATTGACTTCACGACTTGATCTTTTCAAAAATACACGCCTTTGTTTTAAAGTACTCCGTATTGCTAAAATATATTCAGTCATATTTAATTTCTTGAGGATATCATCAAAACTCATTTCCATTTTCTTTGAATGCAAAAGAGTCATAAGCTCATCGATAGGTTGATATGATTTTGGAGCTTTTTCGTACTTATTCATTGGCTCTAAAATCATCGTTTTCCTCATTACGGGATAAGGCATATGGAATCTACACTTTTTATCCTTTTTTCCCTTATAACAAGTGTGATTATGTTTATGTATTAAAAATTTAATGTAAGGATTCTTTTCATCATATTCACAAATCAGAAATTGGTCGATAAATTTTATCAACTCATCATCATTAGTCCCATTATATGTAGGAGCATTGTTCAGCCATATTAATATATGTGTATGTGGACTGCCACGTGCTTGAAATTCAACCCTCTCATAACTATCTACAACAATATACTCGCCAAAAATACCTCCTTTTTGACGTAACAACCACATTAATTTATCAACTTTATGATCAAAGTATCGTGCGCACGTCACAGCATCATCTCTTATTAACTCAGTTTTGGTTTTTAAATCCAAATCAAGAGCCTCTCTTAAAGATATTGTGCGACCTTGATTGTACTTCACTAATGTCTGTATAAGCTCGGGCCAATGATGTTCTGCAGCAGATAATGTCAAAAAAAAGGTTGCTTTCCCTAGCTGTCGAATCATTGCCAATAAATCCTTTTTCTTTTGTTGCCAATAAGCTGGCGAAGAGCGAACATATTTTAACATTCTGTATCCGTCGTCGAAGTCAATACATTTATTCATAAAATCCTTATTTAAAACATCTTTAGCAAATAATTTTTTTACTTGTTTACCGGCCCATTTTTGTGTCCGTCTCAAACATATATTTATGCTAGATAAACATGAAATTTCCAAACTCTTTTTCGCCATGAATAAGATTCTAGAAGGAATACATGATCGACGATCATATCTTCTTGCTTCTGATTTAATACGATCCGCATAAGATATATCTTTCTGTAATTTCAATGAGTGTCCTGCATAAATTCTTGGGAAACACAATTCATCCAAATCATCAATTTTATGCCATGGTAACGGATTTTTATTTTGTCCTGGTGCAATAATATTAACAGTGGAAGAATGGCCTTCTACTCCCCCCACATTATTATCAATCAACAAAACTTCATCATTATTACATTGATGTAAGTCAATTGCTTCGGCAAAATCTGCTTTCTCTTTATCAATTATCAATGTTTCATGATAAATTTCATCATCATCAACTATGAAATTAATTTCTTGATCGTTATGACGTTCATAATTGTTCAGGTAATTTTCATCAACTTTAATTGCATATTTAATGTACAATGGAGTCGTCATCAAGTATTTTAATGCCTCACAAATTTTTCCTGGCCTCACTGTTTCAAACATATAATGACTTTTGTGATCAACATGTCTCTTGAGTTTTACCTGGATTGTATGCATTTCATTAAATTTACGGGGCAAAATTTGCAACATATCATTTAATTCTATTTGAATGTTAACTACACTGCCCTTTAAACCTAGTTGTGGATTCAGTGCATACGGTTTTAATGCCCGAATTTGCATAAAATTTAATATTGGAGCGACCATTCTTTCTTCAAGATCGTTCAAATCTTGTAGACACTTGGGGACTTTAATAAATTTAAGTCCATTGCTCGTTGATAATCGATATACTTTATTACGATAAGCATAATTTTTACATGTATTACAAATATATCCTGATGGGAAATTATTTACTTTTGCTAAAAATGAAGGATTATTTGAGTTGCCAATTCGTTTTTCGTTCAATTTTACAACAGAACATCTGAAAAAAAGACCTTCACAGCAGCAGCAAACAAATGAGGGTGTTTCTGCACGAAATTTAATATATTGGAGCTCAAGTTTTGCCTTTGGATCATTCTTATTATATGATAAATTTGTTAAGTAATTATATCTGAATTGTAATACATCGCTTTCTCTGTTTTTTCTTTGTCGTTCGCGATTTCGTTTTCGTTCACGTTTATAATAGTGTACATTTCTTCTTTTATCTCGAATTCTCCAAAAATTCTTTAATGATTCTTCATCTCGATAATTTTTTTTGTGTCTTGTTATTTTCATTCTTTTGACGTTTTGTTCCATTTCATTTATTTTATATGATTTATTCATACGTAATTTTTTGTTTCTATCAATATTATTTTTTCTTTCTCTTTTAATATATTTCAAAATTCTCCTCGAAATCTGATTTCGCGCTACATTTTGCACTCTTTCATTCGATTTATATTCTTCACTTCTACGCAAACTCACATTTCTTTTCGTATTTTTGGCAATCTCTTCCTTAACATAATCTAATCTTTGTCTGAGCACGCGATTCCTTATAATGTTTTTCTTGCGTTCATTCACAATGTACTGCTTTTGATGTCTCAACATTTTCATTCTGATTGCATTCTTTTTACGCTCATTCACTGTATACTCTGTATTTTGTCGTATAATTTACAATCGCTTTTGATTTTTGTCACATTCATTCTCCTTGAATTCATTATTACCTCTCAATTGTGCTATGCGTTCACGATTTGTTTCTTTTTCACAATTAACATATATTGGACCATTCCTTAGATTTGGCATGCATTTTTTATTTCGCTCCTTTCGTAATTTCAAATTCTTCGTTTTACTTTCGCTAGGATCATTATTTTTTGTGCGGTAAGCATTTTTTTCAATTTATTTAAGGCTCGTCTAGAACGACGTTTTGTTTTCATCTTGAAATATTGAATTTAGGACAATTATGTTTTTTGATGTGTCTTTATAAGACAAATGTGGTGTGTTTTTCACATATACCTATTACACATCGTTTTTACTATAGAAACGTAGTATATTGAAGTATATATCAAATATTATATAATATAATATTGTATAACGTATTATACAATATTAAAATAAATTTTATTATTTATAGTAAATATAATAATATACTAAAATGTATTATATAATATTTAAAATTAAATAATAAAAAATATATTTTTTTATCACTATACGTACCAGATTCAATATTCGTTACCTATTCACTACGGATAGATAGATTATTGTATCGCATTTCGATTTAAAATAGACACTCGCTATAGCTAATGTGTACAACCGCCGTATTTAATGTTATTTGGTCAGCTATGTAAGACCTAGCTACAGAGGGAACAATGAAGAATTTTCGCGAACATTTAAATTCTGCTACGGTTATCTGAGCCTATATAGAAAAAATGTATACATACTCCGCACGATAACTCGACTCTTCCTTATATTCCTCCTGTGGTGAGACTCGGATATCATACCTTTACCACATTTATATTTATTCCCTAAACTAACACATTTCAGGTACGTATGTGTTTCCCCCACTTAGTCATATTGTACGGTCGGTTAATAATTGCTGTGCCTTCAGTTAAAATGAGTTCATCAAGCGACATGGATGTAAGTATTATTACTTTTATTTCCTTTTATTTTAACATATAAACGTGCAATCATTTCCAGTTTGACTTTATTCTTTATACTTATGCCTTTCTTACAGACCGAAAAAATAGACGACATAGTGGAGGAGGACGCTGACAGTAAGTAACAAAAATATGACATATTTTTTCCATTATTAAGGGGAGCTTATCGTGTAAATGGTTTCAAAAAAGCGTCATGTGTTGGAATTTGTTTAGAAAAAAGTATTCACTCTAATTTCATAAAAGCATATGCATTGGTTTTATAGACAAACAAAGAAGTAAACGCACTGTTTTTATTTTATCTGAAAATAATCCATATGTACAGAGATCTAACCATATTACGAAGGGTCGTCGGTGTCATATTGGCGGGACGTCCAGTTCTTAGTATAGTTGTCTGAAAGTAAAAGACTAAAAAGGTTTTTGCTTTTTATAACAATACGTAACGACTGTAGCTGTAAATTGATCAATATTTTAACATTATATCGTTCTTTTCGAATAATTAACAATTGTAAGTCAAGTTTTTTTCAAACGTTCACCATTTCACCAAATACTCTTTTGTATTAACTATACTGCTACAGTCGCTGTGTATTGCTATAAAAAACACAAATCTTTTCAGTATTTTTGTTTCTGGCAACTATAACAGGAAATAGACGTCCCGCCATTTGACGGCTTCGACGCTTACAGCGCTTCGTAGTATGGCTAAATCTCGTTATACACACATTATATCGAAATAAAAAAAAATTGTGTTTACTTCTTTACGTGTCCATAAAACTAACGCATGTGTTTTTATGGAGTTAGAGTGAATACTTTCCTCTAACAAAATTCTCAAACGTGTCGATTTTTCGAGCCATTTACAGAATAAGCTCCCCTTAATGTACTCTTTTTTTTTTTATTTAATATATTTCTTCATTCATTTAGACAATACATTTGAAACGCGTATAAAGCAGCTCGAACTGCTGCTGCGCCAACGCGACCATCAGTTGACGGAGGCGTTGGCGCAGCTGCAGTTACATGCGCCGCGACGACCATTGGCGCCACCGCCGCCACTGCCGCAGCAGCCACCAGCACCGCCGCAGCAGCAGGAATTTTACAACGCTTGTAAGATTTTCATACATCAAGTTTAGGTAGTTTCTCTAAATCCTTTCGGTAAAAAAAGTGTATAGTTTTCCATATAAATGAAGTAAGATTAATAGTTTTAATAGCTAATAGGAATAGTAGGTTACAATAAAAGTTAGCCACCTGTTTCTTAGAATTGTAAAATTTATACGAGGTATGCCGTATAATCGTTTAAAATTTTGATTTATTTAGTCTGCAATATATTTGTCTTTATGCCATTTAAGTCCGGATTGAGGTGGTGTTTTCACGATTTTTAGACAATCATATGGAAACTATTGTCAATACTTTCTTCACTATTTATAGAAAACATTCCAAATATATCTGCTTCCCGTTTCGTTACAGTAAGAATAGTATTTCTTTACAGTATAAAGGCTTCATGTTCTTCGCTAGTTATAGAAAATTATACTTTTTTTCTAAATCCGAAACAAAATTATAGAGAAACAGGTCGTATGTATATAAAAGGCGTATGTATGTATTATTGCAGAATATGCATAATATTATATTATTGTATATGCATGTATCAACGTTGCGATGAAGTAATAATATATATTCTTTTTTTGCAGGATATTCTCACGGACGGGGCCACGCGCGCCGAGGAGGGGCGGGCAGATCACGGGCCGCGTGGTACGCAGCCCGTGGTCGCCGCCGCGAATATGTGAATAAAAACAAAAAAAAAACGTCATAAAAAAAAATTATTACTACTTTAATTAATAATGTACTTAATATAAATAAAAAAATCATTTACTTAAAATACTATTACTACTATTTCTATTACTTCTTAAAAAAAAAATTTTTAACAAAAAAAAAACCGACTTCGAAAATAGTAAAGATGCAAAATGGGAAACGTAATCAAAATAATTTGGAATTATGTGAATTTTAAAACAATATGTTAATAAATAACCGATAGAAGTAAAAAATAGCAAAAGCAAATTTCCGTTCTTGAAGTGTAATTTACAGTTAAACGATCAATATTAGAGGAAAGTAGTAGGGTACTGTGGACCACTGCAGATAATATGGACCACTGCAATATTTTAATAACTAATAACACTATCTCTTTGGAAATACTGCGCACTAGAAGTAAACCATGACAACATAAAACAATGACATTTGTCACGCGGTTTTCATGGTGATTGTGCGGATGATAGAGTAATTAGTGAAATTGATTTTAGCAAAAGTTTTTCAGTAAGTGCACAATTTCGTTATATCTGACTTATTATTCATTAAATTTTTTTCATTTAATTCATTCAATTAAATTTTTTTTGTAATCGCGTATAACTATTACTATACATACCTACTTTATGTATTTCCATTGATTTTCTAATTCTTTTATTTTTTATATGACTTATTTGAAAAGTCAGTTATTCATAGATATGCTAGCAATTTGGACCATTCAAAATTATATGTATTTTCTATGTTTGACTACAAGAACTTTTTGATGCACTTAAGAAGAGAAAAAAGTGTAACGCACGATTGTTTCCGAAGCTATTTGAAATATCGATGCCCTTTTTGTATGTCTTTTTTTTATAACGAAATCTGTGTGAATGAAATGAAACGAAATGAACAAATGAAAATGTATGTGTGTGTATAATTTTTGTACAAATTAATGTTTTTTGTTCGTAAAAATGGTTTGTTTTGCAAACCAATCAACATCTAAAGTATAGTTATCAATTAAAAAAAGTGGTCCAAATTATCTGCACCTTATCGAAATCACATTTTATACTTATATTTTATTATTTATTTATTTTGTTATCTTTTGTTTTTTTTATTATTTTTTTTTATTTAATTTTTTTATTATTTTTTTTAATTTTTTTGTTTATTTATTTATTTATTTTATTTATTTATTAATACGGGTAAATCTTATATTTATTATAATTATATCATATATTAATAACGTTTAGCGAAGCGCTCCCAAAATTCTATCCTTTCGTAAAGATTACCCTTTTGAATAGTTTTTTTTAAAAAACTAAAAAACTACTCGGCCAAATGAGACCAAAATCTAATCAGCACCAAATTACCTCAATACCAATCGATGAAGTCATACATCACCAAGATCACGTCATTAGTGTGGGCGTTTTCGTGAACGAAAAATTTGACCACATACATACACACACACACATACAGACTATAAGCCGAAAATGGTCAGAAAATGTTGAGATGACCTTGAAATGTCAACATCTATCAAAAAATCGATTTTCGGGGTCATTACAATAACTTCCCGGTAATCGGGAAGTTAATAATAAGAATAGAAGCATGAGAATGTATGTGTGATTTAGTGTAGTATGAGTGAGAAATGTAATGTTGCATGAACGCATGTAAATGTTAATTAGTTGATTAAGTAAATTAATTATTAAGAAAAAACTAATAAGTAAGATGCGACCAAAGAGAGAAGGGAGGGGATTTGGGAGCACGCTTACGCCTACGCTTAGCTGCGAATGCACCAACTCCCACTCCTGCCTAGATCATAGGGAAAACCTAGTCCCCACTATGCACCCCCGAAGTTCAAAGGTCCATAGCCAATGAAGGGCCTAAATTTGGAAATTAGGAGGGGTTTTAGTGGATAGCTAGTTTTTAAAAGCGATGGCCGAGCACGGCTCGCCACCATTCGTATTCAAGAAGTTCTATTAAACATTTTTCTTTCGCTCAAGCTAAGTTCATTTCGTTTTTCTCTCAAACCACACTAAGAGCCTAACTAGTCGAAGACTTGACCAGATCTTTCTTAAACGAATCACCTAAGAAATTGTAAGTTGGTTTTTCACTATTTACTAATTAAATTCTTTTGTGTAAATTGTTGTTGTTCATCGTAAACGTTTTGTTTTCCTTTTCTCCTCCAACCTTTTCCTTAAAATAATTTAGGGAGCGCGCAGTCATTTGCGTTCTTCCTTATAGAATAAAGAGCGCGCACTAGCTTGCGTTCTCTTGTTTTCTTTGAGTAATAATAAAGAGCGCGCATTCATCTGCGTTCTCTCGTTTTCTGGGGTATTGGTTTAAAGAGCGCGCAGTCATTTGCGTTCTCTTTTACCTACACCTAATAAAATAAATACATTCCCTTGACCTCCTTCAATAATAATTATAATTGGTTTCGTTGAGTATTTTTTCGATGCGCGCATTTTTCTGCGTTCATCCCATTGAGCGCGCAGTTGTTTTGCGTTCTCTCTGGATATTAGATTTGTCTCTCTTGTTCTGTGATATTTTATTCCTTCACGAGCGCGCTGTTCAATCTGTCGTTCTTGTGAGGATAAATTAACTAACAGAAAGAAAGGGTGTAATTTGAGGTTTATCTGTAAATGGGAAGGTCAAGGCGATCCGAAAAGGGGTCTCATTTAAGAGAATTTACTATTTCAGAAAAACCGTGGCCTGTACGAAAATATTCTCCCTATTTTATTTCTCTCTTTCTCTCTCTCACGACACTCTTTTCCTCGTCCCAGGGTTGCGTCGCGTAGACGCTACAACCCCAAAAGAGGTAAAATATCTTTGTCTTTCCTTTCCTTATCAATTTATTCATTTATTAATATAATTTTTGTTATTGTCCCCCGGGACGTAACAGGTGCCGGATGCACTCCCCGCGAAATAATCGTTTCAACAAATTATTTTATTTAATCCGCGAGAATCCTCTCCGCGATAAAGGGCTCACGTAATTACCGTTCACGCAATCGCAAGGAGTAGTGGGTTGAGGGGGGGAAAGAAATTAATAAAGTTTCTTCGGAGTACTTTTCCAAAAAAAGACAAAGTATTAATTTATTCGAATAAGATCGCACGAAAGTATCGGAAATTTTCCGTTAACGGTAAGAATTAATACAAAGTCCGATTCCCTTTGTCTCCGGTGTTTACTAGAACGTCCGGACAAACTAACTGCCGGCTACGTGCTCGATGCCGGCACGTGGTCGCCTCGCTTCTCGAATGTTCTACCGAGGAATTTACGGCTTTATAATACTTTAATCCCTTAATTTAACCAATGAACAATTAATAATTATAATAGCCACAATTAAATGAACTTAATGTGCGATTACCCGCGCACCCGGACGGCGATCGAGGCTGGTTCCGCCACTAACGAACAAAAGAATCGAACAAGAAAATCAAAAGATTTATTTCGTTAAATATTCAATGTTTAAAATAATAAAAATCGCTAATTCCTTCTAAACTCGGTTATCTACCGTTATACGGCTCTTAATAACCCCGGAATAAGACCTCGCGATGATGATCCGCCACCCGGAAGAAACTTTTATCTGAACAAAGGATTTCACTCTATCGGCTCAATTATCTCACCTCTAATCTATGTGAACGTCGCGCACAGAGTAATTTTTCAAAGATCACACACGCGGTTCCTTACGAGCCGGCCTACCGAAATTTCCCGAGCCCACCCGAAGATAGCCGAGCGCCTATTCGCTATCTCCCTCGTTCTACCGCGTCGCTAGGCGACGCGCGCACGCATGGCCGCTTTCCGCGACTTCGCTTGTTATGTCCGCCAATTACCTGAAGAATATTTCGAATTCCAATTTAATAAAGTAAAAGTCTGCGCGGCAGACGGGTTAAAACTCTCAGGTCATTGACGGTCATAAATCTCAAAAAGAGTACGAGGCACAGGCGTTGGAATTAGAAAGAACTTTAGAATAGAATTAGAATAGAACTTTTACACTTAGCTGACCGATTAATTTTCAATAGAAACAATGAACAGGACGAGACAAGTAGTAACGCGAATAGAAATAATAATGTTATTGACAGCGATAGCAATACCGATACCGAGAGTGATAATGATAGTGAAGAGGAGGACGATAGCAGTAGCGATAGTGAAAGGGATGATATTAGCATAATAGGGAATGAAAATGAAAACTTGCATGACACTTCTCGAATAAACACACGAGCTTTCAAAGAAAATTTAATAAACAATAGGGATCGGTTAGACATGAGGAAAGATAATTATTTGTATTTTTTAACTCGAGATGGGCACCCGTGCGATGAAGGTTCACAACAGATTGCGAAATATAAAACGTTACCGAATTTTCGTAGTCAAGAATCTAGATTCCTGCGAGTATACAAAAACGCCGATAAATATCATATAGCATTAACGTGTAAAGAAACTGAAGAGGATAAACTGACTATGAGTAATTTAGATGACGCTTTGAAGGAACTTCGCGAAGAAATTAAAAGGAAAAATTTAGAAACTATAAGTATCGCCAAAAGCGAAAAAATTGATGACTTGAGTTGGAATACAATAATCACCAACTTAAGGGCAGCTTTAACTGGACTCCATTGTAAAGTCGTCGTCTGCCACGGGTTGGTGCAGGTACCCGAAAGGGACAGACGCCAAGACATTATAGAGGAGGCCCATTCATCCGTGGTAGGAGGTCACAAGGGCGTGAACAAAACATATAAACGCATCCGCCATTCTTATACTTGGAAGAATATGAAAAGCGATATTCAAATCTATATACAACGATGTTTACCGTGCCAATTAAAGAAACTGGTAAGAATAAAGACACGCCAACCCATGGTGATTACTGACACTCCGTATGCCGCGTTTGAAAAGGTCTCAATGGACATAGTAGGGCCATTACCTAAAACTTCTAAAGAGCATGAGTATATCCTAACCATTCAAGATCACCTCACCAAATTTTCCTTAGCCATCCCGCTAAAAACCATTGCCGCCATAAATGTCGCTGAAGCTTTTACTAAAAAATTCATTTGCACTTTCGGAGCGCCGAAAGCCGTACTAACAGATCAAGGATCTAATTTCACTAGCAAATTAATGCGCCGCTTCGCACAACATTTCCGCATAAAACAATATAAAACAACCGCTTTTCGCCCGCAATCAAACGGAGCTTTAGAACGATCACATACAGTTTTAGTAGAATTTTTGAAACTTTTCGTAAACAAATATTCTGAATGGGATGATTTATTAGAACTTGCCGCTTTCTCTTACAATACTAGTGTACACGAAGCCACCGGGTATACGCCTCATGAGTTAGTATTTGGAAAATTAGCTAGATTACCGTCGGGAAACCCAACGGAGGACTTAAACGACGAACAAACGTACGACGATCATCTAACACAATTAATTACCGATCTTTATAATTCGCAAGCTATAGCTAGAGAAAGACTAATAATCTCTAAACAGAAGTCCAAAGAATATTACGATCGTAAGACGAACCCTCAAACCTTCCAGGTGGGAGAACGGGTTTTCCTCCTCAAGGAACCCACCAAAGGGAAGTTTGACGATAAATATACCGATCCACATGAAATCCTAGAGGTACTACCTAACGATAATCTAAAACTCCAGACTGGTGGTAAAACTCGAATAGTACATTCAAATAAAGTCCGCCATTCACAATTATAAAATGTATGTGTTCTAAAGGTCCGTTGAAAAATAAAACGCTTGCTTACCATTTCGCTTAGCAATAAAGGTTATGAATTAAATAAACAATGTACAATGAAATAAGATAATAATCTGTTAACAGAAGGCGATCATCATGAATTTGTTTCTTTTGCTGATCGTATGGATTCGAGTAACAGAGGCGATTATTGGTTTCGATTGCGGATCACCGCGATCTAATATCACTACACTCTCATTATTAGAAGTGGGAGAATGTGATCTCCCCAAATACACTCCGCGAGTAGATACTGTCAATATACAATTATTGCAACACTCACGTTATCAGACTACTTCAATTAAACAATGTAGAATTAGCATACAACGTATTATCTATTATTGTGGAATGCATTCGCATATATCAATAGTTAATAACGGACACGCGGAATATGTAACGGAAACAACGAAAGAACAATGTAAAGAAATTCATCGAACCGGAACCTTATCTTTAAGTTTTAATCATATGTTACGCGGGCTCACGACAAATCAAACGCACACTAGGCCAATAACTTTGGCTGGATCTCTAACCTCAGACGGAAAATGCACTGGATCACAGTATTCGGACCCCTACGGAGCATGGGATAATGTTGTAGTACAAGGAGTAATAACGATAACTTTAGCTTCGCGGGATGCCACTATAAACTTGGAGATCGACCGATTACACCTACCTTCAGGAACTTATTGTCAATACTCCAGCGGAACATGTATCGACCCTCGTGAAGGATATACCTTTTGGGATACGGTAAACGACGACCACTGTCGTTTCGGACAATATGATGTATTGTATGAAGGATACGCTAAAAAGATGGTTGACGATAGCCTAGAAAGAGGACAGGTAATATACACCCTGGAGAACCGGGACATTACCTTTGCGTTAACACAAAAGAGAGAAGAATCAGTCTGCGGTTATACCCTTGTCAAAACGGAACATCCAAAATTAACTATCGTAGAAATTAAGAAGGGAGAACCTTTCGTTACCCGTCGCCGGATAGTTGCGGAAAATCTAGATATCTTCACATACGTAAACTCTAAATTCGTGTATGTAGAAAAACATGTTCGCACGCAAATGAACTCTTTGTATCGCGATGTATTACAACAACGATGTAATCTTGAACAACAAGTCTTGAAGAATGCTCTCAGCATAGCCATACAGTCGCCGGATGTTTTCGCGTATCATTTAATGAAAGGACCAGGATATATGGCCGCCATAGCAGGAGAAGTAGTGCATATTATTAAATGTATACCAGTCACCGTCAAGATACGTCATACCCAAGAATGTTATTCACAATTGCCGGTCCTGACGGGCAATGATACTTATTTTCTGGCACCAAGGACGCACATTCTCTTAAAAACAGGATCGCAGACGTTTTGCAATCGGATAATACCTAACATGTTTTCCATCGGGAATGAATGGTACAAATTAAGCCCGATTCCAGAAAGAACAATAGCACCAGGGATAATGCAACCGATGTCAAGACCTACCTGGAAATACACTAACCCGGAATCATTGGCAAGCAGCGGTATATATAGCGACAAGGATTTGGAGAGACTACAGGAACACGTAATGTTTCCAGCAGAGAAACCGGCAGTACTAAACACCATGGCACGTGGAGCAGCAGGACAACCCATCGTCATGCAAGGACTCACCCTCAGTCATCTGATAGATGAGGTTACATTAGCAAAACTCACAAACGATACCTGGAATCGGATATGGAAATCGTTCACTACCTTCGGGACCGCCAGCGCGGGACTAATTGGGATATATTTCGTTTTTCGTGCCATAAAATTAATAATAGATACATTGATACACGGTTATGCGATACATAGCCTTTATGGATGGTCCATCTTCCTCATTGGAGCAGTTTTGAACTCGGTGACTAGTCTATTATTATACCTCGCGCCGCGAAAGAATGTAAACAAACAAGCGGATGAAATACCGCTTAATGAAGCAGAAAATGCGGAACATACAACTAACGATGAAAATATTTTAAAAAACAACAAGCCGAACGACGAGGCGCATCCTAACCCATTTTCCCCACCACAAGAACATCTCCCAACAATACAATTATATCCGACATGTTGCCGTTTTGAACAATCAACTAACTTCAAACCTACATAATTCCGTTATAGCAACATGCAGCTGCCAGTCGGAACGATCTCGGAGCCAGTTGTCGAGGAGTACGAGCCGCATCACGAGGGCAGTTTGGACAGTTGCCTCTGCCTGGTATTACCAGCGAGGGAGGCACCTGTGTATGGATTGCCGGAAGGACGCAGGTTCATCTGCCGGGACTGCAACGACGGGACCGGCGACTGTGCGGTGTTCGTGCCACACCAAACATGGCACGCTATAGGAAACGTTCGACACTTCTTGTGGCTCGCAATGCGCGGGTGCATGCGTTGCGAAAGGGTGGTGCTCCGTGTGTGCGGAAGGGCCGCGGCCTGTGAAGGGTGTCGGTTAACATACGACTGGAAGAAATATGAAATATTGTATGTGACCGGCACTCAACCAGTGAGACTTTAAAAAAAGGGGACATGATTAGACTATAAGAAAACTTTCAAAGAATATCTAGATTATAAAAGTATATACTCTGTGTGTGTGTGAATTAAATGAATATAAACGTATATATATATATATATATATATATATATATAATTTTACCACCCGTAGTTAGAAGTTTTAAGTTTGCTTGACTGCATGTTTATATGTGTTAAAACAGACGTTAGTTAAACCTTATTTACAGAAATGGAATCACTGAATAGAGCAGTGTGTGTGGGAGTGGCCGAAGATGCTGGCCAATTCTGGCTAACCACCTGGAATGAGCACCGGCTATGCGACCAATGCTACCAGAGGGAAGGGCATTTATACACCAGGAGGGGGCCATACCGCCTCTATACCATTTGGCATGGCATGTGCCTCCTCCAGGATTGGGACCCTACTAAACTAGAGTGTGATGTCTGCCGCCGGGTCCTCCTATGGTGGGAAGGTATAGCAGCAGATTGCCATGAATGCAGGCAACACCATCGTCGGTTCATCCCTACATTATTGGATGGAAAATGGGTCCCAATTAGACCACGAATCCGCGGGGAAACCAGAATCCTCTACATCCGAGGCCATGCTCCAAAATAAAAATATAATAGAAAAAAAAAAAAAAAACAAAACAACAAAATTAATTATTATAAGTAAAACAAAAATATATATATCATTTCTCTAATTACATTGTTAAATTAATTCTATTGATTAGTGTAGTAATAGTAGTAATTAATCCTTTTGTAGTTTAAATTATTCTAGCTTCGTCGAACGTAAAGGCTCACCTTGCACGTTCAAGCTAAGGGGGGAGGTGTTATGTCCGCCAATTACCTGAAGAATATTTCGAATTCCAATTTAATAAAGTAAAAGTCTGCGCGGCAGACGGGTTAAAACTCTCAGGTCATTGACGGTCATAAATCTCAAAAAGAGTACGAGGCACAGGCGTTGGAATTTTCCGTGTGGCGTCGAATAATACATCGACGTCCCACGGAAGAAGAAGAAACAAACCATGCGCCTACCCGTAAAATCGGACACCATCGAAGCCTAGTTTTTTCCTCAATATATACAAACTCTCGAGCGCACATCGCCTAAGTCACGTACGCAACCCTCGAACAAAGGCGCCATACAAGACACGCGGTACAGTCCGCTGTGGAAATTCAGAGAATGCATTCCTTTAAATAATAATGTTGGTATTTTTTCTTCTTTATAAATGGTTAAACAATGTTAAATAATAAATATTACCATGTTGATTATTAAAGTAATATAAAATTCTACATAATAAAATATACCATTTAATAAGGAAGGAATAAACAACGCGCATAAATAAATAATGTTAATAGTAAGATTAAATCTAAGGTGAAGGTATAGATGCATGAAGAAGTAGAATGTAGTGTGCATGTCATGGAAAACTGAGAGTGAGCGGTAGACAATTATTATTATTCAATAGTTTAAATAATAATTAGATAATAAGAATAGAAGCATGAGAGTGTATGTGTGATTTACTGTAGTATGAGCGAAAAAATGTAATGTTGCATGAACGCATGTAAATGTTAATTAGTTAATTAAGCAAGTTAATTATTAAGAAAATTAATAAGTAAGACGCGACCAAAGAGACAAGGGAGGGGACTTGGGAGCACGCTTACGCCTACGCTGGGCTGCGAATGCACCAACTCCCACTCCTGCCTAGATCATAGGGAAAACCTAGTCCCCACTATGCACCCCCGAAGTTCAAAGATCCATAGCCAATGAAGGGCCTAAATTCGGAAATTAGGAGGGGTTTTGGTGGATGGCTAGTTTTTAAAAGCGATGGCCGAGCGCGGCTCGCCACCATTCGTACGCAAGAAGTTTTCTAAAAAGCATTTTGAACTTAAAAATAAATTCACTTCGCTTTTCTCTTAAACGTATTAAGAAGCTAACTAGTCGGAGACTTGAGGAGATTTTCTTTGGTTCATCACAAATCATCTTAAAAATTGTAAGTTGTTTCTTCATCTTTCTAATTAAATTTTCGTGTGAAATTTGTTGTCCTCTATTATAAATGCTTCTACCTTTCTTCCAACCATTTCCTCAAAATAATTTAGGGAGCGCGCAGTCATTTGCGTTCTTCCTTTTGGAATAAAAGAGCGCGCACTCGCCTGCGTTCTCTTTTTTCCTTTGAATAATAATAAAGAGCGCGCATTCATCTGCGTTCTCTCGGTTTTCCGGGGTATTGGTTAAAGAGCGCGCAGTCATTTTGCGTTCCCTTTTTTCCTATACCTAATTAAGTAGATTCATTTCCCTTGACCTCCTCCAATAATAATTATAACTAGCTTCATTGAGTTTTGATGCGCGCATTTTTCTGCGTTCATCCCATTGAGCGCGCAGTAACTTTGCGTTCTCTTTGGATATTAGTTTTGTCTCTCTCTCTCTGCGATATTTTATTCCGTCACGAGCGCGCTGTAAATCTGTCGTTCTCGTGAGGATAAATTTCTAGCAGAAGGGAAGGGTATAATTTGAGTTTTCCTGCAGATGGGAAGGTCAAGGCGATCGCGAAAGAAAACCTCATTCAGGAGGAATAATTATTTTAAAAAACCGTGGCCTGTAACGAAAAGCTCCCCCGTTTCTCCCCCCACTTCATTACTAGAGGAGTATTTGGCCACGGAGCATCCTTATAAGGATTTCGTAAAGGAGTTTGAGGCCGCGCTGCAAAAATTTGCGAATAGATAGAGGTAAATCTCCCTATTTCTAATTTTCTCTTTCTCCCTCTCTCACGACACTCAATTCCTCATCCCAGGGTTGCGTCGCGAAGACGCTATAACCCCAAAAGAGGTTAAACATCTTTCTTTTCTTTTTTTTTCTCTTATCAATTTATTCATTCCTTAATATAATTTATTATTGTTCCCCGGGACGTAACAGCTAATTAATTCTTCGGCGGACTTCCTCGTTCTTCTTTCGAATTTCGGTCGGATGACCGCCACCGATGACCATTTCAGCGGTCATCTCGAGCCGCTATTGAGCGAAGGGATGTTTTGATGATTCGCTATCGGGTGGTCCTCGTTGATTCGGAATTTCGGCCTTTTTCTTCGCCGATCGTCTCTCTGCCTCGCTCGATCTCGCCGTGCGTGTCCTCTCTCTCTCTCCCTCTCTCGTTCTTACTCCTTCGACGGCTCGCTTTCTCGCTCTGCCGTCGCTCCGTCGGCCACCGTTGCTCTCTCTCCGGCCTCGTCCTTCTCCTCTCCAGTGTGGCGGTCATGAGAGAGGGTCTAATTTCAATATTTATTCATATTTCTACCCCAGAACCAGCATCGAGGCCCTCCGACTCGCGTTACATTTCCTTCAGCTCTTTTTCTTATTCACGGCGAAGGGGAGAGGATTCTCGTTTGTGACGAGTATCCAAAATACCACGTCACAGCACATAATATTCCCAGCAACGTTTCGATTCTACCTTACAACTAGATCTAATGCTCGAGAAAGCAAGATAGTCCTCAAATGAATTTGTTTCTTTATAGCGTTTGTGAAGCGATTTTTTACGCTTAATTAAATTAATTAGTCCACGAGTGAACCATGAAGGATATTGCGAAGGATAGATGTAGCGAGTTGGAACGAAATGTTCGATAGTATAACTAATTTTCTCATACATAATTTCAATGCATGGATAAAGTTCCGAAAAGGTCCCACCCCCGATTGAGCTCATTTTTTGTGTGAAGTTAGTATACATAGAGATAAGTAAAAAACCAAAAGGATTTTTGGCGCGTCGCAACCGTTTTGGAATTATCAGGTTTTTTATTTTCGATTTTCGATATCCGTGAAAATGATGTTAAATCCATGGAATTTTAATGAAAATTGATTAATATGTATACAAAAAAGCATAAAATATCTAAATAAATCTCTCATTAATGTATAACAATAATAATAATAATAATAATATCAATCTGCACATCTTTATGCCGCCGTAAATACTTTTATAGGTGCAACCAAGACCAAACCCTACCCAAATCACTTTTTTTAAAATATGAAAATAGTCCTAATCATACATCTGCTGTAAATACTTTTGAAGGTGCAACCAAGACCCAACCCCACCCAAATCACTTTTTTTCAGACTTGAAAACGCAAACTCATTCTGGGTAGGGTCTGGAGTTTTGTATATAATCTGGATAAACACGTTTTATATCCATCAATAATTGAATAAAAGCATCGCGATTTAGTTTCCTAAGACGACGACGCCACAAAAATTCACACATATGGGAATCTAAGGAATCTGCATGGACACCACCTCGAGATAACTGCCTACGCATCCACCGCCAAGAGGATTCTATGTTTTGAGTATGAGCTCCAGTTTCTTCATTTACAAATTCTTCGGAATGATGTACTGTAAAATGCTTATATCCATGAGATTCTAAATCGATATACCCTTTCCAACAATCTGTATAAATTGTAGTTCCTGGCTTTACATGTTTTTTAATTAAACTAATCAGAGTATCCTTATCTCGTTTATTATTCGGACAAATTTCTAATCGGTAATGATGGGGATGATTCCGATGAAGTATACCTAAGATCCATGAACCTTCAACTACTCTTCCTCGTTGATATTTTCGACGACCAATTTTACATTCGTCAATTTCAACAATTTCGTTTTCTTCTCCAATTAATCCTTCATCCTCAAACTGTTCATCTAATGCTATCATACAAACTTCTCGACAGAAAGAGAAACGATCCGAAACTGTTTCGCGAGAAATTTGTTCATCGTCATTGATAGAACATTCCCTAACTGTCTGATCAAAACTTAAATTAATTGAAAAGCAATAAGTAATTAGAATACAAATTTCTACTGAGGTATGACAATTTTCGAACCATGTATTCTGTGCAACGGCAAATTGGTGGTCATGTTTGCCTTTTTTTCTGCATCTAAATGAACCACAAGAAAACCGACCCTCATCTAAAAACATTCGTTTTTTATGTTTATTACAATAACGAGTCGATGGAATTAGTTCAATGTCTCTCAACCATTGTAAAGTTTTTCTATGATCACTCATAATCATAGCTAACTTCTGAAAATTATACAATTTATCCATTTCAATTCGAAATAGATAGATACAAATAACGATAGCAGTAACGAAAGAGTTTTCTTCAATAAAGTTTCAATTCTCCCGTCAATCTAATTCAAGCAGATACAACTGAAATATATTCAAATAGCAGCAAAAGATACCAGTGACGAATAGATAGAAATAGCAGCAAAAGATAGCAGTAACAGAAACAGAGTTTAAGTTAATAAAATTTAACATATATTATTTTAATTCAATAATTCAACAACGAGAAGGATTCTATTGAGAATCCATCTTGCGGAATGTATTGAACTAACAAGGGGACCTCGTTTACCCGCGACAGCAGGTTAGCCTAGTAACCCAAAGGTTCCGTGATAGAGTCTCGACACGTGCACTTTTTTTTTAATAACATTATTATTATTATACATTAGTGAGAGATTTATTTAGATATTTTATGCTTTTTTATATACATATTAATCAATTTTCATTAAAATTCCATGGATTTAACATTATTTTCACGGATATCGAAAATCGAAAATAAAAAACCCGATAATTCCAAAACGGTTGCGACGCGCCAAAAATCCTTTTGGTTTTTTACTTATCTCTATGTATACTAACTTCACACAAAAAATGAGCTCAATCGGGGGTGGGACCTTTTCGGAACTGCACCCAATAGTTGCCATTTTTAGAATCCTTTCTAATAATAGGAGCGGGCTGAGAATGTCCAGAGACAGAGACAAGAATCATATCTAAACGAGGATGGTATTTATCCGGAGAGCTACAATGTTCGAGTACATTAGAAATGCATATATTATTGATGGATGAAAAAACAAGATCGAGCAGATAGTCAGCGTTGGAGCAGGTATTTACTTGATATAGATTTAGCAGATTGAAGTGTTTACAAATTGTGTCTGCTTGCTTCGATACAGGGCAGAAGCCTATAGGACGATGCGCTAAGTAACCGTCATCGGAATTAAATACCTGAGTATGTGTGAGGTTGTAATCTCCAACTAACACAATCTCAGATCCTACATTCCCACTGAACACATCCTCGACCGACAAACCATGTAGGTCATAAACAGAAGAGTCGGTACCCGGTGGTATATAAACAGTACCAATAATAAGAAATTTAAATGCCACATTTACTTTAACGAACAGCTGTTCGACACTCTGTGTAGAAGTATAAACTTATCTACTGACTATGTGTTTGTGTACAGCAATGAGCACACCACCTCCTCTATTCCAAATATTATTCTCAGAGTACCGGTCTCTTCTATATACAATATAATCCGTTAAATCAATTTCCGCGTTTGAAATGCCACTATGCAACTAAGTTTCGGCAAATATAAAAATATCATAATCAGATGACAAAGATGATACAGTACACCTTAAAGATGAAAGTTTGGTCCTCAGACCACGAACATTTTGATAGTAAATCAAGGGGTACCTCACTAGTTTTTTTTCCTGATGGAGTAACTTATATCTACGATATTTGGAGAGCCGTTGATATATCTAATAGTTTTATCAGTAACACCACTGTCAACCAAAGATTTTAGTTCAAGTCTTAAATTATTAAGATGCGCACGCAGCTTCACCGTACGATCTTGAACAATTTTCACCGGGCCATCATATTTGGATTTGCTCTTTAACCTTTCGCATACAAGGTGAAAAAAACTCCTTACCCATACAACGTGGGGCTATATTAACCCCGCAAGGAATTGCATCTTTTTTGTACATATATCGAACACAATATGCTTGAATGCGTTTTTTCTTTAAAGATATTATTATATTACCGAACGAAACACAAAAATATAGAGAAATTAAACTCCAGCTACTGAGAAAATCAACCTATTTAGTAGCGTGTTAAGGAATAATAAAAGCATTTTCAAAGTATTGGGGTTAAAATAATCCCACCTTGTATACCGAGGGTTAAAATAGATATAGCTTCTTGCTTCGACGAAAGGGTCACTCTAACTGGACGAGCACGATTCTGTGTCCTCCTTCCACTCCTCATACAGTCCACAATATTAACACCAGCTGGATTGATGGCCGTCAGAATGTTTTTGACAACATCCTTTGACGACATATTGACGACATATTTTTCCCGCAACGATAACAGAATTTCTTTCTCGGTTTCGGACATTCGTTATACCAGTGGCCAAATTCTCCGCAATTCCAGCATCTCAATCCCGTCCCTCTCTCTCCCGACGCCGAAACTCGCGGTTTCGTATCCGGATTCGATTTCTTAGACGGATTACTATTGCTCGGATTATGCGCTGAATTTGTCGGCCTATTCACTCCTATCGCGTCTACCGCGTCTAAGGCGTTAATTTTTCCTATCTTATTTTTCGTATTAGACGGCACCCAGGCGAATTCGGGATATACGGAATCGTCGACGGAAGGAGGCGGTCGGTACTTCTTCATTCGCTGCCATACGAATTCGCGCTCCCTTCCTAACTCGGCCAAAGTATCGAAATCGGTTGCATCTGTTAATTTAATATCCCGTTGAAATTCCGGTCGTAAATTAACATATGCCATTCGGTCTCGCTCTTTTAAAGGTAACGGCGGATAAACTCTACTTAATAATCGTTCGATATTAATAAGATAGTCCTCCACCCGTTCCGTTTGTCCTTGCGTACGCGCGCGTGCCTGATCTAACGCGCGCTCGGGACGATCGACGGCGCCGAATTTCTTCACTATCGCGAATTCGAAATCCTGCCACATCAACCACCGATTTTTCTTTAATCGATACCACTGACACGCGGGTCCTGTTAATAAAAGCGGAACGACACGTAACATTTCTTCGTCGGTAATCTCTACAATTTCCCGTTCTTCGTCTATTCTTTTTAAAAACTCTTCGACGGACGAACGGTCCATTCGGCTTTCCGAATTCTAATTTCCACCAACCGAGTATCGCATAAAGCTCCTTACTCGAGCGGCGGCTTTCAAAACGTAACGACGAATTCGTGACGTGTCGATCAGCTGTTTCACGCTGGCGGCTCGGACTCGTAAATCTCGCGGACGCGGTGGCCTGCCCGACGCTATCTCTCGTTCGTCTCGAACTATTATTTCGTGAAATATTTCTTTCTTCGCGTCGGCTATCCTCCGCTCTCAGGGTTTCGTTCGTCCTATCTCCTAATCTTTCGTCTCGATTAAAATACCTATTTTGCGAAGGTTCGAACGATAACGATTTTGCTTCGATAATTGAGGTAACTATTTCTATTAACCCTTTGCACTCGAGGCCTTTTTCGCTTGCGCGAACCAGCAACTCGAGACGATTTCGGCCAAATTCGGCAAACACATTACAAGTAATTGAAAAACATTTATAAGCAAACAAACGTATATAAATAATAAAATTTCACTAGTTTATTCATTTATATGTCGAAAACAACAAATTTTAATAAATATTACACTCTGTAATTAGCTTTGGTGTGATATTTTGTGAAACAATATCCAAGATGCATCCTGGGTTTGTCAGGACACGTATCACAGTAATACGAAATTTCCCGCCTACCTCCAGGCGTGTTACGGTCAGAACAAACCTTACAGTCCCTTTTTGGCCCTTTTAGTAGTACGTGGAGCTTCCCGTTTAATCGGATTTCATCGAAATGCGACGTAGACGGTTGCTCTCGTTGCTGGCGATACGACCCTCTCAATTGTTCGACAAGTGTTTTGTCGTGAGCCACGAAAACCACGATAAAATGACGATAAAAAATCACGTCGTTCGTCGATGAAGTTGGAGGAACGAAAGCGGAGAGGCGTTTTTTCCTTGATACTCGTGGCGAGCCACCTCGCAGAGTGTGTGGGGCATATCGAATAATTCGAGTTTTCCGCGAAATCCCTTTGACTCGTGTCGAAAGACCGACTTCGAACGGAGACTCCACGTTCGCAGCGATGCGTGAAGAAATCTAGCGTGCAAGGTGATATCTTCATCGGCACAATCGTCGTCGCGGAGCGCGTGGACCAGGCGAGACCTCTTGCCGACACAGGACTTCACGAAATCTTTTTGATTCGTGGCGAAAAACCGACAGCGAACGGAGAACTCCACGTGCGCGGCGACGCGTGAACACATCAAGCGAAAAAGCCGAAATTTCCATCCACACTCTCGTACTCGCCGAGTCTTGCCATGCCTCGCCGCGTGTGTGGAGCGCCCTTTAAAACACTCGGGCGCCGCAGCAGCGCCGCTCGAGTTGCCACTTCGAATCGGCCGGGCGCCGTATCGGCGCCGCTCGAGTGCAAAGGGTTAATTCTTTTCGCGAAATCGGTGCCTCTTCGCTATTTCCCGTGCCTACACGCGAGTTCGGTTCGCCTGTCACCGGCCTCCCCACCCTGTCTTCCGCGCTCGCGAAGGTAGCCGAAGTCTCGGCGGACTCGCCCGAGAATTCGACTCGGTGGTGGGGGTTCTCGGCCACGCGACGCATCGGCTCCGGCTGTTCTACGGCGCTCGCTATCGCCTCTACTACTCTCGGATCGCTTGTAACGGGGGGCCAACGAAGCGTCGAATGTGCGATCGGGTTAGCGCGGTTTGGCGGGCCCGTGGACGGTTCAAACGGCGCGTCGTTTGGATCTAGCCCCGTGTCTTCTATTCTGACTGTCGGAACTACTAATAGCGTCGTAAATGTCGTGTAGGTGGACGACGTTCCTACCACGGTCGCGAATGTCGCTAACGCGGTCGTGGTTACTACGCTCGCGGCCCCGCGAGTCGTTATTCGCACCTCGGGTTCGGAAAAGCGTGCTATTTCATTGAATTCGTAAAACGACTTACCCGATTCCTCCCTCCCGCTATCTACGGATTCGGCATCGGTTGCGTCGTTAGATTCGTCTTCGTCGCCCCACGGTACTCCCCGCTCTCCGCCTACCCGCCTGCTTATCCTCATGAAACGGTCGCGGTGCACGTCTTCGTTACCCACATTGTTTCCATTCATCGTAGCTAATATACCGCGTAATGCCCTTGCCGATAGGTCGAAGGCCTACGATCCCGGGTATGACTCACGCCTAACGAACGTTCTAATCTTGCCCTTTGTCCATTTTCGAATTCAAGTACAAAATTTTCTATTTCCTACCGAAATTTCACGGTCACTCCCAAACACTCGCGATCACTCCCGGACAAACGCGTGTGATCAGGGGCGGGGGTGCGAAGGGAGCCCCCCTTCTTCGTCCTCCTCGTCGCCGACTGGTTCGCTGGTGGACATACCGGCGGCGCTTTCGTCTGCGCCGTTTTCTCCGTCAACGCAGCTGCGCCGGTCCCCGCCTCCAAGCACCATCTCGCAAACGGGTTCTTAGCCCTCACCGGCGACAACATAGTACGCCTCCGCGACCGCTTCACCTCCAGCCGCACCAAAGCAACCACCACCTGCAGCTTCTCCACCTACGCAGCAGACGATTCACCGGCTCATAAGCATGGTACAAACTTGCGTCACGTCGATTCAAGAGTTTAAAACGGGACAAACCGAACTCCGCAGGGAGACTGCTGAGCTCTCAACCAAAGCATTAGCTCCCACATGACCTGGCGGACCTAGCCAGTCGAAAAAGCGCGACATTTGTCAATGAATTCAACTAGAAAATCGAGTTCCTCTTTCTAATTCATCGTAAAAAGACAATTTAGGTCTTCCAACCAAAGCATTAGCTCGCATATGACCTGGCGGACCTAGCCAATCGAAAAAGCGCGACATTCGTCAACGAATTCAACTAGAAAATCGAGTTTTCCTTTATAACTCATCGTAGAAAGACATTTTAGGTCTTCCAACCAAAACATTAGCTCCCACATGACCTGGCGGACCTAGCCAGTCAAAAAACCACGACATTCGTCAATGAATTCAACTAGAAAATCGAGTTCCTCTTTCTAAGTCATCGTAGAAAGACAATTTAGGTCTTCCAACCAAAGCATTAGCTCGCATATGACCTGGCGGACCTAGCCAATCGAAAAAGCGCGACATTCGTCAACGAATTCAACTAGAAAATCGAGTTCCTCTTTCTAATTCATCGTAGAAAGACAATTTAGGTCTTCCAACCAAAGCATTAGCTCGCATATGACCTGGCGGACCTAGCCAATCGAAAAAGCGCGACATTCGTCAACGAATTCAACTAGAAAATCGAGTTCCTCTTTCTAATTCATCGTAGAAAGACAATTTAAGTCGTCCAACCAAAGCATTAGCTGCCACATGACCTGCCGGACCTAGCCAATCGAAAAAGCGCGACATTCGTCAACGAATTCAACTAGAAAATCGAGTTTTCCTTTATAACTCATCGTAGAAAGACATTTTAGGTCTTCCAACCAAAACATTAGCTCCCACATGACCTGGCGGACCTAGCCAGTCAAAAAACCACGACATTCGTCAACGAATTGAACTAGAAAATCGAGTTTTCCTTTATAACTCATCGTAGAAAGACATTTTAGGTCTTCCAACCAAAACATTAGCTCCCACCTGACCTGGCGGACCTAGCCAGTCAAAAAACCACGACATTCGTCAACGAATTCAACTAGAAAATCGAGTTTTCCTTTATAACTCATCGTAGAAAGACATTTTAGGTCTTCCAACCAAAACATTAGCTCCCACATGACCTGGCGGACCTAGCCAGTCAAAAAACCACGACATTCGTCAATGAATTCAACTAGAAAATCGAGTTCCTCTTTCTAATTCATCGTAGAAAGACAATTTAGGTCTTCCAACCAAAGCATTAGCTCGCATATGACCTGGCGGACCTAGCCAATCGAAAAAGCGCGACATTCGTCAACGAATTCAACTAGAAAATCGAGTTCCTCTTTCTAATTCATCGTAGAAAGACAATTTAGGTCTTCCAACCAAAGCATTAGCTCGCATATGACCTGGCGGACCTAGCCAATCGAAAAAGCGCGACATTCGTCAACGAATTCAACTAGAAAATCGAGTTCCTCTTTCTAATTCATCGTAGAAAGACAATTTAGGTCTTCCAACCAAAGCATTAGCTCGCATATGACCTGGCGGACCTAGCCAATCGAAAAAGCGCGACATTCGTCAACGAATTCAACTAGAAAATCGAGTTCCTCTTTCTAATTCATCGTAGAAAGACAATTTAGGTCTTCCAACCAAAGCATTAGCTCGCATATGACCTGGCGGACCTAGCCAATCGAAAAAGCGCGACATTCGTCAACGAATTCAACTAGAAAATCGAGTTCCTCTTTCTAATTCATCGTAGAAAGACAATTTAAGTCGTCCAACCAAAGCATTAGCTGCCACATGACCTGCCGGACCTAGCCAATCGAAAAAGCGCGACATTCGTCAACGAATTCAACTAGAAAATCGAGTTCCTCTTTCTAATTCATCGTAGAAAGACAATTTAGGTCTTCCAACCAAAGCATTAGCTCGCATATGACCTGGCGGACCTAGCCAATCGAAAAAGCGCGACATTCGTCAACGAATTCAACTAGAAAATCGAGTTCCTCTTTCTAAGTCATCGTAGAAAGACAATTTAGGTCTTCCAACCAAAGCATTAGCTCGCATATGACCTGGCGGACCTAGCCAATCGAAAAAGCGCGACATTCGTCAACGAATTCAACTAGAAAATCGAGTTCCTCTTTCTAATTCATCGTAGAAAGACAATTTAGGTCTTCCAACCAAAGCATTAGCTCGCATATGACCTGGCGGACCTAGCCAATCGAAAAAGCGCGACATTCGTCAACGAATTCAACTAGAAAATCGAGTTCCTCTTTCTAATTCATCGTAGAAAGACAATTTAAGTCGTCCAACCAAAGCATTAGCTGCCACATGACCTGCCGGACCTAGCCAATCGAAAAAGCGCGACATTCGTCAACGAATTCAACTAGAAAATCGAGTTTTCCTTTATAACTCATCGTAGAAAGACATTTTAGGTCTTCCAACCAAAACATTAGCTCCCACATGACCTGGCGGACCTAGCCAGTCAAAAAACCACGACATTCGTCAACGAATTGAACTAGAAAATCGAGTTTTCCTTTATAACTCATCGTAGAAAGACATTTTAGGTCTTCCAACCAAAACATTAGCTCCCACCTGACCTGGCGGACCTAGCCAGTCAAAAAACCACGACATTCGTCAACGAATTCAACTAGAAAATCGAGTTTTCCTTTATAACTCATCGTAGAAAGACATTTTAGGTCTTCCAACCAAAACATTAGCTTCCACATGACCTGGCGGACCTAGCCAGTCAAAAAACCACGACATTCGTCGATGAATTCAATTCGAAAATCGAATTTTTCATTATAATTTAGCGTAGAAAGACATTTTAGGTCTTCCAACCAGGGCATTATTTTTCGCATGACCTGGCTAACAATAATTAAAACAAAAGGGAATTAAAACCTACACAAAAAAATATATAAAATAAATTAAAATACAAAAATATATATACTAACATTAGTTATAAACTATACTTAGCCGTAGAAATAAGGAAACCTCTCGAGGACTTAAAAATAGAAATAGTAATAATTTAAAATCATAAATACATACTATATACAACTAGTAATATAACAAATAAGGACTAGCCTTAAGCATTCTATCAAAACCATCCCTTAAGTATAAGTATAAAGTATTAGATATGGATATAACTTGCATTCATATACAAGAGAACTCACTAGCCGAGGTGGTTAAGGCACGCCATGGAAACCCAAGGATCGCAGGATCGAGACCCGGCCCAGGACATGGATTTTTTCCCGGTTTTCTTCCTCCCCTAACCATAGCTAGGATAACGTAGACATGGAATAGTCGTACAGGAGTATTAAATAAATTATAGAATTATTATTAAATTAATTTAGGAACTTAGACAATTTTCGAGATTAAGGACTTTGAATAAATTTGTTCATTAGGAATATAGAAAATTCCCGAGATTAGGGACTTTAAATATTTTCGTTCATTAGGAACTTAGAAAATTTCCGAGATAAGGGACTTTGAATAATTTCGTTCATTAGGAACATAGAAAATTTCCGAGATTAGGGACTTTGAATAATTTTCACCCTTTTCTCTTAGTGTAGTTCGTGAAATCACCACAACGCGGCGTCTCTTACTCGGATAAGAATCGGAAAATAGAATATGTAAATTAGGTTGCGTGACCCACTTTCGGCAGATTGGGAGCAGACGAGATCCGAAGGGTAGGAATAGCGAACGACTAGCTTTGCTTACCTCTAGCAGCCTTCGGAAATCCGGCAACTAATCTTCGTCACCCTCGGTAAGCCGAAGCGTGAACTCTGCTTTGCGCAGGCATAGCACATTACCCATAGGAACCCTAGTTAGGTACCTGGCCTAGAATAGCGAACAGGCTATTGCGCATAGGACCGGGCGGTGCACCCTCCATCCACCGCGCAATGGTCCGGTGGAGGAACGCCTACTAGAAGTTTCGCGATTCGATCTTAGAATATCTTCTCCCAAATTCGAACTTAGAATATTCTCGCCCAATTTGAACTTAGAATATTTTCTCAATATCTCGGATTTAGAATATTCTCGCCCAATTTGAACTTAGAATATTTTCTCAATATCTCGGATTTAGAATATTCTCGCCCAATTTGAACTTAGAATATTTTCTCAATATCTCGGATTTAGAATATTCTCGCCCAATTTGAACTTAGAATATTTTCTCGATATCTCGTACTTAGAATACTCTTACTCGATTCAAACCTAGAATTTTTTTTTATTATATCGGCCTCTAGATATTATTTCAAAAATTCGAACTTCGATCTAATATAGCCAATCAAAATGTTTCTTAGGCGAAATGTCATCCAGTCAGGCGATCCCCGCGAAGAAAAAGAAACGCTCACGTAGGGCGGGAGCGCGAATCCAATTATTGCGGCTCCAGAGAAGATTGAAAAAAATACAAATCTTCGATCCAACCACACTAGATCGGCCCTTCAAATACGATTCAGACGACGAGCCAGGCTATTGGTCGGACACTCTTCCTGCAACCTCCGAGTACCCAAGCACCTCGGACCCGAACAATAATTCAGTTCCGGCACCCACACTCCAAAAATCCGCCACTCGACCGCTTCCCCACGTAAGGGGCGACTATTCCCCATGACGGAAGTAACGGAGCGCGGTTGGAAGATTAAAGGGCCATTGCATCCCAACGACCCTAGGGGAGGAAACGGAACCACGGGGCCTAGCCCTATGGAAATCGAAACCCCCGAAAGACATTTCGAACCAATGGAAGCGTAGACAGGCCCATTTCACGGTTCCATAAAAAAAAAACGTCAGAAATCGCTGTGATGAAGTTCGAAGTATTATAGTTCCTAGTTAGTCTTAATCTAAGTTAAGAAAGCCATTTGTGCATTGAGATATTTCGTTATCCTTATATAAAAGTTCCTATTTTATTTTTTTTTTTTATTTTAGAAAGTTAGTCGCGTTGTACGCGATACATAAATAAATGTATTTTTTTGTTAGTAGCCATGCGGGCCCACTTTTGTTTTATATAAAATATATATAAATTTTTTTTTTCTAAAGATTCTTGGCATAATTTTTTTTTCTTCCTCTTACAGGGAAACATTCCACTCGCACCTTCTCCCGAATATCCATAAAATTCTCGCGATAGCGAGAATTCGCGAAACAGTAAATCGCGCGCGTTCGACTTGCCCCCGTGTCTGTACGCGGTAAGGCGTCGTTCGTGCGCTACACGGCTTCGGCCTATACGTATATCTTTTCCTCTTTACCTTCCTATCCCGTTTCATTTTCCAGTTGATCTAAAAAAGAAAGAAAAATTATTACAATATTTTAAGCGTACTTACCTCGGTCAGATTAATTTAATATTTCGTAGCAGTAGCTACTGGTGGCAGCATTACCTCTTATACGAGTAGAGATTACGAAGTCCTGTCAGCTCGGCACCACGTCCCGCTCTGGCGATTAGGACATAACAATAATTTCGAAATTCTTTAATAATAAATTTTTCTTCGCTCGACCAACGCTAACCATACCGTTCTCTCGTCCGGTGAAGAACCCGGGACGTAACACCAGATTAAAGGTTGATGGTCTGTAACTAACACGAATTTACGGCCGTATAGGTATGGACGAAAGTGCATCACAGAATACACTACTGCTAGCATCTCTTTTTCTGTAGTACTACATTTTTGTTCAGCTGGATTTCAGTACTCTAGATGCATAGGCGACAGGTAAGTCACGTCTTAATTTTCCTTGCCTGAGTATCCCGCTGATGGCGTAAGCCGAGGCATCGGTTGCTAACATGAAACCTTCGTCGAAATTTGGAAATTGTAGAATAGGTGGAGTACACACATTTCTTTTCAGCTCCTGGAATGCTTCTTCTCGCTTTTCTTCCTAGTTAAGCGTAACATCCTTTTTTTAACAGGTCACTTAATGGTTTGGCGATTCCAGAGAAATTCTTAATAAACTTCTGTTGTACCCGCGAGTCGCCTAAGCGACACAGTAGTATCATATTCAAGGCCGCCTTTCCGAAGAGGCGACCCAAAAGTAATGTGTAAGCATTGCATCACCCAAGCGCCTGGACATCGCGAGTCTCGAGCCGAAGATGCAATTCAGCGATTCTCCCTTCTTAGCACCGAACGCTAAAGAGTGGAACGCACAGAAATAAGGAAACGAACAGATCAGATCATCTCGAGCGATTAAAGAGTTAGGAGGGTTACTTGTGCCTCACCAATAACCAGTTATTTAATAAAAGTCATACTTATACTCAAGACGAACCTGATCTATACCTCAAACACCACCTTCCTTCCGCTTCCAAAGATAACCGGTAGCCGGCTAACAAGCGCGGACTACCACATTGGTGGCAGCGAGTGGGATCGTTTTGCAAAAAATTTTTTGCAAATACGTGGCAGTTATCGCCAGAAGAAGCAAAGGCCAAGGTGAAGGACGGTGTAGACTACACCGAGACGGAGGAAGCAGACCAGGCAATCTAACACCAGGCGGCAGCCAAGGTTCATACGAGGAAGTAGACGACTAGACGAGCGACAAGGAGGAGACGAGCCTTATCGACAGCTCAGCTTACGGCACGAGCCAGTTCACCGAGCTTATCTGCGGACGGCGCGGAAAACGAGATATAGGGCAGTCAACTCCCAGCGAACAGGTGACAGCAACGGCGGCAGCCCAGCAGAATGTGGCGAACACCTCTACTGTGAGTAACATCCACACCTAGCTCAGCACGCAAGACAAACGTAAAAATAGCGACCGCATGTCCGACCAGGACAGACCCGCAGAATCATATTTCCTACCGTACAAACAGCATTTTAGTCGATCATTCGAATCGTTTTTTGAAACAAAAGTAGAAATTATCACCGAAGAAAGCGAGTATAAACGTAGGAAACTATCCGCGACAGCTGTAAAACATCTCTGTACCGATAGCGATCTTAGCGAATCAGACCACGGTGCGTCGGGACTATAGTCACCGACCAGCGACCGAATAGAAATCAGACGGGAATACCCAATAGAATCGCTAGATTTTTCACTGTTAGAAGAACGAGACGACGACATGGCAGGAAAATTATAATTTAAAGAACTAATTAGGTGCGTAAAAACTTTCGATGGGCGATCCACCAACAAACTAGTAGAATTCCTAAAATCGTGCGATTACGCATTTTCGATGGCCAAAGAAGCCGACAAAATAGCATTATTCGAGTACATAAAAAACGTCAAACTCGAAAGAAAAGCGGAGCAGGAATTGCGATACAAACAAATTGAGACGTACGAAGAGTTAAAAGCGGCGTTAGAAGCAGTATTTTTAGAAAAACGTTCAATATCCTCGGTACAGGTCGAACTACATAAAAGCCGACAGAAACCGGGAGAAAGCGCGCAGGCGTTCGGAAAACGCGTAGAAGATCTGTTAATGATACTAATAGGATTAACCGTGGCACCGCAATCGAATACAATCGCGAAAAGCGCAATAACGGAAACTCTCAAGCAGCAGGCCCTTGTCGTGTTCGAAAACGGATTGTAAGGCCGCGCAGCGACGATCGTTCAATCGAAAGGGTACAAAACCCTGGAAGACGCGATTATAGGAGCCTCAGAGGCAGAAATAAAGTACGGAGAAAGTCAAAGTTATGAATACACGCAATCGTCCCAAAATGAGGACCCATTTCAAAAGAATTCCCCACCTCGATGTGGAAATTGCAACCGAATAGGGCACGCGACTAGTGACTGTTACGCGCGAACTAGAATAAACCCGCGAAATACCCCAAACCGTACAGGAGGCACGGGCCCCGGTAGAGACCAAATCGTGTGTCTGATCTGTGGACGGCCCGGGCACATGGCGCGAAATTGTCGTACTAGACCAGAAAATAGACTGACTAACGAACCAAACGAAAGACCGTCGACACCACAAATGCCGACAACGACCAACCAAAACGAACGACAGACGCAACCCAGCACAAGTAACGGGACCAACGGTAAAGTAAAGCAATATAACGTAAATAGCCTTGCGACAAAGACAAAACACAAAAATCACTGCAAAATTACGTCCGAAGACATAATAGGTGGATACGCCACCATGTTAGTAGATTCAGGGGCCCAAGTAACGCTCGTAAAAATCGGGCTAATAGACGAGGAAAAAGAGGCACGCACTACAAACATAGAATTAAAGGGAATAGGATTAACTGTGCAGAAACCCCTGTGCCAAGTAATATTAAATATACCAATAGGGAAGCAGACAGTACAACATCCATGCTATCTAGTCCGAAACGACTTTCCGATAGAAGCCGACGGACTGTTAGGGATCGATTTCATAGAACAACATAACGTAACGATAACGCCGCGCAAACATTTGGCATTATACGGAGAAATAATACCGTTAAAAAATATAGGAACAAACGTAATAGCACCACGAACGGAAAAAATTATAACAGTACGAACGACCTCAGAAGGGGAAGGAATAAGCGAAAGAAGAGATTTAGGACCAGGAATATACATAGCAAAGTGTTTAACCAAAGCTTAAAACGGTGAATGCGTAGTTAACGTAACGAATACGACCGAAGACGAAGCCGAGCTAACAAATACATCAGTAGAAGTCAAAGACCGCGAGAGTCTCTTTAAAGAAAACGCGAGTAACAAAGTCAGCGCGAAAATAAATACGCTACAAAGCAGTAGAGAAACCGAAAGAATAGAAAAACTTAGGACTATCATTAGGACCGAGAAATTAAACAAAGAGGAAAAACAAAAGATTTGCGAAATTGACGAGGAATATAACGATTTATTTTACTCGGAAGGAGATGTGGTAGAAAGTACCGACATAACCGAGCATTGCATAAATGTAGGACCGGGAGCGGCACCTATCAATGTGGCGTCATATAGATTAAAACAAAAACAAAAAGAAGAAATAAATAGGCAGGCAAAGGAAATAACTGAGGCCGGAATAATAGGTAAAGGATCTAGCTCATAGAACGCCCCCAGATTAACAGTACTCAATAAATTGGAACAGCTACGAAAATATAAATTAGGGCTACAGCTAGAAATATGCGAAATTTTAAGAAAAAAAGCAACCTACTTAGACCATACCGTCACCTCTGAACGGATAAAACTGGATCCCATGAAAGTGCAGATAGCAAACGAATTTTCAAAGTCGGTAAACGTAAAGAACGTAGAAACATTTCTTGATTCAGCAAATTATTACCAAATTATAAAACACTTTCCAAAAGTAGACGCCCAAGATGAGATAAATAAAAATTTGCAAACAGCATACTCTAGTAGAACACAAAATAAAGCAAAAATTAAAGATAGTACCGCGGAAAAGAATTATTAGCCATAGTATGGGAATTAAAATATTTCAGATCATTTTTGTACGGAACGAAATTCACGATAGTAACAGATCATAAACCGCTGACGTGGCTATTTAATGTAAAAGATCCCGGATCACGCTTCATGCGATGGCGTATTAAGCTAGAAGAATACAATTACCAGATCACGTACAAAGAAGGAAAGAATAACAGCAATGCTGATGCGCTAAGCCGCGTATACGTTACAAACGCGATATCCGACACCGACGATACGGAACATAGAGAATTTTCCGCCGATGAGAAGAAACGAATCTTATACGAATATCACGACTCCCCTCTAGGAGGCCATCAAGGAGTCGATAGAACATATAATAGAATTAAATTAAAGTACAATTGGATAGGACTTCGAAAGGATATAGAGAATTATATAGCAAAATGCGCGAAATGTCAACAAAACAAATTAGGCACGCGTACAAAAATGCCGATGGTAATTACAGACACACCCAGTCAACCTTTCGAAAAATACAATTTAGATATAGTAGGACTATTAACGGTTGTGAAAGAAAGCAATCGATACACACTCACTTTCCAAAATAACTTAACAAATTATAGGGAAGCCATACTAAAACCCAACCAAAAAGCGAATACAATAGTGGAAGAAATTGCTACGAAATTAATTTGCGAATATGGAATACCACAAAAAGTATTAACAGATAAAGAAGCTAATTTCATGTCAGAAATATCTAAAGGAAGATACAAACTACTAAATGTGAAAAATATAGAAACTACAACGTATCATTCCCAACCAAATGGCGTCCTAGAACGGAACCATAAAACCCTAGCAGATTACCTAAAACATCTTATAAGTAGACTGCGGATGTTTATGCACGTAAAATATGTCAGAATATGCAACAAATATGCAAGAAATATGTTGGTAAATATGCACGAAATATGCAGGATATAAACGAAATATAATATCATTCATATTGTCATTATTACTTGGTATATTTGGAATTACAATAAATTACAATAGTTTTTTCAAGATTTTCGACTGTAAATTGATGACGCTTATCAGTAAATATTAATTTATATGCTGAAAAAGATCGTTCAACATCACAAGATGTAATTGGAGCATATTTCAATTTGTGCCAATAGCATGCCCTAAGCTCTTGTGGACTCTTAACAGCTATACCTTTCAAAATATCAGCAATTTGTACTATTGTATTAAAATTTGGATTTCTTCCTAGAACTGCTTCAATTTTAGTTGAAATTTTTCTGCCACAATCACCGGGTACAGTTTTTAAGTGCTCGGTAATTTTACTAATTAGGTCGACGGATTCAATCAGTGGCATCCCTACCGTCTCAAGTTGTTTTATGGTGTGTGGTAGTGTTCCAAAGTGAGCTCGTATAAACGTTAATTCTGGCATGATTTGTTCATTTCGCAATAATTCTTGTGCCGATTTGATGGAGGTTGCATCTTCCTCATTAAAAGAATCAATTACTCCCTTAATATTCTCTAAATGCGCGGCATAAAATATTGCTGCCTCTAACCATGTCCCCCATCTTGTTAGAATAGGTTCAGGAGGTAACGGAATATTCGGTAATTTCTTCTGATAAAGTTGTATACGTAGCGGAGCTTTCAAAAAAACCTTTTTTATTGATGATATTAATTTATTGATTAAAGGAAAGTGTATACGAACTTCTTCTGCCACTCTATGTAGTCCATGAACTAAACAAGTTACGTGGAGCATATTTGGATAAAATATTTTAAGATGCTGACCAGCTTTCAGCATATATGCTGCAGCATCTGTTAAAAGCAGTAGCACTCGGTCTTCACCTCCAGTTGGCCATAAGAGCTGGATCCCTGAATTTACAAATCGAGCAATAGTTGCGTGATTTGTTTGGTCTAGCTGTCTACAAGCCAGCAAGTGGGACACCGATGCCTCATTTTCGCAAAGTTTCCCCACAATTAAATTGGCGATATAACGACCTGTGCTGTCCGTTGTTTCGTCTACAGATATCCAGACATAATTTTCACCAATATCACTTCGAATATTCTCCAATGTTAAATTGTAACAATCCTGCAGATAATTTTTTCTAAGTGTAGATTTATTGGGAATTTCTTGTTTTGTATATTTTTTTAAGAAATTTCTCCACACATCATTATCCAGGCATCACCAAGGTATGTTAACAGCTACCATAGCTTGACACATATCTGCATAAAATTGATTTTTTTTAGAACTAGATGCTTCTATTTGTGTAGAGGTACCTGGTGTTGGAGTGCTTTTCTCTGCAGTATTCCTCCGGTGTACAGCTGTATTCGCATGCTGCGTTAATTGTGACTTTCTTTCACATTTTACCTTAATATCAAAATATAGAGTATGTTAGATTAATAATATTCTGCTTAAGTGAAAAAAATAATTACCGCGTACAACTTTAAAAAGATATCAACCTCTTTATCACACGCTTTACAATAAATAACGTCTCCATTAATAACAAAACTGTTATCAGCTATTGCAGTGATCCAATTATTCAGCACTGTACTCCTGGAAGATTTTGCTTTAGGCATGGTATTCACTTTATAACTTTAGCAATAAACTTAATCGCGAGAACTTTAAACATATGCAATATGCAAAATATGCAAAATAAAAAATATATTTTTCGAGTCTTGTAATGGCAAAACAAATTTCTGTCCAGGTCCCATAGATTTATTTATGTCCTATAAAAATATGCATTTGCATAAACATCCGCAGTCTACTTATAAGTAAAAATCAAACGGACAGGGGCGAGTGGCTACCTTACGCGACGTGCGAATATAACACGACACCGCGTACGGCTACTAATTATAAACCTCGCGAATCAGTACTGGGCACAAGTATAGCCGAGCGCCCGAAGCACTCGACCAGTAACCCGGAGCCACTCCCCAAGAGAAGCGAGTTCGAATACAGCCACCGAGCTGCAAGAAATTCGTGTGCTACACCACGCAACGAGAAGCAAAAAGCCAGGCAGCATGCGCTTCAAAAACAAAACACATAATAAAAAGAGGTAACAAAAGAAGACGAGGACGATCAGAGAAACTAGATAACTATTGGATCGGACCGTACACTAAAATAAAACAAAAATCCGCGGAAAACTATGTAATAAAAAAGGGAAAGAAAACAACTACAGAACACGCGAACCGTTTAAAACACTTAAACGAGAAGAACAAATAGGAGGCAAATAATAAAAGATCCTCCCCATGACAAAATTTTTTTTTCCTTTGTGTCTTTCCACAAAATCTAAGAACACACTCTTCAAAAGCCGACCCCACTGAACAGACAGACGAACAATTTACGTTATTATCGTGTACCCAAATAGTTCAATACTCGCAAAAAGCATTACCACACTTACAGACAGCACTAAACTTTCCGATTCCTTAAATATAGAATCAGGATACCCCTTAGACCGCGTAACAGAAGTAAAAGCGTATAGCCGATAACGCGCAATAATTACGGTAATAATTAGAATACCTCCCATAGGAAGGCAAATACTAACAAGTATAAAAATAATAACCACATATTTAATCATGCTCCACTTGTGGCGATAGGAATTATAATCTTAGTACTAGTAGCGCGTTATAGCATATATTACAAGCGAAAAAGCGAAAACAAATAAAAAAAAAAAAAAAAGAAAGAATTAGCATAGTAAATAAAAGCGAACAAAAGCGGAAAGTATCTATATAAACATAAACGATTATATTAAAACATGTCATCAGGAAAAATAAACATTGTCAAAAAAAAATAAATAAAGAAATAAAGAAATAAAGAAATATATTTTCCTATAATATATAAATGAAGAATATATGTAGAAATAAAATAAATACCAATAAACGAATAAAGCGTAAGAAAAGAATATATATATATATATATATATATATATATATATATAAGTAAACGATTATATTACACATATGTTATCGGGAATAATCAAAAGATTGTACTTTACAAATGCACAAGTATACCCATAGGTATTACCATAGGTAACCAAGCGTAAGAATGGTGGCACATTCTTTTTCCCGCGGGGGAGGGGTGTTGTACCCGCGAGTCGCCTAAGCGACACAGTAGTATCATATTCAAGGCCGCCTTTCCGAAGAGGCGACCCAAAAGTAATGTGTAAGCATTGCATCACCCAAGCGCCTGGACATCGCGAGTCCCGAGCCGAAGATGCAATTCAGCGATTCTCCCTTCTTAGCACCGAACGCTAAGGAGCGGAACGCACAGAAATAAGGAAACGAACAGATCAGAACATCTCGAGCGATTAAAGAGTTAGGAGGGTTACTTGTGCCTCACCTATAACCAGTTATTTAATAAAGTCATACTTATACTCAAGAAGAACCTGATCTATACCTCAAACACCACCTTCCTTCCGCTTCCAAAGATGACCGGTAGCCGGCGTACAAGCGCGGATTACCACAAAATATATATTTATGTTTAACACAGATTATATTTGTCAAATGTAAATAAAATGTAAATTGTATTCTGTTAATAATGGTATGTAAGCGGCAACACCGAGTAGCCGCTGTTGAGCCTCCTTTGTTGAATTTCGGAGAATGTCGCGCAATGGTTAGGTATGTGACGCAATAGCCGATCTCGTTTTCATTTCCGTGGAATTATGCTTACAAGGGAACTACACGACCCTATTTTCTTGGATTTTTGAGAAACCGATGTCAAATGGAAGAGGACGATGAGTATAGTACATCTGTAAAATTTCAAACGTTTATGGACGGCCACTTTTTCAAAAAATCGATTTGAAATTTGGAATTTTTATGTCTCCTAAACGAGCTGAATTTTTGTAAATTGATAGAACTCGATAAAGCGATAAAAAAAAGTTCTCTGACAATTTTTTCTAGCATCATTAGTTTTATCAAAAATTGACGTTATTTGTAACGCTTTGTTATCGCATAAACCGTAGAATTCAAGCTATTTCCAACAGCGGCGTTAGCGGAGTCAGCAGCGAGCGAAGTTCCGAACGGGAGGTCCCAGGTTCGATTCCCGTATGGGACTTTTATTTTTTTTCGTAAAATTTGTTGCTGTTGCGTGTAAAATCACTTTTCATTTTTTTTAACATTATTTTCAATAATATGCAGTGTATTTGAAATTTTTCCATTTTTCTACATGCTAACGTCTGATATATCCAAGCTAAATGACGATGCTTATCTCTTTTATTGCACCAGCGCTCGATAGTTTATTGCTGCGAGGCCAATAAATACCCAAGCAAAGGCCGATAGTGATCTGCGGTTTAATTACCACGTACTCTAGTAAAAGATTAACAGAAATGCAGTAAAGACCCACCACCACCTTCGTCGATAGACGGTCCTCTATACTGCAATTACTATATTAATTTTTCTTATCTTCGTCTTCTTCGCTTATTTGGCCGTTACACTCGCGCGGATGAAATTTTTCATAATAACAATGAAAACATAATGCATTTCTACACCACGAACACATTGCAAATGATTCACCATCACAGCTACACTTTTTCTTTTTTATGTCTTCTGGGAAGCATACTTGATTTACGTTTAGAAAAATTTCTTTAGGATTAGTTGTTAACTTGGACGCGATCCACGCATAACGTAACATATTTTGGAATATTGGAGCAGATAATTGGTTATAAATTAATGAATGAAATTTTCTTCTTGGGAAGAACTATCACCAGACCCCGACGATGTACTTCGATATGTCTTCATTCTGATGATCAAACTACAACTATCTTTCAAATAAACTAAAAACGAAAAGTAACAAATATATCAAATTGTCTGGTCTTCAGTTGTTGCACTCGTGAAATTTCAACGAACACTCACAAGAAATATCGACAGGTACCTTACATATGGAAACCAAAAGCTTCTTCCCATATAAAGCGACCAATCAGAAAATTTAGAGACGTACATTTTTGAAAATTTATATAGCAATCACAGTAAAGTGGACCGTCTTTCCACAAGGATGATGATAAATTTTTATGCATTTCTGTTAATCTTTTACTAGAGTACGTGGTAATTAAACCGCAAATCACTATCGGCCTTTGCTTGGGTATTTATTGGCCTCGCAGCAATAAACTATCGAGCGCTGGTGCAATAAAAGGGATAAGCATCGTCATTTAGCTTGGATATATCAGACGTTAGCATGTAGAAAAATGGAAAAATTTCAAATACACTGCATATTATTGAAAATAATGTTAAAAAAAATGAAAAGTGATTTTACACGCAACAGCAACAAATTTTACGAAAAAAAATAAAAGTCCCATACGGGAATCGAACCTGGGACCTTCCGTTCGGAACTTCGCTCGCTGCTGACTCCGCTAACGCCGCTGTTGGAAATAGCTTAAATTCTACGGTTTATGCGATAACAAAGCGTTACAAATAACGTCAATTTTTGATAAAACTAATGATGCTAGAAAAAATTGTCAGAGAACTTTTTTTTATCGCTTTATCGAGTTCTATCAATTTACAAAAATTCAGCTCGTTTAGGAGACATAAAAATTCCAAATTTCAAATCGATTTTTTGAAAAAGTGGCCATCCATAAACGTTTGAAATTTTACAGATGTACTATACTCATCGTCCTCTTCCATTTGACATCGGTTTCACAAAAATCCAAAAAAATAGGGTCGTGTAGTTCCCTTGTTAGCCAGTGCGAGAGCGTGTGACGTTGCACGAGAGGGAACCTGCCAGACTATCATCGAAAGACGATAGTGTCCTCCAAGGCACGCACCTCTTCGGCACCCGTTTAGACAGTCGCCCTGATCGCTCTTTTTCGGATAGTCGGAAATGGGTTAAGTTTTATTGGGCGCCAGGTAATTTATGGTCACCACACGTGCGATCAGTGAGGTGGTAGGATACTTTAAGGATGAGGATGCCTAAACGGATGAATCGGCACAAGACTTCCGACTAGCCAGTCTCCTAAGGGAGTAACAGAGAGGCGAAGGTTCTTCACATTCACAATACAGATATGCCACTCGAACGACCCATTATACCGTGTTAAGAAGAGAGTTTATTTCAACGAAATGTACTCAAAAATATAGTAAGTCCGAAGCGGTTACAATACACTCCCGTCGCCGTTGGCGATCATACATGTAATGAAAACTACTCCGCTCGGCTTATTCTCACATTAATTCCGATATCACACTAGAAACCGATACAGACACTATTACAGAAATCAGGGACTCTTTCCCACAATACTTCGAATACGAACTTATCTCAATAATCTCTCGAACAATACTATTAACAGAAATCCTCGCAATACGAATTTACGACGAAGATACAAGTACTTTACTCACGACAAAATCTTATACACGTGAACGCGACTAACAAAGCGTTACCCTCACACTATAGTAACTTCAGACACTATGTACAACCTTAAAATCCGCCCAAGCGGCGACCTTTATACGACCTCGAAACGGTCACGTGCAGAGATGAGCTCCTCGACAGGAGGTCGCGTCTTGCGCGAGTCAGGAATCTCATACTAAAGGACACGAGGAAGGTTGTCACAACGCAATTCACCGAAATATACATATCATAAGGGCGTTAAGCCGGTTGGGAAGGTATCTACGATCAGTTGGCCTAATATATTGTGACGATATAGAAAAATCAGCAATTTCATATAATAAAATAAGAAGCGAAAAACGGTATAGAATTAATAAATTCAAAGCACGGAGAACGCGACCAAAGGAATGCGAGAATATTCTAACGCGAAAGTAGACAAAAAACCACAAAAAAAGCTAAAAATAGAATTTATAAGGCAAACGCACCGATCAGCAGGCACGCGACCGCGCAAAGAGAGAAAAAACGCGTAAGTAAGACAAGGTGGGGAAGACGCGAGATAGATCGGAATTTTCTGAAAAAGAGATGAGTGAACAAGTTCATGGCCAGCGACAAGGACAATAACCGCATTCCATAATTAAAGAGGGGAACCAATTAGATAATCGAAATCCGATCACGCGGAAGCAAAGCGGTGAGGAATAAACATTTAAATAGCAAGCCCACGCAAGGAAAGAGCACTTCCTAGTTTTCTCTTAGGTCGTGGTTCGTAGAAGTGACACTCTTAGATTCTTGCATTCGGAAAGATTTCAAACGTTATCAATTTTTAAAGTACGTGAAACGTTCTTAAAATCACGGCGTGAAGAAGTCTTTGCGCGATTGCCGAGATCACGTGAAAAACCATCGCAGAAGCGAGGATCGACAGCAAGCGGCGGGTGAGAGGGGACGGTACAAACACATACACAGTTCTACGGTGCGCCAAGCTATACAACGTACAACGTCTCCTAAAGTAAGGTGTATTTAGTTATTCAAATTACCTCATCGTTCCTTTAAGCATAAGTATTAGATTAAGAGTGGGTGAGAGAGCGTATGTGTGTGTGAGCAAGCGTCTGTGTTTTCGACTTGGGCTATTTTAACGTTTCTGGATAATGACTTATACGAAACGATTCCAATCAGTTTGTATATGGCGTCATTTAATGGATTTGTGCACAATTTGCTAATGTCTGCTATCCTTCCTCGAGTGGCTGTTTTACTGATTGTAAATATTTCAAAAATAATAATATCTCCTGGAAAATAAACAAATAGTAATTACCATTTTGTGATATTATACAATTTTTCAAAAATATTAGAGAAAATTAATATATTGTTCTGCGATAATGTCATAGCATAAAATCTTGCGGACAGTTGTAAGGATTATTTTTGCTGGTTTAGTCATAAAGTATACTGCTGTAATTATTTGTCTAATTTACGTTCAATAATAAGTTTATTTTATATTATATTGTTTATTTAATTAAAAATTTTATAAATATAATCATTTTTTTCGACTTCTTTAGGTGCTGGTCCACCAGAACGTATCCATTCTACTAGCCAAAAATGTATTCAATTGGTATTATGGCTTTCGCTTATCATTTGGATAATAAATAACTGCTCATTTTTACAATTAATAACTTAATTATATAAAAACATATGTTTAGAAAATGATTCAATATTGGGTTGTCAAGGATGAAATTTGTAGAAAAAAAGGCAAACCTGGTTGATAACTTACAAATTTCATCCTTAGCGACCCAATAGTAAGGTGGAATATTTTCTGTAAATATTTAATTCATTAGTAATTTAGTAATAGTGACTTTATATTTTTAGTTTTAGTTTAAATCTTTTTTATATTTTGATATTTTTAGATAATTATATATCATATTATTAATCTTTTTCGTTAATCATATAATTAGGATTACTTGTTAGATTTATTTATATAAGTGGGTGTCTATTACATGTTTTTAGGATCTATATATTGCAATTTATATATTTTTCAATGAAAGAATCGATACGCTAGGAGCAGGCACGCGACCATAACCAAATTTATTTCTGTAGATATTTGTCCAAAGTGCTAGTAATCTCGTACCAATTCGTACGATCGCCTTATTTAATATTTTATTTTCTAAATTTTCAAATAATTTTAGTAATATTGTTTATTTTATTTTTAATTATATATTGTAGTTATATTATTGGTGATATTTTTAGTTATATTGTTTATTTTATTTTTAATCACTTTGGATTCTTAGTTAATGCTAGATAATTTTATATCACATATCGTTAATTCAATTTTAAGTTACTTGCCTGTTTCGGATAGCTTTGTTCTTTCTAAACCAGTACAGCATTTTGTAGAACAAGGATGATCTTCTAAAAGTGGGCTTTCTTTGATAATGTCATCAAAATTTTTACAATTATAGGTTTTAGTCTCCTCAATTTGAATAACAGCCAACTTTTTGTTTCGTGACGGACAACCAAGATTACATTGAGACGTCTCTTTAAAACTAGGGTTTTTTTTTCGAAGGGTGCAGTTCCGAAAAGATCCAACCCCCGATTGAGCTCATTTTTTGTGTGAAGTTAGTATATATAGAGATAAGTAAAACACCAAAAGGATTTTTGGCGCGTTGCAACCGTTTCGGAATTATCGGGTTTTTTATTTTCGGTTTTCGATATTCGTGAAAATAATGTTAAATCCATGGAATTTTAATGAAAATTGATTAATATTGTGACGGTACGGCAAAATTAGTAATTTTGTATAATAAAATTAAAAGCGAAAACAATAGAGAATTAATCATTTTGAAACACGAAGAATAAAAGCGAAGGAATGCGCGAACGTGCCAAAGCGAAATTAGAGAAAAAACCATAAGGAAGCTAGAAATAGATATTCAAAGGTGAGCGCACCGGGAGATCGGCACGCGAACGCGAAAACATAAAAAAAACGCGTAAGTAAGACAAGGAAGGGAATAAGCGAGAATGATCGGAATTTGGCGAAATAGGAATTTGATGGCCAACGAGTTCACGGCCACCGACAAGGCTAGGCGAGAACAATAACCGCATGCAAAAATTAAGAGAGGGGATCCAATTAGATAACCGAAATTAGATCACGTGGAAGTACAAAGGTGGGGAATCAGCATTTAAATAGCAGGATCACGGAAGGGAACTCACTCTGATTCTGACTGCTTAGTGCTCGCGTTATTCTTCAGTCTTTAATTATATGCAACAAGTGTTAGAAAATCCTGCATAAAGTGTTGGAGAAATTCGCGATCAATCGTGCAAAAGTGCGAGTTTCGTCAAAAGCGCGGGCACGGCAGTTCGAACCTTCGAGCGAAGGAACGATTTTCGAAGTAAGGAGCGACGGTGAAAGGCGGGTAAGGGGAGAAGTACTAACACGACGACACGAGTTGTCTAGATACACGATACCTCACAACGTCTCCCGGGATAAGGTGGTATTGTATTATCTCGTTTCCTTAAGATTCCTTTAGTCATAAGTAATAGATTAAGAGTGTGCGAGAGTGTGAATGTGTGTGTAAGCGAGCGTCTGGGTATAGTCGAGCGAGCATATGTGTTTGCGAACGAGCGTGGAAGCGTGCATGCGTGTGTGAGTCAAGCGAGAGCGACGACGACTTCGGCGGCGATAAAAAACATAAACACGGCGCGATCAGCTGTTCGAGAGCAACGGCTGAGCGGAAAAGAATTGAGGTGCTTTAAAATAAACGAAAATTAAGAGAAATTTCGCGTGATTTTATTTTATTATTTCCCACTTTCCACTGCCAGTCCTTAAAGACCGAACTATTCGGAAAAGTAACGTAAGCTTAAAAGGTAAGGAAGGCGAAACGTTAAAATATGTATATGAAAAAGCATAAAATATCTAAATAAATCTCTCACTAATGTATTATAATAATAATAATAATAATAATAATAATAATAATAATAATAATAATAATAATAATAATAATAATACCAATAATGTTATTAAATCTGGATTGAGTTTGGTTTTATTGTTAGCTTACAAGGGGACCGCACGATTTTGGAAATGAAGTTCGGGACGAGACTTCGTATGCTTGTAGTAATGCCTTAGGGTGTTATTATGGCAAACGGAAAAAACGTACTAGCCAGCCAGTTTTGAGAAATAACGCTTCAAAGATTTCATCTACGCTTACATACGAAAAAGATTTACTCTTCATCAAGCACTTCATGACACAAATTATTTTTTAATAAACAAAATACGTGAAAAAGTACAGATAAAAAGTAAAAAGAAAAAAGGTTTAATAAAATGCACAAATAAGAAAAAAAAAGTGCACGTGTCGAGACTCGATCACGGAACCTAATACTCAAAACATAGAATCCTCTTGGCGGTGGATGCGTAGGCAGTTATCTCGAGATAGTGTCTATGCAGATTCCTTAGATTCTCATATGTGTGAATTTTTGTGGCGTCGTCGTCTTAGGAAACTAAATCGCGATGCTTTTATTCAATTATTGATGGATATAAAACGCGTTTATCCAGGTTATATACAAAACTCCAGACCCTACCCAGAATGAGTCTGCGTTTTCATGTCTGAAAAAAAGTGATTTGGGTGGGGCTGGGTCTTGGTTGCACCTTTAAAAGTATTTACGGCAGATATATGATTAGGACGGTTTTCATAATAAAAAAAAAGTGATTTGGATAGGGTTGGGTCTTGGTTGCACCTATAAAAGTATTTGCGGCGGCGTAATAATGTGCAGATTGATATTATTATTATTATTATTATAATACATTAGTGAGAGATTTATTTAGATATTTTATGCTTTTTTATATACATATTAATCAATTTTCATTAAAATTCAATGGATTTAACATTATTTTCACGGATATCGAAAATCGAAAATAAAAAACCCGATAATTCCAAAACGGTCGCGATGCGCTAAAAATCCTTTTGGTGTTTTACTTATCTCTATGTACACTAGCTTCACACAAAAAATGAGCTCAATCGGGGGTGGGACCTTTTTGGAACTTTATCCTCTAATTGGTTCCCCCCTTTGATTTATGGAATGCGGTCATTATCCTCGCCTAGCCTTGTCGGTGGCCGTGAACTCGTTGGCCATCAAATTTCTATCTCGCCGAATTCCGATCTATTTCGCGTCTTCCCTTCTTTGTCGCACTTACGCGTTTTTTTAATGTTTTCGCCTTCGCATGCCGATCTCTCGGTGCGCCTACCTTTTAATATCTATTTTTAGACGTTTAGAATATTTGCGCATTCCTTCGCTTTTATTCTCCGTGTCTCGAAATGATTAGTTTTCTATCGTTTTCGCTTTTTAACTTCCCGATTAACGGGAAGTTATTGTAATGACCCCGAAAATCGAAAATCGATTTTTTGATAGATGTTGACATTTCCAGGTCATCTCAACATTTTCTGACCATTTTCGGCTTATAGTCTGTATGTGTGTGTGTGTGTGTGTATGTATGTGGTCAAATTTTTCGTGCACGATTACGCCTACACTAATGACGTGATCTTGGTGATGCATGACTTCATCGATTGGTATTAAGGTAATTTGGTGCTGATTAGATTTTGGTCTCATTTGGCCGAGTAGTTTTTTAGTTTTTTTTTTTAAAAACAATTCAACAGGATAATCTTTACGGAAGGATAGAATTTTGGGAGCGATTCGCTAAACGTTATTAATATATGTTATAATTATAATTAATATAGGGTTTACTCGTATAAATAAATAAATAAAAAAAAAATTAAAAAAATAAATAAATAATAATATATAAGTATAAAATATAATTTCGATAAGGTGCAGGTAATTTGGACCACTCTTTTTAATTGATAACTATACGTTAGATGTTGATTGGAAAGATTATTATTGCAAAACAAACCATTTTTTACGAACAAAAAACATTAATTTGTACAAAAATTATACACACACATACATTTTCATTTCATTCACACAGATTTCGTTAGGAAAAAAAGACATACAAAAAGGGGATCGATATTTCAAATAGCTTCGGAAACAATCGTTCGTTACACTTTTTTCTTTTATTAAGTGCATAAAAAAGTTCTTGTAGTCGAACCTAGAAAATACATATAATTTTGAGTGGTCCAAATTGCTAGCATATGTATGAATAACTGACTTTTCAAATAAGTCATAAAAAATAAAAGAATTAGAAAATCAATGGAAATACATAAAGTAGGTATGTATAGTAATAGTTATACCGATTACAAAAAAAAATTTAATAATAAAAAAAAAATTTAATGAATCATAAGTCATTATGATGATATATTTAATGAATCATTAGTTATTAAAAGATTGCAGTGGTCCATATTATCTGTAGTGATCCACAGTACCCTACTTTCCTCTAATTAATGATCGTTTAACTGTAAATTACACTTGAAGAACAGAAATTTGCTTTTGCCATTTTCGACTTGTATCGAAATCTTGTCTACAGAAGAATGTAGAAATGTAAGAAGACCTGACTGTTATTTGCAAGATACACATATTAATTCATTTCAGGAAATTATGAACAGAGCATTGAATGAACATGGTCGTCATAATTTTGCACAGAACACGGGATATATAAGAGCTTTATTGACAAATTTAAAACCAATTCCTAGACATAGACAAAATATTCAGATTATATAGGGTGTCCCACCTAACTTGAGCATCACAAATATCTCGCTTATTTTTTATGATAGAAAAAAATGTCAAAGGAAAAAAATTTTTGACCCGAGGGGGAAAATATGTTGATATATCTTATAAAATTACTCTTATTTATATAAATTATTATTTATATAAAAAATACTCTTATAAAATTTTTGTACTAAAGGTCATGTGAAGGTCATAGTGTTTAGGTCAGTAAACTCGCCTTGACCTCAGCTATCATTCTACGATAAAAAAAAAAATGGTTCCATTTAAAAAAAACATCGATGACCTTGAAATCTCGTAAAAAATGACCTTGAGCAAATTTTTTTTATATCAACATATTTTCCCCCTCGGGTCAAAGATTCTTTTCCTTTGACATTTTTTTCTATCAAAAAAAATAAGCGAGATATTTGTGATGCTCAAGTTAGGTGGGGCGCCCTGTATATTCTGGTGGACTAGGTTCGGACGTAACAGGACATTGGGTATGCACTAAATCCGATGGTCATGGTAATATTTACATTTACGATAGTTTATATAAGAATTATTTGGAAGATGATCAACAAGATTTTTTAAATGCTCTTTACAGATTCCGTAAAACCTACATATTCCACAAAGTACAGAGACAGACTAATGACATTGATTGTGGTGCGTTTGCAATATATTTTGCAACATTATTATGTTATAATAAAGATCCGAGTAATGAAATACATTATAATGTCCATAAAATGCGAAATCATATATCAAACATGTTGTCTTGTAGAAAATTATTGATGTTTCCCGAAAATGTTTATCTAACTTAGTGTTAAGTATTCTGCTTCAAGAACAAGAACAATCGTAGGCCCCGATTGACAGGACCTCATCAAGACGCAGAAATTATTAATAGCGTAAAGGAAAATCCCTTCCTTCCTGTCGCAAATTCACTAAGGACATTGAATCTGCAAATTTCAACGGCGACAGCTCGCAGACGTTTGCATGAAGCGGGGATTCATTGTAGGCGGGTTGCGCGAAAAATCGCGCTCACCGAGAGCCATCGCGAAAAGAGAGTTGGCTTTGCATTGGAACAACTTTTAACATCAGACGAAGACTGGGCCTCTACGATTTGGACTGATGAAAAAGTCTTCTGTTCCTCAGACAATCGCTACCTACGAATCTGGCACGAAAACAATGAGCGGTATGAACCACGACATGTCGTGCCAGAAGAGAGGAGTGGACGGATCACTTGCGGTATGTGGGGGTGGATCAGCGCTGATTGTCCTGGTGAATTAGTCGAAGTATCGGCACATATGACTTCCGAGGAATATATCGATATACTTGAGCAAGTTTTATTGCCAAGTGTTCGATCGATATATCCCGAGGAAGATGTGCCGATAATTCGGCTAGTTCAAGATAACAGCGCTGTCCACACCTCACATATTGTGCAAGAATGGTTCAGGCAACGTCCCGACATATCCTTACTGAACTGGCCAGCGAAATCGCCCGACTTGAATTTAATTGAAAATGTGTGGGCAAGAATTGTGAACTTGTGGGAGGCACAACGAGAAAGGACGAGGGCTGCCCTTATCGACCATGCAAAAAGGGTATGGGAGGACCTGAGACAGGATCCTCAATTTTTTCAAAATCTCAATAACTCTATACCAAGAAGGCTCCAACAAGTAATAGAGCGGCAGGGATATTGGACGGATTATTAAAAAACAAAAATACGACCGGCTCTTTTAAGAGCCACCAAGGTTTTAAAGAAAGGAACATCTTTCGAACACACAAGTTATTGAATGGTCTATGAACCATTAGTCCTTTGAAGGACTCTTTATTTTTTCAACTAACTAAAAATAAAGATTCTTGAATAAAGACAAATAATAAATAATAAGATAATAAGATAACATAATACATATGATATATAACATATATAATAATAATATATATACTATATTATATATATAATATATAATATATAATACTATATACTATATTATATATATAATATATAATATATAATACTATATACTATATTATATATGTCGGAGAGTGTTGGATAGGGAGTTTGCTCTGAGTTGAGGGACGGTCTCCGATTGGCTGCCGGTGCCGACCAATGAGGGAGAAGTTGAAGATCGGAGCAGAGCGCTCTGGTGGACTGGTGCTGAGAGCGGTCGCGGGAGTTTTGAAAGGAAGGGTTGCTGGGGAACGTGTTTCCAAAACAGCAAGGATGTTTGTTTTAAAAAGGAGCAGCGGAAAAGAACAGAATCTCGAAGACCATCAACAAGAACGGACGCATTTTTAAAACGTGTATATTTTCTTGAACTTTCGGTCATCTGATTTGCAATTACAATGTCCAATCCTAAGAGTCCTGGCAATGATTCGACATCAGAAGTGGGATCTAACCGACCTCCACAGCTGGAAATTACAGAAGAAGATAAATGGAGGATGATTTTGGATCAACAAAATCAAAATTTTGCTGCGTTACTTGGAGCCCTCAATAAGCCGGCCAGCGGAGAAGGCGTTCACTTACCGAAGTATAATCCGGAGAAGCCTGATTCTGATGCGCGAGCCTGGATTTCAACGGCCGACATCTGTATGGCAGAGCGACCGCTACAGGGCTCAGCGTTGATAATCGCACTGAGTCGCGCGCTGGAGGGACAAGCGTCTATTTGGCTCTCTCAAGTCTCGTACCCTGGAATTACATGGAGAGAATTCCGAGAAGTCTTCGTTGCAAGATATGCCTGCCCCGAAACTTCGGCCGCATTTCTGATAAATTGGCAGCAGACAGTACCTAAAGAGGGAGAGTGCCTTGCTTCTTACGCCGCCCGCTCGATCACTTCTTTGATGGCGCGGTGGAGGGATCTTAGCATCGAGGAGATAGCGGTTTCCACAGTCCTGGCACATCTTAGTCAGCGGGAGACGGGTGTTCAGCGTCTGGCCTTTACGTCGAACGTCGATACCAGGGAAAAGCTGCAGCAAGAGCTTAAGGCCTTGTCCTTTACACGGAAGAGACTTCCACCGTACTCTGAATTAAAGACAGACGTTAAGCGTCCCAAGATCTTTAGCCCTGCAATAAAGTGTTTTAATTGCGGTCAACTGGGTCACAAATCATCGGTGTGTCGACGAAAGAAGAGTTTTACTCCGAGATCTGTAGAGCAGCGTATGAAGGGAAACGGCGAAGCTTCCAGGGAAAAGGATATCGTTGTCTGCTTCAAGTGTCGAGGAATTGGTCATTATGCCCATAAATGCCCAGGTTTGAAGGCTGCAGGTACAAGTTCTGGAGCTGCATCAACACCTGAGCGCCGACGGGTGGACGTATGTACGGTCAACGCTCCTTCTGGAAAAATGCAACACTCTGGTGAGATCTATACATTTTATTATGACTCGGGAGCAGAGTGTTCGTTAATGAAGGAGTCAGTATCGGTAAAGTTTACTGGACAACGGATTGACAAAGTTGTCTCGTTAACTGGCATAGGACAAACTAGTGTAAATAGTATCTTTCAAGTCGTGGCTTCTGTTAAGATTGATGATTTAGATTTGGAAATAGTGTTTCATGTTTTGCCTGACGAATATTTGCTATATGATATCATGATTGGTTGTGAAATATTGAATCAAGGGATTGCCGTCAATATGACTGAACATTTTGTAAAGATCTCTAAAGTAGATTCTAGAAGGGCGTGCTTTACTCAACCGCAGTTCGAACCTACTGGAAGTTCGTTTACGGATGCAGAAATAAAAGAGAAATTGGACACTGATATTCCGTCAGAGCGTAGGCATGAGTTGCTAGCTGTTTTGGGGGAATTTCGTCAAAGTTTTGTTGTTGGAACACCTAAGGGCCCGGCTAATGCTGAACCATTGCAAATTCGTTTAAAGGATGTAAATAAAACTGTATGTCGACGGCCGTATCGCTTGAGTCCGGAGGAACGGGAGGTAGTCCGAAATAAAATCAAAGAACTTCTTGCTGCGAAAGTGATTCGTCCGAGCTCTTCTCCTTTTGCTAGCCCTATACTCCTTGTAAAGAAAAAGGATGGTTCGGATCGTATGTGCGTGGATTATCGCGAATTAAATGATAATACTATTCCTGATCGATTTCCGCTTCCTTTAATTTCTGATCAAATTAATCGTTTGAATGGAGCTCATTATTTTTCGGCTTTAGATATGGCAAGTGGCTTCCATCAAATTCCTGTACATCCAAATTCTATTCAATATACAGCTTTTATCACTCCTGATGGACAGTACGAGTATCTTTCTATGCCTTTCGGGCTACGAAATGCTCCGTCTGTTTTTCAACGCGCGGTGATGAAGGCTTTGGGGGAAGTTGCTTACCAATATGCAGTGGTGTATATGGATGATGTTCTCATAGTTGCTCCGGATGTTGATCAGGCCTTGTTACGTTTGCGTAACGTCTTGACCATTCTCACGAAAGCTGGATTCACTTTGAATTTAAAGAAGTGTTCATTTCTGAAACAAAAAGTGGAGTATCTAGGGTTTGAGGTTTCTGCGGGTGAAATAAGACCGAATCCCAAAAAGATAGAAGCTCTTACTGCTTTACCTCCTCCGGAAACCGTTACCCAGCTACGGCAATTCGTTGGTTTGGCCTCGTATTTCCGACAGTTCATTCCGAAATTCTCGCAGAAGTTGGCTCCCTTGCATGCTCTAATTAGTAACAAAAAGGGAAGTATTAATTGGAAGCCTTCTCATGAGGATGTTAGGCGGGACATAATATCGACGTTAACAAAAGAGCCTGTTCTGATGATTTTTGATCCAGAACTTCCAGTGGAGTTGCATACTGACGCGAGTTCCGTTGGTTATGGTGCAATTCTTTTGCAGAAAAAAGATAATAAGCCTCGCGTTATCGCTTATTTTAGTAAACGCACTACGTCCGCGGAATCAAGATATCATTCTTATGAGTTAGAGACCCTTGCCGTGGTAAACGCAGTTCGGCATTTTCGGCATTTCTTGTATGGAAGAAAATTTACCGTGTATACGGATTGTAATTCGCTGCAGTCTACTCGGAAGAAATTAGATTTAACGCCTAGAGTGCATCGATGGTGGGCATTTCTGCAATCTTTTGATTTTGACATTGTCCATAGGGATGGCAAACGCATGGAACATGTTGATTTCTTTTCTAGAAATCCCATCCCTGTTCAGTCCGGTATTTCACAAAATGATCAGATGGAACAGAAAAAGGTGAACGTTACAAACCTCTCAGATAGTTGGTTGTTAGCCGAGCAACAGCGGGACTCTGATATTTCCAAACTTGTGACAGATCTTAGCAATGAGCAAGTTAACCGTGATCTAGCTAAAACATACGAATTGCGTTCTGGAATTTTGCATCGTGTGGTACAAAGGAATGGGAAAACTCGTTGCTTACCAATTTTGCCAAGGTCTTTGCGCTGGTCAATTATCAATTCCACACATGAGGCCTTGATGCATTTGGGGTGGGAGAAAACCCTGGAAAAGATTTACGAAATTTATTGGTTCGAGAATATGTCAAAATATGTTAGAAAGTTTGTGGATAATTGTGTGACATGTAAAATATCAAAGTCGCGCTCGGGAAAGGTTCAAGCTGAATTGCACCCAATACCGAAGGTTGCTGTACCGTGGCATACCATTCATATCGATGCTACCGGAAAATTAAGTGGGAAGAATGATCAGAAGGAATATGTTTTCGTGCTTGTTGATGCATTTACTAAGTTTGTCCTGTTATACCATACGCTGAATATAGACGCGGCGAGTAGTTTGAAAGCTTTGAAAATGAGCGTAGCACTTTTTGGCTCACCTGTTCGTGTCATTGCCGACCAGGGACGTTGTTTCGCCAGTATGGATTTCCGCGAATTTTGTAGTATGCATAATATTAATTTGCATTTGATTGCCACGGGTACGCCTCGTTCTAATGGACAAGTAGAGCGAATTATGAGCACTCTAACGAACATGCTAACAGCTGTTGAGGCAGGCGGAGATCGGTCGTGGCAAGACGCGTTACCTGAGGTACAATTGGCGATGAACTGCACTAAGAATCGTGTGACAGGGCATAGTCCTCTGGAATTAATGATTGGGAGGGTTGCCCGGCCTCTTGATCTAATGAGGGCAACCGACGTGCCTGAGCCGGAAATAGATCTTGACGCTGTCAGGGCGCAGGCCTCAGGTGCTATGGAGAGGAATGCACAATATGATAAGAATAGATTTGATGGTACCAAGGCTAAGTTAAGTAATGATAAGATTTTAGTTGGAGACTTTGTTTTATTGCAAAATGAGGAGAGGAATCAAACAAAACTTGATCCTAAGTATAGGGGTCCCTTTAAAGTTGTAGAAATCTTGGATGGAGATAGGTATCTTTTAAAATCCTTGAACGGCAAAAGGGCCTATAAATATGCCCTTGACCGTCTGAGGAGGATGCCGGAGGGTTATCTCCCGGAGGAAATGGATGAAAATTGAGGCTTGAAATGATTGTGTACGTTGTAATGTTCTTATTAACTGACTTTGACTACCTGACTTTGACTGTTGAATTCCTACCAGTAGGTACTGGTAGAAGAGTGTTTGTTGGACACTGGGTTTCCCGTCAGTTGGTGCTGATGGAAGAGTGTCTGTTTGGCACTGGGTTGCCTGTCAGTTGGTGCTGATGGAAGAGTGTTTGTTGGACACTGGTTTGCCTATCATTGCGATGGTGATAGAGGAGTGCTAGCTGTGCACTGGTTTCCCTTGTCAGTTGGTGCTGAAAGGAGGGGTGTTGTGAAACACTGGTTACCTATCATTGCGATGATGATAGAAGGGTGCTAGCTGTACACTGGCTGAACTACCAAGTGAATGGTGGTTACAGGGTGACAGTTGGGCATCGGTTTCTCTTGTGGGAAGAGAGTTTGTATACACTGGTTTTCCTATCGTTGAGATGATGATAGAGGAATGCTAGTTGAGCACTGGCTGAACCGACACAAGAGAGTGAGGTTACAGGGTGCTAGCTACGCATTGGTTTACTTACAAAGAGACTGACATACAGAAAGTGCTTGTTAAGCTATCTCATGGATCGAATTACGAAACTGTGTAACAGATGGTTAGGCATGTAATAAGGCAAGATATTGTTTGTTGGTTGCTAACTACAGAGGTGAATTCCTATGTTCGGATTGTGTTGAATGACTTTTCTTTCTCGAGTTTCTGTTTGAAGTCTTCAACACAAAGTCGAGTCTTCAGATAAAATTTGTGCTTACCTTGGTACTGTGCTTCTATCTCCATGCTTTGTTTTAAGTGAAACAATTGATGTGGTAGAAGGTTTTCATTGTTGCAGAATGTTCACACGAGGACGTGTGAAAGGTCAGGATGGCCGTGTCGGAGAGTGTTGGATAGGGAGTTTGCTCTGAGTTGAGGGACGGTCTCTGATTGGCTGCCGGTGCCGACCAATGAGGGAGAAGTTGAAGATCGGAGCAGAGCGCTCTGGTGGACTGGTGCTGAGAGCGGTCGCGGGAGTTTTGAAAGGAAGGGTTGCTGGGGAACGTGTTTCCAAAACAGCAAGGATGTTTGTTTTAAAAAGGAGCAGCGGAAAAGAACAGAATCTCGAAGACCATCAACAAGAACGGACGCATTTTTAAAACGTGTATATTTTCTTGAACTTTCGGTCATCTGATTTGCAATTACAATGTCCAATCCTAAGAGTCCTGGCAATGATTCGACATATATATTACATGTAATACAATATAATGTATAACATATCTGAAAGTAAGTCAAATTTTACTTGAATGTATAAGCTTATGAATTTGTTTAAAGAACGACGAAATCTGTCCGTTTTTAAGGCAATTTCGGACTTTTATTATTATTCATATTTATTGCACGAAAATACTATAATTTCAGTATATTTTGCCGTTTCATAATAAAAAGAATAAATTAAGATCGATTTTTTTACAAGCGATCATAGGCAATCGCCTAACGCGCGGTGATCGTGGAATCTTTGCGAATACGATGACGTCGATAATACGAGCGAACGGATAGCGGCGCACGCATAGATAGGTAAGTAAGGAGACCTTGCGTACCTACGCGCTTTCCGTGACGTCATGACACGGAGGGGAACAGAGCGGCGTACGTATGGAGAGGGAATGTAAACAAAGTCTCGCGAGGCGCCATTACTGAAGCTCATTGTACATGGTTACAGCACTCTATCTCTTCTATAAGAACAGGGGGGCCATATGACAATGCATCCATGGGTTTCCGATGCACACTGCTATCACCATCCTCGATCAATCTTATACAGGGTGAACATCGAGAAGCGTTATAGATGAATACCTCTAAAACTACAGATTATCTCAAAAATTTTTTTGATGGAAATTGTTCTCCATCGAGGGGGACATCATGTGATGAGTTTTTTTTCCCGGGTGGACGCGCCAAGGTGGCATTAGGGTCATTTTTTTTTTCTAATAGAATGATATGTTTTTTTATCCATCATCATATAGTGCGTTTTAAGACGAGTTCAATGACCTATTACTCAAGGTCATTCAAGGTCAAATTTGCAGAGAAATGCAGAAAAGATGTAATAGTTTTACTTGTACGTTAGTTCGTTCCTTCGAACTTTCACACCAAAACAATAACACGTGTTCAATATCAGTTTTACTCAGGCCAACATTCGCCGGATTTAACACCACTCGACTACTTTTTATGGGGGCACGTTAAAAACTGTGTAATGTCTAGTAAACCTACGACGCGTGAGAACATGAAAACTAGAATACGCGAAGCTTGTGCCAAAATAAACAATGAAATGTTGTGCAAAGGTAGAGAATCCTTAAAAAAAGAGCTGCTAAGTGTATTGAAGTAGGAGGTCGTCACTTTGAACACATGCTAAAATAAGGTAAGTACAAGTAAAACTGTTGCATCTTTTCTGCATTTCTCTGCAAATTTGACCTTGAATGACCTTGAGTAATAGGTCATTGAATTCGTCTTAAAACGCACTATATGATGATGGATAAAAAAACATATCATTCTATTAGAAAAAAAAAAAAAATGACCTTAATGCCACCTTGGCGCGTCCACCCGGGAAAAAAAACTCATCACATGATGTCCCCCTCGATGGAGAACAATTTCCATCAAAAAAATTTTTGAGATAATCTGTAGTTTTAGAGCTATTCATCTGTAACGCTTCTCGATGTTCACCCTGTATATTTGAGACCGTGCATCTCGATACTAGAAAGAAATCCCTCCAAAATCGCGTCGGATTCCATACGCGTGCTAGGTCCGTTAAAGTTTTTAAAACATTTATGCTCGCGAATAATTGAATTGGCACGGTCTCGATCACACAACGAACAATATTTATTACGGACATCAATAAATAAAATTTTTTTAGTTTGGAATCCAACAATAGCGGCAACGCCCGAGAGCGAATAGTATTTTGTTTTATACGATCGCTTTGCCCACGAACCATCAGCGACAACGGTAATGCAAGGTATACCGTTCTCATCGATTTCTCCATTCGCACGCGCAATTCTCCCTTCCTCCTCTGCAGCTTCTTTCATCATTTCGGTCGCGCTGTCTCGGAAAACTTGCGATACGATATCGTGGTACTTCATTCACGTGTCGTTCGCCATACACGGAATATTTATTGCGGCACAAATTTCTTGTAACTGCGAATGCCCACTACCTGTTGATATCATCCAGGAGGCGCTCGAAGAGCTTACCAGCGGCGTCCAACAGGCAGAGGGGCCTGTACGAGGCGGCCTCATTCGCATTGCCTCCCTTGTCCTTCGGGATTAGTACGAGACGCTGGATCTTCCAGCACGCGGGGAAGGCGTGCCCCTCCGAAGCAGCGAATTTTACACAGCCAGAAGCCACTCCGGTTCGTGCACCGCGACCAGGCGGATAATCTCGTGAGAGACCCCGTCTGGCCCCGGAGCCCGCCCCGGAGCGAGCCTCTTAACGGCTGCGGCCAGCTCACTCGCATCGAAGGGGGGGGGGCACTCGCCCGCGTCGCCCCAAGTCCTCACAGGACGCTCCTCCCTACGCGGAAACAGAGTCCCGGCGATCCTTCGCATATCCGCGAGATCGTCGGGACCTGACCCCGCGTCACGGTTGCGCAGTTTCCCCCGCACGATCTTGTACGGGAGTCCCCACGGGTCCCCATCGACCTGTTCGATGAGGTCCGTCCAGGCCGAGGTTTTTGCTGCCTTGATGGCCCGTTTTCAGGGCCACCTTGGCACGCCTTCTCTCTTCCTCCGCGGTTGACACCCTCCCGGGGTCGTCCCGGTGCCTTGCTCGCACTCTTGTCTCCCTGCGCCTCGTCCTTTTTTGTTTCTTCGCGAAGGGCCGCTATCTGCGGACCCCACCAATAGACGGCCCCCGCGGCTTCCCGGGCCTTCTCCGGGGCATGGCAGCGTCGCATGCCTCTGCGACCCCCGCCATCAGTCCTCTCGCGGCCACCTCTCCGTCGATATTCTCGCCTCTCGGCCACCAGTAATCCCGTGCCACGGCGATCCTCTCTCGGAATTTCTCCACGTCGAGACGTCGTAACACCCATCCCCTGGTCACCTGGACTCCACGCCCCGCCGCCGGCCGGTTCAGCCTAGTTTCAATGGCCTGGTGATCGCTGAGGGTGGGGTCCTCCAGGACTTCCCACCCGCTCAGTCGATTCGCCAGACCATCGCTCACAAAGGTGGCATCGATGACGGAGCCGGACCCGCCCCTCCGGAAAGTGTTGGCACAACCTTGACGGTTGGCCACCACCATCCGAAGTGACGCCATCAGCCCCGTCAGCGACGCCCCCCTCGCATCCTCAATATGGCTTCCCCAGGCCGGCGACTTGGCGTTGAAGTCCCCGGCGACCAGGGTCGGGCCCGTGCATCGCCGGATGCACCCCTCCAGATCCAACATCCGTTCCCGGAATTCCGACAGCGGTATGTTGGGGGAGAAGTAGCATCCGACAATGCACATGCCCGCCACTCCGACTGAGACAAACCCTTGTCCCCTCTCCAGAGGTCTCACCCGTCCCAGGCCGCGGTCCAGGACCCAGATTCCTGACAGGCCGGTCAGATCGGAGTGCCAGGTGCGACCGTCAGGGGCCCTGTAGGGCTCGCTGAGGACCAACACCTGTGCACCCCTCTCCGCGGCGATCTGGCAGGCCAGGTCTTGGCCGCGCTGCACCTGTTAGCGTTGTTCTGTAGGATCGTGTGGAGCATTGCTGGGCCCAGCTCCACTGTCGCCGCCTTCTGGGGGAGGGGTCGCGGTTCCCTCCGCACTCCTTATGTTCTCCCCGGCTGCTGGTCTTTGTCCGGCGCATGCCCGCGCCAGGTGCCCCTCCTGGCCACACCTGAAACATTGTTTGGCCTTGTCTTCCTTGGCCTCCGCCGTCGGCAGCACCAGCGTGGCCGCCATCCGCCCTCCCCATGGTGGCCTCAGGTGTATTCCACCCTCGACGGCGTCCTCCGCCAGCCCGGTCGCCGTGGCGACGGCGCGGGCCACCTCTTCTTTCGTCGTGGCGACGTTCAGTCCGACGAGCCCCAGGCCCGTCCATTGGTGTCAGGACGTCGACCGCCGCCTGTCCGCCGAAGGTTGCGGCGATGGCGTCTCTCAGCCGCTGCACCTCCGCCTGGTCGGTCCCCCGCTCCTTGGTCATTTCGACCAGGAGGTCACCGGCCCTAGTACCTCAGACCGCCGCCACCCGGACGTTAAAGGTGCCAATATCTATGGCCCCTCTCATTTTGGCCGCCGCCTCCGCCGTGGGTATCGGCTTCTCCCCCCTCGGCCTGACGCGTATAGCGTCCGTGTCCGGTCGTCTAGGGGGCCTAGCCTCTATGCGGGGCGCAGGCTGCTGCTGTTGTTGTTGCTGCTGAGTTTGTTGTCCTTTCTGCTGCTGTTGTTGCGTGGCCTTCCTTGTGGCTGCCCCGCGCGTCCCCCTCCTCACGACCGCGGCCCATGTCGGGGATTCGGTCGGGCCAGTGCGTCTTTCCTCACGTGGGGGTGTAGGGGGAGCCGGAGCCTGTCGCTCCACCCCTCCGGCCTGCACCTCCGTTCCCCCTTGCCGTTGCGGTTCCCCCGCCTTCCTCTTCTTACGCCTCGCTCTCCTCCTTTGTGTGGGGGTGAGGCCCGGTGTGCGTGGCCCCGCCTTCTCCGTCTCTGCGCCCTGCCGGACTTGCCGCTGGAGTCCCGCCAGAATCTCCTGCATGCCGGCGAGTACTCCGCGGACATCCCCCCGTGCGGGCCCTTGCTCTTGTCCCTCTTTGTCCTGTTCGCGGTCTCGCGGGGCCGGGCCAAGACTCAGCCCTGTCCCTGGTTGGCAGGGCGGCCCGGTCTCCCTCTGCCTCTTCTTGCCTCTCGCGTCCTCCGCCGGCGATATTTCCTTCCTTTTCCCGCCCGCGGCCCCTGCGGTGGCCGGAGTGGAGGTAGCCGCCCGTGGCATCGCCGCTTGCGTTCCTTGTCCCTCAGTCTGGGTAGCCGCCTCAGCCTGGGTGGGCACCTCAGCCTGAGTGGCCACCTCTCTCGTGGCGGCCCTCTCCGCTGCTGCCCTCTCCAGGGCGTCGTTAGCCGCATGGAGGTCCCCGATGTGTGTCATAATTTTGAGGTCCAACTCCTCTCTGGCGGCTATCCTCCTCTTGATGGCTGCGCATAGGGCGTCAAGCTCCCTCACAGCTTTGTGGAGGTCCTTTCTCCGTTCCCCATGGAAGTCACGGCTGGCGTCCGCGAGCGGCATGAGCCACCCGGCGGACGAACCTGCGAAGCGGTAAGTCGCCACGCCGGACGGCTAACCGATCGCCCGCCCATATCGGTGATCCGTAAAGGATCAACGATAGGACCACTCCCACGTATAGGCGGCGCACGCACTACCCCATCCCCCTGAGAGGGATCGGTTTGCCAACATTGTTATTAGATATTTATATATTTATATTACCTCTCGCATTTAAGATGGGTCAAAGGAATTGGGATACATTGTTCCGTATTTGCTTGAGGTAGCCATCTAGGCGACAGTTAACTTTCCTAGTTTACATTGCGGAATGTAAACGATCGAGGGAAAGCAGGTATTGTCTAAAACCCTGACATGCTGGCGCCGGTCTTTTCGAAAAATATATGGGGGTGTAAACTCTCAAGTTTGGGATGCACCACAGACACGCTGGCGTTGGTCTTCCAAAAAGAAATGGGAGGGGTGTAAATTCATAAGTTTGGGGATGTACCACATTGCGTCCAAAATCGGTCCTAGAAAGTATAGGTCTAGCCACACCTCTACCTCCACACTTCCACTCCTAACCCCGAAAAATTCTAATACGCCCTCCAACGTCTTGGGGGATGTTGGCATCCTCCACTTCCACCCCCGAAAAATTCTAATACCCCCTCCAACGTCTTTGGAGGTTGACTTTTTGTATGGTTCAACTGATCAGTCTTCGAACTATCGTTGATATATTTTTTCACGAGAGGCAATTTCAGTCGTACAAGTGCCACCGCTACAAGAATTCGCCCTTGCGAGCATTTTCCGTTACGGTGTTACGCGTTTCGATGATGAAACATTGTTTCATGTGATTCAAACATTTTATAACCGCTCATGTATAAAACTTTATTGCGTTATACTCGAAAAACCGCTACCATTATCACGGGATTACATAGCTCTTGAACGTGCCAAGTTCGATTCATATGTCACCGCGACATTGTATACGGTAGAATCACTTTGGTGTGACGTGACAGCAAACCACATAAAGGTTCTCGAGGCATCGTATCTTTTGACTCCGAATGCAGTTTGGGATACGCTATTGAGAAAATTAGAGGCATACCGGCAAAGATGTGCAGTGAGGTACCCGCACGTCACAGAACCGACCACCTATTCAGATCGGAGCGGGAGTTTGTTCCTATTGCTGTATCCAGCGCTACGTCGTCCACTTAAGAACAAAAAATGGCGCCACCTTATTAAAGAATTTAACCTGGCCGATCATCATTAACCAATATTTAGATGAATATCACAATGATGAATCTAAGATTGTGATAGAGCGGTTGATGAGATGTGATCCGTTTAGCCAAGTGTATATTTGCCATACCAAGAGGCACAGCCAAATAGTACAACAGTGGGCGACATGTGCTTCACCACGAGAAATATTGGAGATTTATGGAGAAGTATTATATATTTATCTCAGAATATTTAACACTAAGTTAGATAACCATTTTCGGGAAACATCAATAATTTTCTACAAGGCAACATGTTTGATATATGATTTCGCATTTTATGCACATTATAATGTATTTCATTACTCGGATCTTTATTATAACATATTAATGTTGCAAAATATATTGCAAACGCACCACAATCAATGCCATTAGTCTGTCTCTGTACTTTGTGGAATATGTAGGTCTTTCGGAATCTGTAAAGAGCATTTAAAAAATCTTATTGATCAAACAATTCTTATATAAACTATCGTAAATGTGAATATTACCATGACCATCGGATTTAGTGCATATCCAATGTCTTATTACGTCCGAACCTAGTTCACCAGAATATATAATCTGAATATTTTGTCTATGTCTAGGAATTGGTTCTAAATTTGTCAAAAAAGTTCTTATATATCCCGTGTTCTGTGCAAAATTATGACGACCATGTTCATTCAATGCTCTGTTCATAATTTCCAGGAACGAATTAATATGTGTATCTTGCAAATAACAGTCAGGTCTTCTTACATTTCTACATTCTTCTGTAGACAAATTACAATTATAATTTCTTATCTCATGATCTTTGTTATTATTAAACATATTATAACCAATTTCTCTCCCATTTTCATTCAATGATTCAGTATCACTACTACTATCAACAATAATTATATCACCTTGTTTCTTTTCAATGGTTTTCCTTTTTATGTTTGCATATTTCCTACCAACAAAGGACTGATTTGTGTTTCTGATCATCGTTTCATAATGTTCTCCTTTATCGATGTTATCACTAATTATTATAATTGAATCTTCATCTAATATTTCAGAATCAATGTTTTTCCTCTTTCTTGTTACACATTTTTCAATATTAGAGGTCTGATTTGTATTTCTGGTTATATTTATATTTTCATTATTTTGTTTTTTATCAATATTATTATTATCTATTGAATTCGTTTCTACAGTTCGACGTTCTGTATCGATGATAATAAATATTGGTTTATGATAACTAAAATAGGTTTCATAAACACCACAATTCATATTGAGACCGCGTGGTACGCAGCCCGTGGTCGCCGCCGCGAGTACAACTTTGCTAAACCAATAATCAAAAAAAATGTATACTATTTTAATTAATGTAGCTCATCTTAAACTTTCTATATTATTAATAAAATCATTTACATAAAATACTATTACTACTATTTCAATTAATTCTCAGAAAAAAATTTTTAACAAAAAAACAACCGACTTCGAAAATAGTAAAGATGCAAAATGGGAAACGTAATAAAAATAATTTGGAATTATGTGAATTTTGAAACAATATGTTAATAATTAACCGATAGAAGTCGAAATGGCAAAAGCAAATTTCCGTTCTTCAAGTGTAATTTACAGTTAAACGATCAATATTAGAGGAAAGTAGGGTACTGTGGACCACTGCAGATAATATGGACTGCAATCTTTTAATAACTAATAACACTATCTCTTTGGAAATACTGCGCACTAGAAGTTAACCATGACAACATAAAACAATGACATTTGTCACGCAGTTTTCATAGTGATTGTGCGGATGATAGAGTAATTAGTGAAATTGATTTTAGCAAAAGTTTTTCAGTAAGTGTACAATTCAGTTATATCTGACTTATTATTCATTAATTAAATTTTTTTTTGTAATCGCGTATAACTATTACTATACATACCTACTTTATGTATTTCCATTGATTTTCTAATTCTTTTATTTTTTATATGACTTATTTGAAAAGTCAGTTATTCATCGATATGCTAGCAATTTGGACCACTCAAAATTAGATGATTAGAAAATTTTCTAGGTTCGACTACAAGAACTTTTTTATGCACTTAATAAAAGAAAAAACTGTAACGAACGATTGTTTCCGAAGCTATTTGAAATATCGATACCCTTTTTGTATGTCTTTTTTTTCATAACGAAATCTGTGTGAATGAAATGAAACGAAATGAACGAATGAAAATGTATGTGTGTGTATAATTTTTGTACAAATGAATGTTTTTTGTTCGTAAAAATGGTTTGTTTTGCAATTACAATCTTTCCAATCTACATCTAACGTATAGTTATCAATTAAAAAGAGTGGTCCAAATTACCTGCACCTTATCGAAATCACATTTTATACTTATATATTATTATTTATTTATTTTTTTTTTTTTGTTATTTTTTTTTTATTTATTTATTTATACGGGTAAACCCTCTATTAATTATAATTATATCATATATTAATAACGTTTAGCGAATCGCTCCCAAAATTCTATCCTTTCGTAAAGATTACCCTGTTGCATTGTTTTTTAAAAAAAACTAAAAAACTACTTGGCCAAATAAGACCAAAATCTAATCAGCACCAAATTACCTTAATACCAATCGATGAAGTCATGCATCACCAAGATCACGTTATTAGTGTGGGCGTAATCGTGCACGAAAAATTTGACCACATACATACATACACACACACACACACACACACACATACAGACTATAAGCCGAAAATGGTCAGAAAATGTTGAGATGACCTTGAAATGTCAACATCTATCAAAAAATCGATTTTCGATTTTCGGGGTCATTACAATAACTTCCCGTTAATCGGGAAGTTAAATATATTCGCTCCGTAGTACATAATGGATTTAATAAAGAACATTTATCGCCTTTTGGCGCCAAGTCGGCGTTGATATGAACTAGAGATGAGTATCGCGAGTGGTTGCAAGAGTGTGATGATATTTTATTAAATACAGCCGCGTATTTACAGAATAATACCAGCCAAACTTAATAAAAGCTTGTAAAAAAGACAATTTATCGATTGGTGCAAAACGCAGTATAACATCAATAATCGCGCGTTTGACGTGTATGAAAGTTTTAGTGCGGAAACGCTTTTCGCGAGTAGGTCGCGGACTATACGAGAGAAATCGCGGCGCGAGAGCGTCTTCCCTTGTCTGGGAGAAGATTGAATCGGCGTTCGAAAATCGTATTTTTACGGGTGCTGTCCGCAACGTCGAACACATCGACCCACGACAATTTCTAAATGTTTCGCGTCGTATGGCGACGAGTCGAATTACAGACGCGATCACTACGTGTAATTGCATTCAAATTAACGCGACATTAGAAGCCGAGTTCATGATGAACGGGAATGTTGACGTCAAGAGTTTCAGCACGCGTAATCGCGAGCTATACTCAACATCAAATTTGCGTCGTTGGTACTCCGGAGACGTGATGCAACCAATTTTAACAGCAATTGAAGAATTTCAAGAGCGTGACAGCGGATGGGCATTAGTGAAGATATTGTGCCTGATGATGAATATCAACAAGTGCCAACCCATGCATGCAGGTTGCAGCGTTCCGATTCCGCGGGAACTGGTGCTGAAGAAGGCGATTATTAACGTGAGGTCCAGTGACGATGCATACTTCTTCCGAGCAGTTGTGGCGAGCCTCTACCCAGCCACCGATCATGTGGACAGAGAATCTTCATATCCACATTACACCACCGTACTTCGTACCAATGGCTTTCAGATGCCTATGACACTCAAGCAAATTAGAAAATGAAAATTTGAGCGTCACAACGATGTTTCGGTTAATGTGTACATGTGGGATAAGAAACTCTGCACACCGCTACATCTAACTTCGAGAAAACGTGACAGGCACGCGAGTCTACTTCTCATCCAATGTTTAACTCGGAGCCATTTCTTGTGCATACGGACTCTTTCCCGATTGGTCTCAAGACAAATTAACAAGCACAAACCAACGAAGCACATTTGTGATCGGTAAGTTAGAGAATTCTTTTATTAACCGTTTAAAATTGACTATTGCAATAGATATTAATGATTTCCAATTTTTAGATGTCTGCACTTCAAGAATTCTTCACGTAAGGAGCGCACCCCATTTGCAGTATATGCAGATTTTGAATGTCCGCTCGCAAACCTCACTGCTGATGGACATCAACAGCGTATGCAGCCGTATCAGCGTCATAATGCGTTTAGTGTAGGTTATTACGTGCACTGCTCTTACGACTCACTGCTGTGTGGATACTGATCATATCGCAATGAGTCAGACTGTGTCGAGTGGTTTGTGAAGGAGATGCGCAAGTTGGGACATCGGCTTAATTCAATTTTTCGCACTATTATTCCGATAAAGCAACTTAGCGAGGAACAGGAAAGGGATTTTCGTAGATCTACCATTTGCCACGTTTGTGAAAAACATTTTCTTGATACTGACACCGCCAAAGTGCGCGATCATTGTCATTTTACGGGTGCATATAGAGGTCCTGCACACTCAAGTTTCAATTTAAATTACCAAACACCGTTCGTGGTACCGGTGGTATTTCATAATTTGTCCGACTATGACGCGCACTTTGGCATAGAGAAACTCGCAACCGCGTTCAAGGGTAAAGTAGATCTATTACCCATAACGAAGGAATAATACATCTCCTTCACAAAACATATGGATGAAACGTGTAGAAATAGTGAAAACACCCCGAAAAGTAAGAATATTGATTATATTAAATTTAGATTTATAGATTCATTTAAATTTCTGAGTGCCAGCCTTGATAAATTAGCTTCTTATCTTGAGAAAGATAAATTGAAAATTTTAAGAAAAGAATTTCATTCTCTTAACGACTGGACTTTTTCCATACGACTATTTAACATCATATGATAAGTTATGCGAGATGCATTTACCTGAACGCGATACGTTTTATAGCAGGCTGATTGATTGTGATATATCCGACACAGATTACGCGCACGCTGTTAACGTTTGGACACGCTTTAGCAATGAATCGTTGGGCCAGTCCAGCGACTTGTATTTGAAAATCGATGTATTATTATTGGCCGATATTTTTGAAAATTTTCGTAACGATTGTCTTCATAGTTACAATTTAGATCCGGCTCATTATTTCACTCTGCCAGATTTCGCGTGGGACGTGATGCTGAAATATACCAATGTCGAACTCGAACTGTTAACAGATGTAGATATGTTTATGTTCGTCGAGCGGGGGATACGCGGTGGGTTAAGTCAATGTTCCCACAGGTATGCTCGTGCGAATAACCAATACGTACCTACGTACGATCCATCGAAACCCTCAACATATCTCATGTATTTTGATGTTAATAATTTATATGGTTGGGCGATGTCACAACCTTTTCCTCATAGAGGTTTTCGATGGATCGAAGGACAAGCGTTGCTCGATTTCGACATAAATTCGGTTTCGGTGGACGGTCCCACGGGATACATCTTAGAGGTTGATATTGAATACTGTGACGTTATGTCACAAGAAGAGTATCGGAATGCTTCCGTCAGCGCACACTCTCAGGGCGAATTCGTGTGGGAAGAATATTTATTAATTGCTCCCGAATTTTTTATGTAATGGGCTATCCCGCCACCATCGAGGGAAACCCATCGAACGAAGAGGAAAGACCGCTACGACCATCAAGCGAAGAATTATCAGCTAAGGAAGACCTTCAGCTCCCGAACTGTCATCGCTCTCGTGCTCTACGTGCCTCCGCCGTGGGATAATCATCACCATCACACCATGGCGAAGAAGAATACGTTGCTTGGCTACCGATTAGCGCTACTCAGCATCGATCATCGAAATCTATCGATAATGTAGAGCATCGGCACAACGTACCGACTCGAAATTAGGGAATGTATTGCGTTACTTAATTTAGAGCAAATTAGGTAGAGGCGCACGTGCCGATCTATCACGTGACGCAGAGCAAGGAGCCGTTCGGCAGGAAGAGTGAGGAGCAGGACTTAGCATCGGGACATCGTAGAGTAAAGTCATTTGTAGTTTCGTCCATTCGTTTCGCTCCCGTGTCTTAATCAGGCAGTACCTTTTTGGAGTATTTTGTGGATTCGATTATAGTAATTTCGTTACCCCGTAATTGCTCCCGCGGATCCGAGAGATCGACATCTTTCACGTTAGGAGAAGATACGAGCGTGTGGCTACCGTGAGGAGACAAGGAAGGACGAGGACGCTGGAGGAGACCCGCCATTTCGTGTCTTAGTTGGGTGGAGAGCGAGGTCGCCGTTCTGGTTCCGTCCATGCGGGAGAGGTACAGCCGGTAAGACGGGATTCCGTTTAGCCCTCATATATCGGGAAAATAGGTGAAACTGGCCAGAATAATTACGTTGCGTTTTGTGGAATTATTGCGTAAATAGTAGATCCCGAAGGAAATTAGGAGCGCTGGAAATCGTCCACGCTACCGTCTTGCATCGGTTGATCACTAGTTGGGGAATTTTGGGGATAATCGTGAGACTGCATAGGTGCGGAAGTCTCCGATTATATTTCGTTTCGAAGTTCTGGCCAGGAGTTCCCTTTTCGGTCGTGTCTCGTTAGAGCACTTTTCGTTGGTCGCATCTGCGACGTTTCGTCCTGAGAGTGGCGTTAGTATTGCGAGCGAAATAAAGAATCGTATGCTAAGTATTGTATTGTCTTGTCTGTTATATGTAATTTCGGGTATTCGTATTTTGGATTATAAAGAAAAGTATTCGGTACGACATTCATTTATGGTCACTGTTGTAAAGCTTCCGTTCCGCAAGATTATAACTTCGTTATTATATCGTGAAAGTTCTCTATTCTTTATTGGCGCATTGTTCATGTATAGGAGATTATAATTTATCGCGTTCGGGTAAAATCGAAATGTAATGAGCAGGGCTTCGAACGTACTTTTGTAATAACTTTATGCTAATAGCTCCCGTTATTTTCTCCAAGTCATTTAACCTATCTTTTCTCTGTTAAAGAAATAAAGTATTGTTCTCTGTTGTTACCGACAATTTGCTGTATTAAGTTCGTGGTAATTCTCTTACTCCGCCCCTCTCCATTACCACCTCGGTGGGCTGAGCTACCGTTTTCGTGTTCCGCTTCACGCACCTCTTCGGAATTTTATAACTAAGATCTTGCATCAATATTAAGGCTCGAGTGGTAGCCGTAAGCTACCTGGCGCCCAACTAAATTCAATTCTTTAACCGACCAACTGGTTAGCCTTTCTTTATAAAAAGTATTCCGAAGAGGAGAGCGTGGCGAAGAGTGCCCGTCTCGTCTCGTGTGAGAGAGGCGCGGTTACAATACAATGTAAAAAAATTTAAATTAAAAAATTTATTTAAATTAATGAACAACGCGGTGTTCGGCAAAACAATGGAGAATGTGCTGTTGTACCCGCGAGTCGCCTAAGCGACACAGTAGGTACCATATTCAAGGTCGCCTTCCGAAGAGGCGACCCAAAAGTAATGTGTAAGCATTGCATCACCCAAGCGCCTGGACATCGCGAGTCCCGAGCCTAAGATGCAATTCAGCGATTCTCCCTTCTTAGCACCGAACGCTAAGGAATGGCACGCGTAGAAGCGAGGAAACGTATAGACAGAACAACTCGAGCGATCAAAGAGTTAGGAGTCATACTTATACTCAAGAAGAATCTGATCTATACCTCAGACACCACCTTCCTTCCGCTTCCAAAGATAACCGGTAGCCGGCTTACAAGCGCGGACTACCACAGTGCGCAATCATCGGGATGTTAAGCTAATTAAGCAATGGGATGGAAGATTCGGCGCGGAAGCGCTGATAGCGAAACCTAATTTCCACAGTCGTACGATATTTTCAGAAAATGTTGTAGCCATAGAATTAAATAAATTAAACGTCGCGCTGTGCAAGCCAGCATATGTAGGAATAGTCCGTACTAGACATATCGAAAGTATGTTTCGGATAGATGTAAAATATTATATACGGATACAGATAGTCTTATTTACGAGCTTGAGTGTGATGATGCTTATACTGAAATAATAAAGCATGACATAGATCGTTTCGACACCAGCGATTACGCCGAAAATAATCCCTATCATATCCCGCGTGTAAATAAAAAAGTTGCAACGTTATTTCCTAAATAATTCGCCGGATGCACTCCCCGCGAAATAACCGCGTCAACAAATTATTTTATGCAATCCATGCTTGGAAAGTTCACTTTTTGAGCGCTGGATAGTGTGCGCAAAGTGACCAATATCCGATGGGTATACTGTAATGTGCTATTATCTCACAGGGTAGAACTTTCCCGCACAGTTTGGCACTTTCCCGCACGCTACGTCATCACTTTCCCGCACAGTTCAATCAAGGCAATATTATTTCACGATATATACTTTAATTTACGACACGTACAAATATAAAAAATTTTGGCGCTGGCGAGACTCGAACTCGGGCCGCCAGCGCATTAGTCTTACATCTAGACCGCTGGGCTACCGACGCTTCTTGGGAACCACTACAAACTGACCAGTTCTTAAGAAACTATCTTAAACTAAGACCTATAACTATGTTTAGGCCTTAGTTTATGGCCTATATAAGTATGTTTCTCCAAAAATTGAACATTCCAAACATGGATTGCATAAAATCTTGTATGCAACACGTGGGAAAAGTGGCAAATCTGGTATAGGTCAAATTTCCAAAACTCGCCTCTGCTTGTGCTGTGTTCCAGGGGAACTCGTGTGATTAGCGCCCTCGCTAAATTCCCACTCGTTCCCCTGTTCCACAGCACGCACTATCGGCTCGTTTCGGAAATTTAACCTATACCATAATTTGCCACTTTTCCCACTTGTAGCATAAATAGCTATTATTCAAGTAAAATAATGAAGTATTAGAAATTTTCCGTTGGTTAAGCGAAACGAATACAAAGTCGGAATCTCTTTGTCCGCGGTGTTTACTCAAACGTCCGGACGAATTAACCGCCGGCTACGTGCTCGATGCCGGCACGTGGTCGTCTCGCTTCTCGATTGTTCTACCGAGGAATTTACGACTTATTAATACTTTAAGCTTATAATTTAGACAACGAATCAATTAATAATTATTATTACAGCAAAGAGATAAAATAACTGTACGATAAACCGCGCACCCGGACGGCGATCGAGGCTGGTTCCGCTGCTCGTTAACAAAGGAATCGAACGAGAAAATTGAAGGATGATTCTACGTTAATTTTCTAATTCTTTTAAACAATATAATCGTTAATTCCCGATAATTCGGTTATCTACCCTTAACGGCTCCGAATAACCCCGGAATTAAACCTCGCGATACTGATCCGCCACCCGGAAGGAACTTTTTACGTGAACAAACGTAACTAGATAAACGTCGCGCACAGAGTAATTTTTCCGAGGATCACGCACGTGGTTCCTTACGAGCCGGCCTACCGAAATTCCCCGAGCCCACCCGAAGATAGCCGAGCGCCTACTCGCTATCTCCTTCGCTCTACCGCCTCGCTAGGCGACGCGCGCACGCATGGCCGCTTTTCGCGACTTCGCTATTAATTCTCCTTGCAACTTTCGACCGGATGACCGCCACCGATGACCATTCCAGCGGTCATCTCGATCCGTTATTGAGCGAAAAGATGCTCAGATGATTTGCTGTCGGGTGGTTCTCGTTGCCTCGGAATTTCGGCCATTTCTTTCGCCGATTGTCTTTCTGCCTCGCTCGTTCTCGCCGTGCGTGTCCTCTCTCTCTCTCTCTCTCTCTCTCTCTCGATCTTATCCTTCGACGGCTCGCTCTCTCTCGCTCTACCGTCGCTCCGCCGGCCGCCGTTGCTCGCTCTCCGGCCTCGTCCTTCTCCTCTCCGGCGTGGCGGTCATGAAAGAGGGTCTAACTTTAATATTTTATTCACTTTTCTACCCCAGAACCAGCCTCGAGGCCCTCCGACTCGCGTCACATTTTCTTCCGCGGTCCACCCGGTGACTCTGTCCGCGACGGTTCTTTTCCTAATCCGCGGCGAAGGGGAGAGGATTTTCGTTTGTGACGGGTATTCAAAAAATTCTTAACAAAAAAAATAGAAACCGACTTCGAAAAAAGCGCTAAAAAGAATGAAATAATTTTTTATGTATACCGACAATATTCGATTTCATCATTATCATACTCAGAATATTGCAACTTTTTCGGAGGCGACACAAAATATTCCAACACGGTCATTTTCACGAACAAAGGAGTAAGTGCCTAATACATAAATATCCATCAATGTCCGTGAATTTCTGGCTATTAATGTACTGTTAATTAATTTTCTGTCGCCTCCGAAAAAGTTGCAATATTCTGAGTATGATAATGATGAAATCGAATATTGTCGGTATACATAAAAAATTATTTCACTCTTTTTAGCGCTTTTTTCGAAGTCGGTTTCTATTTTTTTTGTTAAAAATTTTTTTATTTCATACTTTTTAGTGTATAATCGATCAAGATGTGAAAATAAAGTTATGTAGGTAATATTTGCAAAAGGATCGAAAAGGTTTGGTTCCGATATGTGAAGTCGTTGAGGAGATATAGAGGAATAAACAAATGATTTTGCAATAACAATTTAAACATAGTAACAATTGAGAATGTGTCACATAATGTTAGTAAGTGAGCAGTATTTGCGAAAGGATCGAAAAGGTTTGGTTCCGATAGGTGAAGTCGTTGAGGAGATATAAAGGAATATACAAATGAATTTGCAATAACAATTTAAATTTAGTAACAATTGAGAATGTGTCACATAATGTTAGTAAGTGGGCAGTATTTGCGAAAGGATCGAAAAGGTTTGGTTCCGATAAGTGAAGTCGTTGAGGAGATATAGAGGAATAAACAAATGAATTTGCAATAACAATTTAAATATAGCAACAATTGAAAATGTGTCGCATAATGCTAGTAAGTAGGGAATATTTGCGAAAGGATCGAAAAGGTTTGGCTCCGATAAGTGAAGTCGTTGAGGAGATATAGAGGAATAAACAAATTATTTTGCAACAATTTATAAATTGTTTATATAATTAATATCTGCAAATTATTTCTAAGAAGATAGTAATAGTTTTTTTTCATTACAATAAATAAAAAAAATCAATCCCATTCAAAAAGATATTGCGATAGATCTTAATAAAGCACTAATTTTGCAATAACTTAGTTAATAATAAACATTTCGGAAAAATTTTTTAAACGGGACCAATGGGAGACCCAAACCTAGCAACTGGAAGTGGTTTCATTTCGCTTGGTCAATCCGTCGCTGAGTTGTGGCCGGACAAACAAAAATAAAGCACTAATTTTGCAATAACTTTGTTAATAATAAACATTTCGGAAAAATTTTTTAAACGGGACCAATGGGAGACCCAAACCTAGCAACTGGAAGTGGTTTCATTTCGATTGGTCAATCCGTCGTTGAGTTGTGGCCGGACAAACAAAAATAAAGCACTAATTTTGCAATAACTTTGTTAATAATAAACATTTCGGAAAAATTTTTTAAACGGGACCAATGGGAGACCCAAACCTAGCAACTGGAAGTGGTTTCATTTCGATTGGTCAATCCGTCGCTGAGTTGTGGCCGGACAAACAAAAAAAAAAAGAAAAAAAAAAAAAAAAAAAAAAAAAAAAAAGCAAGATCGCCCACTGTCGAATAGAGTAACCTCCTCCTTTTCGAAGTCGGTTAAAAATACCACGTCACAAAGTATTGGGTATGATAAAGGACGAGAATAATGGTGCGGTTATGACCGAAATTGTCGGTCTTCGAGCGAAGATGTACGCCTTTCGTGTGAGTGGTGACGGGGTTGTTGACAATATAACAAAACAAATAAAGGGTGTGAAGTGAAACGTTATGGCTAAGTGTATACAGTTCGATGATTATCTTCGATGCTTAAATGATAGAGCGGAAAAGGTTGTTAGCCAAAATCGAATCGCATCCAAACGACATAACGTTTATACGATTCGTGAGCGAAAACTGGCACTTAGTCCGTACGATAATAAAAGATTCGTTATACCTGGCTCCACCAGCACGCTTCCTTGGGGGCATTACGCGATCGATATGTACATAGAACAATAGGAAATATATATTTTTATAGTTTGTAAATACTGCAACGACAATCTCTCCTCTCGCGGATTCGTAAATCGGGGGAAAGGGTTAAGGATTGTCGAGGTCAAAACAGTTTACGAGGTTAAAGACAAATTCTCGAAAGCGGAATAATGATAGTTCTCGGTAAAGAAAGGTTTTGTAGTGTTTATGTCTGTAGTGTTTATATCTGCGATGTTCGTATCTATTAAATAGATACATACACTGTCTCATGTACACAAGCAGCGGAGCGTCAGTCGAGTGAGTAAGCGGGAAGGTGTCGGATGTTACCTGCGTGCTGGGTGTAACGGTGAGCAGTGAAAGAAATAAAGGAGACTTACAAGTGGCGACGAGGAGAAAACAAAAGAGATTCAAATTATCAAATTATTCTATCTGAACAATCGGCGAACGTTGTTCCGCTTACTTAATAAATCATCTAATAAGCTAGTGTGAGCGCACCGACATTCGATACGACGTTGTACCGACACATACCGGGAAACAGAAACATAAACAACTTCCATTCAATTGGTAGTGAGATTATCGTAAAAATAGAGATGCGTGTCCATTGAATTAGATAATGTAGTTCGCACTAAAATCAGGCAAGTATTCCATTAAATTGGAATTAAGGGTTCCATTCGATTGGAATCAAGAGAGTAGTAAATTGGAAATTCAGAATTCCATTAAATTGGAAATAATTTTACTACGGCATCGCACTGGGCGTGCAGAAAAAATATAAAAAAATAAAAAATAAATAAAATACCTATAATACAAATCAGATTTCCATTAAATTGGAAGCGGTAATCTTTGCAGGTCGACCCGAAGGATCCACGATGGCAAATCAATTACCACCACCAGAAAAATTAGATCTTGGAGGAGACAGTGCTTCTATGGGATTAAGATGGGAGAAATGGCAAAGATCACTAAAGGTCTACTTTGAAGCTGCTGACGTAAAATGCCAAAAAAAGAAGAGGGCCATATTGCTACTTCTAGGAGGAGAAGGATTGCAGGAAATATTCTATAATTTACCTGGTGCAAGTGTTTAAGAAGGAGAAGGAACAGATATTTTTGAAACAGCCATCAAGAAATTGGATGACTACTTTCTACCGAAACAAAACAAGACATTTGAAAGGCACATTTTTCGACTTATAAAGCAAGATGACGGTGAGAACTTCGAGAAGTTTTTAATAAAACTTCGAGATCAAGCTGCAAAATGCAAATTTGAAAAACCTGATGAGCACATCATCGATCAAATAATAGAGAGGGGTACTTCTTCTGAATTTCGGAAAAAAATTCTAATAATGGGCGATACGGTAACATTAGATAAGGTTATAATGGAAGCAAACACGCTAGAAGTAGTCAATCATGAATTAGAGAGTTACGAAAACAAGGAAAAGAACAAACTAAACGAAGTAAATGCGGTTTCAGCAAGAGATAAATGGAATACAAGATTAACAAACATCCAAATGTTAAGAAAACATCCAAATGTGGCAGATGTGGAAGTGCTATGCACAATTCTCAAGATGTCAACTGTCCAGCTTTAAGGAAAAAGTGTCATGGATGTGGAAAGTTAGGACATTACCAAAGATGCTGCGAAACTAAACAGTTACAACAAAAACGGAAAAGGGAACAAGGACAGGAAGGTAATAGGAAGAATTATAAGAAATCACGGAAAGAAAATAATATAAATTCATTGGAAGATGATGATGTTCAATACATATTTAATGTAAATGATGAGGCAACGATAGAGTGCGACCTAGGAGGCGTAAAATTAGAAATGTTAATTGACTCAGGCTGTAAACTGAACTTGATATCTGATGAATCTTGGGAATACCTAAAGAACAAGGAAGTCATCTGCTACAAACAAGTCAAAGAACCAAATAAAACTCTTCTAGCGTATGGTAGCAACAAGCCATTAGACGTCAAGGGTTCATTTGAAACTGTGATAAAAGCTAACGGAAGGACAGATTGTAGTACTGTCTACGTAATAAAAAATGGATCTAGGAACCTTTTGGGAAAAGACACAGCAATGCGGCTCGGAGTTTTAAAACTAGGAGTCGGTATTAACCAGATAAAAGGGGAAAAACTTCAACCATTTCCAAAGTTTAAGAACATCTTGGTGGAAATTCCAATAGACAAATCTGTGCAGCCAGTGATGCAACCCTATAGAAGAATACCAATACCCATTGAAGGAAAGATAAACAAAAAAATAGAAGAGTTACGAAATACCGATATAATTGAAGAAGTACATGAGCCATCTTCATGGATTTCACCAATGGTACCCATATTAAAGGATAATGGGGAAGTACGCTTATGCATAGATATGAGGCGTGCAAACGCGGCCATACTCAGGGAGAATCACCCATTACCATGTATGGAGCATTTATTACCCAAGATACGGAAGGCTCAATACTTTTCAAAGTTGGACGTGAAGAATGCATTTCATCAAATAGAACTTCACCCAAACTCTAGACACCTAACAACCTTCATAACGTCCACGGGCCTTTATAGGTACAAGAGGCTGATGTTTGGAGTGACCTGTGCACCAGAGTTATTTCAGAAAATACTGGAAAAAATTCTAATAACTTGTGAGGGTGTCATAAATTTCATAGATGACATTTTAATTTGGGGAAGTACGGAAGAAGAGCATGATTTACGACTACGAAAAGTGATGGAGGTGTTAAAAGAAAACAACGTATTGCTAAATAAAGGAAAATGCATTTTTAAAGTAAGCAAAGTGAGTTTTTTGGGCCACGAATTAACACCGGAAGGAGCAAAACCCTTACAAAAATATATGAAGAGCATATCAGAATTTAGAGAACCAAAGACCATAGAGGAACTACAGAGTTTTCTCGGTTTGGTCAACTACATAAATAAATGGATTCCTAATTTAGCTACGGTGACAGAGCCATTAAAAGAATTATTGAGGAAAAAACTAGGAAAGAAAACAAACATTGAGAGTTACTGGACGGACAAACAGGATGAAGCATTTAGAAAGCTGAAAGAAGTGCTGACAAAGATAGAAACATTAGGATATTACGACGTCAAGGACAGAACTCAAGTGATAGCAGATGCAAGCCCTGTTGGACTAGGAGCAGTGTTAGTACAGAGCGATAAAAATGGGCCCAGAATTATTGCATACGGGAACAGAACTCTGACGGCCTGTGAACGAAAATATAGTCAAACAGAAAAGGAAGCTTTAGCTCTGGTATGGGCCATTGAACATTTTAATACATTTCTGTTTGGAAAGGAGTTTGATCTTATAACCGATCACAGGCCGCTCGAGTTTTTGTTTAGCCCAAAATCCAGACCCTGCGCCCGCGTTGAAAGATGGGTTCTGAAACTACAAGCGTATCGCTATAACATAAAATATAAGCCAGGAAGAACAAACATCGCAGATTCCTTGTCACGATTGTGTAAGGAATCAACATCGCAGCCATTATCAGATGATTATGTACATCAAATAGTTCAACTGGCAAAACCCCATGCAATCCCTATGAGAGATATAATTCAACATTCAGAAAATGACCTGGAAATCGCGAATGTAAAAAAAAATTTTTAACAAAAAAAATAGAAACCGACTTCGAAAAAAGCGCTAAAAAGAGTGAAATAATTTTTTATGTATACCGACAATATTCGATTTCATCATTATCATACTCAGAATATTGCAACTTTTTCGGAGGCGACACAAAATATTCCAACACGGTCATTTTCACGAACAAAGGAGTAAGTGCCTAATACATAAATATCCATCAATGTCCGTGAATTTCTGGCTATTAATGTACTGTTAATTAATTTTCTGTCGCCTCCGAAAAAGTTGCAATATTCTGAGTATGATAATGATGAAATCGAATATTGTCGGTATACATAAAAAATTATTTCACTCTTTTTAGCGCTTTTTTCGAAGTCGGTTTCTATTTTTTTTGTTAAAAATTTTTTTATTTCATACTTTTTAGTGTATAATCGATCAAGATGTGGAAATAAAGTTATGTAGGTAATATTTGCAAAAGGATCGAAAAGGTTTGGTTCCGATATGTGAAGTCGTTGAGGAGATATAGAAGAATAAACAAATGATTTTGTAATAACAATTTATTTTTTATTTAATTATTGAAATGGTAATGGATAATATTCCGTCGATTGTACCGACGCCCACCGCGTGCCGCGTACCACGCGGCACGGGACCGTCCCGCCGCCCGACGTCCCCGGGCGCGACCGCGGTACTCTGCAAAATAAAATACATACATATATAAACATTATTTCGTCATGATATAAGATTGCGACAATACTTTACAACGATACACAAAACTTTTCCTATATGTCACTAAGTATATTAATATTTCTTTATTCATATGGAAAACCATTAAATTTTTCAATGATATTATAAAATAAGGTATGTAAAAACTTTGGGCACAGACCAGAAAAAATAAATAATGCAAACACAATGAGAAATAGAACTTTGAAAAACAACTTGAACTTGAAAACCTTACCTCCCATCTGCCGACGCCTCCTCGGCCCCTGTTGCGGCGGTGGCGGTGGCTGCTGCGGCGGCGGCGATGGCGGTGGCTGCTGCGGCGGCGGTGGCGGTGGCGGCGGCACATGCGCCGCATTTTGCCGCAACTGCGCCAACGCTTCCGCCAACTGGCGGTCACGCTGGCGCAGTTGCGTCTCCAGATACTCTATCCGTTGTCCATAACTTAATTCTAAATGAAAAAGTAAGTTAAAAAAAAATAAAAAGACTTCGTTTATAAAGAATATCATATGTCGCATTTTGTATTACTTACGGTGAGTCAAGCCCTCGGGTAGATTATCCTGCTCGGTCTGCAAAAAAGACATAAGTACAAAAAATAATGAAGCTAAACTAGAAATGATTCGACGGAAAAAAAAAACAACGATTAAATGTAATACGTGCACGTTTACAGAACGAAGCGAAAGTAAAACGCGAACATCGAATAAATTTAATTCGTGCACGAATACAAAACGAAACGAAAGAAAAACACGAACATCGAATAAATTTAATTCGTGCACGAATACAAAACGAAACGAAAGAAAAACGCGAACATCGAATAAATTTAATTCGTGCACGAATACAAAACGAAACGAAAGAAAAAACGCGAACATCGAATAAATTTAATTCGTTCACAAATACTGCGTAAATAAGGAAATAAATTTAATTCGTGCACGAATACAAAACGAAACGAAAGAAAAACGCGAACATCGAATAAATTTAATTCGTGCACGAATACAAAACGAAACGGAAGAAAAACGCGAACATCGAATAAATTTAATTCGTGCACGAATACAAAACGAAACGAAAGAAAAACACGAACATCGAATAAATTTAATTCGTGCACGAATACAAAACGAAACGAAAGAAAAACGCGAACATCGAATAAATTTAATTCGTGCACGAATACAAAACGAAACGAAAGAAAAAACGCGAACATCGAATAATTCATGCACGATTACAAAACGAAACGAAAGAAAAAACGCTAACATCGAATAAATTTAATTCGTTCACAAATACTGCGTAAATGAGGAAATAATAATACTTACATCCATACTTTCCGGCGAACTCATTGTAACTGAAGGCACGGCAAGTATTAACCGACAGTATAATATCACTAAGTGGGGGAAACAAATTTGCACTTGAAATGTGTTAGTTTAGAGAATAAATATAAACGTAGTAGAAGTGTAAATGTATTAGAACGAATTTCGTGGTTCTTGATGGCCAAAGTTCATCACTGAAGGAATATTGAGAACAGTCGAGCTATCGTACGATATATATTTACATTTTTTCAATGTACACGCAGTTAACCGTAGCAGAACGTAAATGTTCGTGAAACTTCTCCATCGTTCCTTCCATAGATAGGTCTTACCTAGCTGACACATTCACATTGAATATAGTGATTGTACAGAATCGCTACCACGAGAGCGTCTATTTTAAATAGAATTTCGAAAAGAATTTCGAAACAATATTCTACTTAATAGCGCTACATCACCGTTGTCATTAGGTAACAAATATTGATTCTTATATCCATAGACATAATATATAATCTATAGATATAATTTAATAAGTACCAATAAAAGAAAAATATTGTCTCCGGAAAAGACATCAAAATTGTCTCTTAGGAAGACACCGAAGTACTGTCTCATAAATAAAAAAGACACAAAAATTGTCTCAGGAAAAGACATCAAAATTGTCTCTTAGAAAGACACCGAAGTACTGTCTCATAAATAAAAAAGACACAAAAATTGTCTCAGGAAAAGACATCAAAATTGTCTCTTAGAAAGACACCGAAGTACTGTCTCATAAATAAAAAAGACACAAAAATTGTCTCCGGAAAAGACATCAAAATTGTCTCAGGAAAAGACATCAAAATTGTCTCTTAGGAAGACACCGAAGTACTGTCTCATAAATAAAAAAGACACAAAAATTGTCTCAGGAAAAGACATCAAAATTGTCTCTTAGGAAGACACCGAAGTACTGTCTCATAAATAAAAAAGACACAAAAATTGTCTCAGGAAAAGACATCAAAATTGTCTCTTAGAAAGACACCGAAGTACTGTCTCATAAATAAAAAAGACACAAAAATTGTCTCCGGAAAAGACATCAAAATTGTCTCTTAGGAAGACACCGAAGTACTGTCTCGTAGAAAGGCATAAAAATTGTCTCGAACAAAAGACAAACTGTTGTATCATTATAAAAACACATACTATATTTGTTTCATAAAAAATACAAAAACTTTATCTTATAGAAAACATAAGTTAATTGTCTCATAACAATAAAACACGCAATGGGTAGGCCATCGAAGGAAGCGTCTCGTAAAAGAAAAAGCCGTGCTGGTGAGTCGGTTGAAGCGAGAGAAGAACGCTTAGAAAAGAATTACAAAAGAATTGCAGAGAAACGAAAGAATGAAAATAGTAACGAACGACAATCGAGATTGTCTGAAATACGAGAACGTGCTCGTACTAAATTAAGACGCGAGACAACTATGAAAAGAAAACAACGATTAAATGTAATACGTGCACATTTACAAAACGAAACGAAAGAAAAACGCGAACAACGATTAAATGTAATACGTGCACGTTTACAAAACGAAACGAAAGAAAAACGCGAACATCGAATAAATTTAATTCGTGCACGAATACAAAACGAAACGGAAGAAAAACGCGAACATCGAATAAATTTAATTCGTGCACGAATACAAAACGAAACGGAAGAAAAACGCGAACATCGAATAAATTTAATTCGTGCACGAATACAAAACGAAACGGAAGAAAAACGCGAACATCGAATAAATTTAATTCGTGCACGAATACAAAACGAAACGAAAGAAAAACGCGAACATCGAATAAATTTAATTCGTGCACGAATACAAAACGAAACGAAAGAAAAACGCGAACATCGAATAAATTTAATTCGTGCACGAATACAAAACGAAACGAAAGAAAAACGCGAACATCGAATAAATTTAATTCGTGCACGAATACAAAACGAAACGAAAGAAAAACGCGAACATCGAATAAATTTAATTCATACACGATTACAAAACGAAACGAAAGAAAAACGCGAACGTAGAACTAATATAATTCGTGCACGGTTACGAAATGAATCTGTCATACAACGTGGACGCAGATTAAACTTAATTCGACAACGCTCTCTAATGGAATCCGATGAAAAGCGACAGCATCGTTTACGATTGCAACGCAATCGAAAACAGAATCTATTATCGGAACAGTATTACCAGCGTTTAAGAAATATGATAGCCAGACGTCGAAAAAGACTAGAAAATGAGAGCACTGAAAATCGACATATCCGTTTAAAACAACGTAGCGAAACAGCAAAAAAACAAAGAAAGGAACGTATACTACAGGAGGAAAATTTCAAGGCGACCATCAACATTTTTTCAGACGTGCCGTGCTCGATATGTCAAAAGGCTCTATATCCACAGCAACGTTGCACCTTGTATACATCTGTTATGTCCTCTCTAATTCCTGCCAATTTATTGGAGTTAGAAAAAATAATAACATGCTCCCGTTGCTGCAATCTATTAAAAAAACGCAAGGTTCCACCACAAGCGTTTTGGAATAAGATGAAAGTAATGGATATACCTGAAGTAATAAATAACTTAACAGAAATCGAAAGACGAATGTTATGCAGAATTGTACCATTTATAAAAATCGTGAAGTTACATAATCGGTATTGCCAAAAATGGTGCCAAGGTCAGGTAGTTTTGTTCGCCCGTGATGTAATAGAAGTAGCGGAACAATTGCCGCTTACTTTAAATGAAACCGGTATAATAATTGTTACAGAAAACCTACAAAACATAAATTGTCATCGTCAATTCCAAATAGATATTGGAAGACTTCGGATGGCTTTAGAATGGTTAATTACAAACAATTGTTTGTACAAAGATGTACGAGCAGTATATGCGAATATCACAAATGATATAACACAGATAGCTAATGTTAATGAGGAACCTATCATTTCTAGACAAGTGAATGACAGAAACATACTAGTACAAGAACGAAACGTAAACCGTAGGAATGAATTCGTAATTCTAAATGAAAACGTACGTATTTTACGAGGTTCATTTCATCAACGTAACGATCGATTCAATATCGATACGCGCGGAAAGCAGTGCACTGCCATTGCAGCAGTGGCTTGTGTCGCATTTTATTCAAATCATCCCAACACATGGTGTACAAGTGATGTAGATTATGTACTATTATTGGGAGATAAATATTACCGCGAGTGTATTCAAACACGGAGAAATCCTGATCCACAAGAAATCAATACAGACTACTTAGCTGTGACGGAGTTAGTGCCGCAGTTATTATACAACGACCGTAGAGTTTGCATAAATATATTATGCAATGATATGATAAATGGACACATTGACAATGACAATACCGAAGATGGATTTCCAAATTTAAGAAACGGTTTGGAAACATTTTTCACAAATTACACATATGGAATTCTTACCGCTAATTCAACCTCAGTAGCAATCTCATGCCAAAATGAATCAAACGGCACAAGTTACTGGTTATTCGATTCACACGCTAGAGGTCCAAGAGGATGTATAGCACCTATGAAAGGTGTGGCATGTTGTATGCGATTTAATAACATTAACAATTTATTCGCTATTCTACGTCGTAATTTATACCTTAAAACGGGCAATAGTAACTATATGAACGTTTATTCGTTAACACCTTTACAACTAACATTCGACAATAATTTATCGTCAGATACAGTGGAATACCACCATGTGTCAAATGTAATATCGAGGCGTGACGTTAACGAAATAGATACAGTTTTCTCGACAAGCATGTTACGTTCAATTGACGAAGGTGTACCGAATATTGATAGTGTCGTCACAGTTACTAATAACAATTTAAATGATATTAATGATCAAGCAGTAAAGCTAGTTGATATACAAAGAAAGACAGCACCTCCATTGAACTTAGATAGAGAACGGAGAATGGAAGAACTAGCTTGGTTTTTCTTATTTCCCGATGGCAGAAATGGATTTGGAGAAGAACGAGACATACCTATAACGCCATTAGATTACTATCAAGCACGTATCCTGAGCAATGAGAGACGATTTCAGCGCGTAGACTACCTATTTTTCGCACTATCCGTAGTTGAATATTACCGCGCAAAAGCAAGTGTCTCTATATCATGTAGAATGCAGCAGGGGGAATGCACACCACATGGTTTAGTAGATAACATACACCTAACTATGAGAAATATAAGAGGTTCAGCATCCTATTGGAGACGCTGCTGCTCGGAATTGATTGCTATGGTCAGAAGTTTAGGTCCCCCCACGTGGTTCGCAACATTCTCTTGCAATGATTTAAACTGGTCTGATATGTACAGGCTTTACTATTAGCAGATGGTCGCACCAATATAGAGAGCGAAAGCCTGACTTTTGTTGAACGAATGCAACTAGTCGAACGACATCCGGTTGTCCTAGCAAGACAGTTTACAGTACGCGTTAACGCGTTAATGCAGTATCTGAAGATATCTGAATGCTTGGGTGGTAATGTGATTGACTTTTGGTATAGAATAGAATTTCAGAATAGAGGTAGTCCCCATTTACACATGCTTGTCTGGTGTGCAAATATTCCAGACTTTCTAACAAACACAGGCCGCGACATGATCGAAAAGATAGTTTCATGCTCCCTAAATGTACCTGACGCACGGTTGAAGAACATAATTGAAAAGGTACAAATTCACAAGCACTCAAGTACCTGTTACAAAGAACGGAACAATTCATCTTGCCGATTTGGGTTTCCTAGACCAATAAGCGAAAGGACTGTATGCCTGGGTCCAGATGATACACTTTCCAACAACGGACGTTTTTGTTTACTGCAAAGAACTGTAAATGAAGTAATGGTAAATAATTATAACCCAACTCTTCTGAAATTGTGGGAAGGAAACATGGATATTCAACCATGCGGAAATGTAACAGCTGTCGCGTACTATATCGCAAAATATGCAAGTAAGTGTGAGCCGCAAGAATTCGGAAACGTTATAAAAGATGCAATTTCGCATGCTAAAAGACGGGGTGGCACCCTATGGAATCAATTGTTTTCAGTATCTATGGCAATCCTTTCTCAACGCTTGGTTAGTGCTCCGGAATGCGCCTACCGTTTATGTCATTTACCACTTAAAATGAGTTCGCGTAAAGCAGTATTTGTGAATAGCTGTCGACCTGAACAAAGATATCGCCTTCTGCGTTTTGAAGGAGACGAAACAATGATTTACAATAATATTTTCGATCGTTACATACAAAGACCGAATAACTTGGAAGATCTGAGTTTAGCGGAGTTCGCTGTTCAATACGAGACAATATCTAATACAATGTGGAATGAAGACGAAGGTGATGTAGAACTTAGAAACGATGCCGATGAAAGACCAAAATTCATCAAACTGCAAGATAATACTCGCATGCGAATAAGAAACAAACCTGCTGTACTTCGTCACCGATATTACACATTAAACAGCGACAGAGAAGGATATTTTTATAACCTTATAGTATGTCACATACCATTTCGTAATGAAAATGAGCTGACATTAGAAAACGAATCTGCAGAAGAGTGTTTCGCGCGAAGAAAACACGAATTGAAACCAATGTTGGGCAACACATCCGTAGAACAATTTGCATATGCAGAGCAAGTTATTCAAGCAGCTTTGGCCCAAACTGTAGCTTTAAATGCTGCTCGCGAGGATGGAGAAGAGCAAACCTTGACAGAGGAGGCTCTTGTTATTCATGCTGACGAAGAAGTTTACAACTACAGCAATGATGTAATAGAAGATCAAGAACAAGAGATAGGCGCGATGCCGGAAGAAGTTTTCCTTAGGTGCGTACGAGGAATGAACATACAACAGAAAGATTTATTCAGAAAAGTATCCTCAGTGATTGAAAAGGATATTAAAGGTGAATGTACTGAGCAAATGTTACTTTTCATAACTGGAGGAGCAGGGAGCGGCAAATCATTCATCTTAAAATTACTTGTTGAACTTGTTAAACGTTGCTATAGCCCAACTGTAGATGCTTTTCTGAAAGCAACTTTCGTAGAAGTGGCATCGTTAACTGGCGTTGCCGCTCGACAGATATTTGGAAAAACACTACATTCTATGTTCTCTTTACCCGTCGAAAAAGGTTCTGTGATGACTTATCGAAAAATGACAGGCCAGAGACTTGAACAAGAGAGGCGAAAATGGCGTTACATCAAATGGCTAATCATTGACGAGATATCAATGGTTTCTTACGAAAATTTACGAATTATTCACTTAAGACTGCAAGAGTTTAAGAACAATAAAATGCTTTTTGGTGGCATAAATGTACTATTCTTAGGAGACATTATGCAACTACCACCTGTAAAAGGACATTGGTGTTATATGCAACCGGCCTGGTGCGCAGCAGAGATAAATTTGTGGCATCAGTTTTCATTCTGCGAATTAACGATTAATATGCGACAAAAAGACGATACAGAGTTCATCGATCTGCTAAATAGTTTACGATTCGGCGAACTAACAGCATCGCAATTGCAAATTCTATGCGAACGCAGAAGAATTCCTTTGACGGGAGAATTTGATGATGGCGCAGCAGTAAGAATATTTCCAACGTTGAATTTAGTTGATGAGTATAATTGCAAAATGACTGAGGCAATAATGAGAAGTTCATCTCGAGTATATACAATCAACGCAGTGGACGAATCGCGTGAGGCAGCTACATATGGAAAGAAACCGCCTAAGAACGTCATCCCTACGAATCCAAATAATTGCGGTGGTTTGTTACAAACTATAACATTAGGTGAAGGGTCACGAGTTATGCTACGACGAAACATATCACTATCCGATGGACTAGTAAATGGTGCAATGGGAATCGTGAAGAAGTTCCTTTGGCCGGCACTTCGTAGAGATCAATTAGAAGAGGGTGAACTTCCGACATCAGTACTCATTCAATTTGATGATGAAACGATTGCAAATAGATACAAAGATTCGGATGGATGCGTTGCGATTGCTCCCGTCACAGCGACGTTTCAAGCGACGAAGGGTTACGGAGATATTGAACGACGAATGCTTCCGCTTATACTAAGCTGGGCCGTAACAGTGCACAAATTACAAGGAACAACATTAGATAAAGCTGTCATCGATTTAGGTAAACGAAATTTCGCCAAAGGGCAAATATATGTTGCACTTAGTCGAGTTAAAAATTTGACTGGCATCGCTTTATCTGATTTAGCACCAAGCAAAATTTTAAATAAACCGCATGATGAAAGATCTCTTGCTGAAATGCATAGACTGCGCAGCCTGTGTTCCGCAAATCGCAATAACGAGGACAATATTTGCAACATGACAAAAAGTCTTTCATTAAATGAATAAATACGTAAAAAAAAGCCGGATTATTAAATAATTGTGCCGTAACAATTTACATATAGCAACAATTGAAAATGTGTCGCATAATGCTAGTAAGTAGGGAATATTTGCGAAAGGATCGAAAAGGTTTGGTTCCGATAGATGAAGTCGTTGAGGAGATATAAAGGAATATACAAATGAATTTGCAATAACAATTTAAATATAGTAACAATTGAGAATGTGTCACATAATGTTAGTAAGTGGGCAGTATTTGCGAAAGGATCGAAAAGGTTTGGTTCCGATAAGTGAAGTCGTTGAGGAGATATAGAGAAATAAACAAATGAATTTGCAATAACAATTTAAATATAGCAACAATTGAAAATGTGTCGCATAATGTTAGTAAGTAGGGAATATTTGCGAAAGGATCGAAAAGGTTTGGCTCCGATAAGTGAAGTCGTTGAGGAGATATAGAGGAATAAACAAATTATTTTGCAACAATTAATAAATTGTTTATATAATTAATATCTGCAAATTATTTCTAAGAAGATAGTAATAGTTTTTTTTTTTTTTTCATTACAATAAATAAAAAATCAATCCCATTCAAAAAGATATTGCGATAGATCTTAATAAAGCACTAATTTTGCAATAACTTAGTTAATAATAAACATTTCGGAAAAATTTTTTAAACGGGACCAATGGGAGACCCAAACCTAGCAACTGGAAGTGGTTTCATTTCGATTGGTCAATCCGTCGCTGAGTTGTGGCCGGACAAACAAAAATAAAGCACTAATTTTGCAATAACTTAGTTAATAATAAACATTTCGGAAAAATTTTTTAAACGGGACCAATGGGAGACCCAAACCTAGCAACTGGAAGTGGTTTCATTTCGATTGGTCAATCCGTCGCTGAGTTGTGGCCGGACAAACAAAAATAAAGCACTAATTTTGCAATAACTTAGTTAATAATAAACATTTCGGAAAAATTTTTTAAACGGGACCAATGGGAGACCCAAACCTAGCAACTGGAAGTGGTTTCATTTCGATTGGTCAATCCGTCGCTGAGTTGTGGCCGGACAAACAAAAATAAAGCACTAATTTTGCAATAACTTTGTTAATAATAAACATTTCGGAAAATTTTTTAAACGGGACCAATGGGAGACCCAAACCTAGCAACTGGAAGTGGTTTCATTTCGATTGGTCAACCGGTTGCGGAGCTATGGCCGGACCAAAAAAAAAAAAAAAAAAAAAAAGCAAGATCGCCCACTGTCGAATAGAGTAACCTCCTCCTTTTCGAAGTCGGTTAAAAAGGGCATTTACAATAATCAGTGGGATGAATCAGTAAAAAACTTTAAAATATTTGGAGAAGAATTGTGTTTTTATGAAAGCGTTCTCTTAAAGGGAAATAAAATCGTTATTCCTCGAACACTTAGGAAACAGGTGTTAGATGCTGCCCATGAAGGCCATCCGGGGATCGTGGGTATGAAAGGACGGTTAAGGGCCAAAGTCTGGTGGCCCAGGATTGATAAAGACGTCGAGAAACTGGTGAAGAGTTGCAAAGGTTGTACCTTGGTAGGACTACCCAATCCACCGGCAGCAATGAAACGTCGGGAGCTTCCAGTGGAACCATGGATAGACATTGCGATGGACTTACTTGGTCCTTTACCAAGTAATGACTACTTGTTAGTAGTCATTGACTACTATAGCCGATACAAGGAAATTAAAATAACCCGAACAATTACAAGCTCGCAAATTATCAAGACTCTGAAAGAAATGTTTAGCCGACTAGGTTATCCAGTATCCATAACTGCAGACAATGGGCGTCAGTTCGTAAGTGAGGAGTTTAAGGGTTTTTGTAGAGAATGTAATATTACACTTTTTAATAGTATTCCGTATTGGCCACAAATGAACGGAGAAGTCGAGCGCCAAAATCGTGATATACTAAAACGTCTCAAAATTAATCAAATGGAAAATAAAGAGATGAAAGATACACTTTATGAATATCTCATGATGTATAATTCTACCCCCCACTCGGTAACAGGGAAGACACCAACTGAACTTTTCTTTAAACGGCATAATAGAGATAAAATCCCAATGCTAAGAGATATAAATAACAAAGGAGACGATTCGGAAGTAAGAGATCGGGATAAGATACAAAAGGAGAGAGGAAAGGAATATGGGGACCGAAAAAGGAAAGCTGAGGATTTGGAATTAGCAAAAGGTGAAAAAGTCTATGTAAAGGAAATGGAGAAAACAAGTAAACTCTCTACAAACTTCAAACCTACACCTCATATAGTGGAGCAGTCTATCGGTGGAGATGTTACAGTGCGAAACGAAGAAACAGGACAAAGGTTACGTAGGAATATCGTACATTTGAAGAAGGTGGAAGGACAATGGAAATCAGTGCAAGATGAGGTTGCGCCGACACAAGAACAAAGTACAACAGGGGAAACTAATTAAAATGGAGTCTCGTTCTCGATCACGCTCATCGCCAGACTCTTCACGGAGGAACTCAAGTTATGCTCGCAACGTTAAGACGCTCGTATTGGATAATCGGAGGTCGTGCGCCAGTACGCAGCTTCGTCTTGCGCTGCGTAACCTGCGCTCGACAACGAGCTATCACCGTGACTCAGTTGATGGGACAATTACCCGTCTCTCGTACGCAACCGTCGCGCCCGTTTCTACATACTGGAGTGGACTACGCGGGACCGTTCAACTTGAAAACGTGGAGAGGGCGGGCGGCGAAGACTTACAAAGGCTATCTCGTCGTATTCGTTTGTTTCTCGTCATCGGCTGTACACCTCGAACTCGCGACCGACTACTCGACGGAAGGATTTCTGGCAGCCTACAAGAGATTCACGGGTCGCCGAGGAATTTGCGCGACGCTGACCAGCGATTGCGGCACGAATCTTGTCGGCGCCGATGCCGAACTTCGACGTCTCTTCGACTCTTCCTCGCGCGAACTCGATAATCTCGCGAACCTCCTCGCAACCGACGGCACGAAGTGGACGTTCAACCCTCCCGCTGCACCTCACTTCGGAGGAAAATGGGAAGCGGCCGTGAAGTCGGTGAAATTTCACCTCAAGCGCGTCGTCGGCGATACGCTCCTCACGTACGAAGAATTCTCTACACTGTTGGTGCAAGTAGAGGCGGTGATTAACTCGCGTCCTATTTGCCCGCTCTCGGATGATCCCGCGGACGTCGAAGCTCTTACTCCAGGTCACTTTCTGGTCGGAACTTCCCTCAACACGATTCCCGAACCCGCTATAATCAAGCTACCGGAATCGCGCCTTTCTCGATGGCAATTGCTCCGCCAGATGCTTGAAAGATTTTGGCAACGCTGGTCTACGGAGTACCTCCAGCGATTCCAAAGCATCACGAAGTGGCGTCAACCGAGTGACTCTATAATAATCGGCTCTCTAGTTCTCGTTGTGGACGAACGATATCCGCCGTCTAAGTGGTCGCTCGCGCGTGTAATAGAAGTGCATCCCGGTAAAGACAATCTCGTTCGCGTTGCTACCGTGCGAACTCGAACCTCTACGCTCAAGAGGCCCATAGTGAAACTCTGTCCTCTGCCCGTTGCGGATTCGATATCTCAGAACAATAAACCTTAATATACTATTGTTTTTTTTCACGGTTTCGACGACGCGCATACGTCGTCGAGGCGGGCGGAAATGTTGGAGCGAAATAGTTCAATTGTTCGTGCTCGCGCTGTTAGCCGCGCCATCGCTACCTTGTACATACTCGATACCGCTCGAATATTTCTCTTGCCGAAACCGTTCCCGTGTTTACTGTCTACGTCATCGCTCGCGTCTCTTTGTCTATTTAAATGTATCAAATACTAACGTCTATGTAAACGTGCTGAACGCTCTCGACCGTCAGTACGACGTATACTTTCGTAATAAACACATCGCTCTATTTTTCTCTCTATAAAGATCTTTTTCACCTATCTCATCTCCTTGCTTACGAATCAGTTCTCTAATCTCTCGACTCTATCTCTATACAAAGTTAAATTCCCTCACCTGTATCCTCGATCACGCACGACACTAGAATAATTTTTCAGGATCTATTGTCCCGAAAATCGAACTCCCGAGCTGGGCCGACGGCGCCCGAGCCTACCCGAACGGACTCGTACGATCCTGCGGAGCTTAACCTATCCGCGCTCTCACTTGTCGCCTCGCAGGCGCGCAATTCAAACGCGTAAGATTTCTCTTGCTACGCTCGCTTCGTTGTTGTCGATTTTATCGCACGCTTTTCGCTGTTCTGCCGAATTCGCTGCGCTGCTCCTCCGTATGTCGACTAAGAAGACTTCGGTGACGATGATTTTCGTTATTGCACGTGATTTCTTTCTCGTGCGAGAAGTCAGCTGTCGAATTCGTTGTTCGTAGCTTTCGTTGATTCTCTACGTCGTGTCGATTCTCTCGTGTGAAACGAAGTTCGTTCTTTGTAGCGTCTCTTTTCCGTCGGAGTTCGTCGCTCGGCCCTTTTTCTCGGATTCGTTGTTGTTATCTCGTCGGTTATTTCGGAGTAGTCGTATTGCATGAAATATATTTAAAATAATAAATAAAAGTTCGAAATCGCTTTTTCGAGGCCTCGGAAGTCGTCCGATCCCGCTTTCCATCGGTACCGCAGGTCCCTAATTGTCCGGTTCCGTGCGCGTATTTCTTTTACGGCTCGATTAGAGTGAGAGGAGAGGTTTTGTGGCGAGTATCGAAGATACCACATCACAATACATAGATATTTTTATAGTTTTGTAAAATACATATATGCTCCGCTCACATGCCTTTTTTGTAGGGATAAGGGAAGAAATTATTGTTTGTAAATACATATATATACAGGATGTCCGCTTCCTATATGTCAGGAGCTAAATCACGTGTAGCCAGGAATAAATAAAGCCGAAAGGAGTCATAAAAGGTAACATACTGTAGTCCGGGTTCGCGAGATTGGAAATTAGGAGCTTTATTCTCGGGAAGAGATAACAGTTTCAGAATACAAGAACAAACTAGAACGTTAAAGGTTGTGACGTGGTATTCTGGGATACCCGTCACAAAAAGAGAATCCTCTCCCCTTCGCCGCGGATTAGAGAGTGGACGACGCGGACAGAGTCGCCGGGTGGACCGCGGAAAATATGTAACGCGAGTCGGAGGGCCTCGAGGCTGGTTCTGCGTTAAAATAAGGAATAAATAGTAAAGTTAGACCCTCTTTCATGACCGCCACGCCGGAGAGGGGAAGGACGAGGCCGGAGAGAGCAACGGCGGCCGACGGAGCGACGGCAGAACGAGAGAGATGGAGAGCGAACCGTCGAAGGAACAAGGATAAGATCGAGAGAGCGAGAGAGAGGACACACACGGCGAGGACGAGCGAGGCAGAAATACGATCGGCGACGGAAACGGCCGAAATTCCACGGCAACGAGGACCACCCGACAGCGGATCATCGGAGCCTCCCTTCGCTCAAGACGGATCGAGATGACCGCCGGAATGGTCATCGGTGGCGGTCATCCGGTTGAATAATTAAAAGAAGAATTCTTGGCGAAGTCGCGTAAAGCGGCCATGCGTGCGCGCGTCGCTTAGCGAGGCGATAGAGCGAGAGAGATAGCGAGTAGGCGCTCGGCTATCTTCGGGTGGGCTCGGGGAATTTCGGTAAGCCGGCTCGTAAGGAACCGCGTGCGTGATCCTAGAAAAATTACTCTGTGCGCGACATCTGATAAGATAAGAGGTAATTAGAGAGATCGAAGTGAATCCTTTGTTCACGTACTAAGTTCGGAAAGTGAGGTCAATTCCGGGGTTATTCGGATTCTTGAGTCTTTGGTAACCGAGTTATCGGGGTTTAATTGTAATTATTATTTAAATTAATTAATTAACGACCATAGAAGCATCCTTCGATTTTCTCGTAGCTTCCTTTGTTCGCGAAGAGCGGAACCAGCCTCGGTCGCCGTCCGGGTGCGCGGTTAATCGAATATTTGTTGTACTTTGTTGTTATTGGAATAATTATTAATTGGTTTATTGCTTACATTGTCAAATCGAGACATTAATAAGAAGTATATTCCTCGGCGGAATAATCGAGAAGGAAGCGGCCACGTGCCGGCGAGGAGCACGTAGCCGGCGGTTAATTCGTCCGGACGTTCGGATAAACACCGTGGACAAAGAGATCCCGGTCTTCTTTTGTATACCGTAGTTAACGGAAAATTTCGAAGCATTTCACTAATTACTTGAATAAATTCTTTCTTGCTTTAAATCGAACCGTGCTCCGAAGGAACTTGCAAAATCATTTCTTTTCCCCCCCTCAACCCACTACTCCCTACGACCGCGTGAGCGGTCATTCGTGAGCCCTTACTGGGGAAAGGATTCTCCCAGTTATAAAGAAAAATTAATTTGTTTAAAGCGGTTATTTCGCGGGGAGTGCCCGGCACCTCCCCGGAATAACTTTAGAAATATCGTTGCAAGGTTAAAGATAATTCCGTCGCAGCTCTCGTCAACACGTCCGTTGTTTGAAAAACTAAGAAGGAGAACCATAAAAGATGATGAAAAACAGGGGAGAAAATATTCACAAAAAAAGAAATACCTAAATCAACGCAGCCTCTCGAATGAAACGCCTTCGAGAAACGTCAATTTGAGGGTTAGGACGTATTTCCGTCCTTTCCCTCCGTCTCGATCTTTCTGTAGAACGCCATCGATAAAGGAGCGCGTTCGAAACAACGTCACGAGAATGCTCGAACTTTCCACCACGAGCGAAATTCCACAATTCCCAGCATTTATTTATACAAAAACCGTACGAATGGCACTTCTAAGCACTTCGAGGATTGAACGAAGCCGAGCACGTGTCAGCTGAGCGCTAACAATCGATTAGCGGTTAAAAAATCATCGACCTCTCTCGGTGGAACTTTCTCGTCAATATGGAAGATTCCAGATTACCGACAGAGCCTATAAAAGGGCCATCTCCTGGCCCGCGAGTCAGTCGTCCTTTGGCGACCAACGAGTGTAAGTGCGCAAGTGGTTCTCTTACAAGGAATATCAGTGTTTCTCATTCTTGCTTACTAATTCTCATTTATTTACAGCATAATAATTTCGTTACAATTCTTTACAGGAATATTACCACTTCTCACGTTCTTTACAGCCTACTCATTTATTGACAATCTTTACAGGGTTTACTAATCCTCACTGCATTTACAGCGCAATAATTTATTGACATCCTTTACAGAGTTGATACTTAATTCACACACAAACATTATTTCTTATGACTTGTCTAATGAGTTTTTGATTTATTTCTCTATTTGCAGCGTTTGTCGTCCGTAGGACGAACCTTTGTGTGTGGCTCCAATAACCTGAGGTCCAGCACCTCGTTTCATTGGGCTCTGTGTGTGTGTGTCTCTCTCTCTCGCCCTTGAAACACAGTGGTTTTGGAGCCAGTGCAACTCCCCCCCTCTCAACCAAACGTGTGTCGGGTTTCTCACAACCCTGTGTCTCTCGTGTCCTTGACACGAACCTATGTTTGGGAGTTGCACCCGTTTACCTTTTCAGCGTTAACGCCTTCTTAAGGCTTCTGAGAGCCATCTCAGCTCACACCATCCATCAGAGCACCGAGCATCAGCAGCATGCTCATCTCGCATCATCAGAACACCGAGCATCAGTGACCTGCTCATTTTGCGACCTTCAAAGCACCGATCATCAGCGATCTGCTAATCGCACACGGCTGCTGTGTTCATCTGCTGCTGCGCACCGAGTCTACTCCAGCTTCAGAAGCTGCCTCTCTTCACCTTCTGCGAGCCCGCAATCTCCAGAGCTTCTGCAGCTGCTCCTCTGCAACTTCTGCAACCTTCGTGCACCTGAGCTCCAGCAGCTCCTCTTCAGCTTCTGCCGACTTCATTCTCCTGAGATACAGCAGCAGCATATCTTCAGTGTCTGCAGACTACATCAGTCTACATCTTCCTGAGCTTCATCAGCTTCTCTTCAGCGTATGCAACCTGCATCTCCTGAGCTTCAGCAGCCGCTCCGCGACAACTCCTACAGACTGCATCTCCTGAGCTTCAGCGGCTAACCTAAATCTCCTGCAGACTGCCTCTTCCTGACTCCAAGCAGCGACCACTCCTTAGCTTCTGCAGTCTGCACTCTCATGTACTCCAGCAGCTGCTCTGCTACGACTTCTGCAGCTTACGTGCTCCCGAGCTCCAGCAGCTCATCTCCACCTCCTGCAGACCTCATCCTCCTGATCTTCAGCAGCTGCTTCGCACCAGCTTCTCCAGCCTACGAGACACCGTAGAGATCTTCAGAGTCACATCTTCTGTGTCTTCGTTTTCACTCCTACAAGCTCTCCAGGAGCATCACTCCGAGTTCAATTTAAATACTCCAATAAAAAATGTGTACCTTCTCATCGAGGCTGTTTACCATAACCAGATCCATCATCCTCATCTAACATCCGTACACCTCTCGATCCTCGCGAAGACCAAAGACAATCGGCCCCTGTAAACAAGGCCGTGGCAACCCCTCCGACAGCTACGCGTGCCGACTCGGATCGTAGCGCCAACTTCCTTCCGCAGAAAAAGGCGCGATCGGCCGGTCGCAACACCACCCCCCTCCTCTTCAGATTGTCGTCCCGACAATCGGAGTGACGTCAGGCGGGCTGATCCCTGACTTTTCCTTGTCCCATACGTCGGCTCCAGAAGCTCCAACGCCGGCCGGTTCGTCCGCTCCTGCGGGAATTTCCGCCTCGTTGTCCCGAACTCCAACCAGACGTCCTTCCAGGGACTAAAGCGGGGCCCGTCTCCCAACTAGGGGCTGCTGCTCGCTGTCCTTTCTTCCATCTTCCCTCTCTCTCCCCAGAGGGAAAACCATGCCAAAAACCCCTGGGGAATCGGCGATACTCGGCAGAACTCCGCGTTACAAACCAGCTCCGTGCAAAAGGGATGCCTCGAAAGGGGCCTGGCTCATCCTAGACTCCCCTTCCTCGCCTCTCGCTCTCCAACTCCAACGGAGCATCTTACGGACTCGACGTCCCAGTTGCCTCCCTCTCTACCGCATCCAGTCCTTTCCTCAATCAGCGTCCCGCTCCTCGAGACCTTCCTGACAGCTTCAAGCTCCAACTCTTCCCTCTTGGCACAGTAGTTACAGTTGTTCTCCGCACAAGGTCGTCTGGTCAAGCCATCGGCATTCCCATGGAGTTTTCCACCGCGATGAACAATTTCGAAATCATACCGTTGGAGTCTTTCTAACCACCGAGCTAACTGACCGTCTAAATCCTTGAAGGAAAGCAACCAACGCAACGACGCGTGATCGGTACGCAAAATAAATTTCGAACCGCACAAGTAATGATCGAAGGCTTTAATAGCCTCAACCGCAGCTAACAATTCCCTCCTAGTGACACAGTAGTTCCTCTCCGCCTTATTCAAAATGCGATTGAAATAAGCAATAACCACCTCCTTACTCTCTTGAATTTGTGACAGAACACCCCCTACTCCATGATTCGAAGCATCGGAATCCAAAACAAACTGCCGCCCTTCTAACGGAAAAGCCAAAACCGAAGGCGACGTTAACGCCCGTTTTAACCTAACAAACGCCTCCTGGCACTCCGGACTCCAAACGAAAGGTTGACTCTTCTCAGTCAACAGGAGCAGAGGTTTCGCAATTAGTGAAAAACCTTTCACAAACTTCCTATAGTACGAGCAGAAACCTAAGAAACTCCTAACCTGCTTCTTATTCCTAGGAACGGGCCAACTAGCCACGGCCGATATCTTCTGCGGATCCGTAGCCACACCCTTCTCAGAAATAACATGACCGAGATACTTAACTTCCCTCTCCAGAAACCTACACTTCTTCGCGTTAACCCTTAACCCAGCGGAACTTAAGGGAGGGGGGGGGTACTGTCTTGAAACTATTTTTTTTCCATTTTTTTTTTTAATTTTTGTTATGAATGCACAACACCTCAAGAATGTTGTATCAAATTTTTAGAGCAATTTGAGCTAAACTAATGGAGATATGATTTTTTAACCATCCGAGGCTCTGATTGTGAGTCGCTCCGCACCGATTTTGTATAACTGCTCGACAGCAGCTATACTGCGCTTCCTAGTGATGTTCTCAGTGCTATAAAACCAATTTACGAGGATTTGAGCAAGGAAGCTCTTCTGCAGCGATGTCTCGGCGGCTTTACCCAAAATAACAATGAAAGCCTGAATCAATTAATCTGGAAAATTTCTCCAAAATCTGTGAGTGGTACCGCAATTCTTGTTGAAATTGCAGCTAACATGGCAGCATGCACATTCAACGAAGGCTGTTTTGCTCTGCTGACAATCATGCAGGAGATGCAAATAAAGCGGGCCGAGTTGTTACGAATGGGCGCGCGCGACCGATCGTTTACAAATAAATCGTGCGGAGGAACAAGCTGCGAAGGCAACTAAAGAAGGTCGAAATGAACGAAGACTACACCAGAAAGATGCTTTGGATATCTTTAGTGATAGCTGTTCAATGTACGAGCCTGGTATCGATGATTCTGTGTAAGTATATAGCGAAAAAAAGAAAAAAATTCGGATTTTCTATGTACAAAACTTTAAAGTGATTTTCCCACACTCCACGTTTTCAAAGTCGGTGACGGCTGTAGCTTGAAATCTATTGCACCGATCCTTTTCAAACTTGGTACACTCCTTCTCTATATAATTCATGAGGTAACGCTGTCGAGTTTTTTTTTAAATTGTTGTTATTTTTCATTTTACAGTAAAAAATTTGTCGATTTTTTGAGCGAAAATCGCGTTTTTTTCCTTTCAAGTGTCACCAAAAATTGAAAAATCAATAAAAAAAAAAAAAAACTCGACAGCGTTCCCTGGGGAAACTCATAAACTAAAAAAATCAATTTCATTTTTTGATTTCAGATGATCAGGTGATAAGTGACAACCGTCACCGCGAAACAAGTTTTTTATTTCACGTCTCCGGAGATCAACTGCCAACGGCTCAGTTATTAATATTTTTCGCTGAAATTTTCAGAAAATATTCTTTAAGTATTACTTTATAATACTGTCATCATCCCATGTAAAATACATTGCCCATATCTTGTGAATTAATATTTGAAAAAGTGTCTTTTTTGCGCCGAATTTACAGTACCCCCCCCCCCCCCTTAACCTAGCGAAGACTTCCTCCAAATTCCGCATCATCCCCTCAAAAGTTTTACTGAAAATAATTACATCATCCAAATACACTAAACAAATCTCGTTAAGTAAACCATGAAGAACCTGTTCCATCAAACGCTCAAAAGTAGCGGGGGCATTACATAACCCGAACGGCATAACCTTAAACTGCCACAACCCCTTTCCTACCGAGAAAGCCGTCTTCTCCTTGTCTTGAGATCTAACCTTAATCTGCCAATACCCGCTCTTCAAATCTAACGTCGTGAACCAGGAGTTCCCTGCCAACCTATCCAGCAAATCATCTACTCGCGGTAGAGGATACGAGTCCTTCTTCGTCACTAAATTCAACTTCCGATAGTCGATGCAGAAACGCATCGAACCGTCCTTCCTCTTGACGAAAACCGCCGGAGAAACTCACGGACTTGAAGATTCTTCTATCACCCCCTGCTCCAGCATCTCACGAATATTCTTCTCAACCTCGTCTCTCAAATGCAAGGGAACCCTCCTTGGAGCCTGCTTGATTGGACGATCATCCGTCAACTCGATTCTGCGCTCCACGGTCCCACAACTCCCCGCAACAGCGTCCTCCGCGAAGACCTCTTGAAATCGCAGAAGAAAGGCCTCGAAATCGCCCTTCTGCTCGACCGTCAAGCTCCCCGAATACTCTTCCAGGACACCCCCCAACGACGTAGGAGGTTGCCCCTCAATCCTAGCTACACGCAACTCGTCGGAATCTGCTACTACGCGCCAAAATTCCGCCCCCAAACCTGTCTTGGACAAGAAATCTAACCCCAGCAAACAATCATCCTCGATATCCGCAATTATCAAACGCAACCTCACCTCAATCTTCTTTAACCTCACCGGAGCCTCCACCGCCGTCCCCACCCGAAGAGTCTCCCCTGTCGGATAACGAAGCCGCGTATTAAATAACGGGGTCCTCACGTGCGAAGAAAGCTTGAACCTCGAGCTAAGCAAAGAAACGTCCGAACCCGTATCGATAAGAAGCGTGCAAGCTTCTCCTCCAACCTCCCCCTTGAATTTAAAGGCGTCGGGTTTCCTAATTACACGTCCTAACCGAGCCCTAAACGCACGGGGCCTTTCGTCCGCCATCGAACCCGCCCCCTCCAGTTCGACGCTCAAAAGTTTCCCCTGCCAGGAACATTCTTCGGACACTCCGCCCTGAAATGCCCTCTCTCGCCGCACTCCCAGCATTCCCCAGCTCCTCTCGAAGAAGTCCCCCGGCGCCCATTCGAGACGTCCTGAGAAGAATTCCTCGCTGGGCCTGGCCTAGGCGTCTCCTGTTCGGTCCTCTTCGGCGGAGCACCTCTTCCATTAAAGCCCGGGCCGGGCGGTCCTCTCACCTGGGAATTCTGGAACAGCCGCTGACTCCCGCGAGGAGCTCTACTCGGCTGGCGGGTGTCCCTGTACGGTACGCTACCTGCATCACCACACGCGAAACCTACACCATTCCCCTCTCTGATTCCGTTTACTTCGATCGCCCTGGCGATCGCTACTCTCAAATATTTTACTCCCTCTAACTGAAGAGTCTGCCTAACGAACGGATCAGCTAACGCATTCAAAAACTGCGCGCACGCAATCTTATCCTGAATCTCGAACGAACTCTCCGGGTAAGCCAACCGAACTAACCTATCTAAATCGGCGGCGAGAGACGCCAAATCTTCACCCGCGCGCTACCTGCGATTACTAAACTCCGTGTACGACTTCTGCGCGTGCAAACGTTCCCCGAAGCGTAACTCTAACTGCGACTGCAACTCCTCGAATGTTACACTCAACGGATCCCTGAGCGAATCTAAGACTGCGCGAACTTTCCCCCTCAAGCTCGACGCGAGCGCGAGAACCTTCGCGGACTCATCCCAAGAGTTCGCCCTAGCGACAAATTCAAACTGCGTAAAGAATTCGCGGAGAGGCGACGTCCCGTCGAAATTGTCTGGCTTCACCGCGTACCCTAAGCGCGAGCTCGAAGCCGTCCGCGGAATCGTCTGTCCACTATTCCTCGTGTCTAAATCGGGGTTGTAGTCAAGATCGGGATTTCCCGGAAATGCAGGAACACTACAGCCTGACCTGTTTGGAGCGGCATTCCTACTAAACGAAGAGCCCGGAAAGCCCTGCGCCTCCCCGACGAACAGCTCCCGCAGCTCTTCATTTCTCCGACGCTCAGCCTCCAGGTCAGCCCGCTGTCGTCCCAGCTCCGCTCTCAGCTCGCTGATGACGTCCATCAGCATGGGCCCCTCCTCATCCCTCGTCGGTCGCCGGCGTCGTGCCTCCTCGGCCTCATCTTCCTCCCTCGTCGGTCGCTGGCGTCGTGTTTCCTCGGCCTCAACCCGCTCCCTCGTCAAACGAAGACGTCGAGGGGCCATCTCTTCCCGTCTCTCACTCGCGGCACCGAACACTCAATATCCCGGGCGAGCCCCCAAAATGTAGTCCGGGTTCGCGAGATTGGGAATTAGGAGCTTTATTCTCGGGAAGAGATAACAGTTTCAGAATACAAGAACAAACTAGAGCGTTAAAGGTTAAAGATAATTCCGTCGCAGCTCTCGTCAACAAGTCCGTACACCTCTCGATCCTCGCGAAGACCAAAGACAATCGGCCCCTGTAAACAAGGCCGTGGCAACCCCTCCGACAGCTACGCGTGCCGACTCGGATCGTAGCGCCAACTTCCCTCCGCAGAAAAAGGCGCGATCGGCCGGTCGCAATAATACGGTAGGTAAGTTAACAAGTTATTAATTATAAGAGATTCGCAAATCACGACGCTCGAAAGCGGTAGGCGGCGAGCCGCGGGCATGCTAGTCTAGCGGCGCGAGTCGAGTGGCGAGCGGGTGGGGCGCCCGAGCTCGTCTACATACGTGAGCCACGTGTTGCATACAAGATTTTATGCAATCCATGTTTGGAATTTTCAATTTTTTGAGAAACATACTTATATAGGCCATAAACTAAGGCCTAAACATAGTTATAGGCCTTAGTTTAAGATAGTTTCTTAAGAACTAGTCAGTTTGTAGTGGTTCCCAAGAAGCGTCGGTAGCCCAGTGGTCTAGATGTAAGACTAATGCGCTGGCGGCCCGTGTTCGAGTCTCGCCAGCGCCAAAATTTTTTGTATTTGTACGTGTCGTAAATTAAAGTATATATCGTGAAATAATATTGCCTTGATTGAACTGTGCGGGAAAGTGATGACGTAGCGTGCGGGAAAGTGCCAAACTGTGCGGGAAAGTTCTACCATGTGAGATAATAGCACGTTACAGTATACCCATCGGATATTGGTCACTTTGCGCACACTATCCAACGCTCCAAAATTAAACTTTCCAAGCATGGATTGCATAATAGCTATTTATGCTACAAGTGGGAAAAGTGGCAAATTATGGTATAGGTTAAATTTCCGAAACGAGCCGATAGTGCGTGCTGTGGAACAGGGGAACGAGTGGGAATTTAGCGCCCGAGCGTCAGCGATTAATTCTTATAATATTAAATATTACTAGGTCGATAAACTTATTAATCTTTGTTTAACAAATAATGGCGACTCATAACCAGACTTCCACTGTTTTACCCGTTTCTTTTTATAAATCTATTGAAAATATTTACGGCATTAATAATACCCGTTTACTGAAAGATTGGTCCAATGACCTTCATAAACTAGCCAGCATACAAAACCAAAAATGCTTATTGTTATCTTATAGAAATGAAAAATTGTTTCCTCCGCACATAGAGAATAAAAAGTTAAATACAGATCTTTTTCAAATTAAATTTATTACAAAATTAAACACAATTATATATAAATTCAAACAAAAATTATTGAACGTAGAAATTTCAGACTTACACCATACAGAAACCATTATCAGAAGACGATTGGACAAGGATGAATTCCTTATAAAAACCTTTTTACCACCAGAAGTAAATGTGCAATTCTTTAACTCACAAAGGAAATCTTTTAACAAACTTTTCTTAAAAACTAAACGAAAATGTGTTGATAAATTTAATAAAACCAAAAAACATAATAATAACAACCCATTCAAGGAAATGAACACTAACAAATGGTTAAAAAATCTGACAAATACACAGATCCCACCTTATGTACAAACTATCTTAGCATTAGGTCCGAACCATAGTTTTTTGAACTATAACATAAGAAAATGAATCTTAAAATACATTATAGACCTTGAAAATAATGTCTCGAAATTTCCGAATAACATAAGACAGGAGGTCAGATTTAAAATTATCAACACATTATTCAATTACATTAAAAGATTTCATCAATTTAATCCACACCATGTAAAAATCTCCTTAGCCATTAAAGAAACCATAACATTTCTTAATAATAATCCTAATTTACTAGTCACAAGAGCAGACAAAGGTAACATCACAGTTATTATTGAAAGAAATACATATATTACAGAAATTGAAAATATGCTAAACGACACTAACACTTATGAAAAAATTCGCACAGAAAACACAAGCACTTATCAAAAAAAGAACAACACCATGGTGGACACTTGGTTTAGGAAGGGTTACATCAGTGAAAACGAGAACAAAGCACTTAAAATCCACAACACAACTACTCCTCGCGCATACGGTCTCCCCAAGATCCACAAGGAAAACATCCCTTGGAGACTAATCGTATCTTCTATTAATGGTCCAACGCACAAACTAGCAAGGTTCTTATCTGACATCCTACAAAATATAAAAGGTAACAATGAGCATTACACTAAAGATAGCTGGGAATTTAAAAAATTCATAGATGAAGTTAGAATACCTGATCGCTATTATCTAGTATCATTAGACGTAACAGCTCTCTTCACTAACATCCCGTCTAAACTGGTAATAGCTGCAATAAAAAAGAATTGGGAAAGAATTAAGTTACATACTAGAATTTCACAGACCTCTTTCATAGAAGCTATTCAATTTGTTATGACTTCTACTACCTTCACATTTAACGGACAAGCCTACAAACAAATTTTTGGCAGTCCGATGGGGTTCCCTCTTTCTCCGGTTCTAGCAGAACTCGTTATGGAACAGCTTCAGAGTTTTTGCATAAATAAGTTGCCTTTCCAATTACCTTTTTTCAAAAGATACGTAGATGATATTATAACAGTTATACCTGAAGGACAATTAGAACTGGTGTTAACGATCTTTAACGGTTATAATAAAAGGTTACAATTTACCTATGAAGAAGAAGCTAATAACTCAATAAGTTTCTTGGACATCCTGCTCATAAGAGAAAACGATAGTATTACATGCAATTGGTACCACAAAAAGAACTTGGTCTGGTAGATATCTTAATTTTTTATCAGCTCACCCTGTTAAACAAAAAAGAGCGCTCATTATAGGGTTAGTAGACAGGGCATTACGCTGCTGTACCCGCGAGTCGCCTAAGCGACACAGTAGTATCATATTCAAGGCCGCCTTCCGAAGAGGCGACCCAAAAGTAATGTGTAAGCATTGCATCACCCAAGCGCCTAGACATCGCGAGTCCCGAGCCTAAGATGCAATTCAGCGATTCTCCCTTCTTAGCACCGAACGCTAAGGAGTGGCACGCGTAGAAGCGAGGAAACGAACAGACAGATCATCGAGAGCGAGCAAAGAGTTAGGAGGGTTACTTGTGCCTCACCAATAACCAGTTATTTAATAAAAGTCATACTTATACTCAAGAAGAACCTGATCTATACCTCAAACACCACCTTCCTTCCGCTTCCAAAGATAACCGGTAGCCGGCTTACGAGCGCGGGTTACCACAACGCCTTCCAGACATATCTTTTAGAGCAAATAACATCAATTTAATTAAACAAACTTTAATTAATAATTGCTATCCTGCCAACTTCATTAATGATGTAATAAAAGAAAGGATACACGAAATCTACAAGCCTTATGAACAGGAAGTCAAAAAGAAACTTAGGTTAGAAAAGCTTGGTAGACTTACCTGGAAAAACATGGGAGTATTACCTTACATCCCAGGAGTTAGTGACAAAATTTCTTCTATTCTCAGATCATATAACTACGCCACCATTTTCAGCTTACATAGTAAAATAGGTTCACTTTTCCATCCAAGTAAAGATAGAATCAACAAAGACAAAATAACGGACGTTGTGTATCGTATCCAATGCAAAGATTGCCATAAATGCTATGTAGGAGAAATATGTCAGTATATCGCTAGTAGAATCAACCAGCATAAATCGTCTCTAGAACATCTACATATACAGAGCACAGACCTTGTCCATCATAAGATCAACAGTGGACACAATTTCGATCTAGATAACGTATCAGTCTTACACCACGAGAGTAATAGATATAAAAGAAGACTCACAGAAACCTTTCACATTATTTTGAATGACACCGTCAACTCCAGAACTGAAAACGAGGAAGTAAATGATTATTTCACAAACATCATTAAACTTTTTGTTTAATGCAAATGAATAGATATGATACTTCCACCTATCCATATCTTCCTCTCCTCGTTTTAATCCTTTGGTTTTATAGGCATGGCCTCAGCGTTAATATTAAAAGGTTTCTGTCAGCTTTACATCCCACCTTCTACACACTATTGCTTTCTGGTATAAGATCGTTCATATTTCGCGCTCTCTGACACTGACAAGTACACGAACGCCACCTACGATGTATTTAAAACTTCCTACGAACTATCAATAGCTTGGAGGAGAGTAAGATAAACACGCGCTCGAATTCAAAAAAAGTCAACGTCACATTGTCACCTCCACAACTCCTACAAGTAATTAAAGTCAACATCGGGTTTTTCATACGTAACCATATCATAACCGTCTAAGAAATTCGTGACTCAGTAGTCCTGAAGATGTAGCCGAATAGAGATCATAGGATACGAAAGTAAACCAGTATTGTTAATTTAAAAAGTTTTTTAGAGTCAATTTTATTGTTACAATTTAATGTCTTTTTTAGTACACATGTAAGTAATTACAATTTAATTTCCTACCATTGATTAATTAGGTATATCACCAAAAAATGATATACTTAATTAAAAGAAGTGGTAGTTTAAAGTATTGTGTTTGTCCCCCTGGTAATATTCTACTTGTTCTTTTACAGGTAGAATAACTTTAATGTTTTTGGAAGCAAAATTTTTCACCTTTTGAGGATGGTACAATCTTAGTACCGAAACGTTAGGTATAAAGAGAGGTTTCTGAAATAGTTATTCTAGTCTGTTTTTTTTTTTTTTTTTTTTATAAAATCTTCTTTTGCTATTAAATCAACTGTTAAAACACGACCATAACAAACGCCATAAACTTAAATTCTAGAATATTAAATATTTGCCACTTTTTCCACTTGTAGCATAAATAGCTATTCCAACACGCGCATAAACAGTCCATACATTTAACATAGCGTTCGTTATTTCGCTCATCTGATAATATCTTTTGTTTCTCATCAAACAGTCTTCTTTGTCATCTTCATAGGTATAATGAGAAAAGCATCGCTCGACAACCCACCAACGACTGATCATTATTTCACTCTCGCACGGCTCTTATTTTATTAACGTTATAAACTCAGCTCTTAACGCACTCATGTAAGATTGCATTTGTTCAACATTATGTCGTATTTGATCGCTCAGTGCATTCGTCTTATTAAATATCAGCTTTTCGATTTCAACTCGTTCGTCACTGATAATTTGTTTAATTGTATCGATATGTTCGTGTATCCGTTCTTTCATGGCATTCTCCATTTCAAGTTTCGATTGTGCTCTCATTTTTTTCGATATTTCAGTAAACGCAACATGCTGCCCATCGATGTCTGTGTCCAGCGCGTTTATGCGCTCGGTCATAGTTTTTGTAAGAGCTCTGATCTCCGCACTGTTAGCACGCTCTAGATCATTCTTTAATGCAAAGTCTTTCATAGCTATAAGATTTTCGATTGTTTCCATGGCATCCTTTAGAGCACCCTTGACGTATGCCATGGTTGCAGCATCACGATCTTCCTCCGGCTTTGCTACGCGTCGTATCTTTGCTTCTCTAGCATTAAATGTATCACCATCGTCCAAACATAGGGCGTTGTCACGTACGTAATTTCTGAATAAGAATGTTGAACTGGAAATGCCCCCCTTCGGTCGTAGCGACGTTCCAAATTTATTGATCGACATTTTACTCATCACTGATTCGATAATCGAGAGAACACTCAATTTATAATCAAACCAGCTTCACCGAGTTCGTCGATTATGGATATGATTTCGTTATCATGACCGGTATGACCCGCGTTTCGTGAGGTAACGATCAATCTCAGTCGGTCCACAAGCTCGTTCGGATCATCCCAATAAACATAGTCAGTTGGGTTTTTCGATACACGCTTGTTTTTAGGCAAAATACCATCTTTGCGCGTCGATGTTTCGAAAAAGTCGGACGAAAAGGATATGTCGGAATTCTCTTGCGACGTATCGAATTCAGTCATCGTCACGTTTGATTCGTCATCATCATCATCGTCGCTGGCGAAACGAGCTTTCTTGACGTTAACTCCATCATGCGATGCCGCGCGTTTGGTTCCCCTTTGTACGACCGGTCTTGCGACCTGTGTCGCGGATATCAAGGGTAGTGGTGGTGGGAATACATCATCATCATTGAAATGAACTTTCTTGATATTTACACGCTCGTACGGCGTTGGGTGCTTGGGTCCTTTTCGTACGCTCGGTCTTACGACTTGTATCGCCGATGTTGAGGACAATGGTAAACATCCATCGTTGCTGGCGAAACGACCCCTCTTTACGTCCACGCTTTCATACGACACCGGGTACGCTCCTCTACGTTTGGTTCCATTCCGTATGATCGGTATTTCGACCTCTATCGGCATTTCGACATCTATCGGCACTTCGACCCCCATAGAATTTTCGGCCTCCATCGTCGGTGATGCTGGTGGTGGTGATTTTAACTCCTTCCATGGGTGAAGACGAGATCTTTGGTAGCGATGCTGTATTTTCGACCACTTGCTTCAAAGGATCGACTATCGGTTGAAACGTAGCTTCCAACATTTTGTCCCTCTTAATCTTGATGACTTTCAATGATAAATTTTTTGCACGTATGACTGCGCTCATCTTCGCGATTTCTCTCGCAAGAGCCTCCTTCTTTGCGATGGGAACGTCAACATTTTCACGCGTCTTTGCTTGCTCCATAGCGGTGATCGATGCAACTTGAGTTCCTTACTTGGTGACAAATTCATTAAATCCACGACAATATCGACCACGATGTATCGGACTGTCCTTGTCTATCACGAGAAATCCATATTTTTGCTCCCAACATCTTGCACAGAGGTCGGTAAATTCATTCAATGACATATCTGTGTTCACATTGTCGTGATATACATGTCTTAAATTCATCCCATCCTGTCGAAATAAAATCAATAGATTGGCATTATCACGAATCAAATGCTTTGGTATTCTCGCGTACGACTGAGACAAGTAAAAGCAATCCACACTTGAATGTGTCACGTCCGGATCACCTTCAATTTTACGGGCTCCCCGCGAATCGATATAGCCTTTTGTAGAAGTCCCGCCGAGGATCAGTTAAAGGGATTTTACGGAAATCAGGGAAACGAAGTGTTGTAGTAATCGGGATAGGTGGATGAGGAAAAGGGGTTTGTGGTCGTCGGAGAGGAGGAAAAAGAGAAGGAGAGGAAGAAGAATTGAAGTCGAGGGACTCAGGGAGGAAAAGATCTGAAGGTGGTCCAAGATCGGGAAATTCTTCGTATAAAATTAGACTATCCAAGTCTTCCCTGCACACTGGGACTCGGACTTCTTTGAGAAGCCGATTTAACTTTTTAAGTTGCCGTTTACGTCCCGCTCGCTTACCCATAAAAACCAAAAAATTTTAGAGGAAGAGGGAGTGATGATCTCGCGCTTACTAAGACGCCTCGGTTTCAAGCGTGCGAGTAAGACGACGAAAGTCACTTCTTTCCTAGAAATCTGCGTGGGACGTTCAATTAAAAAGGTCACGCCTCGGTTTCAAGCGGTTTCCCAGTCAATTGAACGATCACGGGTATTTTTCTATTTCTACTCGTGTGCAGAGAAAATTTGAATTCCTCTTTTAAGCTATAGCGCCTATGCGACGCAGCTAGGGATGAGGAAAAGGAGTTTTGGTGAGGAATGACTGTAAAAATATAGACACTGATTTTAAGTTAAAACTTACTGGTTCTTTAATAAAGACTTTTTGAAGGTTATACAAAGACTTTCTGAAGCACAGGGCTTATACTTTTGAAGATCGTAAGGTTTTAGAAAATTGTACGAGAGTGTCGCTCCTCGCTGGAGCAACCCCTTTTAAAACAGTCGAGCCGCCGAGAAAAGCGGAGGAAAAGGAGGGAGCTTCCAAAATCTGGCTAATTATTGGCTTATTTTGCCTTCCTCTTCCCTTTCCTCCGGATTTTCCGAATTCCTCGCGAGGGTGGGAGTTCTTCCCTTACGAGTCGACTCGCTGGGCCGTGTCCCCACCCTTCGGCTCTTCGCTAGGTCCTCGCTAGGGCGAGGTGGGGGTGCGTCGCGCTCGAGGTCCTCCCCACTCGGCTCGCCTAGGACCCGCACGGAGAAACAATGGAGAGTTAGTTAAAAGTTTATATTTATATAAAAAAAAACGTTGTTTCTCCGTGATTGTTGCTCTCACGAAATCAGTTAAAGAAAAGAAATGTTAGAGAAGTAAATGATGTTAGTAATAATAATAATAATAATAATAATAATAATAATAATAATAATAATAATAATAGTAATATTAATAATAATACTTATTCTGAGGAATAGAGGCTTTCATTGCTTTCATTTCATGATTATATTTTATTTGTATAAAGTATTTTTAATCTTCGTTATTTTATTAGAAAACGAAAGCATTGAAGAACCTTAACTTAAATAATATTTTATTCTAAAGTAAGGAAAACGTTTCGTCCGTTTTGAAAACGCGGAACAAGGAAGCCTTGTCTCTGGTCGTCTGTCTATCTCTAACCACATGTGGGTTTTACGACTTTGGGGCGCTCGCCTTGCGAAGGGAAAGTTCCGTACGCAAGGGTATGGTTCGAAGTTATTTGACATTGAAAGGAATTCGAAAATATTTTAATCTAGGAATTTGCTACGGACGTAACAAATGTCGACCCATCGCGAAGTACTCTCTCATAACGTTCTGCTCGTCGCACGCAACGTCGTCAAAAATGAATATCGAGTTGGTTCGAGCTTCGGATATGGGGATGATATCCGTGTTGTCCGAAAAGGGGAAGTATCCTACGTTTTCCACGGGCGTTAGTACATCCTCCAAGTATTGATACTTCGGCTGTTGCAACGACTTCGAGTACACATAGGCATTCTCAAATCGTAGCCTGTTCGGACTCTCAAGCAAGCTCATCATCACGTTTGTCTTTCTACAATTGGATGGTCCACATATCACGCTACGTATGCTACATGGTAACAGTGGGCCATGTTTTCGAAATTGTTGCTGTCGTTCTTCGAACGTATGATTTGACGTAACGCGTATATTGATAGGTTGCCTCATGAATCATATGATGTACGATCGAAGATAGTACTCGTTGCTCTAAAGGGCACACGGCCTATTTATAGCGATACGTGACTGCTCTCGAGCTCAGTATGAGGATGCTACTTCCACGAAGCTTGCTCGATTTGTCTGCAGAGGGGTTGGAGTACATTCCGAAAATAGTCATATTGAAACACTTTGGTGAGGAGATACATTACGTGTAGGAGAAATTGCCGCGTCATATCAGAGCCGATCCGGAGGTGCAGACGTATCGCAGGTGTTTTGAACACTACAATCGCCCGGAAGATCGCACACATATAGACGGACCACCACCTATGTCCAAGGACTGTTATTTATGCGCACGACGAAGAGAAGATCAAGCATCTTAAACAGGGCGATAGACGCATTGCCTTTCGAATTGCATATACCCGGTTATCAATTTTGTGGGCCCGGTACGCGGCTGCAGAGTAGGCTCGCTCGCGGCGATCGCGGTATAAATCCGTTAGACGTAGCTTGTAGAGAGCACGATATTGCCTATTCTCATCGCGAGGATTTGGAAGGATGTCACGAGGCTGATAAAATTTTAACTGAGCGAGCACGACAACGTCTAACGGCGAAGGACGCTTCGTTGGGTGAGAAGGCTTCATCCGTCATTGTTTGGTCCGCTATGAAAGCTAAAACGAAACTTGGTATGGGCTTGAAAAGGGGGAGAAGAGGAATGAGCGATGAGTATCCTATTGTAGTGCAAGCGAATAATAACACTATGAAAAGTGAGATTCGTAGCTCGTTCGAAGTCAACTTTACAAAGTCGAACTGTGTTGGATCTCTGTTGGGATTTTCTGGGAATCGTATCTTGTCACCCAATGCATGGCATGAGTCGGATACGCCCGTAAATATTATAAGTGTGAACATGATTCGAGTGGAGTGCAACGTGACCACCGGTTCCTATAGCAACGGCAAGCGCGTACACACGGTACATGAATTCTCACCTCAAGTACCACCAGGATATAAAATATCGGAAACACCGCCACGAATCATTTATCTGCCGATCGTCGTGCGAGCAATAGACGATCTGAGCATTCGAATCACGGACCAGAACGGACATCTCATAGACCTTCATGGAGAAGAAATATCGGTGCGAGTACACGTACGTCGGCGTATTGCGCATGATCGGTAATATGCTAATATATCACCACGGCAGCAACGAGCAGACATGCAGCAACAATAAGCCATCCATAGTTCTATTACTAGTGCCGTCGAGACCGTCCGTGCGCAAACCAACGTATCACCTAAGAGGAAGTTGCGTGCTGAGAACGTGAAATTTCTACAGTCTTTGGGGTTAATTACCGCGCAGTAAAGGGAAGAAAAACAATGTTCGATAATATCCTAAACGTGGCGAGTGCGCCATCATTCGACAATCGTATAACGAAAATTGAGTTGCATACGTACAATCCATATGCTAATACAATGCGCGGAAATAACGATGAAATAAGAATACCCATTCAGCAGCAGGACCTGTACACGCTCCTATCTCAAAGTTTCTTATATGTGGAAGGTAAATTGAGTCTGCCGGAGGAGGCGCCTCAAGGAAGCAGTGAATACATAATTCTCGATAACAATTGCATCTCTTTTATGTTCGATGAAATTCGATATGAATTGGAAGGCGTAGAGATCGATCGTTCGAGAAATCCTGGAATAACGACCACTCTGAAGAATCACATGAGCTTATCGACGAATAAAAGTAGAATATTGTCTAACGCCGGCTGGAATTATGCAAATGACAGAAAACATGTCGTCAAGGCTACGTCGAATTTTAACTTCTGTGTGCCGCTGAGCATGCTATTGGGTTTTTGTGAAGATTACAAGCGCATCGTGATAAATGCACGTCATGAGTTGGTTTTGATCCACGCACGAATCGACACGAACGCGTTGTTCGGCTCGGCAAAACTTAAACCCGTGCTAAAATTGCAGAAGATTCAATGGAGAGTACCACACGTTACTTTGGAAGAGCTGCATCGGCTGTCCATGTTACGCGTTCTCGAGAGCGGCCGCTCGATCAGCATGAGCTTTCGATCGTGGGATCTTTACGAATACCCTATGTTGCAAACCACCACGAAGCATACGTGGGCTGTAAAAACTACTGCACAACTAGAAAAACCACGATACATGATATTCGCTTTGCAGACAGCACGTAAGAACAGTGTGACAAAAATGGCATCTCAATTCGATGATTGTAAACTATCGAACGTTCGGCTTTATCTAAATTCTGAAACGTATCCATATGACGGCTTGGACCTCGATATCGCTAATGGCAAATGCGCGATGCTTTACGAGATGTATGCAAAATTTAAAGAATCTTACTATGGACATGGGGAACCTCTTCTCGATGTCATAGATTTTATGGAATACGGGCCGTTTGTTGCTATAAATTGCACCCGTCAGAATGAATCACTGAAGAGTGCGACGGTGGATATACGATTGGAGTTCGAGTGTAAGGGCACATACGCACTGCCCGGCTACCCGCATTACGGCCAGCCGTCCGGTTGCCCGCAAGGTGCGGTTGAACTTGCGGCTAATCGTATTGCGGGTAGCCGGAATCGTAACCGACACGTCCGGTTGAGAAACAGTTGCGACTTGCGGTTAGTTAAAAACATTCAACATTAAGATGGACGTGGAAGAAGTCGTAGCTGTTTATTACATTTATGATCGTATAAAAAAGAAGAAGAAACAGAGAAAGAGGTACTGGGTGCATCCTTATTTGCAAACCCGAGATGAAAGCAATCGATTTGAAATATTTTTCGAAGAACTGAAGAAGTATGAAGACAAGTTTTTTGGTTATACTAGAATGAGTTTAAAAACGTTTGAAGAATTATTTAGCATTTTAAAAACCTTTATAACAAAGAAAGACACACAGTTTCGTAATAGTATTAAGCCGGAAGAGAAGTTAATATTAGTACTACGGTAAGTAAAAATATAATAAATTTATAATTTTTTTATTACAAAAAGTAGATACACATTTCACATCTGTTCATCATTAATAGAATTAAAAAGTTCCATGTAAGATGGTTCACTGTCGTGAGATTTTTGGCTGTCAGTTGATGGCGATGATACTTGCAGCGAACTCCCTGGAGTTTCTTGAAAAGGCACTCGTCCAACCTCCGACGAGTGCACAGGCAGATTGTAAGGATTATTTCTTGCATAATGTGTTGTTTGATATCCACGATAGGTATTTGGATTGGAATTGGGCCTTGAATAATCCCATGATGCGTTTGGATAATCAGGAAACTGCGCGTCTTTAATGACCTTTAAAAGATCTAACTTTGCTTGAATTCGCAAGTGTTCGGGTATTTTTTTTGAAATCTTTTACCAATGACAAGAAGAAAAGGCGATCGTCGTCATCTTCTATACTCCTTCTTTCTAAATTTCTATTTAAGACCCCGATTAACTCTCTTCCGACGAGGTCGTCATTTTTATTTTTCTTATTTCTCTTTGATACCCATGAAGTTGTTGGAAGAGTGTCGTCAATTTGTGTAGCTTTATTTACATCTTCATTTACTGCAGGAACATTAGAGGTAGTAGTATTAACACATAATGTATCTTTTAAAAATAGAAGATTATCGTAGAATACATATGGGACTTTTTCTTCGCCGCAGACCCGCTCTTGGTCTCCTTTGCTTTATGGGCCTTCACAAAACAATCGCGTATGTTTCTCCATTTTTTCTGAAGATTCAAACCTGCAAAAAAATTGTTTCAGATATTTGGCAACAGGGTGTTCATTCGCAGAATTGCATTATATATTTCGGATTGGAATTAGCACTATCGCCGAAATAGTTCGTGAAGTTTGTGCTGCAATATGGTTTTGCTTAAAAGAAATATGTCTACCACTGCCCACCAAAGAGAAGTGGCTTCAAATTGCAAATGACTTCTCCAAGAGAGCAAATTTTCCACACTATTTAGGTGCTTGTGATGGCAAACATATTAGAATTATTGCACCTTGTAATAGTGGATCAATGTGCTTCAACTATAAAGGATTTTTTTCCCTGGTTTTGTTAGCGATTTGTGACAGCAACTACAAATTTGTATTAATAGATGTTGGGGCATATGGTAGATTCGGTGACTCAGCAATATTTCAAAAATCGAGCTTTTATAAAGAAATGCAGGAGAATCGTTTGAATATTCCCGAACCCGCACCTATTTCAAAAAACAATACCATTTGTTTACCCTACGTTTTTGTAGGAGATGAGGCATTTGCTTTAAGTACAAATATGATGCGCCCATATGCAAGAAATGATTTAAATCTTGCGAAAAGAACGTACAATTATAGGCAGGGCTAGACGTTATGTGGAATGTACTTTTGGGATATTTGCCAATAAGTGGCGAATTTTTCACAGGCCTATTAATGTTAATATAGATTTAGTTAATGATATTATTAAGTCTGCATGCGTCTTACACAACTTTGTAAGAGATAGAGACGGATTATACACGATCGTATAATCGAGTACAACCCGCTAACGAATATCGTTCGGAAGATAACATAATGGCTCGACTTTGTTCATCAATGTGACATTCATACTATTTAGAAAAGGTTTATTTTAATTTTACATATAGAAGTTAATAAAGCATATTCGCATGTATCCAAAAATGTAGCCGATTTTTATTAAATTAAAAAATACATTATATAATAAACGATTTATTTTTTTACCATCCTATGTCATCAAACTTAAAAATACAACATCGCATTCTAGGATAAGGTGAAGGGGGTATGTTAAGAAAGGATTTAAGTCAAAATTTATCTACAATTGGACTTTTATTGATTTTTTATTGATGCATCGTGCACGATCATTCTTAAACATCTGGCCGGCAGCTCACAATCGATCAAAGAATGCTTTTCAAATTCCTCGTCATGCATTATATCGTTTACATAGTCTTTCGCGTCTGACCCCCTCACAATTTCGACAAAATGTGTGTATTTACTTCGTACTAGTGTAATGTTCTCCGATAACCAGGAAAACATATGATTTATACAATGCTCGAATTTATAAATTTTACACATAGTTTGCTCGGTAAGAAAAATAGATGTTATATTGTTACTTAACTTTATAATTTTTTTCGAACTATCTATTAGTGCAATTTCTACAGTTAATTCAGCGTTATCACCGATTTTTATAACCTCATTTGTCGACTGCGTAGATGTGAAATTGGTGAATAACTGGTGTATTGCCGATTTCGCCATTAATAATTTATCCCACACATACATGGATAAAGATATTTCGTGTCCTCGATTATCTCCTACAGCCAATGCGACGTAGCAGCCGCTCCTCACGTTTATACCAATTTCAAGGTATTTGAAGAAGCTGTTCGTTAACGCATATCTTCGACCGAGGATACGTATCACTTTCGACATCTCCTCGCGTGATGGCTGGTGTTTCAATCAATAAATAAATAAAGATTAATAATGTTTAATTAATATATTCGATGACGTGAGTTCTTAATATTAAAGGAAATGAGATAGGATATGAGATGGAATCGACCAGACTGGTTATTTGAATAAACATAAGCGTTGGTTATACTGTAAATCAACTAAATCACTTTATTCAGAAGTAATGAAAATGAGTTTACGTTAAAGAATATCGGCAGTAAAAAAACCCAGTTCAAAGTGGGGAAAAAGCCATGATATTCTATCAAAGAAGCAAAAGGAAAGAAACAAGAATACATGAATTATTATTAATATTGAAGTTCAAATGTATGCTGGAGATTGCTGTAAAACCTAGAATGATCATTCAACTAAGTTATATCGATAATCGATCGCGAGAGAGCTCTCATACCAATATTCCGGGGACCGACTCTTTCTCGGAAGCGCTACGGCTAGTCGGCGTGGTTCTCCTCCAAGGTGGAGGCCTGGCCAAGCCGCCCACCGACTGCACGGCCGGTCATGGATCGCATCAATGTAACCCACTGGTTATGCGATCGGCATCGCACAAATGTAATCCACATGATCACGCGATGAGCATCGCATCAATGTAACCCACTGGTTACGCGATGTGTGTCGCATCCATGTAGCCCACTGGCTACGCGACATGTCGCTCCAAAGTAACCCGCACTGCTTACGCGACTTGCCTCAAAGGCAACAAATTGGCTCAAAAGCCCCAACAATCCGAACCGTGCAGCACAAAATAGACAATAATGTCTAAACTAGACCACCTACGACAGCCGATAGACGCTCGATCACGAACCCGATCAAGATTCAAACCGAAGACCGTACCGATTTCACCCTCGCAAGGGATCGCCCTATTTTCTATGACCGCGTCGGTCCCCATCTCGTACGCAAGTGTCCTACTGACTCCGAATTCCCCCTCCCTTCGTCCTGCTCAAGCCGCCCGCGTCTCTCCGTAGCAACGACCGTAAGGGTCTTCGGTCCCTTTCGTGGGGCACCCGATTTCAACCGAAGAAATTTCTAGCAAACGCGCAAACAGCGCGAACAGCTGGGGTATCATTAATTGTTTCAATGATTCACTGAAGAAAAACAGATAGATGTTAGCGATTTTAATTAATTAATTAATTCTTTTTAAAACTTTTTCGATGGTACTTACAGAGTGGTTTTTCGCCTTTTATTTTGTACAGATGATGGTGATGATAATGTCTCTTCAATAGAAGTAGTTGCCCTCTCGTAGCCCTGCATGATGTTTAATAGAAAAACGTTCTCTTGATGCGTGAAATGATATTTTTCGAATGTGATCCCACCGTCTCCACGCGTTGCTCTTATAATATTGCTCCCTCCATATAGGTAAAAAATTTTCCCTCTCTTAAAATTTTTTCCCTTTCCCCAAAATTAATTTTTAGCCCCGGGTAAGGTGGAAGTCAAAATACGCTTTTACAATAAAATATTTGTTATTTATTTAAAATATACCATTCTTTAAATATGGACACCTCAACCAAGCTGCAGTGCATTTCTTCATTTTTAGGCACGACCGCAGGGAGTTCCTTATGCTCTCGATCGAGCAAAAAGTGTAACGGACGATTATCTCCGAAACTATTCGAGATATCCAAAAACCCTTTTGGATCTTTATGTTTCATAACAAGATCTAAATGTCCGTATGTATGTGTGTGTGTGTGTGTGTATGTGTGTATGTGTGTGTGTATCCACTCTAGCGTCTAAACGGCTGAACGAATCGAAGTAAAATTTACACGAAAAATCCAGTTACACCCGATGAGGATCCACTAACAATTTCGAGTCGGTCCGACTTCCGGTTTCAAAATGGCGGGCATTTTAAAAATTAAATAATTCATAAAAAATCTGTTATAAGAGCAAAACAATTAAAACTTTGCATAAATATGTAAAATAGTGACAACTAATAACATGAATTTTTTCAAAATTTTTCAGCGAAATAGTACAAAATGGCGGACTAATTATGCTCTCGATCGAGCAAAAAGTGTAACGGACGATTATTCGAAATATCCAAGAAACCCTTTTGGATCTTTATGTTTCATAACAAGATCCAAATGTCCGTATGTATGTGTGTGTGCGTGGGTGTGTGTATGTGTGTGTGTGTGTGTGTATCCACTCTAGCGTCTAAACGGCTAAACGAATCGAAGTAAAATTCACACGAAAAATCCAGTTACACCCGACGAGGACCCACTAACAATTTCGATTCGATCCGACTTCCGGTTTCAAAATGGCGGGCATTATAAAAATTTAAAAATTCATAAAAAATCTGTTATAAGAGCAAAACAATTAAAATTTTGCAGAAATATGTAAAATTATGACAACTAATAACATGAATTTTTTCAAAATTTTTCAGCAAAACGGTACAAAATGGCGGACTAATAAATATTTTTATCGACTCTAGCGCCTAAACGGCTGAACGGGTAAACCTGAAATTTATACGAAAAATCCAGTTCCTCCTAACATAGATCCACTAACAATTTCGAATTGATTCAATTTCCGGTTTCAAAATGGCGGTCATTTTAAACATCAAAAAATGCATAAAAAATCTGCTATAATAGGGAAACAATTCAAACGTTGCAAAAGTATGTAAAATAATGACAACTAAAAAGGGATAGGCGAGCGCAGCGAGCCGACTTCCTATGCGAATTATTACCGCGGTCGTGCCTAATACGAAACAGCAAGGCTGTTTCGTTGGGGGGGGGGGGGCCCAGCCGCCCTGTAGCTGGTTCTATTATATTTATGCACATGCAGCGGGCAGTGCGTAGAACGTATGTTTTTATTATATTTATTATCTTTAATGACTATGTTAAATTTGGGGCACCCCAACTCTTCTAAATTAATACTTTTCACCCCTATCCGGCGTAGGAGATCCCTCTCGACGGTACCACCCTTGGACGCGACGACGACGCTTCGGCAATCTTTCAGGTGGTTCCATACAACGTCATCCACCTCATCGTGGGCATATCTTTCTATACCAATATCCTTGAAGGGTATCCCATGGAAATTATGGTATACGAAGCTGAAAGAGGAAAAAACATATTGTTAGATTTAAAAGAAATGATATACATTGTGACGTGGTATCTTCGATTCTCGCCACAAAATCTCTCCTCTCTCTCTAATCGAGCCGTAAAAGAAGTACGCGCACGGAACCGGACAATTAGGGACCTGCGTTACCGTTGGAAAGCGGGATCGAACGACTTCCGAGGCCTCGAAAAAGCTATTCCGAACCTTTATTTATTATTTTCAATATATTTCATGCCGAGATAACCGATGAGATAACGACGACAAATCCGAGAAAAAGGGCCGAGCGACGAACTCCGAGAGAAAGAACTTCGTTTCATAACGAGAGCGTTGAAATTTTTGCAACGACAATCTCTCCTCTCGCGGATTCGTAAATCGGGGGAAAAGGTCAAGCCCTGCCGAGAATCGTTTCCACCCGTTCTCCCCAAGTTCTCGAAAGCGGAATAACGATAGTTCTCGGTAAAGGAAGGTTTGTTAACTGAACGCTAAATAAATTAATAGGATTCTAACCAAAGACGGATTCGCGTTCGTAACCAGAAGGGATAGGGGCTCGATAAACTCTACTCGAGACAGTAAAGACAATACAAATTATAAAATATAATAAAATCAGGGTTTATTCAATGATAATTCGGTTTCGTTTCATTCACAGGTGAGAGAATTAACCTCAAATTGGGAAATTTGAATATCGGTTCATCGGAGTCGGTTGAGAGTAAATTCTTTATTTAATTCTTTCATTGAGTATCTAAATTATATCGATTTATCTTTCTTTTTCGTTTTTGAAAAGATTATTGAAATTTCCGGACATACGAATCGAGCTTGCGAAGTCGTTCGGTCTCCGCGAAGAGACGATTTCTTTTTTAGTAGAATCTGAAGAAATTCCGAGTCCGATTGTGTATCGGAAAAGATATTGTATCGAGCGATTTATAAAAATTCGGAATTCGTATCCGAGGTTTTTGGTATAGATCTCTTTATTGGGAGAATCTTTGTTGACCGTGAATCGAGAAATTTCGGCCGAGCCGAAACCGTTAGCAAATTCGAACACGGAAGAAATTGTAATTAGTAAATTTCTTTGATTCTTTTATAATCTTTGTATGAGACTCCGACAAACCGAATTATCATTGAATTGTAGGAGGTTTTCGACTTATTCCTCCGCGTTAAACTATACAGGGTGTCCCACAGTTGGAGGCCGAAAAAAGAATGGCATGTGCGACTGATTTTTCTGAGTCGAAAGGAGTCATAAAAAGTAACATATGCCAGGTTAGTTTTCGAGCTATTAATTAATAACGATCTGCCAATCGTGAAGCGCGGAAGCGGTAGGTGTACTCTCGCCGCCATACCAAAACTCTAGCCAAGCTAGGATTGGACCGGCGAGCGATAGAGAACGAGAGAGAGCGAGAGTGACAGAAAGAATGAAGGGCCTGGTTGTCCATCAACGTAAGATAGCGCCGTAGGAGAAAGCTAGAGCGAGAGAATTTGAATTTGAATTTAAATTTATTTCGAACTGGGGCAAGCCCCTTGGTACGTAGAAAAAATACATACATATACAATAAGTATATATACACATATATATATATATATATAAAGTGAACATACAAACTTAACGATATAAATATAAATAAATATAAATATCGCCAAGGCACTCTCTCAAACATTCCTTCCATTCATTCAATCTACCATTCAATCATCCGATACAAAAGTACGACGACACCTAGAGATAAATACAGGAAGAAAATAAACATTAGTAAGATGAAGGTGAAGTCAGGAACACTAGCGTTTACAAACACAGCACGCACGCTCCCGAGATGCACGCCGGCACGAAGCCAATCAAAATCACGCATCGTCTGACTCAACCAATATAAACGTTTCGCCTTCGCGCAGGCGCATTCACTCTCGAGTACACGTGCATACGTAGGACAGTGCGCGCTTCGCGAATCTGCAATGGAATTACGTTCCAGAATTTTGCGCCCTGCACCGCGAGTGAATTTGAATGAGTTGCAGTGCGGTGAAGAGGTGTGTTAAAAGTTACACGCGGTCGCGAACGCGGAGAAGACCTCACGTCTAGGTCCGATCTTCGCTCGAACAAAGCCTGGAGAGATTCCGGCATGGCACCTCGGTGCACGCCGAGCATGAAGACGCCGAGGAAATACAGCCGCCTTTGACGGACCTTCAGCCATCCGAGACGTTCGAAGTACGGCGTGATGTGAACATCACGTCGCACATCAAAAACGAAGCGGACGCACGCATTCAAGGCCCGTTGCAGCCGGATCTCATCGACGGCATGCATGTCGACGTGCACCAAGCAGCAGTCATCGAAGTGAGGAAACGCAAGGCTTTGGATGAGTCTCGCCTTCAACGGCAGGGGGAGCGTGCGCCGGTTTTTACTAAGCCATGCAAGCATCGCGTAGATTTTCCGACACACGCTCGTGACGTGCTCGTGCCACCCCAGATTGCTCTGAAGATGGACACCGAGCGACTTTACCACCGCCGAGAAAGGAATAGACGTATCCGCCACTCTTATCGGAGGTAGGGAATCTCTATCTATAACATTCAGTGCACGAGAAGATCCTAAGAGCATACATTGTGTCTTCCCAGGGTTCAAGAGGAGGCCGTTCTCCCTCGTCCATGCCACCACGCGTGCAATGTCGCGATTGATCTCACAGATTCCCTCCTCAAGCCCATGAAGGGCAACGTGGAGGTACAACTGGAGATCATCAGCGTACTTGAGGAGCCTGGAGAGGTGAAAGACATCATTGAGATCCCATAGGAAGAGAGAAAATAAAAACGGTACCAGTACAGAGCCCTGCGGAACCCCGGGGAAAACATTCTCCCAAGAAGAAAGTTTCCCGTCCACCCTTGTCGCTTGATACCTCTCGGAGAGGTATGACCAGAACCACTGCAGAGCTGGAGTGGAGAAATTCAATCTCTTGAGTTTCTCCATCAGCTTGCAGTGGTCGACCGTATCGAAGGCCTTTGAAAAGTCGAAGCAGACGAGGATGGTTATTTTACGTTCGTCCACTGCCCGTCTGACGTCTTCGGTGAGGGTAAGCAAGGCAGTCTGGGTAGACCGACCCTTGACGAACCCATGTTGGAAGGGGTCCTGAAGTCCACGACTATGAAGAAAGTTTTGAACATCACGCAGGACCACCCTCTCAAGTACCTTAGACAGTTCAGGAAGGAGTGAGATGGGACGCAGGTGAGAAGGTTCAGTGGGAGAAGATTTTTTGGGTATGGGTGTAATGTAAGAGTGCTTCCAGAGCCGAGGAAAAGTTGAAGTGAGCAGAGAGGCATTAAATATACGGAGAAGTACAGAGATGAGTGAAGGAATGCAAAGTGATATGAAAGAGGTGGGAAGACCATCTGGAAGAATGGTCATAGAAGAGCGATAAGTTAAAAAAAATAAGAGAAATAAAATTTCTCGTCACTATAAGGAGAAGAGATAGAGAGAAAGTCAGGTGGAAATGGAGGAGATTGCGCATGCGCAGAGAGAAAGAAGGAATTGAGAAGAGAAGGAGTGAGGTTAGGAGGAAGTGACTGAGGACGTTTTGGAGTAGGAGTAATATGGAACCGTCTAAGGTCACGCCAGAGCGTAGCCGGGCAGTGGAGGTTAGAAAAGTGCTGGGGGAGGAACAGCGAGCGTCTCTCCTCAATGATGATCTTAAGACGGTTGCGAAGAGCCTTGTACTGACTTAAAGCTATTTGACTCCTGGTCCTCGGGTAAGAGCGACGGTATGAATTTCTCAATTTCATTAATTTCCTCACTTCTGGAGTGATCCATGGAGCGAATGGGCGCCTTGCGTTGACAGCTCGCAAAGGCGCCATTCTATCCAAAACATTGAGGAGCTCACCGGAGAAAGTGCTAACCAATCTGTCCACGTCATCCCCAGATAAGCCCAGGACCATGGAGGTTAGGTTATCCAGAGATGAGTGCAATGCGGAGGGATTGATAGCGTGCAAGTTCCAGGAGACAATACTACGCCTACTCCATGAATCACTTGCGTCGAAAACAATCGAGATGAGGTCGTGCCCAGAGAGGAACGACTCATTCGACTGTCCAGAGGACACAACACGTCCTTCATCTCCTACGAGACAGAGGTCAATCCTGGTGGTGGAAGTAGCTGTGCGGTGAGTGCTGGAATGGTCAACGAGATAGAGATTTAACTGACATATAAGTGACCGCAAGTAGATAGCATCAGGTGAGTCAGTGTTAATATTAACATTCCAATCACCGAAGATTAACCTCTGCTCGTATTCATACGCATGATCAGCGAGGATCGGCTCAAAGGTAGTGAGCGGAATATGAGGCGGACGATAGATGGCACCGACGAAAACACGGGTCGCCGGAGAAATTTTAAGCTCAACAAACAGGAACTCCACCCCGACATCGTGCTGCAACATAGAAGACGTTATAATACGTGAAGAGTAGTGATTACGGACATAGAGGCAAGTGCCCCCTCCGGTTCGGACTAGCCGGTCGCTACGGTGCAGGGTGTAAGTATCTAATGCGCATATTTCGCTCCGATCGCTCGGCCGCAGCCACGACTCTGAGACGGCAATGAGATCGTATAAGCTATGAGTGAAGTGGTTACGAAATTGATGGTGATGTGCTGCTAATGAACCTGCATTTATGTGACAGGCGGCAAGTAATGATGATGATGAAAAAGAAGAAGAAATAGAAGTTGGAGGCACAGGCCTTGGCGCAACATTTCATGGCAGTTTGTTGACGATGTCAGCTGACTCAGAGATGTGAATGATAGGTGAGTTTGCGTCTTTTTCAACGTGAATCTGGCTGTTTCTGTGCCAGACATGGCTGTAGCCGCGCGACCGGGCTGCCGTTCGGACAGTCCTGAGGAGATCCCAGGTGGGGCGCGGGAGAAATTCGTTTATATAAATGGGGCGCGCGTCACAGGCCGGATTGTATTCGCTAGCGAGAAGAGTGCGTTTAGCCCACTTGGCCGCAAGAAGAACATTTCACTGAGCTTGAGTGGAGAACCTAGCGAATATGGAGCGAGGACGGGTGGAATCCACGGCCCCAGGCATTCGTCGCGCCGCAGTTATCTCCCCCTCCGCAATGGTGACCCCCAGGATGGCAGCAACCCTAACAACCGTACCTCCCACGTTCTCATCAGGAGCTTCCGGAACTCCGGTGAGGATGACCTCCGTCGTCCTCATGCTGGCCTCCACTCGGGCAAGTCGTTCGCAGACTCGGGCGAGGCCGTTCGGGTCCGCAGAAGAGGTGGAGGGTCCGGCCGAGGACTGTGCGGCCTCAAGTGCGGCGAGGCGGGTGTTGGTCGCCGCGGCTTCCGACTCCTGTCTTGCGGCGAGAGAAGAAAGCTCCGCTCGTAGGGTGTGGGAGTCCCCTTCCACTACACGGAGACGCGAGGAGATAGATAGATAGTAGATAGTATTGTTTATTACATCATAGGCAAAGCCCGTAGATGAATGTTACAATGAATCATTTCATTAAATAGAATAAACTTAAATTAGATTAAAATTAAAATTAAAATTACAATTACAATTTGATATAAAAAACTAAGGATTAAAGATTAATATTAAAGATTAAGAATAATAATAATAGTAGTAGGCAGACAAGAATAAGAAGCTAGAATCAAGAATTAAGTTGTACTGCTAGAAGATAGTTATACAGCCTGACCCTAAAACTAGTAATAGAAGGCGAGCGTCGAACCTCTATTGGTAGTTGGTTCCAGTGAGAGCAGGCAGCAATAGAGAAGGACCTTAGATAGGCAGATGTTCGGCAAAAAGGTACATGCAAGTCTAATTCATGCGCTCGCATGTTGCGCTGACGAACATTTGAGCGGAAGACAAAATTTTCAGAGAGGTAGGCAGGAAGAGAAGAAGCCAAGATGGAAAAAAGCATGCAGCACATAGAGTATATGCGTCTATTCGAGATAGACTTTTATCAGCTCATCCTATCAAACAAAAAAGAGCACTCATTAAAGGGTTAGTAGACAGGGCAGTACGCCTTTCAGACATTTCCTTTAGAGCAAATAACATCAATTTAATTAAGCAAACCTTAATTAATAATTGCTATCCTACCAACTTCATTAATGATGTAATAAAAGAAAGGATACACGAAATCTACCATCCTTATGAACAGGAAGTCAAAAAGAAACTTAGGTTAGAAAAGCTTGGTAGACTTACCTGGAAAAACATGGGAGTATTACCTTACATCCCAGGAGTTAGTGACAAAATTTCTTCTATTCTCAGAACATATAATAACACCACCATTTTCAGCTCACATAGTAAAATAGGTTCACTTTTCCATCCAAGTAAAGATAGAATCAACAAAGACAAAATAACGGACGTTGTGTATCGTATCCAATGTAAAGATTGCCATAAATGCTATGTAGGAGAAACATGTCAGTATATTGCTAGTAGAATTAACCAGCATAAATCGTCTCTTGAACATCTACACATACAGAGCACAGACCTTGTCCATCATAAGATCAACACTGGACACAATTTCGATCTAGATAACGTATCAGTCTTACACCACGAGAGCAATAGATATAAAAGAAGACTCGCAGAAACCTTTCACATTATTTTGAATGACACCGTCAACTCCAGAACTGAAAACGAGGAAGTAAATGATTATTTCACAAACATCATTAAACTTTTTGTTTAATGGAAATGAATAGATATGATACTTCCACCTATCCATATCATCCTCTCCTCGTTTTCAATCCTTTGGTTCACAGGCATGGCCTCAGCGTTAATATTAAAAGGTTTCTGTCAGCTTTACATCCCACCTTCTTCACACTATTGCTTTCGGGTATAACATTGTTCATATTTCGCGCTCTCTGACACTGACAAGCACATCAACGCCACCTAAGATGTATTCGCAACTCCTCAAGAACTAACAATAGCTGGATGCGAGTAAGATAAACACGCGCTCGAATTTAAAAACTCAACGTCACATTGTCACCTCCACAACACTGCAACGACAATCTCTCCTCTCGCGGATTCGTAAGTCGGGGGAAACGGTTAAACCCTGCCGAGAATCGTTTCCACCCGGATTGTCGATGTCAAAAAAAAAGTTTACGGAATAAAAGATAAATTCTCGAAAGCGGAATACGATAGTTTTCGGTACGAAATGATTGTTAACAGAACGCTAAATAAAATAAAAAGGATTCTAAGCAAAGAAGAATTCGCGTTCGCAACCGGAAAGGTTAGGGGCTCGATAAACTCTACTCGAGACAGTAAAGACGATACAAGATATGAAATATAACAAAATCAAGGTTTATTTGATAATAATTCGGTTGGTCGGAGTCTCTTACAAAAATCAGAAAAGAAACAAAGCAATCAAAGAATTACAATCTCTCCCGTATTCGAATTCGCTAACGGTTTCGACCCGGTCGAACTCTCTCGAATCACGGTTAATAAAGACTCTCTTAAACAAAAGATTTTTACACAAAACTCTCGGATACGACTTCCGAATTCTATAAATTGGTCGATACAATAATTCTTCCGATACGCAATCGGATTCGATACTTTACAGAATTTTACGATACAAGAAATCGTCTCTTCGCGGAGACCGAACGACTTCGCAAGCTTGATTCACGTGTCCAGAAAATTCAATGATCTTTATGAAAACCAAAAAAAAAGGAAAGCTAAATCGATATAATTTTCTATTTATAATAAAGAATTAAGCAAAGAATCAACTTTTCACAGACTCCGATGAACCGGTATTCAAAAATCCAAAATTGAGGTTAAATTTCCTCACCTGTGACTTCTCACACGCACGAAACTAGAATAATTTTTCGGGATCTATTGTCCCGAAAATCGAACTCCCGAGCTGGGCCGACGGCGCCCGAACCTACCCGAACGGACTCGTGCGATCCTGCGGATCCTAACCTACCCGCGCTCTCGCTTGTCGCCTCGCAGGCGCGCAATTCGAACGCGTAAGATGTCTTTCGCTACGTTCGCTTCGCTCTCGTTGACTTTATCGCACGCTTCTCGCTGCTTTTCCGAATTCGTTGCGTTGCTCCTCTGCACGTCGACTACGAAGACTTCGATGACGATTATTCTCGTACTTTCACGTGTTCTTTGCTCGTGCAAGAAGTCAGCTGTCGAATTCGTTGTTCGTAGCTTTCGTTGATTCTCTACGTCGTGTCGATTCTCTCGTGTGAAACGAAGTTCGTTCTTTGTAGCGTCTCTTTTCCGTCGGAGTTCGTCGCTCGGCCCTTTATCTCGTATTCGTTGTCGTTATCTCGTCGGTTCTCTCGGAGTAGTTGTAATGCATGAAATATATCGAAAATAATAAATAAAGGTACGAAATCGATTTTTTCGAGGCCTCGGAAGTCGTTCGATCCCGCTTTTCATTTGTGATGTCCTGCGTACATATTTTTTTCATAGTATATCGGTGTCTTGTTGCTAAAGTAATGTTTTTCTTTTTAATTCTCTCTTTGATATAACTTAGAAGCATTAGTATTATTAGTATCAATTCCTCTTGTCTACGCCTTAGCGGCAACGGCGAGTTTAACTTAAAACACCAGTGGTGTTATCGCTTGGACGACTTGTACGTCAAGTGAAAGATAGTAAATCTATCTGAATATTATCAGAATCAAATTCTTACATGCTAAATTGCATATAACGATTAAGCAACTACTTTACGAAGATAGGGAAATTGGTTACTTACCTTATCTCTGCTCGTTCAGAAACCTGAAATAAAAGGAAAATAAAATTAGAATAACACTATAATCAAAGAAAGGAAAATATACTTACTTATTACGTATAAATACGAAATAACCTCCAACACCCTGTGACGTTTGAGACGTCGCAAGAAGAGAAGCTTCGGTCGGCACGCCGCTCTCAGGGCAAACTGTATCGTGAAATATAATATATTAATTTTACTCGTACGCGTTTCATGCACTCCACCGAGAAACGACCTACGAGGGAGGTGCTAAGGAGAACAAGAACCGCTACCGAACATCGTAGCAAGACGCTCGTCGAGAAAGCACCCACCGAGACCATCGTAAATTATCTTCCATCGTAGCTACCGTCGTGGGAAGGAAAACACCATCATCTTATCACCATAGCGACACCTATAAGCGACGCATCGATCGACGACACGAAAATCGATAATATAGAGCGTCGGCGTCACGTATCGACGCGGAAAATTCGGCGTTCGCTAAATTCCCATAGATTAGGTAGAAGCGCACGTGGCGAAAAAGTCACGTGATAATCACGTGAGCCGGTCCGGTGGTTGCCGATGAGCGAGGACGATTTCACTTAGCGCAGGGCTCCCGTCGAGTACACTTCTTGTTTTGCTTCCGGAAAGTACTGGTTCCGTTCTCGAGTCACGGGTAGCTAGAAAGTGAACGCTCCCGACGATCGGAAGGAAGAACGGTATTGAGTGGAGGAGAAAGAGAGGTCGACGAGGCCGCGAACACCATCGAAATCTCACGAGGAAGCTACCGAGGTCGCCAAAGGGGTGAACGGTAAGCCGGTCAACGCGTACATCTCCGGGAGGAATCGGTCACCGGGGTCATAGTCTCCTTTGCGTATTAGTTAGTAGAATTTGGTGGTTAGTTTTAAGTATTTCGGAAAGAATTTCGTAACGCCGGCATTGGCAACGTTACCGCTCTGTTCGAATATCTTAGTGGTTAGCTTTAAGTGCGATAGCGTTAAGTAAGTGGGAAATTTTTGGGGAATGAGACTAACGACCTCGGCCGAAGATTCCGCTCCCGGTCGGGACACGCCTCGAGAGTATTGCGTAGCGGCAAAGAGTCCTGAGAGTGGCAAGGTCGAACGGTTATTTTGTAACGAACCTTGCGAAGCACATGCTACCGTGCTTGTATAACCGCGCTAAGCCAACTGTGCTGTTTTATATGTATAAAGTCGAGTTTGTATGAATTTTCGTATTTATGATATGTGGAGAATATTCGAGAGTGAATACGTTTCGAGTCCGTTACCGTTTAATAAGAGTATCAATAATTATTCCACTGTGCTAAGAGAGTTGTAGATTGAAGTATTATTTCTCGAAACCGCGTACGGATAGAAAAACTTGTAATGAGAAGGGACTCCGTTCGTTAATATGTATATTCATCTTCGAGAACATTAACTAATCATTGAAACACCTGTTCCCGTAAAGGGGCGTATCAATTTACACCTTGCTCTCGTTCTATTGATATCTTCTCTGATTTTAAAATAAACGTTATTTTTCTTGTTTTCTACAAATTCGGATTTAATCTTCTTTTGGGAACGCTTTCGCTTACCCCGCCCCTCTCCGTTACCACCTTGGTGGGCTGAGCTACCGTTTCGGATTCCGCTTCACGCACCTCTTCGGAATTTATTAGTTAACATCTTGCAATCATTATAAGGCTCGAGTGGTAGCCGTAAGCTACCTGGCGCCCAACTTAAATTCACTTCCGAACCGATCATCTGTTAAGCCTTTGTAGAAAAGTATTCCGAAGAGGAGAGCGTGGCGAGGAGGGCCGGTCGGCATCGAAACGAAACAGGCACGGTTGCAAAATGGCGCAGCCAACGTGGTGCTAGAATTTTGAAAATACCGGTTACAACCCTGTATTCCTAAAGTAATTAATTAATTCGTGATTTCTTAAAATTAAAAGTAAAATATATTAGAGCTCTTATCGATCTAACATATTAGTAGTTCAGTAAAATCCAGAGTTATAAAGATTAAAAGTATAAATGGAAATTATTGTACTGTTTTATCGACCGTCGGTAAATATAAAGCGTATTCGATATATTCAGAATCGAAACTATCATATTTTCGCTACGTCGGTATGAAAGAAAACGCAGATTTACTTTAAGTTATGTTTATTGTACCAAGGCAGTACATATTTGTTTTATTATTTGTTAATTAATATAACTTTATGTTAAGAAGGAACTATTTTAGTTAGATACGCAATAATAAGCAAAGGTCGCTTTACTTTATCTTAGGTTAAGAATATATAATACATAAATAATCAAAAGAAAACTAGGAAAACCCAAAAAGAATATATAAGATAATAAAATATATAAAAATACTTACCTTGTGATAGTCCTCAGAATAAAAGATACATTACGATAATAATAAGATAGAGAAATAAAATACTATAATACTAATAATAAGCACGAAAGGCAACACACACGTATGTATATATATATTGTAACGTATCGCCTTTCCTACCTTTTTAATTCGACGTTACCTTTTTCTCCTCGTTCGGTCTTTTTGGGACTGGCAGTGGAAAAGGAATGCAAATGAAATGAATTCCGCGAAATATCCCTTTAATTGCGTTTATTCAGTCTTTTAATGCCTTTGTTATTATCGGCGCTCGAACAGCTGATCGCTCCCGGGTTTGTTGATACTTCGTCTTTCTCGCTTTTCACACACACACACACTCTCTCAGATACGCGGCTCACACATACTCTTAGCCTATACCTAATATTATTGGGATTTAGGATGTACACAAGAATTGTTGACACTTATCTGAGGAGACTTTGTAACGACGTCACGCGTTTGTTTCCTAATTGGATCAACAGCTACCTCGCTTTTGATTGCCCTGGCGCCGACACACGCGTCTAAATGATTTTAAATCAAACACTTTCTGCACACTCCGAAATTTAAGATTTACCGCAACACTATAACTTTTTGAAACTCTGAGAAAATCTCGGTCTGGAGCTATGCGTTCCTTCGCTATATAAAGGGCTCTTCCCACTCTTTCCTCATCTCGAGAGATTCGAATTTTTATTTTCTAATTGGGTCCCCCCCGTGTGCACCGTGATCGGCACGCGCCGTTACCGCTCGGGCTTCCTCGTTTCTAACCGTCTTAATTTCTTCTACCATTTCTTTCTTGTTATTGCCGTTTCGAAATCTAAATTTAGCCTGCTTCCCGTTTCTTATATTACCTATGATCTATTGTCCGATTAATCGACTATCCTAGCTTGCCTATTTCTATTTCTATTTCTATTCTTTTTAATTTTAATTATTTTAACCTATGATACCCAAGCGTTACGTTACAATGTCCCCCCATAATAATTTTAATTTTTATTTATAAAATTAAATTTATTCTACTGTTTACTCTACTCGGTTTCGGAGTCCTCCTCCCAATCCTCCTCCGCAATCCTCCATTGCCTCACCTGCCTCTGGAGTGAATTACCGACGTTGACGAGGATTCCATCCTCGCGTACTCCCACGACCGCCTTGATCGGGATGTCTTCTTCCTCCTCTCCCTCAGTTGTTCGGAGGTCCATCACAATTTTCTTTCCCAAGATTTTCTCTCCTACGAAGTTGACCTCCCGCTCCGTCCACCTGCGCCCGCTCATTGGTTCCACATCTCGCAGTGATATGAGCAGGGCGAGTGCCCTGAGTGCCGTCAGCCTATGTGGTTGGAAATAGATGGCTGCATGATTCCGTCTCACCACCTGGCAGACATCTACCAGGAAGATGCAGCACCTTGTGGCCCCGACGCACTCCACCTGCCCGCGCTCCACTCTTCCGTGGTATATCGTGAGGCACGGCGTCCCTGGTTTCCGAAGGAGTTCCGGTAGGGGTGTCGTGCTCCCTGGTTTCCTTATATGTTTTTCAAGGATTGGTTGTAGTCGCTCGTACAGTATTCTGTCTCCTCCGATCCTCACGACGATTCTTCTGGGGGTGATAACTCGAATCACCATTCCCGCTTGTATCCGGCTCAGTTTTGCCCTATTGTGCTTTAAGGGTATGCTCCTGGGGATCGCATTGACCTTGAAAGGCACCCATGGTCCTGTTGCTCCCTTGTCCCCCTCGTATGTCTTCTTGTTTTAATTTCGCTAGCCATTTTTTTGATGTAAACTGTGTCCCGTGATCGAACTGAATCCTCTTCGGTTTTCCATGGTTCGGGATGTAGTGTCCAAAAATGCTCCTAATTGTCGCGGCGGCGTCCGCTTTCCGCAGAGGGTATAGCGCGACGTACTTGCTAAACGCGTCTATTGTTACGAGTATGTGTTTATAACCTCCCTTGGTGGTCGGTAGCGGGCCATAAAAATCTATCGAGAGCAGCTCGTGCGGTCCTTCCATCACGATATTTCGCATTGCCGCGTAACTCTCCTGGTTTGCTACCTTACTTCTTTGGCATATATCGCACGTTTTGATAGTTCTCGCTATTTTCTTCAGCAGTTTCGGAACAAATAGATCTTCGGAGATTATTTTGTAGCATTTGTACGTTCCCACGTGGCCGTACGTTCGATGGCAATCTTCGATGAGCGTTTCCTCAGTTTCCTCCAGTATTACGAGTTTCCATATATTTCGCCCACATTGTTTGTACAGCAGATTTTGGAACAGACTGTATTTGTCATTTTGCGCGCTCGGTAGTTTTTCTAACGCCGTTCGTATCCCGTTTAAACGTTCGTCTTTCTTTTGTTTATTCGCCATGTCCTCGAAATATTTGGCCAGCGTCGATGACGGTCTCTCGGCAAGGATGCTCGCTATTATGACATCTCCCTCCCGCGTCTCGCCCTCCTCGCACGGGATTCGGCTTAACGTGTCTGCGACCTTATTTTCTTTTCCCGGGCAGTATTCGATATCGATATCGTACTCTTGTATCGCGATAGCCCATCGCATTAGTCTCGCACTCGTGAATCTGCATGTTTTGAGGAACGTTAATCCCTTATGGTCTGTCCTTATTATGACCTTTGTTCCAATAAGATATGATCGAAACTTTTGCAACGCCCACACGATCGCGAGGAGCTCCTTTTCAGTGGTGTAATACCTCACCTCCGCTCCCTTTAGTGTCCTGCTGGCGAACGCTACGACTCCCATATGTCCTTGTTCGTCCTTTTGCGCCAGCTCCGCTCCTAACGCAAATTCACTCGCGTCCGTATGCAGATAGAACGGCCTCCGAGGATCGGGGTGCCTCAAGACAACGGTTTCCAAGAAAAGTGTTTTCACTTTTCCGAACGCGCTTTTTCTTTCCTCCGTCCACTCCCATTTGTTCCCTTTCTTGAGCATCCCGAGAAGCGGCGTAATTTCCTTCGCGTGTTTGTTCGTGAATTTGGTATAGAAGTTTATCAGTCCCAAAAATCCGCGGAGTTGCTTGATGTTTTTCGGCAGTGGATATTTCCGTATAGCCTCCGTCTTCTCGATTTGCGGACGTATTCCTTCCGTGGTCAGAACGTGTCCCAAAAAGTCGACTTCTTGTCGGAAGAACTTCGATTTTCTTAAGTTCAATGTTACCTTCATTTCGCGTAGCCTCTCGAATAACTTCTGTAAGTTCTCCAGGTGTTCTTGCGTGTTTTCGGATACGCACAGAATGTCGTCCACGAAATTGAGGATCCTGTCTCCTAATCCCTTTAGTACGTGTGCGAGTCCCCTTATCAAGCTTGCGCTGCTTGTTTTTAATCCGAAGGGTGTGACTCGGAACTCGTAACATTGTCCGTTATGTAAGAATGCCGTGCATTTTCGCGATTCAGGCGTTAAGGGAACTTGCCAGAAACTGCTTACCATGTCGAGGCTGGACATGACCTTCGCCCGTCCAGATTGTTGGAAAAGCGTTTCCAACGGTACTGGGCACTCGTGGTCCGGCAGCAGTATTTTGTTAAGTTGTCGCGCATCCAGGCACAGTCTTATACTTCCGTCTTTCTTAATTACCGTCACTAGCGGATTGATGTATGGGCTGTTTGACCTCTGTATCACGCCCTGCTCCATCATTTTCTCGATTTCCTTGTTTACTCTTTCCCGATACGCCATCGGAATCGGGTATGATCGGTGTATGTACGCCGTCTCATCACTTACTTCAAGCTTATGTTCGTACACCCACATCCTCCCAGGTCGGTCGCTAAACACATCCTTAAATTGCCATAATAAATCCTGAAAACTCTCCTTCTCCTTCGTGGTAAGTCCCTGACACTCCTCCGCCTTTTCCCTTATCTCTTCCCTCTTCCTTCACCTCTCCTCTTCTCTCGAGTTCGCCTCTGGGACGCCACGCTTTGGGCCCGTCCCCCCGAACTCTTCTATTACTTCTACTCTCCTTTCGCCCTTCGATTCCTCCACGCTTTCCACCCTAACCTCGTCTTCTTTCTCCCCGTCGCTTACCTTCACCACTCCTTTCCTCATTTCTATATGGCTGTTTAAGTGTGTTAGACTGTCCGTACCTAGGATGCACGGTCTCACTAGTTCGGTATTATTAAAAATATTAATTCCGTTTCGATACTTCCAATCGTTGTATTCGCCATCAATTGCTTTTTTATCAGTGCTGACTTTCTTCCTGTTGCGCCCAACACTCTTATCGTTCTTGTCGGGATCGTAGGACATTTTCCCCACCTGTCTTTATTTTCCTCATATTTGTCCTCGGCGATACACGTCACTTCGCTTCCTGTATCCACTAGTGCTTTAATTTTCCTTCCTTCGATGTTTATTGTGATTATCGGGCATTGCCCTCTCGTGTTTACCTGCCTGTTTCTATCTCCTTCTCCTTTTTCTTCTCGCGTCACCAGATTAATCTCTGGCGCGCACTCTTTCTCTTGCACACCATTTCCACTAGTTGTTTCTTTTTCCGTTTTCGTCATCGTTTTTCGTGTCGTACTGTCGCAGGTGTGCATTGGCTCTAGGTGCGGTACGACACTTCGGCGTTTCCCCACTGCGAAGTCGGGATGATATGCGCTTCCGCTGTGTTGGTTTTTGCCTTCTGTTCCATTTGCCTTTCTTCGCCGGTCATCGTATTCACTTGCGGTGGCCTCGCTGGCCATCCTCTATCTCCTTCTCGTCTCGTGTTTGGAATGTAATTTCCTCCTCGGCTCGCTACGGGCGTGGAGTGGCTTGTCGGCGGTGCGTTGAACGCTTGTCCCCCGAATCTTCTTGGAGCGGCGTTCATCGCTGGTGCCGGTGTTCCCCGCTGAGCGTTTACCGCTCGCTTCAGATCGTGTCTCTCGAGGATTCTTATCAACCCTTCCACGTTCGTCACCCCTTTTAGGAGGATTTCGTCCCGGATTTCCGGGGTGAAGTGTGCCGCTAGTGCTTCCACGACTTCTTCTTCGCTAATACGCGGTGTAAGGTCGTATGCACTCGCGCAAAGTCGCGACGCGTATTCGACTCTCGTCGTGTTCGCTCGTTCTTCGTAAAATCCGTTGTTTAGGTGCCTCCGAATTTGCACTTGCTGCTCTCGACTCCAAAAACGCTCCGTAAATTTGTGCGCGAATTCGTCGAAGGTCCTTATTCTTCCCTCCACGATATTCCACCAGTCCCTTGCTGTGCGTGTGAGGCTTTGTTCCACCACGAACTTAAATTCACTATCGTGGATACGTGCTGCTTGGCAATAATTTTCAATTTCGCGAAGGTACTTCATCGGTCGTTCCCTTCCGGACCCGTCGAAACTCGGCGGTGTCCTTCGGAGGGCCATTTCCCGTATGTTCGAGTGAGTTGTAGCACTTGCGTCTCTCATCGTTTCCTGATGCATCTCTCGCGTGTTTCGCATTTCTTCGATGCTCCTCCTCAATGTTTCCATTTCCCGGCGATAGTCATCCACGGTGTTCCGTGTTTCCCGGAAACTTCTGGCTACTTCGTCGACGATATTCTCATTTTCAGTGACCCTTCTACCGAGTTCTTCGATCGCCCTTTTTACCGGGCCGAGAACGATGCGCACGGTCTCCGTGTGTCCTTCCAGCGTCTTCGAAATGTTTCTTGCCATTGCTTCGGACCAGTCATCGAATTTCTGTTCAATTTTCTTTTCTAATTCCCGCACCTTTCGATCGATCTTTTAGGTTGATTCGCTCGCATTGCAGGCCCATTTCTTTCATCGCCTCCAAGACCTCAGCCATTGCTACGTTACTTGGTGGAGGATTCCTGTCGTCCTCTTCCGTTGTCGTTTCTTCCAATATGATTTCCTCTTGCCGTATCAGGGGCCTTCGAACCATTTCTTCGGCTCCAGCGTCTGTGAGTTCTTCCGCGAGTGTCGCACTTCTTCGTGTACTCACCGCTGGAGGCACCGAGAAGGTGAACTCATGGTGCTCACTTGTTTCGAGCGTACCTATCCCCATCTCCGACACCGTGCTACGCGATTCTTTGTCCGCCATGGTTTTTCTTTGCACTTTTCAACACTTTTCAACACTTTTCGAAACTGCCAGCCCCTCGTTGGGCGCCAATTGTAACGTATCGCCTTTCCTACCTTTTTAATTCGACGTTACCTTTTTCTCCTCGTTCGGTCTTTTTGGGACTGGCAGTGGAAAAAGAAAGCAAATGAAATGAATTCCGCGAAATATCCCTTTAATTGCGTTTATTCAAAGTCTTTTAATGCCTTTGTTATTATCGGCGCTCGAACAGCTGATCGCTCCCGGGTTTGTTGATACTTCGTCTTTCTCGCTTTTCACACACACACACTCTCTCAGATACGCGGCTCACACATACTCTTAGCCTATGCCTAATATTATTGGGATTTAGGATGTACACAAGAATTGTTGACACTTATCTGAGGAGACTTTGTAACGACGTCACGCGTTTGTTTCCTAATTGGATCAACAGCTACCTCGCTTTTGATTGCCCTGGCGCCGACACACGCGTCTAAATGATTTTAAATCAAACACTTTCTGCACACTCCGAAATTTAAGATTTACCGCAACACTATAACTTTTTGAAACTCTGAGAAAATCTCGGTCTGGAGCTATGCGTTCCTTCGCTATATAAAGGGCTCTTCCCACTCTTTCCTCATCTCGAGAGATTCGAATTTTTATTTTCTAATTGAGTCCCCCCCGTGTGCACCTTCCGTCGCGCGCCGCTGGCCTCGCTCGGCCCTGAACTTGCCGATCGACATCGGCACGCGCCGTCACCGCTCGGGCTTCCTCGTTTCTAACCGTCTTAATTTTTTCTACCATTTCTTTCTTGTTATTGCCGTTTCGAAATCTAAATTTAGCCTGCTTCCCGTTTCTTATATTACCTATGATCTATTGTCCGATTAATCGACTATCCTAGCTTGCCTATTTCTATTTCTATTTCTATTCTTTTTAATTTTAATTATTTTAACCTGTGGTACCCAAGCGTTACGTTACAATATATCGGCAAATGATAGACACGTAATCTTAAGAAATTAGAAAATAAGTTTGATTTATTCAACCAAATATTACATTATATATAATTATAACTTTAGTATATAACGATCACTCGTCATAAATAAGAGATATCGTATTGTTTATTTAGACATTTTCAATCAATTTTACTTAATAACGAGATCTACGTTAGAAACATTCAGTTATGTTATTGTTTAAATCAAAAATCGGTTAATTAACGAGCAGTCGTATAAAATCTAATCCAGAAGTCCTGAAACAAAATAAAATTACTAAATATACACGTAAATAAGTAACACGTAATAACGAATTCATACTCACCGTTCCGTTCGAATGAATCGCATTCCTTTCATAATTAAAGTTTCTAAAAGAAAATATACATAACATATTACTTAATTATATAAATTACACACATCAACAATAAAATAATGATAGAATAAATAGTTATTAACGTCAAACACGTATAATTGCGACATATTGCGCAATCCTCTAATATCCACGTGTACTAACCGATAGTGCCGCTCCTTGCCGCTATGTGGCGCCCGACTCCCGTGGGTAGTATTCTAATTCATAATACCTAAGAGATGCGCGTCGCGACTATTCAATATACAGATTGAGAGTAGAAGGCGAATACGAGAAGGAGGGCGCAGACAAGCTTTGCGGCTCCATTGCACTCTCTGATTCGTATGCCGATCAGTCTTTACTCCCTCGGCTACTGGCGCGGTTCGACCTTGCAGTCAGTAAGTATAGCCCATAGGAACCCCACGTTATGTGCCATTAACGGGTGCTGGCTGGACTAGCATTCGGGTATGGTGACGAATTCCCAGCCATCGAGCAATGGTGACTAGGTCTCAGTAATCAGGTTCGCGATTAGCTTCACTTTCCTAACCAGTAAATTCACGCGTATTAATTTAATTTCGAGTCACTCTTAGAATTATTACTTACCTTATTGGATTCCTCCATTTTCTCTCGTTCCTTTCGAGTCACATAAAATTTTCCTTACCTACAAAATATCTTCTTGATACTTCGCTTTAGTCGAAAACTGCTTTCATTTATTTTCTTAATTTTTTCCTGAAATAGGAACAAACATACAATCATTTACGTTTATATTATCCAAAGATTTATTTGAAACATTGTTAAGTTTCTAAAGGATTATAAATCCAACCGTAATATTTTCTTTCGTCGTTAAACTAAAATTTCTTATTATTACCTTCCTTAAATCGATATATCGAGATGAAACCAAAGATAATTATAATTTACATTTTTATTTTGATAATTATATTTAAACCTATCGTCAAACATTGTCTGTGATATTACGTATTTACTTTGTTATATTCCTTTACATTTTCATTTACCTCTTTGTAGAAACCTATCGAATGTGTTAAAACTTTTGAGAATATAATATTGTTAACCTTACCAATTAATTCTTTCTTCTATTTCCATCTTTCATCCTCTATTAAACTGCCATTTTTGGACACAATAAAAAGCGTCCCAGAGCACGCCGACATTTGCTTACTGCACGTTGGATGTTCTTCTCACGCAACAAATTTTCTTCTCTTCTCTCTTTTCCCTTTATCTTTCCCGCAAATTATTGAATAATATTCTTTTCATACTAATAATCTAAAAATAATATACTAATGAATCCGATATACGTCAAACAAAAACCATTTAACTTACTAATATTTACCCAATACTCATTATCCTTCTTGTTAGTCCATGTCTCTTCTGCAATTTCCTCCTACAAAGTAAATATATAATTGAACCATTTATTTTCAAACTTTAGTTATTAAATACTTACCTTTTCATTGTTCATCATATTTTTCTCTCTTCTCTTAATAATAAAATAAAGTCTTGCAAAAATAGAGAACATTATCGACTAAATTCACTTAAACTATCGAAAAGACCGTCCGGGACGTAGTCCTTATTTATTTTCTTCAATACTTACCTTACGAGTCTCCGTTCCACGCGTAGCCTTGTTTCTTCATTCTCCACTTGATTCCAGCGTAGACCTGAAAATAAACATAAACATTAATATTCTTTTCATATAAATTCATACTTACCTGTTGTTATCTTCGATCCTTTCCTCTTAGCCTTCTGCAAACCTCCTAACCTGGAAAGAATAACTAATTAGTTTCATTTAATATAAGTCCTTTATTTAATTTTCACTTACCTTTCTTCATCATATTTTCTCCTCCACGCTCGTGCGACCGCTACCAACATTTCCTTTTTAAGTATCCTCATCCTCCGTCCTTGAAAGTACCTAGGACGTAACACCATTGGTAACGCAGGTCCCTAATTGTCCGGTTCCGTGCGCGTATTTCTCTTACGGCTCGCTTAGAGAGAGAGGAGAGATTTTGTGGCGCGTATCAAAGATACCACGTCACAATCCCTCCCTCCTTAATCGGCACTTACTTCTTTCAATTAGGCGGTATCGGAGTCAGATTTTTCTACGATAGCGGATCGAACTTCCGAAGCCTTTCGCTAGCTGTAACGGTAACTAAACAAAACAAAAAAAATTAAATTTATAAAAGATAATAGATACGAAATTTTAGAGAAAATTAAAAGAAAAGATTAGAGATAGTGTCGTGTTGTCTTAAATTAATTTAATATTAATTTTAGATCTTTGACATGGTGCTTGCCTGCTTCCTTCCCGCGTACGTCCACTAATTCAACGACAACGGGCGATAATATTTTCGAGATCGTAAACGGACCGGCGAATTTTGGTGCGAGTTTCGAAGCTACGTTTTGAGCCGCTGACGACATGACTCGGTTTCGCTTCCATACGTTATCTCCCACCTTGAATTCGGTTTCTCGTTTTCGAGCGTTATAATAGGACGATTGCGTACGATAGGCCTTTTCTAAATTTTTGCCTACAATTTCTTGCAGCTCGTGCAATCTCCCTACGCGATCTTTCCACCCGTCTACGTCCGGTTCCGTTAATTCGAGTTCATCTTCCTCGCTTTTCCTAAGTGAACGTGGCGGTCTCGGCTCGCGGCCGAAATTCAAATACGCAGGACTAACACCAAGAGAAGAGTGGACGGCCGTATTATAAGCGAATGTGAATTCGTTTAAGTGGACGTCCCACTCGCGGTGATCGTTTTCGATATAAGCGGTAATCATCGTTTTTATTACTCTATTCACTCGTTCGGTCGGATTCGCCTGCGGATGATACGGTGGAACGGTCGAATGAATGATTCGGCAATCGTTTAAGACGGTGTCAACGGTCTTATTCACGAATTCGGTTCCATTATCGGTCAGTAATATTTCCGGCGTTCCCCAACGGTATACGACGTGATTTAAAAAGGCATCGATAATACTTTTTCCGTTTGCATTACGGAGCGGCATACACTCTATCCATCGCGTAAATACGTCTTGGAAGATTAAGATATACGTGAATCCGGCGGTACTTTTGGGAAACGGTCCCATGACGTCGGTGCAAACCACCGCCCATGGTTGATCCACGATACGTTTTCCCATAAAACCGTTCGGCGCGAGTTGACTAGACTTGCACGTCTGACATTTCACGCATTTTCGAACGTATTCTTGAATGTCGTGGTACATCCCCGGCCAATAATAATTTATTATCGCGCGTTGATACGTTTTCTCGACGCCTAAATGACCGGCGGACGGCTCGTCATGCGATTCACGTAAAACCTCCTCCTGCTTTTCCGGGCGGACGACGAGCTTCCATTCTTCTAAGTCCGGTAACGCTCTACTTTTTAACGGATTCGGACGACGATAATATAATTTTTCGTCCTCTACCTTCCACCCCGGAAATCGTTTCGGAAATCGGTTAACGGCTTCTACACGACGATCATACCACGACGCTTCTTCTACCTCGGCTATTTCCCCGCATACGGTTAATTCTCCCTCGGGTTCCTCCTCATACATCCTCGACAACGCGTCAGGAACGTTATGAAGTGCGCCTTTTCGGTAGACGATATCGAAATCGTAATCGAGTAAATCAAGGGCCCATCGGCTTATTCGGCCTGTCTTGTCGCGAAAATTGTAAAGGTAACGTAAATTCGCGTGATCGGTAATTACCGTGAAGTGTGAACCTTCAAGGTAATGACGGAACTTTTTAATCGCCCAGACGACAGCCAACCCTTCTTTCTCGGTTACGGAATATCTCGTTTCTACGTCAGTTAAAGTTCTACTTGCGTATGTGATTACGTATTCGATATCGCCTTCGGTTTGTGTCAGAACGGCTCCTGTCCCGAAGTGACTCGCATCGGTTTGCAAAACGAACTGAAGGTCGAAATTCGGACAAGATAATACGGGAGCAGTCGCTAAACTTTGTTTTACGGTATCGAATGCGACTTGTTGTTCCGTCTCCCACTGCCACCGTACGTCTTTTTTCAATAATAAATTCAAAGGACCGACCTTTTCCGAATACGTCTCGATAAATCGACGATACCACGAGGCCATTCCTAAAAAGCGTCGTAATTGACGTACGTTTCGCGGTTCTGGAAAATTTAAGACGGGTTCGACCTTCTCTTAATCGATTTGCAAACCGTGCTGATTAACGCGAAAACCTAAGTATCGTACTTCGCTCCTACAGAATTCTGATTATTCTCGATTTATTTCGAGCCCAGCTTCGCGAATCTTTCGCATCACTCGCCTTAGCCATTCGAGATGCTCTTCGAAGGTTTCGGTAAGGATAATTATATCATCTAAGTAAGCGAATGCGTGTGGTTCCATTTCGGCTCCGATCAATCGATCGAGCAATCTTTGAAATGTCGCCGGCGCACCCGTCAACCCGTACGGCATTCTTTTGAATTGAAATAGTCCGCGACCTGGTACTGTAAACGCGGTTATTTCGCGACTATTTTCTTCAAGCGGTATCTGGTGGAAAGCCTGACTTAAATCGAGCGTCGAAATATAACGAGCGCGTCGTAGTTTACTTAAAATCCCTTCCATATGCAGAAGCGGATACGCGTCCTTTTTCGAAACGGCATTTACTTTACGAAAGTCGCAACAAAATCTATAAGTTCCGTTCGGCTTTTTAACCATCACTATCGGGCTCGACCACTCGCTATTCGATCGTTCGATTACATCTTCCGCTAGCATACGATCAACTTCCGCGTACATCGCCTCTTGTACTGTCGGCGAAACCGGATAATAACGTTGTTTTATTCCCGCGTGTCCTTGAACATCGCTATTCTGGCGGATTAAATCTGTCACTCCTCGCGACGTTCCTCCACCCGATAATTCCTCCGCGATTAACCTATCGATCTTCTCGCGTTCGGATTCGGAAATTCCCACGATCCCGTCGCAGGTATCCCCACCCGACGGTTCCGGAAAAAAACGAAACGGAATTGAGATATTCGAAAAAGCGGTCTTCCAAGATTCGGATTCGCCATCGATAATAATTTTAAATTCTCGAACTACATCCATCCCTAGGATGCAGTTCAACGATAAACGCGGAACGACGTGCAAGGCTAAGTCCCTACTTGCGCCTGCCAGTTCGACGACGGCGGTGATCTTCCCCTCTACCGTCTCTTCCCTCCCGTCCGCGTAATGCACCGTCTTCAAATTTGACCGTTCCACCCGCGTTTCTCCCTCAAAAATTGCATCGTTACCTTCGCGTCGAAGAAACGACCGCGAAGCACCGGTATCGAGAAGCGCATACTGCGGAACGCCGTTAATTTTTATTTTTACAAAGATTCGACTATTACGCGGTTCGGATTTGATAATTTCGCACTCCGCTGTCGAGATCGGATGCGAATTGCTACTCGTCAACGCACGACGGGCCTTTTCCCGCTGAGGAGAGGGCGGCTTGGCCCGAACCTTCACTCCTCTTCCGCGTTTTCCGGAACTTTATCCTTAACTTTATTTTTCTCACACGAACACGAGCACGACGTCGACGGCTTTTCTTTCGGTTTCGTTTCCCGATTGCTACAACTCGAGCACGTGGTCGTTACTACGTCCTTTTTCCCGCAACGATAGCAAAATTTCTTTCGCGGTTTCGGACATTCATTATACCGATGGCCAAATTCTCCGCAATTCCAACAACGTAATCCCGTTCTTCTATCTCTCGACGCCGAAACTCGCGGTTTCGTATCTGAATTCGATTTCTTAGAGGGATTACTATTGTTCGGATTTTGCGCTGAATTTGCCGGCCTACTCGTTCCTATCGCTTCTACCGCGTCTAAAGCGTTAATTTTTCCCGTCTTATTCTTTTTCCCGTCGAATTCGGGATATACTGAATCGTCGGCGGAAGGAGGCGGTCGGTATTTCTTCATTCTCTCCCAAACGAATTCCCGCTCCCTTCCTAACTCGGCCAAAGTATCGAAATCGGTTGCATCAGTTAATTTAATGTCCCGTTGAAATTCCGGTCGTAAATTAACGTAAGCCATTCTAACTCGCTCCTTCAACGGTAACGGCGGATAAACGCGACTTAATAATCTTTCAATATTAATGAGATAATCCTCCACCCGTTCCGTTTGCCCTTGCGTACGCGCGCGAGCCTGATCTAACGCGCGCTCGGGACGATCGACGGCGCCGAATTTCTTTACTATCGCGAATTCGAAATCCTGCCACGTCAACCATTGAGTTTTACGCAAACGGTACCATTGACGCGCGGGTCCTGTTCATAGAAGCGGAACGACACGTAACATTTCTTCGTCGGTAATTTCTACTATCTCCCGTTCTTCGTCGATTCTTTCTAAAAATTCCTCGACTGACGGTCCATTCGGTTTTCCGAATTCTAATTTCCACCGGCCGAGTATCGCATAAAGCTCCTTACTCGAGTGGCGGCTTTCAAAGTGTGACGACGGCGACGTATACGTGACGTGTCGATCAGCTGTTTCTCGCTGCCGGCTCGGACTCGTAACTCTCGCGGTCGCGGTGGCCTGCCCGACGCTATCTCTCGTTCGTCTCGAATAATTATTTAACGAATAATTTCTTTCTTCGCGTCGGCTATCCTCCGCTCTCCCGATTTCGTTCGTCCTTTCTTCTAATCTTTCATTGTGATTAAAATTTCTATCCTGCGTGGGTTTTAACGATAGTAATTTCGCCTCAATAGTGGAAGATATCATTTCTAATAATTCTGATCTCGAAATCGTAACTTCTTCGTTATGGCTGTTCACCACCTTTCGCTCGAGTCGCGCGTGACTTCAGCGACGGGAGCGGAGAAAATAAGAACTACAGGCAAATAAGGGGAACCGCGTCCCCACCGCCAATTTATCGTATCGGTGTATAGGCATGTGTTTGTCGCTATTACCCCACCGTCTTGCGACGGAAGCGAAGGCGCGAGCCGATCAACGAACGGTGTGTGATCGTCAGATTTTTCACAGCTGATCTAAACCGAAACGTGTTGTAGGGTGCGTACGCACGTATGTACACACATACGCACACGTAGAGCACGTCTCGCTTTGGCTCAGCTGTGAACAATCTGACGATCATCAAAATCGATCAAGAATTCTGGCCAGGAGAGTTTCTGCCGTGAATCTTTGCCGAGCGCTATACGAGTTTGTCGCTTCGCACGCGCTATTCACGGCAGAAGTTCTGCTGGTCGCAATTCTCGATCGATTTTGATGACCGATAGCTCATTCGAAAGATAAAAGATTTCTTGAGGAGATGATCTTTTCCAAATTTTTCATAACCTTTTTTTTCGATGTCTAAATGACACTACAACATATGCATAATTAAACATCCTTTTGCTGACTGAAGATCGCATGATTTCGATTTTTGGAAAAGATCATCTCCACAAGAAATCCTTTAGCTTTCGAATGAGCTATCGTTCATCAAAATCGATCGAGAATTGCGACCAGCAGAATTTTTGCCGTAAATAGAGGTAACGCGTGCAGCGTGTTTAGCGCGAGAAAAACCGTACAGCGCTTCGTACTGATTTACGGCAAACACTCTCCTTGCTACAATTATGTATGGATTTTGACGAACGATGGATCATTCGACAGGTGAAGAATCACTTGTGCGGATGATCTTTTCCAAATTTCGGAAATATGAATTTTTGATAAAAAAACGGGCGCTAGATTATAAGAAAGTTTAAGATTTATTTATTCGTAGTAAAGATGAGTTATAAAAAATCTGAAAAGATCACACTCACAAGCGAAGTCTCATCTTTCAAATGAGTCATCGTTCATCAAAATCGATACATAATTGTAGCAAGGAGAGTGTTTGCCGTAAATCAGTACAAAGCGCTGTACGGTTTTTCTCGCGCTACACACGCTTCACGCGTTACCTCTATTCACGGCAAAAATTCTGCTGGTCGCAATTCTCGATTGATTTTGATGAACGATGACTCATTTGAAAGATGAGACTTCGCTTGTGCGTGTGATCTTTTCAGATTTTTTATAACTCATCTTTACTACGAATAAATAGATATTAAACTTTCGTATAATCTAGCGGCTTTTTTTTTGTATAAAAAATTCACATTTCCGAAATTTGGAAAAGATCATCCGCACAAGTGATTCTTCACCTGTCGAATGATCCATCGTTCATCGAAGTCGATACATAATTGTAGCAAGAAGAGTGTTTGCTGTAAATCAGTACGAAGCGCTGTACGGTTTTTCTCGCGCTATACCCGCTTCACGCGTTACCTCTATTCACGGCAAAAATTCTGCTGGTCGCAATTCTCGATCGATTTTGATGAACGTTGACTCATTTGAAAGATGAGACTTCGCTTGTGCGTGTGATCTTTTCAGATTTTTTATAACTCATCTTTACTACGAATAAATAGATATTAAACTTTCGTATAATCTAGCGCCTTTTTTTGTATCAAAAATTGACATTTCCGAAATTTGGAAAAGATCATCCGCACAAGATGTTCTTCACCTGTCGAATGATCCATCGTTTATCGAAATCGATACATAATTGTAGTTATAACAGATCATAGCATGAGCCGCTGAACCGTGCAAGCATTGTCTTGCTTGTTGGCTTCTAGCTGAAATACGAAATTTTGCTTCCTTACGAATTAGGAGTTACATGCATATACACAAAGCAGGTACTACTTTCTTTTGTTTTCTTACAAACACCACCTCATCCGTGTCTATGTGGCAACGGAGAGGGGCACAAGCTTCGCCTCTGCCGCCACTTACATCGCGCGGCGCCACTGTTCGTTAATTTTACTCGTCGAAAAAGGCCAAAAACGGGGTTTACGGCATCTGCTCTCCTGATTGGAATCATTGATCGATTTTGGCGATCAAGGGCTTATTCGAAAGGAGAAAGATTTGTTGTGCGTGTGATCTTTTTCAAATTTTGAAAAAAGATTTTTTACTTCGTTTAATAAAAATAAAAATGGGAAAAAAATCTTTTTTGAAAATTTTAAAAAGATCACACGCACAACAAATCTTTTTCCTTTCGAATAAGCCCTTGATCGCCAAAATCGGTCAATAATTGTGACCAGGAGAGCAGATGGCGTAAACGCGGTAGGTGGTGAACAGCCTTATTCCTCGTGCCTACACGCGAGCTCGGTTCGCCTGTCACCGGCCTCCCCACCCTACTTTCCGCGCTCGCGAAGGTAGCCGAAGTCTCGGCGGACTCGCCCGAGAATTCGACTCGGTGGTGGGGGTACTCGGCCACGCGACGCGTCGCGTCGGCCCCGGCGGTGCTACGGCGCTCGCTATCCCCTCTCCTCCGCTAGGATCGCTTCTAACGGGTGGCCATCTAAAAGTTGAATGTGCTATCGGGTGAGCGTAATTTAGCGGGCCCGTGTTCGGTTGAAACGGCGGGACATTTGGATTTAACCCCGTGTCTTCCACCCGTACCGTCGGAATTACTGACAAGGTGGTAAAGGTCGTGTACGTGGACGATGCTCCTACGGTGGTCGCGAATGTTGCTAACACGGTCGTGGTTACTACACTCGCAGCTTCGCGAGTCGTTATTCGTATTTCGGGTTCGGATTCGCGTGTAATCTCGTCAAATTCATAAAACGCGGCTCCTTCCCCTACACACGGCCTACCCGATTCCTCCCTCCCGCTATCTACGGATTCGTTATCGGTTTCTGCGTTAGCTTCATCTTCGTCGCCCCACGTTACTCTCCGCTCTCCACCTACCCGCCTGCTTATTCGCATCAAACGGTCGCGAAGCTTGTCTTCATTGCCGGCGTTGTTTACATTCATCGTAGACAATATGCCGCGCAATGCTCTTGCCGAGAGGTCGAAGGCCCACGATCCCGGGTATGACTCACGCCTAACGAACGTTCTAGTTTCTCGCTCTTTGTCCATTTTCCGAATTCAAGTACCCAAAAATTGCTATTTTCTATCAAAATTTTACGGTCACTCGCGGTCACTCCCGAACACTCGCGGTCACTCCCGGACAAACGCGGAAAAAATACAAGCAAGCACCAGATCAAACAAAGAATATTATACAAGAGATATTCGACGATACAAACAAAAAGTTTCTTTATTGTCTCGAGAATTCTCGGTCTTTCTATCGAGCTCCCCACAAGGGATGCCAAATTTTGCAACGACAATCTCTCCTCTCGCGGATTCTTAAGTCGGGGGAAAGGGTTAAACTCTGCCGAGAATCGTTTCCACCCGGATTGTCGATGTCAAAAAAAAAGTTTACGGAATAAAAGATAAATTCTCGAAAGCGGAATACGATAGTTCTCGGTACGAAATGATTGTTAACAGAACGCTAAATAAAATAAAAAGGATTCTAACCAAAGAAGGATTCGCGTTCGCAACCGGAAAGGTTAGGGGCTCGATAAACTCTACTCGAGACAGTAAAGACAATACAAGATATGAAATATAACAAAATCAAGGTTTATTTGATAATAATTCGCTTGGTCGGAGTCTCTTACAAAAATCAGAAAAGAAACAAAGCAATCAAAGAATTACAATCTTTCCCGTATTCGAATTCGCTAACGGTTTCGACCCGGTCGAACTCTCTCGAATCACGGTTAATAAAGACTCTCTTAAACAAAAGATTTTTACACAAAACTCTCGGATACGAATTCCGAATTTTTATAAATCGCTCGATACAATCTCTTTTCCGATACACAATCGGACTCGGAATTTCTTCAGATTCTACTAGAAAAGAAATCGTCTCTTCGCGGAGACCGAACGACTTCGCAAGCTCGATTCGCATGTCCGGAAATTTCAATAATCTTTTCAAAAACGAAAAAGAAAGATAAATCGATATAATTTAGATTCTCAATGAAAGAATTAAATAAAGAATTTACTCTCAACCGACTCCGATGAACCGATATTCATAAAGACTCTCTTAAACAAAAGATTTTTACACAAAACTCTCGGATACGACTTCCGAATTCTATAAATTGGTCGATACAATAATTCTTCCGATACGCAATCGGATTCGATACTTTACAGAATTTTACGATACAAGAAATCGTCTCTTCGCGGAGACCGAACGACTTCGCAAGCTCGATTCGCGTGTCCGGAAAATTCAATGATCTTTATGAAAACCAAAAAAAAAGGAAAGCTAAATCGATATAATTTTCTATTTATAATAAAAAATTAAGCAAAGAATCTACTTTTTACAGACTCCGATGAACCGGTATTCAAAAATCCAAAATTTAGGTTAAATTTCCTCACCTGTGACTTCTCACACGCACGAAACTAGAATAATTTTTCGGGATCTATTGTCCCGAAAATCGAACTCCCGAGCTAGGCCGACGGCGCCCGAACCTACCCGAACGGACTCGTGCGATCCTGCGGATCCTAACCTACCCGCGCTCTCGCTTGTCGCCTCGCAGGCGCGCAATTCGAACGCGTAAGATGTCTTTCGCTACGTTCGCTTCGCTCTCGTTGACTTTATCGCACGCTTCTCGCTGCTTTTCCGAATTCGTTGCGTTGCTCCTCTGCACGTCGACTACGAAGACTTCGATGACGATTATTCTCGTACTTTCACGTGTTCTTTGCTCGTGCAAGAAGTCAGCTGTCGAATTCGTTGTTCGTAGCTTTCGTTGATTCTCTACGTCGTGTCGATTCTCTCGTGTGAAACGAAGTTCGTTCTTTGTAGCGTCTCTTTTCCGTCGGAGTTCGTCCCTCGGCCCTTTATCTCGAATTCGTTGTCGTTATCTCGTCGGTTCTCTCGGGGTAGTTGTAATGCATGAAATATATCGAAAATAATAAATAAATTCGATCCCGCTTTCCATTGGTAACGGAGGTCCCTAATTGTCCGGTTCCGTGCGCGTATTTCTCTTACGGCTCGCTTAGAGAGAGAGGAGAGATTTTGTGGTGCGTATCAAAGATACCACGTCACAACACCTACAAGTAATTAAAGTCAACATCAGGTTTTTCATACGCAACCATATCATAACCGTCGAAGAAATTCGTGACTCAGTAGTCCGGAAGATGTAGCCGAATAAAGATCATAGGATACGAGAGCAAAACAAGTATTGTTAATTAAAAAGTTTTTTAGAGTCAATTTATTGGTATAACTTAGAGTCTTTTCTTAATTTCACATGTAAATAATTACATTTTAATTGCCTACCATTGATTAATTGAGTATATCACGTAAAAAATGATATACTTAATTAAAAGAAGTGGTAGTTTAAAGTATTGTGTTGTCCCCCCTTTTTAATATTCTACTGTTCTATTACAGGTAGAATAATTTAATGTTTGTTTGGAAGCAAATTTGTGCCCTTTGAGGATGGTACAATCTTAGTACCGAAACGTCAGGGATAAAGAAAGGTTTCAGAAATTAGTTATTCTAGCATGTTCTTTTTTAAAATCATCATTTATTATTAAAACCAACTGTTAAAAAAACGACCATAACAAACGCCATAAACTCAAATCTTATAATATTAAATATTACAGGTCGATAAACTTATCAATCTTTGTTATTCGAGATAGTTAGCCACCCGAGCCTATTTAGGTAGGGAGTTATATGTTCACCCCCGTTAGATTAAAAATGAAGCGGACACACGCATTTAATGCCCGCTGCAATTTGGTAACTAATACACCCGGTAGGTCTGAGAAAACAGCACTACAGTAGTCAAAGTGCGGGAATATTAGCGAGGTAACAAGCTGCCTTCTGAGAGGCTCAGTCAGTACCTCCTTGCATGTTTTGAGCTGATGCAAACACTTGAAGACACGATTCGAGATGAGCGAGACCTGGGAGTTCCAGGAAAGAGTCCTGTTAATAAGAATGCCGAGATTTCGAAAAGAATCGACATAAGGAATCGAGTGCTGAGCTACCATGATATTTGGAATGGATGCATAATCGAGCCGCCGAGTGTATTGCGTGCTCCCGATGATAGCTGCACACGTCTTGCCGAGATTTAGGCGTAGTCTATTTTCCACGGTCCAATTGTGAATCGCAGCGACATCGTCAGATATTTTACGTTGCAACGTTATTTCTAAAATTATTCCGGGGAGGTGCCGGATGCACACCCCGCGAAATAACCGTTTTAAAACAAATTTATTTATTTATAAATCTGCGAGAATCCTCTCCGCAATAAGGGCTCACGAAATACCGCTCACGCAGCCGTAGGGAGTAGTGGGTTGAGGGGGGGAAAGAAATTAATAAAAGTTCCTTCGGAGCGCGATTTACTAAAAACAATAAAATACGTTTATTTAAATTGAATAAATGAACCTCGGAATTTTCCGTTTGCTACAGGAAACAAGACAAAACCGGAATCTCTTTGTCCGTGTTGTTTATTCAAACGCCCGGACGAACTAACCGCCGGCTACGTACTCGATGCCGACACGTGGCCGCCTCGCTTCTCGATGATTCTACCGAGGAATTTATAATTTAATAGCACGCTAATCTTACAATTTAACAACAAATCAGTTACCCAATAATTTAACAACAATTTCGATATATTAGATATACGATTAACCGCGCACCCGGACGGCGGTCGAGGCTGGTTCCGCTACTCGCGAACAAAGGAATCGAACGAGAAAAATCGAAGGATGCTTCTACTTGATTCAACTAATTAATTTAAACAATAATATCGATAAATCCCCGATAACTCGGTTATATACTATTCTCGGCTCCGAATAACCCCGGAATTAACCTCACTTTACTGATCCGCCACCCGGAAGGAACTTCTTGCGTGAACAAAGGATTACTCTCGGTTGCTCTAATTATCTCACCTCTAATCTCGCTAAACGTCGCGCACAGAGTAATTTTTCTAGGATCACGCACGCGGTTCCTTACGAGCCGGCCTACCGAAATTCCCCGAGCCCACCCGAAGATAGCCGAGCGCCTACTCGCCATCTCTCTCGCTCTACCGCCTCGCTAGGCAACGCGCGCACGCATGGCCGTTTTTCGCGACTTCGCTCGTAATAATTCCTCTTGTGAATTTCGACCGGATGACCGCCACCGATGACCATTCCGGCGGTCATCTCGATCCGTCATTAAGCAAAGGGATGCTCCGATGATTCGCTGTCGGGTGGTCCTCGTTGCCTTGGAATTTCGGCCGTTTCTTTCGCCGATCGTCTTTCTGCCTCGCTCGTTCTCGTCGTGCGTGTCCTCTCTCTCGCTCTCTTTATCTTAATCCTTCGACGGCTCGCTCTCTTTCTCTCTCGTTCTGCCGTCGCTCCGTCGGCCGCCGTTGCTCTCTCCGGCCTCGTCCTTCTCCTCTCCGGCGTGGCGGTCATGAAAGAGGGTCTAACTTTACTATTTATTCATTTTTCTGACTCAGAACCAGCCTCGAGGCCCTCCGACTCGCGTTACATATTTCCCGCGGTCCACCCGGCGACTCTGTCCGCGACGGTTCTTTTTTCTAATCCGCGGCGAAGGGGAGAGGATTCTCGTTTGTGACGGGTATTTAAAATACCACGTCACAACGTATACTGTCGGTTAGTTCGTCGAGCGTACATTGGTAGTATATCTGAAGATCATCCGCGTACAGCATGTATTGGCAGTGCTTGATGACACGTGGTAGGTCGTTAATAAACATAATAAATAGAAGTGGACCAAACACCGATCCTTGGGGGACCCCTATATCAATGAACTGCCAAGATGACATTGTGCCATTCGGGCCACGTACCGCTTGCTGGCGGCCAGAAAGGTAAGAGTGAAACCAGCGGACGACAGATGGAGACATACGGAATTTTCTTAATTTTGCAAGTAGCAGTTTATGGTCGACCATATCGAACGCTTTCGAAAAATCAAACAATACAATTACAGTGACCATGTGCTTGTCAATACCGCGTCTGACGTCATCAGTGACTTTGAGAAGAGCAGTCGGAGTGCTGTGAGATTTTCTGAAGCCAGATTGAAAAGGATCCATTTGGCCGGTAGTGGTTAAGAAGTCAGTTACCTGATCGTGCACGATTTTTTCCAGTAATTTTGAAAAACAGCAGAGAGTGGCTATCGGTCTAAAGTCAGTAGCTGAGACAGGAAGACGCGCTTTGGGAAGAGGCGTAACAAGAGAAAATTTCCATAGCGACGGAAAGATGAAGTGCGTTAAGGAAGAATTAAAGATTTCCAGAATAGGAACTAGAATGACGGTGAGACTCACGCGAATGATGTCAAGTGGTATGCTGTCAGCACCAGCAGAGATTTTGCGAATGGAAGCTAGTTTGCAGACGACCGTTTCAGGACTGACGTCGTGGAAATAAAAATCATTGCTGTCAAAGGTAGACGGAATGGAAAGCAACTCAGTGAGCGGAGAGGACAGCGAAGGCGACGATGACACTATACTAGATGATCTAGATGATCCGGCTGACAGGAATTCCCGATTGAGATCATCAAGAGAAATGGAGGTATTCAATGCACTGTGATGCGATTTGGAGAGGCCAAGGCGACGAAATTGGTGCCAGATGTCACGCAGGTGCTGCCATTTCACGCCTGATTTCGCGAGTCAACCAAGGTGCAGGAGGACGCTTGATTTCGAATGTACGTAGCGGTGCATGCGCCTCAGTCACATTTAAGATCCCATTCGTAAGAGTCTTGACATTTTCATCAATAGGGAGGGTTCTATCATAAACAAGACCAGCACGCAGGAGATCGGCATTGAAACTAGCAAGGTCAACGCCACTGATATTTCGACAGGCGATAACCGTGCGAGGAGCAGGCGGGACGAGCAGCTAGTAGGTAATATAAATGAGTTGGTGCCCAGAAAGAAAGGGAGGTCCAGATTGTCCATACAAGAGCACCTTCGTGAGCTGGTCAACCGCAAAAAGGTCGAGCCAAGTAGCCGATGTAGACGTGTGATGAGTGCTACTGGATGGCACCAAATCCAGATTATGACTGAAAAAGAAGTCCTTGAGATGAAGAGAATCATGACTAGCTATGTTTAGGTCAGCATTGAAGTCCCCAGTAATGATAATATGTCTGTAGGTCGGTATGGGACGTAATAGGACATCCTCAAAATCAGTCATATAACCAACTTTAGGCGGACGATAGACAGCAGCAAGCAATAGAGGGTGTGCGTTTGCTAATATAAGCTCAACAATCAGAAATTCAGGTCTGCCACAGTAGGTATCGTTCGAAGAGCAGAGCACTTTGGACGAAAGACTACGGTGGACGAAAATTCCAACGCCACCACCTCTTACACCTCCTCTGTCACGCCTGATAATATTATAGTCACGTAGCGCCACAGCCTCGTCGGAGATACGGTCATACAGCCACGTTTCAGTAACAACTATTACATGATAGAAATGCGCGTCGAAGTAGTCACGGAACTCATCTAAGTGCGGGAGTAGAGATTGCGCATTTAGATGGCATACACTTAGATGCCGGTGTAGTGAAGAAGAAGAAGCCGCGCCACCATCCACAGGGTAGGCCCTGCTGACCGATATGGAGGCGCGGGGAGGGCTTCAAGAAGAAGAGGTGGAGGCTAGATTTGTCGAGGAAGCCATGGCCACAGCCAGCGGTAGCTGTTTCAGGTCGTCGACAGTGCGGATGACGATAGGCACTGAGGTATCAGTTTGCTTGACCCTAACAACCGAGTCACGGCACCAGACGTACTTAAAACCTAACCTCTTGGCCACAGCTTTCGTATTAACGACGAGTTGTCTCGTCTCAGGTGATAAATACTCATTTAGGTAAACTCGCGAGCGTGGGAAAGAGGAAACTACGTCGGACGCCCAAATTACTCGTCTGGCTCTAAAAGCAGCTAAAATTCTGCTACGCAGGCTTGAACAAGTAAGACGAGGAAACATCATGCGAGGTCTATCTGTGTCACGCGTACTCCTCATACGAGAAACGTCAGCTATATCTTGATGTTGTAGTGGGACACCGAGATTGGTGGACGTCGCGACCAGAAGCGCACGAAGATCTTCGTTTGAGGATTCCGGCATCCCGGAGACCACGAGCTCACTGTTGGAGCTAGATCTTTCTATACGAGCCAGGCGGGAGGAAAGAGCTGATAAGTCACCGCTTAATTTCGACACTTTCTCGTCACAGGCTGTGACCGTAGATTCAACCATTGTTTCAAGTGCAGCACACTTCGCACGCAGAATATTGTTTTCCTCTGTAAGAGGGTCGAGCTTTTCAATAACCGAAGTGTAAGCAGAGCATAACGTCTCGATTTTAGAGAAGCACCCATTGACCTTCTCATCTAGTTTAACTAGCCGGGTATTAATTTCAGAAATTTGAGATTTTGTGGATCGCGTACTATTATCTTTGACAGCAGCGAGAATGGCACTTAAGGTAACAGGCTCAGAGAGAGGTGGAGAGACTAGAACGCCAGACAGAGGCCTGGAGTGAGATTCTACCGGAGGTGAATCCGAGACAGGAGACGATAAAAGTGCGATGCAGTTTATGCAGTAAAGCTTAGCCTCGTTTTGTATAGATACCTCGGTAAGTTGCGAGCAACTTGCGTGATACGCGTTTCGACAGTTTACACATGCTAGGTGATTTACAACTGGCTTCTTGCATCTACGGCATATAACTCGCGTCGCAGATCTCGATGACACTCCACGCTGAGAGTCACAGGACTCGGCCGAGTGAGACGTGTCCGATGACATAGCTACGCCGATTTACTCCGCCGATAAGGTAGATGTAGAAGTACGATGTAGTACGCTGATCGCAGTGCAGAGGCGCTGAGGTGGTGATTAGTATTAGAGGTGATTTACAACCGGCAAATGCTGGCGCTACTGAGCGGTCAATTATCACGCCAAAATTCCCACCTTAGCGAGGTTATGTTACTGAGGTGTCAGTGTCAGAGAAAAATTGCTTCCACACACACGGCTCGATAAGGAGCACGTGTGTTTATTGCTCAAACTAGACAGAGCCGTCGGAGGAAGCAACGAAGCCTAAAACAGGCCCGATAACGGGCAGAAAGCGGCAGAAAATAGTCGAGAAAACAGCACAATAAAGAGACACGTACGTGCGTACTTACGTAGAGGGGGAAGAGGTATCGGAGAGATCGGCAGTGATCCGGTCCAATCGAGCGGCGAGAGTGGCAGAGAGCTCAGCAGTCTCCCTGCGGAGTTCGGTCTGTCCCGTTTTAAACTCTTGAATCGACGTGACGCAAGTTTGTACCATGCTTATGAGCCGGTGAATCGTCTGCTGCGTAGGTGGAGAAGCTGCAGGTGGTGGCTGCTTTGGTGCGGCTGGAGGTGAAGCGGTCGCGGAGGCGTACTATGTTGTCGCCGGTGAGGGCTAAGAACCCGTCCGCGAGATGGTGCTAAGAGGCGGGGACCGGCGCAGCTGCGTTGACGGAGAAAACGGCGCAGACGAAAGCGCCGCCGGTATGTCCACCAGCGAACCAGCCGGCGACGAGGAGGACGAAGAGGGGGGGGGGGGCTCTCTTCGCACCCTCGCCCCTGATCACACGCTCATGTTCTCCCGTGCAAAAAACGAGCGCACCGGCACGGTTGATTACTTTGTGTAAAGGTAGACATCCCGGGTGAAACTCCTTCTTGCAGGGGATGCAACGTAGGAAGTCCTGTTTGACGACCTTGTTGCATTTGTCACATTTAACTTTGGCCGTTATCTTTCCAGAAGGATCCATCCTGGCTTCGTTGAGAGCCCTGGAAGCACGCGATTGGCAACTGAGCCCAAGAAGATCGACGGAGCCAATCGCAGGGCAGAAAACCGCCAATCAAACGTCAGGCTCGGGTGACGCGTGAAGATGGACGTCGTCCCGTTCGCTCTTGATCGATAACGATCTCGTTTCTCCGGAAGCGAATATCTTCCGCGGAAGCAAGGCGATGATCGAGATTAATATCACGATATCCTCGTAATATCACCCCGAACTCGTGAATGTACTTTTTGCCTGACACACCACTCAATAAACACCTTTAAACCACCACTAAAGCGCACCTGATATATCTCACGTCAACCTCGAGACAGAGAGAGAGAGTCAGTGCTACGAGGCTATCTTAAGCTGGCGGCTCGCGCCACCCCCTCTCTCTCTCTCTCTCTCTCTCGCTCACTCTGTCTCTCGCTCTAGCTTTCTCCTACGGCGCTATCTTACGTTGACGGACAACCAGACCCTTCATTCTTTCTGTCACTCTCGCTCTCTCTCGTTCTCTATCGCTCGCCGGTCCAATCCTAGCTTGGCTAGAGTTTTGGTATGGCGGCGAGAGTACACCTACCGCTTCCGCGCTTCACGATTGGCAGATCGTTATTAATTAATAGCTCGAAAACTAACCTGGCATATCTTACTTTTTATGACTCCTTTCGACTCAGAAAAATCAGTCGCACATGCCATTCTTTTTTCGGCCTCCAACTGTGGGACACCCTGTATAGTTTAACGCGGAGGAATAAGTCGAAAACCTCCTACAATTCAATGATAATTCGGTTTGTCGGAGTCTCATACAAAGATTATAAAAGAATCAAAGAAATTTACTAATTACAATTTCTTCCGTGTTCGAATTTGCTAACGGTTTCGGCTCGGCCGAAATTTCTCGATTCACGGTCAACAAAGATTCTCCCAATAAAGAGATCTCTACCAAAAACCTCGGATACGAATTCCGAATTTTTATAAATCGCTCGATACAATATCTTTTCCGATACACAATCGGACTCGGAATTTCTTCAGATTCTACTAGAAAAGAAATCGTCTCTTCGCGGAGACCAAACGACTTCGCAAGCTCGATTCGCATGTCCGGAAATTTCAATAATCTTTTCAAAAACGAAAAAGAAAGATAAATCGATATAATTTAGATTCTCAATGAAAGAATTAAATAAAGAATTTACTCTCAACCGACTCCGATGAACCGATATTCAAATTTCCCAATTTGAGGTTAATTCCCTCACCTGTGAATGAAACGAAACCGAATTATCATTGAATAAACCCTGATTTTATTATATTTTATAATTTGTATTGTCTTTACTGTCTCGAGTAGAGTTTATCGAGCCCCTAACCCTTCTGGTTACGAACGCGAATCCGTCTTTGGTTAGAATCCTATTAATTTATTTAGCGTTCAGTTAATAAACCTTCCTTTACCGAGAACTATCGTTATTCCGCTTTCGAGAACTTGTCTTTAATCTCGTAAACTTTTTTGACCTCGACAATCCGGGTGGAAACGATTCTCGGCAAGGCTTGACCCTTTCTCCCGATGTACGAATCCGCGAGAGGAGAGATTTGTCGTTGCAAAAATTGGCATCCCTTGTGGGGAGCTCGGTAGAAAGACTGAGAATTCTCGAGACAATAAAGAAACTTTCTGTTTGTATCGTCCAATATCTCTTGCATTGTATTCTTTGTTTGATCTGGTGCTTTCTTGTATTTTTTTCGCGTTTGTCCGGGAGTGATTGCGAGTGTTTGGGAGTGACCGTGAAATTTCGGTAGGAAATAGAAAATTTTGTACTTGAATTCGAAAATGGACAAAGGGCAAGATTAGAACGTTCGTTAGGCGTGAGTCATACCCGGGATCGTAGGCCTTCGACCTATCGGCAAGGGCATTACGCGGTATATTAGCTACGATGAATGGAAACAATGTGGGTAACGAAGACGTGCACCGCGACCGTTTCATGAGGATAAGCAGGCGGGTAGGCGGAGAGCGGGGAGTACCGTGGGGCGACGAAGACGAAGCTAACGACGCAACCGATGCCGAATCCGTAGATAGCGGGAGGGAGGAATCGGGTAAGCCGTTTTACGAATTCAATGAAATAGCACGCTTTTCCGAACCCGAGGGTTGAATAACGACTCGCGGGGCCGCGAGCGTAGTAACCACGACCGCGTTAGCGACATTCGCGACCGTGGTAGGAACGTCGTCCACCTACACGACATTTACGACGCTATTAGTAGTTCCGACAGTCAGAATAGAAGACACGGGGCTAGATCCAAACGTCGCGCCGTTTGAACCGTCCACGGGCCCGCCAAACCGCGCTAACCCGATCGCACATTCGACGCTTCGTTGGCCACCCGTTACAAGCGATCCGAGAGTAGTAGAGGCGATAGTGAGCGCCGTAGAACAGCCGGAGCCGATGCGTCGCGTGGCCGAGAACCCCCACCACCGAGTCGAATTCTCGGGCGAGTCCGCCGAGACTTCGGCTACCTTCGCGAGCGCGGAAGACAGGGTGGGCAGGCCGGTGACAGGCGAACCGAACGCGCGTGTAGGCACGGGAAATAGGGAAGAGGCACCGATTTCGCGAAAAGAATTAATAGAAATAGTTACCTCAATTTTCGAAGCAAAATCGTTATCGTTCGAACCTTCGCAAAATAGGTATTTTAATCGAGACGAAAGATTAGGAGATAGGACGAACGAAACCCTGAGAGCGGAGGATAGCCGACGCGAAGAAAGAAATATTTCACGAAATAATAGTTCGAGACGAACGAGAGATAGCATCGGGCAGGCCACCGCGTCCGCGAGATTTACGAGTCCGAGCCGCCAGCGTGAAACAGCTGATCGACACGTCACGAATTCGTCGTTACGTTTTGAAAGCCGCCGCTCGAGTAAGGAGCTTTATGCGATACTCGGTTGGTGGAAATTAGAATTTGGAAAGCCGAATGGACCGTTCGTCCGTCGAAGAGTTTTTAAAAAGAATAGACGAAGAACGGGAAATTGTAGAGATTACCGACGAAGAAATGTTACGTGTCGTTCCGCTTTTATTAACAGGACTCGCGTGTCAGTGGTATCGATTAAAGAAAAATCAGTGGTTGACGTGGCAGGATTTTGAATTCGCGATAGTGAAGAAATTCGGCGCCGTCGATCGTCCCGAGCGCGCATTAGATCAGGCACGCGCGCGTACGCAAGGACAAACGGAACGGGTGGAGGACTATCTTATTAATATCGAACGATTATTAAGTAGAGTTTATCCGCCGTTACCTTTAAAAGAGCGAGACCGAATGGCATATGTTAATTTACGACCGGAATTTCAACGGGATATTAAATTAACAGATGCAACCGATTTCGATACTTTGGCCGAGTTAGGAAGGGAGCGCGAATTCGTATGGCAGCGAATGAAGAAGTACCGACCGCCTCCTTCCGTCGACGATTCCGTATATCCCGAATTCGCCTGAGTGCCGTCTAATACGAAAAATAAGATAGGAAAAATTAACGCCTTAGACGCGATAGACGCGATAGGAGTGAATAGGCCGACAAATTCAGCGCATAATCCGAGCAATAGTAATCCGTCTAAGAAATCGAATCCGGATACGAAACCGCGAGTTTCGGCGTCGGGAGAGAGAGGGACGGGATTGAGATGCTGGAATTGCGGAGAATTTGGGCACCGATATAACGAATGTCCGAAACCGAGAAAGAAATTCTGTTATCGTTGCGGGAAAAATATGTCGTCAATATGTCGTCAAAGGATGTTGTCAAAAACATTCTGACGGCCATCAATCCAGCTGGTGTTAATATTGTGGACTGTATGAGGAGTGGAATGAGGACACAGAATCGTGCTCGTCCAGTTAGAGTGACCCTTTCGTCGAAGCAAGAAGCTATATCTATTTTAAAGAGCAAATCCAAATATGATGGCCCGGTGAAAATTGTTCAAGATCGTACGGTGAAGCTGCGTGCACATCTTAATAATTTAAGACTTGAACTAAAATCTTTGGTTGACAGTGGTGTTACTGATAAAACTATTAGATATATCAACGGCTCTCCAAATATCGTAGATATAAGTTACTCCATCAGGAAAAAAAACTAGTGAGGTACCCCTTGATTTACTATCAAAATGTTCGTGGTCTGAGGACCAAACTTTCATCTTTAAGGTGTACTGTATCATCTTTGTCATCTGATTATGATATTTTTATATTTGCCAAAACTTAGTTGCATAGTGGCATTTCAAACGCGGAAATTGATTTAACGGATTATATTGTATATAGAAGAGACCGGTACTCTGAGAATAATATTTGGAATAGAGGAGGTGGTGTGCTCATTGCTGTACACAAACACATAGTTAGTAGATAAGTTTATACTTCTACACAGAGTGTCGAACAGCTGTTCGTTAAAGTAAATGTGGCATTTAAATTTCTTATTATTGGTACTGTTTATATACCACCGGGTACCGACTCTTCTGTTTATGACCTACATGGTTTGTCGGTCGAGGATGTGTTCAGTGGGAATGCAGGATCTGAGATTGTGTTAGTTGGAGATTACAACCTCACACATACTCAGGTATTTAATTCCGATGACGGTTACTTAGCGCATCGTCCTATAGGCTTCTGCCCTGTATCGAAGCAAGCAGACACAATTTGTAAACACTTCAATCTGCTAAATCTATATCAAGTAAATACCTGCTCCAACGCTGACTATCTGCTCGATCTTGTTTTTTCATCCATCAATAATATATGCATTTCTAATGTACTCGAACATTGTAGCTCTCCGGATAAATACCATCCTCCTTTAGATATGATTCTTGTCTCTGTCTCTGGACATTCTCAGCCCGCTCCTATTATTAGAAAGGATTCTAAAAATGGCAACTATTGGGTGCAGTTCCGAAAAGGTCCCACCCCCGATTGAGCTCATTTTTTGTGTGAAGTTAGTATACATAGAGATAAGTAAAAAACCAAAAGGATTTTTGGCGCGTCGCAACCGTTTTGGAATTATCGGGTTTTTTATTTTCGATTTTCGATATCCGTGAAAATAATGTTAAATCCATGGAATTTTAATGAAAATTGATTAATATGTATATAAAAAAGCATAAAATATCTAAATAAATCTCTCACTAATGTATAATAATAATAATGTTATTAAAAAAAAAGTGCACGTGTCGAGACTCTATCACGGAACCTTTGGGTTACTAGGCTAACCTGCTATCGCGGGTAAACGAGGTCCCCTTGTTAGTTCAATACATTCCGCAAAATGGATTCTCAATAGAATCCTTCTCGTTGTTGAATTATTGAATTAAAATAATATATGTTAAATTTTATTAACTTAAACTCTGTTTCTATTACTGCTATCTTTTGCTGCTATTTGAATATATTTCAGTTGTATCTGCTTGAATTAGATTGACGGGAGAATTGAAACTTTATTGAAGAAAACTCTTTCGTTACTGCTATCGTTATTTGTATCTATCTATTTCGAATTGAAATGGATAAATTGTATAATTTTCAGAAGTTAGCTATGATTATGAGTGATCATAGAAAAACTTTACAATGGTTGAGAGACATTGAACTAATTCCATCGACTCGTTATTGTAATAAACATAAAAAACGAATGTTTTTAGATGAGGGTCGGTTTTCTTGTGGTTCATTTAGATGCAGAAAAAAAGGCAAACATGACCACCAATTTGCCGTTGCACAGAATACATGGTTCGAAAATTGTCATACCTCAGTAGAAATTTGTATTCTAATTACTTATTGCTTTTCAATTAATTTAAGTTTTGATCAGACAGTTAGGGAATGTTCTATCTATGACGATGAACAAATTTCTCGCGAAACAGTTTCGGATCGTTTCTCTTTCTGTCGAGAAGTTTGTATGATAGCATTAGATGAACAGTTTGAGGATGAAGGATTAATTGGAGAAGAAAACGAAATTGTTGAAATTGACGAATGTAAAATTGGTCGTCGAAAATATCAACGAGGAAGAGTAGTTGAAGGTTCATGGATCTTAGGTATACTTCATCGGAATCATCCCCATCATTACCGATTAGAAATTTGTCCGAATAATAAACGAGATAAGGATACTCTGATTAGTTTAATTAAAAAACATGTAAAGCCAGGAACTACAATTTATACAGATTGTTGGAAAGGGTATATCGATTTAGAATCTCATGGATATAAGCATTTTACAGTACATCATTCCGAAGAATTTGTAAATGAAGAAACTGGAGCTCATACTCAAAACATAGAATCCTCTTGGCGGTGGATGCGTAGGCAGTTATCTCGAGGTGGTGTCCATGCAGATTCCTTAGATTCCCATATGTGTGAATTTTTGTGGCGTCGTCGTCTTAGGAAACTAAATCGCGATGCTTTTATTCAATTATTGATGGATATAAAACGTGTTTATCCAGATTATATACAAAACTCCAGACCCTACCCAGAATGAGTTTGCGCTTTCAAGTCTGAAAAAAAGTGATTTGGGTGGGGTTGGGTCTTGGTTGCACCTTCAAAAGTATTTACAGCAGATGTATGATTAGGACTATTTTCATATTTAAAAAAAAGTGATTTGGGTAGGGTTTGGTCTTGGTTGCACCTATAAAAGTATTTACGGCGGCATAAAGATGTGCAGATTGATATTATTATTATTATTATTATTGTTATACATTAATGAGAGATTTATTTAGATATTTTATGCTTTTTTGTATACATATTAATCAATTTTCATTAAAATTCCATGGATTTAACATCATTTTCACGGATATCGAAAATCGAAAATAAAAAACCTGATAATTCCAAAACGGTTGCGACGCGCCAAAAATCCTTTTGGTTTTTTACTTATCTCTATGTATACTAACTTCACACAAAAAATGAGCTCAATCGGGGGTGGGACCTTTTCGGAACTTTATCCCAACTATTTACTAAGAAATGATTATCTCTTTTCTTTTAATTGGGATGAGATGGCGGAAACCTCATCGGTTGAAGAATGCATTGGAATTATGTATGAGAAAATTAGTTATACTATCGAACATTTCGTTCCAACTCGCTACATCTATCCTTCGCAATATCCTTCATGGTTCACTCGTGGACTAATTAATTTAATTAAGCGTAAAAAATCGCTTCACAAACGCTATAAAGAAACAAATTCATTTGAGGACTATCTTGCTTTCTCGAGCATTAGATCTAGTTGTAAGGTAGAATCGAAACGTTGCCGGGAATATTATGTGCTGTGACGTGGTATTTTGGATACTCGTCACAAACGAGAATCCTCTCCCCTTCGCCGTGAATAAGAAAAAGAGCGGAAGGAATGTAACGCGAGTCGGAGGGCCTCGAGGCTGGTTCTGGGATAGAAATATGAATAAATATTGAAATTAGACCCTCTCTCATGACCGCCACACCGGAGAGGAGAAGGACGAGGCCGGAAAGAGAGCAACGGTGGCCGACGGAGCGACGGCAGAGCGAGAAAGCGAGCCGTCGAAGGAGTAAGAACGAGAGAGAGAGAGAGAGAGAGAGAGAGAGGGGACACGCACGGCGAGATCGAGCGAGGCAGAGAGACGATCGGCGAAGAAAAAGGCCGAAATTCCGAATCGACGAGGACCACCCGATAGCAAATCATCAAAACATCCCTTCGCTCAATAGCGGATCGAGATGACCGCTGAAATGGTCATCGGTGGCGGTCATCCGACCGAAATTCGAAAGAAGAACGAGGAAGTCCGCCGAAGAATTAATTAGCGAAGTCGCGGAAAGCGGCCATGCGTGCGCGCGTCGCCTAGCGACGCGGTAGAACGAGGGAGATAGCGAATAGGCGCTCGGCTATCTTCGGGTGGGCTCGGGAAATTTCGGTAGGCCGGCTCGTAAGGAACCGCGTGCGTGAGCCTTGAAAAATTACTCTGTGCGCGACGTTCACATAGATTAGAGGTGAGATAATTGAGCCGATAGAGTGAAATCCTTTGTTCAGATAAAAGTTCCTTCCGGGTGGCGGATCATCATCGCGAGGTCTTATTCCGGGGTTATTAAGAGCCGTATAACGGTAGATAACCGAGTTTAGAAGGAATTAGCGATTTTTATTGTTTTAAACATTGAATATTTAACGAAATAAATCCTTTGATTTTCTTGTTCGATTCTTTTGTTCGTTAGTGGCGGAACCAGCCTCGATCGCCGTCCGGGTGCGCGGGTAATCGCACATTAAGTTCATTTAATTGTGGCTATTATAATTATTAATTGTTCATTGGTTAAATTAAGAGATTAAAGTATTATAAAGCCGTAAATTCTTCGGTAGAACATTCGAGAAGCGAGGCGACCACGTGCCGGCATCGAGCACGTAGCCGGCAGTTAGTTTGTCTGGACGTTCTAGTAAACACCGGAGACAAAGGGAATCGGACTTTGTATTAATTCTTACCGTTAACGGAAAATTTCCGATACTTTCGTGCGATCTTATTCGAATAAATTAATACTTTGTCTTTTTTTGGAAAAGTACTCCGAAGAAACTTTATTAATTTCTTTCCCCCCCTCAACCCACTACTCCTTGCGATTGCGTGAACGGTAATTACGTGAGCCCTTTATCGCGGAGAGGATTCTCGCGGATTAAATAAAATAATTTGTTGAAACGATTATTTCGCGGGGAGTGCATCCGGCACCTGTTACGTCCCGGGGGACAGTAACAAAAATTATATTAATAAATGAATAAATTGATAAGGAAAGGAAAGACAAAGATATTTTACCTCTTTTGGGGTTGTAGCGTCTACGCGACGCAACCCTGGGACGAGGAAAAGAGTGTCGTGAGAGAGAGAAAGAGAGAAATAAAATAGGGAGAATATTTTCGTACAGGCCACGGTTTTTCTGAAATAGTAAATTCTCTTAAATGAGACCCCTTTTCGGATCGCCTTGACCTTCCCATTTACAGATAAACCTCAAATTACACCCTTTCTTTCTGTTAGTTAATTTATCCTCACAAGAACGACAGATTGAACAGCGCGCTCGTGAAGGAATAAAATATCACAGAACAAGAGAGACAAATCTAATATCCAGAGAGAACGCAAAACAACTGCGCGCTCAATGGGATGAACGCAGAAAAATGCGCGCATCGAAAAAATACTCAACGAAACCAATTATAATTATTATTGAAGGAGGTCAAGGGAATGTATTTATTTTATTAGGTGTAGGTAAAAGAGAACGCAAATGACTGCGCGCTCTTTAAACCAATACCCCAGAAAACGAGAGAACGCAGATGAATGCGCGCTCTTTATTATTACTCAAAGAAAACAAGAGAACGCAAGCTAGTGCGCGCTCTTTATTCTATAAGGAAGAACGCAAATGACTGCGCGCTCCCTAAATTATTTTAAGGAAAAGGTTGGAGGAGAAAAGGAAAACAAAACGTTTACGATGAACAACAACAATTTACACAAAAGAATTTAATTAGTAAATAGTGAAAAACCAACTTACAATTTCTTAGGTGATTCGTTTAAGAAAGACCTGGTCAAGTCTTCGACTAGTTAGGCTCTTAGTGTGGTTTGAGAGAAAAACGAAATGAACTTAGCTTGAGCGAAAGAAAAATGTTTAATAGAATTTCTTGAATACGAATGGTGGCGAGCCGTGCTCGGCCATCGCTTTTAAAAACTAGCTATCCACTAAAACCCCTCCTAATTTCCAAATTTAGGCCCTTCATTGGCTATGGACCTTTGAACTTCGGGGGTGCATAGTGGGGACTAGGTTTTCCCTATGATCTAGGCAGGAGTGGGAGTTGGTGCATTCGCAGCTAAGCGTAGGCGTAAGCGTGCTCCCAAATCCCCTCCCTTCTCTCTTTGGTCGCATCTTATTAGTTTTTTCTTAATAATTAATTTACTTAATCAACTAATTAACATTTACATGCGTTCATGCAACATTACATTTCTCACTCATACTACACTAAATCACACATACATTCTCATGCTTCTATTCTTATTATTTAATTATTATTTAAAGTATTGAATAATAATAGTTGCCTACTGCTCACTCTCATTTTCTATGACATGCATACTACATTCTACTTCTTCATGCATCTATACCTTCACCTTAGATTTAATCTTATTATTAACATTATTTATTTATACGCGTTGTTCATTCCTTCCTTATTTAATGGTATATTTTATTATGTGGAATTTTATATTATTTTAATAATCAATCATGATAATATTCATTTGTTTTAACATTATTTAACCATTTATAAAGAAGAAAAATATCAACATTATTATTTACTAATTTTCTGTAGCGGACTGTACCGCGTGCCTTGTATGGCGCCTTTGTGCGAGGGGTTGAGTACGTGACTTAGGCGATGTGCGTTCCAGAGTTTGTATATATTGGAAAAAAACTAAGCTCCGGTGGTGTCCGGTTTTACGGGTAGGCGCATGGTTTGTTTCTTCGTCCGTGGGACGTCGATGCATTATTCGACGCCACACGGAAAATCCCAACGCCTGTGCCTCGCACTCTTTACTAGTTCTATGACCGTCAATGACCTGAGAGTTTTAACCCGTCTGCCGCGCAGACTTTTACTTTATTAAATTGAAATTCGAAATATTCTCAGGTAATTAGCGGACATAACACACCACCCCGGAATCTTAGGAAATAACGTTGCAGTGCATAAAACTGAAAATGGCAGCAACATGGATTTGTGGCTGGTCGTTCCACTCTTACGAACCTAGTCGAATACCATCACTATCTGATAAGTTGTATGGAAAAGGGTCTACAGGTCGATACGATCTACACTGATTTTAGTAAGGCATTCGATTCAATTAATCACAGACTACTAATATCTAAATTAGCAGCCTTAGGTATCCATGGCTGCCTTCTAGCTTGGTTATCCTCGTTTTTATCGGAAAGAGTTCAAATTGTAAATTTTCGTAATACCTACTCTAGGAAAATCAAAGTTACTTCCTGTGTTCCTCAAGGTTCTCACTTGGGTCCGCTACTATTCATCCTCTTTATAAATGATATAATCGATGTGTTTCAACATGCTTTATTTCTGCTTTTCGCAGATGATCTAAAAATATTTAAGTGTATAATTGATTATGAAATTTCCATGTTACTACAGGATGATCTTGAGCGTTTTCAGGATTGGTGTTTCACTAATGGGCTGTCTCTCAATATAGCAAAGTGTCATGTTCATTTTACACGTAAGAAAAACTACTCTGATTATTGTTACACCTTAAATGGTGCGTCGCTTTCTGTTCTCAATAGCGTTAAAGATCTTGGTATAACTTTTTCATCTGATCTTTCTTTCAACCATCATTATGGCAATATTATTGCGAAGAGTTTAAAATCTTTAGGGCTTATCTATAGAACCTCCATATTATTTAAAAATCCAAACACACTTAGACTACTTTATTGTCAGATTATAAGACCGATATTGGAGTATGGTAGTATAATATGGTCACCCTACTGTACTTCTCACATAAACGACATCGAGAGCGTACAACACAAATTTTTAGGATTGGTTGCCAATCATATGAGACATCCAATGCCCTTTGACTCGCATAATTACAACGATATACAAAATGAGCTGAACCTCACTCCTCTGTAGAAAAGGGGAGTCATGAGTGACATTATTTTTAACCGACTTCGAAAAGGAGGAGGTTACTCTATTCGACAGTGAGCGAGCTTGCTTTTTTTTTTTTCTTTTTTTTTTTTTGTTTGTCCGGCCATAACTCCGCAACCGGTTGACCAATCGAAATGAAACCACTTCCAGTTTTTAGGTTTGGGTCTCCCATTGGTCCCGTTTAAAAAATTTTTCCGAAGAGTTTATTATTAACAAAGTTATTGCAAAATTAGTGCTTTATTAAGATTTATCGCAATATCTTTTTGAATGGAATTGATTTATTGTAATGAAAGAAACTATTACTATCTTCTTAGAAATAATTTGCAGATATTAATTATATAAAAAATTTATTAATTGTTGCAAAATAATTTGTTTATTCCTCTATATCTCCTCAACGACTTCACTTATCGGAACCAAACCTTTTCGATCCTTTCGCAAATACTGCTCACTTACTAACATTATGTGACACATTCTCAATTGTTACTATGTTTAAATTGTTATTGCAAAATCATTTGTTTATTCCTCTATATCTCCTCAACGACTTCACATATCGGAACCAAACCTTTTCGATCCTTCTGCAAATATTACCTACATAACTTTATTTTAACATCTTGATCGATTATACACTAAAAAGTATGAAATAAAAAAATTTTTAACAAAAAATATAGCAACCGACTTCGAAAAAAGCGCTAAAAAGAATGAAATAATTTTTTATGTATACCTACAATATTCGATTTCATTATTATCATACTCAGAATATTGCAACAACCCAGACCCAACCCTTTTTTTTTTTTTTTTTTTTTGGTGGCCAGAGGGGAAAATCTTGCATAAGACCCCCCGGGTTCGCCTAGCAAGCGAACACCGGGGGAGTGTCGGATTCCTACCGACTAAAAACCCCTCTGGAGGCGTGCCACTGGCAACTTACGCCACCAGTGGCACCACCTACCGCGGGACCCGGCCTGTGGAATCGCCGTTAGGCATACTTCGCCAGGCCGGGCCCTTTGGCTGCGGCCAAGCCGCTTCACACTGCATACTCATCCATACTGCAGTGATGGGGCGCTACTCCCATCACCGCACCATTCATGGCCGCGTGGGGTTTCCCCCCTCTCCGGCCCATTCACACTGTCGACCAGCCGAGACGATCCAGGGTGTTACCCCCGGCGTCGCCCCAGCCAGCCGACACTCATGCTCACACACACACACACACACACACACACACACACACACACACACATGCACATACATATAAACTCATACCCCGGTGGTGGGACGCTACTCCCACCACCGGCCCATTCGCGACCGCGGGGGTTTCCCCCTCTCCGGTCCACTCAAACTGGAGAGGGTATCAGGGCAATTCAGGGCATTACCCCATCCTCACCACTGGCACCCTCTCCCCCATTCAGCCCGCGGCAGTTATCCGCACTCCGGGCCATTCACACTATATCATTCAATGTACCAAGCACGCGAGACAACTCAGGGTTCTACCCCCTCGCCATCCCTAGCACTCGATATCATTCACACGATAACCCCTTCTCGTTGCCAGACGCGCTCGGCGTGTTCGCGTTTACTCACAATGTTTATGAGGCAATCGGAGACTACTCCCCACTTACCCGCAGACTCCAACATCAGAGGCACCACGCTTTCAGGAGTAAGGTCCTCGCCCAAGGACACACCTGCACGAAATAGATCTTCTTGCGCCGCTGGGCATTGAAACAGAGCATGCTCTACGTCGTCAAAATCAGCCCCACACATCTGGCAATGGGGGCTAAGACGCCTCCTATGTCGGTGCAAGTACGCGCCGAAACACCCATGGCCGCTGAGCGCCTGAGTCAGCCGATAATTCAGTTGCCCAAACGATCGACCGACCCAGCCGCCCAGCGCCGGTATGAGTCGGCGCGTCCATGCACCAACACGCCCCTCGTTTGCCCATCTAGCTTGCCAAGATGTCATTAAGCTCTCTCGGGCCTCCCTCTTGACTTCTGCTCTTAAGCGGGCTCTCTCTTCAGGCGGAAGTTCGATCACCTCTTGCCGACATCTTTCATTACTCTTTGCCTCAATAACGAGGAGATCAATAGGGGGCAACCCTGCCAAGACACCCACCACAAGAGTAGAAATTGTACGGTATCCACTTACCACTCGGAGCGCAGATCTACGATGGACCGGTGCTAATACTCTCGTGATTGTCGCCCCACTAATATGAGCACCCCAGAAAGGCGCCGCATATAATAGCGTGGCTCTTACAACTCCAGCTAGTAGCCTTCTTCGGCACATCTTCGGGCCACCCACATTAGGCATAAGTTTGCCCAAACTACTCTCATTAATTGCCGCTTTCTTAGCTGCAATAGTGGCATGTTCAATGAAAGAAAATCTATCGTCAATTCTCACTCCCAGATATCTTACCGACTTACTTGGTCTTACTATTCTATCCCCAATCCTAAAAATGGGGGCCCTTATGCGTCTATTCCTATATCTTCTAAAAAACAAGGCCTCAGTTTTCTCTAGCGCAATACGCAGATTTTTCCCAGTAATCCATCTACTAATGCGCCTAAGCGCCTCATTAGCGGCATTCTCACATTTCCACATATTGGAGGCCTCAACAAGAACAGCGACATCGTCGGCATACGCAACCAGTTGGACCCCCGCCGGCAAGGGTATCCTCAACAACTCATCAAACATGGCATCCCACAAGCAGGGTCCAAGGACCCCACCTTGTGGGACTCCGGCCTCAAGCGTCCGACGATGTCGCTGCCTCGCATCCGCCTCCAGCAGCAACACCCTATCCTGTAAGTAACTACAAATAATTCGCGAAAGATAATTTGGTATCTTCCAGTCGTTTTCAAGACAATTCATAATTGCCCCCCAAACCCAGACCAAACCCAGACCCAACCCTTTTTTTTTTTTTTTTTTTTTTTTTTTTTGGTGGCCAGAGGGGAAAATCTTGCATAAGACCCCCCGGGTTCGCCTAGCAAGCGAACACCGGGGGAGTGTCGGATTCTTACCGACTAAAAACCCCTCTGGAGGCATGCCACTGGCGACTTACGCCATCAGCGACACACCTACCGCTGGGCCCGGCCTGTGGAATCGCCGCGAGGCATAACATCGCCAGGCCGGGCCCTTTGGCTGCGACTGAGTCGCTTCACACACCATACCCATTCATACTGTGGTGATGGGGCGCTACTCCCATCACCACCCATTCATGGCCGCGTGGGGTTTCCCCCCTCTCCGGTCCATTCATACCAGGGGAGTCACCAGGGCAGTTCAGGCTGCTACACCATCCCCGCCACTAGCGACTCCCCCCCCATTCAGGCCGCGGTGATCTCTCACGCTCCGGCCCATTCACACTGCCGACTAACCAGGACGATCCAGGGTTTTACCCCCGGCGTCGCCCAGGTCAGCCGGCACTCACGTATACACACTCATTACACACACGAGCATAACCCATACTGGCCGCGGTGGTCACCCACTCTCCGGCCCATTCACACTGTCGGCCAACCAAGGCGACCCAGGGCGCTAACCCTGGTGTCGCCCAAGTCGGTCGACACTCACACACTCGTATACATACACACACACACGCACGGGCATACTCACACCCACACACGCACACACACATACACACTCACATGCACACACACATGCGCTTATCCACACTCATGACTGGGCAGCGCCAAGCGCCCACCCCTCGTCCTCTTCGGACACTCAAAGGCCTTATGCCCTTCAGCCTGGCATACAAAGCAGAGCTTGCTCTTGTCCATGTCGGCCTTGCACCTCGACACAGGGTGCCCAAGCACATGGCACTTGAGGCACCTGATTTCTCTCCCTCTCTCCCTAATACGGCAGGAGTTCCATCCCACAAGCAATTTGCCCTTCTCAAGCAACTGCTTGGCACTTTCCTCGCTAATAGTCACCGCCGCAATCTTTTGCCCTCCCCATCCAGGCCGTGTTGAGGCACCAGATATCTCTTCTGGCCCGCAGCCCACCTCGCGCACTATTGCCCCCACCACCTCTTCAGCAGTGGAGCACTCGTCAAGGCCCACTACCTCCACTGTAGCTCTCGGCGTGAGAACATCAACTCTGGCTTCGCCTTGGAGAGACTTTACAATCGCCTCCTTCAACTTCCTAATTGCCTCCTTGGGACAGTCTCTGTCCATCTCGACTATCAAATTCCCTGCTCTGGATGTTCTGATGCCCCTTAGCTTAACGCCTAACTCGTTGACATTAATGTCAGCTTTCATTTGCCTGGTCGCTAGCACTGTATCAAATGTCTTGCCTTCTAGGCCTCTCACCCTAATGGCATCATTTGCAGGTCTTCTAGGGGCTAGTAGTCCTGGCCCATCTTGTCTCACAGTCACTCTCTTCTCTACTCTCTTATCTATGTCCGTTGTTGGAGGACTGCTTATCTTCTTGGGCTTACACCTCTTCTCCATCGTAGCCCACCTTTCTCGTTCAGATACATCCCTATTCCTGTCTTTCTCCTCCGAATCCTTAGCTCTGGATACAGTCTCGCCTTGCCGGCGCAAACCGTACGTCCCTTTTGTCGCACCTTTAAGCACGTTAGCATAAGTGCTAGTGCTTGGTGTCTTAATCCTGTCCTTAGCCGGGCCCGATTCTTCATGCTCGCGCCTTATTTCCCTTATATAGGCAATATCCTCAGATAATTGCCTATCCATCGCCAGTCTCATCGCTCTACTGTCCGCGATGGCAGCGCCCAACTTGGTCATGGTCTCCATGTCCCGTGATGCCTTCTCCTTGATATGCTTATGCACATTCCTATTTCCCTGTAGATAACCATACAATTCACGATAGCTCTTAACGCAATCACTATATAGGCTAATCACTTGCTCCTCTAATCCTGTGAGTTTTTCCCCCAGCATCCCGTAGCTATTCCCATTCGAAATAACCGTCTCAATAGCTCTTCCCTCACAGCCTTTCTCTAGCATCGGGCTCGTCAAAGTCACCTTTTCCTCTATGCAGTCCTTTTTCTGGTCTATCACTATAGATCTCACACCGGTACGATCAGCGTCCACATCCATTCCATGATCTGGCCGGCCAAGCTCTTCGTCACGCTGCTCATCAAGTACACGCACTTTGGGATCCAAGTCCGGAGATTCCGAGGCTGGTCTTTTACTCGTATCCTGTGCACGATACAATTGCACACCCGGTAACTCCTCCGATGGCGGTCTATCACTCCACTTCTCACTAGGCTCAAGTTCTGCCCCTTCTCTACCTCTGTCCACCTCCACGACAATCCCGACCGATACTTGCCCTACACTCTCTATGGCACTACTCAATGCACCCTGCTCCGAACCAAGACACACACACTCACTCGTCTTGTCAGGGTCTGTCTTCGCAGACACCTCCCATACTTTACCATGATCACTCTCCCAGGTAGCGTCCGACCCATCAGCACTCTCTTCCTTCTCACTCCCCTTCCTTGTCGCCGGAGGCTGCTCAGTGCCGCTCATCTCGCTCCCTAGTTTCCCAGCCGAAGTCGAGGTCTCCGATTCCCTCTGGCTTTTAATCAACTCGTCCACGATTTTGGCTTCCTCCTTCTTCCTCTTGATCCTATCCAGCATTTCCTGACTAGACTCCGATCCAAGTCCAAATCTCCACAGCCAGTCTCGCTCACCTACTTCTCGAGTCATCGCAGTCGCACATTCACCTAGAGCGCCCGCGGAGCACGCTCTAGGAAGCCCATGGCCGGATAACGACGGGGGGGTGCTGGGACGGCACACCCCTTCCGCCGGGACCTGGGGGGTCCGAGCCCCCTGGTCCGGTAAACTAGTCTTTTTGAAAGAGCTCATGTCCATTTTTCCTCTTTTTGGTTTGATTTCGGTGTTTTCCTTCACCTAGGACGGTTGCTAAAAAGCTAACGAGCCCGTCCTGCCCGGGTTTTATCAGGAGGTTTTCCTTCCCCCGGATTGCTCTTAGTCTGGACACTCATACACGACCTGTCCGGCATGGTAGTAATTGCCAGGAGCCGAAGCTCCCGCCGGCATAGCTCGTGTAATCATTGTGCCACACAAGCCCCCCCACCACGACAAGGTGGCAATCCACGGGGGGGAACCCAGACCCAACCCTTTTTTTTTTTTGTTTTTTTTTTTTTTTTTTGTTTTTTTTTTTTTTTTTTTTTGTTGGCCAGAGGGGAAAATCTTGCATAAGACCCCCCGGGTTTGCCTAGCAGGCAAACACCGGGGGAGTGTCGGATTCCTACCGACTAAAAACCCCTCTGGAGGCATGCCTCTGGTGACTTACGCCACCAGCGACACACCTACCGCTGGGCCCGGCCTGTGGAATCGCCGCGAGGCATAACATCGCCAGGCCGGGCCCTTTGGCTGCGACTGAGTCGCTTCACACACCATACCCATTCATACTGTGGTGATGGGGCGCTACTCCCATCACCACCCATTCATGGCCGCGTGGGGTTTCCCCCCTCTCCGGCCCATTCATACCGGGGAAGACACCGGAACGGCTCAGGCTGCTACACCTTCACCGTCACCAGCGTCTTCCCCCCCATTCAGGCCGCGGTGATCTCTCACTCTCCGGCCCATTCACACCGCCGACTGACCAGGACGATCCAGGGTGTTACCCCCGGCGTCGCCCAGGTCAGCCGGCACTCATTCATACACACACATGCACACACACACACATGCTCGCGCACTTACACACATACACAAGCATAATCCCATCCAGGCCGCGGTGGTCTCCCACTCTCCGGCCCATTCATACTGCCAACTCGCGGGGACGGTTCAGGGTGCTACCCCCGCCACGCCCCCGCAGGTCGACATTCATTCATACCCAAACACACACACGCGCACACGCACAGACACACACACACACGCACAAGCACACACACATGCACACGCTCGCACAGTCGCTCACATACACACACGCCTCAAGGCGCCTTAGCAGCGTCTCGAGGCCCTCCTGCTGCCCTTCGCACTCCTCTGTTAGGGCACTCGTACACCCTGTGTCCCGCTTCCTTACACAGGAAGCATTGCCCACTCTTATCTTCCGCCGACTTGCACGCAAAAGTCGGGTGTCCCAATTCGTGACACTTAGAGCATCTGCCATTGTTGCTCCTCTCTCTAACTCGGCAGGAATTCCAGCCGATTAGGAGTCTGCCCTTCGTTAGCAGGTCCTTAGCTGCCTTATCCGGCAGTGTTACAGAAGCGATTCGCTGGCCACCCCATGCCGGCCTGGTGTTCACACCGGTAATCTCTTCGGGGCCTATATCTATTTCCCGCGATATTGCCTCAATCACTTCCTCTCGAGTTGTGCAATCATCTGTGCCAACAATATCCAGAGTAGTCCTGGGACTGAGGATGTCTACCCGTGCCTGTCCTCCAAACGTCCTAGCTATCGCCTCGCGAAGTCTGTCCACCTCCTGTTTCGGCCGACCCTTAGACATTTCGATGAGCAGGTCCCCAGTCCTGGTGTTTCGTATACCAGTGACCTGCACATTCAGCTCTTTAATATTCACTTCTGTCCGCAGGCGCCTATTGACAGTTGCCGTGTCTAACTTCCCTCCCTCGGGTCCTCTAACCCTGACGGCATCGTTGTCCGGCCTCCTCCTAGATCTGGACCGTGGTCTCTGAACATTCGGAGGTGCTCTCTCCATCACTCTCCCAGCTCGTTCACCTGCTGTGTCCTCAGGTGAGTCAGCCTTCTTCTTCTTTTTCCTCTTTCTTCTAGCTTTCACTTCGGACCATTTTTCCCTTTCCGGCTCCGCAGCGCTTTCGGCTACCGAGCACTTCTCTATAAATTTTCCTTTCTGGATGGACACCACCTGCGGGCGCGCACTTTTCTTCTTATTTTCAGGCTCGCCTCGTACCGCTCTCGCGTAGCTCCTGGCGTCCGTAGCTACGTTCTTAGTTCGCGTTGTGGTCACTATCTGTCCGGTTGTTTCCTCCTTCCTCAGTTTCCGTATGTACAGCACATCCTCCATGAATCGGGCATCGATTTCCGCCCTGACTCGTGCCACAGCCTGCAGATCATCCCCTATCCGATGCAAGGTGTCCATCTCAGTCCCTAACCGCTGCTTGACATTCTTATGAACGTTCCTATTCGTCTGTAGGTAGTCTCCCAGCTCCTTGAAGCTTTCAACGAATCCCGTATAATTTAGCTTTATGCGCTCGTCAATCTTTCTAGCTTCATCCCTGAGTCGGCCATACTCTTCTACACCAAAGACATCCCTTGACGGAGGCGGGGGTGGAGGAGGAAGTTCCTGCTCCGTAACACTCCCTGCATAATCGTCTTCTGTGGCAGATGCCAGCTGGCGAGTGGTCTGTGTATTGGTCGCGCGTTTCCGCGGCTCCGGTGTAGGGTTGGGTCTGGGCAGGTCCGCTCCGTCACCCTCCTCCATGTAACCCAAATCAAGCGACAGCGGACACGCGTCTCTCGCCGCCATCTCGCTCCTCACCCTTGTCAAGAACTGAGTGAAGCATTCGACACTCTCCTCCTCCAGTTGCTCCGGGCTCTTGCCTTCCTCCTCATCGCAAGCGCGAATCTTCGACGCCGGCTGCGGATCTGGGGACTGAGACGCGGGCCTCTTACTCTCGGTATCACGACCCTCGTTTCCAGCCCGGTAGGAGTCTAAGCCAGGCATCTCATCCGACGTCTCTCGCACATTCCGCGTATCAGCGACAACACCCAGCTCTTCCAGCCTGACGAATTTAGGCGCGCTGATGGAGCAGCTCGCAACCTCCGCAAGATTCTCCGTAGACATGGGAGATCCTAAACTACCTACCGTAGTATCGGAGCCGCTGACTCTTTCCTTTGCCGATCGCCAATCCGGGTCACCTTTCGTCTCTTTTCTTTCCCGGTCCGACTTCGCCATCTGGTCGATATCTTCGTCTGAGCTCTCGATCATTCCACTCCTAGCGGGGGTCAGACTGCGAGCCCGGCTTGACCTACTGGAGCGCAGGCTGAAGCGTCTGCTCTCTTTCGATTTCTCTTTCCCTGTTTTAGGGTCCTCGGCATTCGACTCCGGATCAACATGCTTCTGCTGGAGCTTCTCAAACACATTCAAGCAGGCCCACGCGTCGCTGTACTTGGCCCGTTCAACATACCCGGTCTTCTGGCGAGCGTCCTCCGACTGACGTCTCGCAGAAAGCCCCTTCTTCTTTCCTCTCCTCGCAGTCGCAGGTTTCCCTGCAGCGCCCGCGGAGCACGCTGCAGGTAGCCCATCGTTCGATGACGACGGGGGGGAGCTGGGACGATACTCCCCTTCCGCCGGGACCTGGGGGGTCCGATCCCCCTGGTCCGGTACGCCGTTCTTATTTGGAGAACTCATTTCCATATTTCTTTTCTTTGGTTTGATTTCGGTGTGACCTTCACCTAGGACGGCTGCTAAAAAACTAACGAGCCCGTCCTACCCGGGTTTTATCAGGAGGTTTTCCTTCCCCCGGATTGCTCTTAGTCTGGACACTCATACACGACCTGTCCGGCATGGTAGAACCTGCCAGGAGCCGGAGCTCCCGCCGGCATAGCTCGTGTAATCATTGTGCCACACAAGCCCCCCCACCACGACAAGGTGGCAATCCACGGGGGGGAACCCAGACCCAACCCATTTTTTTTTTTTTTTTTTTTTTTTTTTTTAATTAACGTGAGGGGAAACCTTCAAAAGGCCCCCCCGCGCACACCCACGGGCTGGGTGTGAGCGGGGGGAGTGTGGGATTTTTACCCACTAAAACCCCTCACGGTGACCGTCCACCTGCAGTAGGGAGGACCCGGGAACCCGTTTGGACACCACCGGTTCCTCCCCAAAGCAGGCAGGGGGAGTCGAACCCCCTCATCTCGGGGGGAGACTAAACTCCCCCGGCATACCTAAAGAAGGGCGGAGGGTGACGGTCACCCAGACCCTCCGCCGACGCCTCGAGGGCGATTTGCCCTAGGGAGCCGTGCCGGGCCATTAGCCCGTAGCCCGGCACGCTCCCGCTCTTTTTCTGCGGCCTCCTTCTGTGAGATGACACTCTCACAGAAGGAGACCGCCGCCCTCCAAGACCCCTCGCTGCCGACCATGGCGCGAACCATGGCCGGCAGCGAGAGGTCCCCTCCAATTGCGCCGCGCAGGACACGGCGCTCCTCCTCGAACGCACTACACTCCTCAAGAGTGTGTTGCGCCGTGTCCTGCGCAGCGCCACAGTGGTGGCACTGCGTGGTCGGCTCGCGCCCTATTCTCTGCAGGTACTCACCAAAGCAGCCATGCCCGGTGAGCACCTGCGTAAGGCGGTAGGTGAGCACACCATGCCTCCTCGTCAACCATGTGTCGAGGCATGGTCGGATAGCCTCGACAGTCCGGCGGCCGGCATTAGGCAATAGAAGCCTCTCTTGCCATTTGGCCACAACGGACTGCCGGACTCGGCACTTCTCGGCTTCCAGCACTTCTCCTGACAGGGGTAACCCCCTCTGACGGAGGGATTGCTTCCAGCGGAAGAGTTCCGCATATCCCTCCGCCAGAAGATCTAACGGAGGAACCCCTGCCAGGAGACTCGCCACCTCTAGGGAGATGGTCCTGTACCCTCGGGCGACCCTAATGGCCACCCGACGGGCCAGCCGGCAGAGCGCCATCCGGCGCCGCCGGGAGGCCATTATGTCGCCCGCCCACACCGGCGAGGCGTACAACGCCATCGACAGGACCACCCCCACGTAGAGGCGTCGGACTCGCCCATCAGGACCCCCGAGGTTGGGGAGCAAGCGGCATAATGCCAAGGCCGCTCCCTCAACCCGGGGGACCAGAGAGGCGAGATGCGCCTCGAAGTGCCATCCGCTGTCGAGGACGACACCCAGATATTTCATCTGGGTGCGAACCTCGACAGGTGCATCACCTACACAGAGGTGGGCCTGAGGCGGTCTCCGGCGAGGCGGACCAAACCACATCGCCTCTGTTTTTGCCGGAGCCACCCGCAGACCCAAAGCCTCTATTCGGCCGACCACCAGTGCCACCCCTACCTGTGCAAGGTTAAGGGTGCTTCTCCAGGAAGCCCCCGTGGCCAACACTAACGTGTCGTCTGCATAGCAGACGACGTAAAGGCCACGAGGCAGAGCGGCCCGCAGTACCACGTTATACCCGAGGTTCCACAGGAGCGGCCCCAATGCCGACCCCTGTGGAACCCCGCAGTTGATCTCCCTCCGGAAGATGACCCAGACCCAACCCAGACCCAACCCTTTTTTTTTTTTTTTTTTTTTTTTTTTTGTTGGCCAGAGGGGAAAATCTTGCATAAGACCCCCCGGGTTTGCCTAGCAGGCAAACACCGGGGGAGTGTCGGATTCCTACCGACTAAAAACCCCTCTGGAGGCATGCCTCTGGCGACTTACGCCACCAGTGGCACACCTACCGCAGGAACCCGGCCTGTGGAATCGCCGCAAGGCATACATCTCCAGGCCGGGCCCTTTGGCTGCGGCTGAGCCGCTCCATACCACATACGCATTCATACCGTGGTGATGGGGCGCTACTCCCATCACCACCCATTCATGGCCGCGTGGGGTTTCCCCCCTCTCCGGCCCATTCACTCCAGGGAAGGCACCGGGGCAGCTAAGGTTGTTACACCATCGCCGCCACCAGCGCCTCCCCCCCCATTCAGGCCGCGGTGGTCACCCACTCTCCGGCCCACTCACACTGTCGACTAGCCAAGGCGGTCCGGGGTGTTACCCCCGGCGCCGCCCCAGCCAGCCGACACTCATGCACACTCATACACACACACACACACACATACACACACACACACACACACACACACACACACACACACACACGTACATAGACATTCATACCCTGGCGGCAGGGCGCCACTCCCACCGCCAGCCCATTCACGACTGCGGGGGTTTCCCCCTCTCCAGTCCATTCAATCTGCAAGAGGGTGTCAGGGTAGATCTGGGCACTACCCCGTCAAAAAACCACTGACACCCTCCCGCCCATTCAGCCCACTGCAGTTCCAACGAGCAAGCCATTCACTTCAGATCACTTCACACATTAGACACCCAAGTCACCTCAGATTCCTCCTTCGGCGGCTCCAGTGTCCCATCCATTCACACAATGACTCCTTCACGCTGCCAAGTGCGCTCGGCGTACTCTCGCTTCTTTATTATCTTGGTAAGACAGTCGGATATGGTCTCCCAATTCCCCACACTAGATACCATCAAGGGTACCAGATTTTCCGGGGTGAGGTCCTCTCCAAGAATCACTGCTGCCCGGAAAAGGTCTTCTTGAGATGCCGGGCACCGAAATATGGCATGCTCAACTCCGTCATTCATTTCACCACACATTTGGCAGATTGGGCTAAGTCGCCTCCGGTGTCGGTGCAAGTACGCCCCGAAACAACCGTGCCCGCTAAGCGCCTGCGTCAGCCGGAAGTTTAGCGATCCAAACGTCCGACCGACCCAAACGCTCAGCACCGGTATGATTCGGCGCGTCCAAGCACCGACCCGCTGTTCATGCTCCCATCTCCTTTGCCAAGCTGCCATTAATCGCGCTCTTGCCTCTACTTTTTCCCGCGCTCTAGCAGCCCCTTTCTCCTCCCGGGAAAGATCTTCTCGGAGTGCCACCTCCTGGCGACACCTTTCATTATCGCCTGCTTCAATGATCATTAGGTCCACTGGTGGAAGACCAGCCAGCACCTCAGCAGCCACTGTTGAGATCGTGCGATATCCGCTAATCACCCTAAGGGCAGACCTCCTATAGACCGGGTCAAGATGTCTGTGAACACACGGCCTTGAAATATATCTGCCCCAGAAGGGGGCACCATACAAGACAGTGGAGCGTATGACTCCAGCCAATAACTTTCTCCTCTGAGTTTTTGGGCCTCCAACGTTAGGCATTAATCTTCCCAGATTTCCTTCGTTGATCGACGCCTTCTTGGCCGTCGCTACAGCATGCTGCCGGAAGGTAAATCTATCATCAATAGTGATTCCCAAGTATTTCACCGTATGTGTAGGTCTAAAAATTCTTCCACCCAGCCGAAAGACAGGCTGCCTTATCCTTCTGTTCTTGTACCTTTTTACATACAATGCCTCTGTCTTCTCCGGGGCAACTCTCAATCCTTTAGAGGTCAGCCACTGCTCAATCCTTCTTAATGCCTCGTTCGCACGGTTTTCACATTGCCACATGTTGAGCGCCTCCACGAGGACACCGATGTCGTCAGCAAACGCGATAAGTCGAACCCCCGCCGGCAGGAGTATTCTAAGTAGACCATCAAACATGACGTTCCACAAGAAGGGTCCAAGAACCGCTCCTTGCGGAACACCGGCTGACAGCGTTCGACGACATCGGTGTCTCGCGTCGGCCTCCAACAGTAGCATTGTACCAGTAAAGTAGCTGCGTATTAGTCTCAGTAGGTATCGAGGGATTCTCCACACTTCCTCGAGGCTGTCAAGAATCTCGTCCCAACTAGCCTCATTGAACGCATTTCTCACATCAATCAAAATCAGCGCACAAACACCCGCACGTCTTGCTCGGCCCATTTTGACGCGGGCTACTGCAGCATCCAGGACCCTCAGGGCGTCCATAACTGAACGCCCTGTCCGGAACCCGAACTGCCTCTCCGATAATCCGCCGGCCGCCCGAACCGCCTCCTCCAGCCTGAGCAGAAGGAGACGCTCGAGCAGTTTGCCAGCGGTATCTAGGAGGCAGAGGGGCCTGTATGCCGCAGCACCCGCGCCACCCTTACTCTTATTAATAAGGCAAAGTAATTGTCTCTTCCAAATGGTTGGAAATACACCCTCTTTAAGGGCCCAATTATAGGTCCGGAGCAACCATTCGGGTTCAAGCACCGCGACCCGACGCAACACCTCATTTGGTATCCCGTCGGGCCCCGGCGCCTTCCCGGTCGCAAGTCTGTCGACAGCAGCCCGCAACTCCTGTTGCGTGAACTCAAGGATCTCAGTTTCATCGACAACTATCCGGCGCTCTCGTGGTGGCGCTCTACGCGGGAACAGCTCATCAGCAATGTTTTTCAAAGCACAAATGCCCCCTGGAGGCGGTGCTCGTCTTTTTAATTTACCCATAATGACCTTGTAGGGTAGGCCCCAAACATCTGAGTCGACCTTATCAATTAACTCTTGCCAAGCCTTCGCCTTAGCCCTCTTAATTGCTTTCTTAAGCAGATGTTTCGCCTCATGGTATTCATCTTGAAGCTGCTGCACCAAGCCATTCCTTCTTCTTGCCCTGCTAAGCTGCCGTCTAGCTTGAGTGCACCTCTGATGTAGTCCAGAGATATCTTCGGTCCACCAATATACTTGTTGTCTCCTTTTCCATGCCTTCTTCTTAGGCATGGAGCCATCGCAGGCCTCCGAGACTCCTGCAATGAGACCACGCGCCGCCGCCTCAGCCGAACCACTTTCGTTGTACTCTACGGGCGTCCAGTAGGCCGCCGCAAAACGTATGCCGTTTTGCATTTCTTCCTCGTCCATCTTACGAAGGACCCAGCCCCTTATCATAGGAAGTGCATTTCGCGTAGTTCCATCACGCAACACCGTCAGGAGTGCCTGGTGATCGCTCAACGTGGCATCTGGCAAAACTTGCCACGACTCCAGTCTGGCCGCTAGACTTTCGCTGAGAAAGGTGGCGTCGATGACGGACCCGGTACCGCCCCTCCGAAAGGTGTCGGCACAACCAGGTTGGTTGGCCGGCACCAATCGAAGGGTAGCAATCAGGTCCGCCAGCAACGCCCCCCTCCTATCTTGGGTTCGACTACCCCAGAGCGGCGACTTAGCATTAAAGTCGCCAGCCATTATGACTGGGCCACGTAGCCGGAATACCACCTCCCCAATCTCAGTCAGGGTTCTCCGGAAATCCCAAAGAACCCTGCCGGGGGTGAGGTAGCATCCGACCACGTTACAGCCTCCCACCTCTACCACTACGTAGCCGTCTCCGCTGGCTATCAACCTAGCTTGCCCCATCCGTCCGTCTACAATCCACACCACCGCTTTACCTGACGTATCGGCCAACGCGTTCTCACCAAGCGCTCGCGGTCCCGGTTCACTGCCCACGATTATTTGCGCTCCCTTTCCCGCAGCAAGCTGAAACGCCAAGTCCCTCGCGGTGTTACCACCTCCCATATTAATTTGCAGTAAGGTCTTAAGGGCCATTTACTGCATCCTTGGCACCAGTAGTTTGAAGTCCTCCGACAACTCCTCCTCTTCTTCTATTAGGGCATTCAAAGCTCTTGTGACCAGACGCCTTACACACAAAGCACAACCCGCTCTTGTCTTCTGTTGCCTTGCATCTCGTAGTTGAGTGTCCGAACTCGTGGCACTTTGCACATCGGCCATTTCCACTCCTTTCTCTAATTCGGCAGGAATTCCAGCCTATCAATAACCTTCCTTTCCCTAGTAGCTCCTTTGCCGCTTTATCAGGAATCGTTGCAGTGGCAATCCTTTGCCCGCCCCATGCCGGCCTTGTATTAACTCCCGATACATCTTCCGGTCCTAGGCCCAACTCCCGTGTTATAGACTCCGTAACCTCCTCTCGGGTGGTACAATCATCTACTCCTACTATTTCAATGGTAGTCCTAGGGCTTAACACGTCTACTCTCGCATCTCCCCCAAACGTCCTGCTAATAGCCTCCCTTAACCTGTCGGCTTCCTCCTTAGGCCTACCCCTGCTCATTTCAATCAGTAGATCCCCTGTCCTGGTATTCCGTATTCCAGTGACTTGCACATTGAGGTCTTTGATGTTAATCTCTGTCCTTATTCTTCGGTTAACCACCGCTGTGTCGAGTTTCTGGCCCTCCATGCCCCTTACTAGAATTGCGTTGTTTTCTGGCCTTCTTCGGGACCTTGACCGAGATTTAGGTCTTTTTCCCGGGCCACCCCCATCCTGCATTTTCGCCCTACTGTCTCTTCCATCGGTCACCGCAGTCGCCGCAATCGGAACATGGCTCTTATTCTTGGCCCTTTTTTTGCGTCTCTGTCTAACATCCGTCCACCTCTCACTCTCTGCTTCAGTGCCACTTTCTCCTCTCGGATTTTCTTTTATAAATTTCCCCTTCTGTACAGAGACCACCCGCGGACACGAACGCCCACTTCTTGGTGCCTCCATTTCCCCTCTCAGTACATTGGCGTAACTCTTGCCTTTCATGCTGTTATTCTTTGCTTTAGAAGCAGCCTTCAGAGTCCTTAAGAACCTGACATCTTCCATGAAATGCTTATCAAGTTCTAGCCTTAAACGCGTTGCCTCATTGATTTCGGCTCCTAGTTCGGTAAGAATCTTCGCACCCTCTTCGACCTTATCTTTTATACTCCTATGAACATTACGGTTAGTGTTCATATAGTTCTTGAGCTCATTGTAACTATCACGAAATGTGGTGTATATCCTTGACAGTCGCTCCTCTGTTTTGGTCAATCTACTCCTTTTTTCCTCATACGTCTGCATTCTCAAGACATCATCTGGCACCTCTAAATCGGTCTCACTCATCACACATTCTTCTTCAGTGGCTGTCGGTGTTTGCAACCTAGTGTCCTTCATTTCTACATTACGCTCTAGTGGCTTAGTGATTCTTTTGACGACTTCTATCCTGTCCACTTCCATGTCGTTGAGGTTATCCAGCTCATCCCTGCTTCCCTCATCCTGTATCCTTACCTTCGTGCTCGTACTTGGCTCCGGTGATACAGGTGCCGGTCTTTTGCCAGCATCAATGGTGCCCTTGTCTTGGTCCTCACACTCTGTCGTGATTCCAATCTCACTCAGACCTACAAATCTAGTGGGGGAGATCTTATAATCCCCACTTACCTGCGTTACATTTTCCATAGACATTCGCGACGCCGCACTGCCCATAGACGTTTCAGAGCCGGTGTCTTGATGTTTACTGGGTCTCCAGGTAGAATCCTTGCTTGTGGCCGCCTTCCGATCAAATTCCGGCCGCGCCATCTGGTCGATATCCTCATCGGATAATTCAACGACCTCTTCTTCACTGTGCGTTGGTCTCGGCCTGTCCAAGTTTCCTCCTTTCTTGCTAGTCTCTTTGTCCCTTTTTGGAAACCATGTCTCAATCTCATTTTTCCTCACCTCTATCTTGGCAGCCTTTTCTGCGGCACTTTCCCGGTGCGGCCTAGAGTCCTCCGATTGACTCCGCGTTTCCGGTCTAGCTTTCGTCTTCTTCATCGCGGTCGCATTTTCTCCCGCAGCGCCCGCGGGGCACGCTACGGGTAGCCCATGGCTTGATGACGACGGGGGGGTGCAGGGACTACACACCCCTTCCGCCGGGATCTGAGGGTTCCGTCCCCTCTGATCCGGTAACTTCTTCTTGCCTTTAGTACTCATCATGTTACTTAAGGGCTTGGTTTAATTTCGGTGTGTCCTTCACCTAGGACGGCTGCTAAAGAGCTAACGAGCCCGTCCTGCCCGGGTTTAGCGGGTTTTCCTTCCCCGGTCCCTTGGACTGCTCTTCGTCTGGATGCTCATGCACGACCTGTCCGGCAAGGTAGAACCTGCCAGGAGCCGAAGCTCCCGCCGGCATAGCCCGTGCAATCATTGCACCACGTAAGCCCCCCCACCACGACAAGGTGGCAATCCACGGGGGGGAACCCAGACCCAACCCAGACCCAACCCAGAACCAACCCAGACCCAACACTTTTTTTTTTTTTTTTTTTTTTTTTTTGGGTTGCCAGAGGGGAAAATCTTGCATAAGACCCCCCGGGTTTGACTAGCAGGCAAACACCGGGGGAGTGTCGGATTCCTACCGACTAAAAACCCCTCTGGAGGCATGTCACTAGCAACTCGCGCTACCAGTGACACACTTACCGCAGGAACCCGGCCTGTGGAATCGCCGCTAGGCATGCATCTCCAGGCCGGGCCCTTTAGCTGCGGCCGAGCCGCTCCATACCGCATACGCACTCATACCGTGGTGATGGGTCGCTACTCCCATCACCACCCCATTCAAGACCGCGTGGGGTTTCCCCCCTCTCCGGTCCTTTCATACCGGGGAAGCCATCAGGACGGCTCAGGCTGTTACACCATCCCCGTCCTAACAGCTCCCCCCCCCCATTCATGCCGCGGTGGTCGCCCACTCTCCGGCCCATTCACACTGTCGGCCAGCCAGGACGACCCGGGGTTTTACCCCCGGTATCGCCCCAACTAACCGACACTCATTCGCACACACGCATACACGCTCATACTAACACACTCATCCAGGCACACGCGCTGCATACGCCCAGACAGTCACACAACTAGCATTGAGATCTCTCTCACCACTAGCTCATTCACTCTGGAGGGAACATAGGAAGCGGCTCAGGGCGCTACTCCATCGCCCCCCCCCACACCCCCTCCCTCATTCAACCCGCGGTGGTTTCCCACTCTCCGGGTCACTCATCAATCATTCATAAAAGCTGAGGTAAGGCGGTCAGCTCTCACCTGACTTCGCCCTCCCTCTGCCAAACTCTCTCAGCTCTCTCTCGCCTCCCGATTATCGAGACCAGACAATTGCTAATAATCTCCCAGTTCCTCCGGGACAGCAGCATAAGCTGCACAGTATTGTCCGGCGTAAGAGCCTCACCCAGATCAATCGCAACCCTGTGCAGAAATTCTTGCGCAGCTCCGCAGTCAAAAATAGCATGGTGCGGCTCATCTCGGTCCTCCCCGCACATCTGACAAGCAGCACTCAACCGCCTTCTGTGTCGGTGCAAGTACACGCCGAAACAGCCATGGCCGCTGAGCGCCTGGGTCAACCGGTAATTCAGTTCCCCACATGACCGATTAACCCATTTGCTCAGCACCGGAACCATTCGGCGTGTCCATGCACCGACACGCTCCTCGTTGTCCCACCGCTCTTGCCAGGCCGTCATGAGACGCATCCTATTCTCATCCTTGGCCCTGATCTTCTCTTGTGCCCGCTCCTCATCACTTAACCCTTCTCTACCCCTTAACTCATACCTGAACATCTCGTTTCTCCTGGCTTCGATGACCAGCAAGTCGAAAGGCGGCATCCCAGCGAGAACTCCAGCTGCCACCCCAGAAATTGTGCGGTAGCCACTGATGACCCTTAAAGACGCTCTCCTGTACACAGGCGCCATGTGTCTCTTAATGGTCGGTCCACTTATATGCCCCCCCCCCAAAAGGGCGCAGCATATAGCAACGTTGCTCCAATAACATTAGATAGCAGTTTCCTTCAAAAATATTTGGGGCCGGCCGTGTTCGGCAGGATCCTCCCAATCTTATTTTCATTTATCGCCGCTTTTTTGGCAGTAACCTTCGCGTGCTCTCGAAAGTTGAACCCCTCATCCACACGAACACCCAGATACCTCAAACTACTTGTCGGACTCACAATGCTTCCTTCTAGCCGGAAAATGGGCTTTCTGATTCTACGCCTGCGATATCTTTTCATAAAGATAGCCTCCGTTTTCTGCACTGCTATCCTTAGATGGTTTTCCTGGATCCATTCACTAATGCTCCTCAATGCTCTGTTCATTCTGTCCTCACATCTCCACATACTGGGCGCTTCAGCGAGGACAGCGACGTCGTCGGCAAATGCTATGATTTGGACCCCTGCCGGCAAGGGTATCCTTAATAAACTATCAAATGAAGCATCCCACAGGAAGGGTCCGAGAACCCCCCCCTGCGGGACTCCGGCCGACAGCACTCGACGACGTCGCTGTCTCGCGTTCGCCTCCAGTAGCAGCACCCTGTTGCACAGATAGCTTACAACCATGCGAGCCAAATAAGGGGGTACATTCCATGTTCCCACCAGGCTTTCGATGATCCTTCCCCAATCCGTTTCATTAAAAGCATTCCTTATGTCTATCGTCAGAAGTGCACACACCCCCGCCCCTCTATCTGCTCGACCCGTCCTCAATCGGGTCACCGCCTCGTCCAGGACCCTCACGGCGTCCATAACAGAACGCCCTGCTCGAAACCCGAACTGCCTCTCCGACAATCCACCGGCCGCCCGAACCGCCTCCTCAAGCCTGAGCAAGAAGAGACGCTCGAGCAGTTTGCCGGCGGTGTCCAAGAGGCAGAGGGGCCTGTACGAGGCGGCTCCCTCTCCACCTTTCCCCTTATCGATTAGGCACAATAATTGGCGTTTCCAGATCGATGGAAACGTGCCTTCTCTCAATGCCCAATTATAGGTTCTGAGCAGCCAGTCAGGGTGCAGCACCGCCGCCCGGCGGAGCACCTCATTGGGTACTCCATCGGGCCCCGGCGCCTTCCCGGCCGAAAGCTTATTGACCGCCATTACTAATTCCTCGCTGGTAAACTCCGGAATTTCTCCTGCATCGACTGGTGCCAAGCGTACCTGTTGCAATTCTCTGCGAGGAAACAACTCATCGACAATGGCAATCATACTTGCCAACCCACCTGGGACCGGTTCCCTTCTTTTGATTTTACCCATTATTATCTTATATGGCAATCCCCAGACGTCAGTGTCTGCCTTGTCGATGAGCTGTTTCCACGCTGCCCTTTTTGCTCGTTTGATAAATATTTTTAGTCGAGCTCTGGCCTCTCTATATTCAAGGTCCAGTTGATAATATGGCCTCGATCTTGCCCTGGCTCTTAATAGCTTCCTTCTTGCAGCAGTACATGACTGGTGTAGCGTCGCAATCTCGTCAGTCCACCAGTAGACCTTTTTACTACGTCCCGCATTCCGGCGTCGCGGCATGGCCTGGTCGCAGGCTTCGGTCAGCCCAATTACCAATCCTGCTGCCGCTGCTTCTGCCGATCCATCGTCACTATACTGACCCGACAATGTCCAATAACCTGCAACCCGCTGGAGCTCCCTATCTAGATCTTCCATCCTTATCTTACGCAGGGCCCATCCTCTGACCGCAGGTGGTGCATGCTGTTCCGCCTCACCGCGCAATACAGTGAGAATCGCCTGGTCGTCGCTTAATGTGTCATCCGGTAATACCCTCCACGAAACTAATCCAGCCATTAACGTCTCACTAAAAAAAGTGACGTCTATGACGGACCCGGCGCCAGCCCTCCGGAAGGTGTCGGGACAACCGGGATGGTTGGCCGGCACCAACCGAAGAGCGGCGACCAGGTCCGCCAGCAACGCCCCTCTTCTGTCCTCTGTACGGCTACCCCACAAAGGAGATTTTGCATTAAAATCTCCCGCTAAAAATACTGGGCCCTGAGCTCTCGTGACCACACCTCCTATACCATTCAGCGTCCTCGCATAGTCTTGTAAGGTCCTTCCCGGCGCAAGATAGCAACCAATAACTGTGCAGCCACCTATCTTGGCCGCAACATAACCATCCCCACGCGTAATTACCTGCGGCTCTCCTATATTACGTTCAACGATCCAGATAACTGACCGTTTGGTTAAATCCGCACAAAAGACGCCCCCAAACGCTCTCAGTCCCGGCTCACTCGCGACTACAACCTGCGCACCCTTGGCCCTGGCCGTCTGGAACGCCAGATCTCTCGCCACATGGCTACCTCCCAAGTTGATCTGTAATATGGCTTTAAGCGCCATTTACGTTATTTTTTTTACGACGTCATGGGGCGCTCCTCCTATCGCCCCTCTCCTTATTCTATTAGGGCACTCAAACCCTTTATGTCCTGTCTCTTTGCAAACAAAACACTGCTCGCTCCTGTCATCTTTCGATGTGCATCTACTAGTTGGATGTCCATATCCATGACATTTAGCACATCGGCCGTTTTCGTTTCTCTCTCTCACACAACAAGAGTTCCACCCCACGAGTACCCTTCCTTTTTCCAGCAGCTCTTTTGCTGACTTTTCCGGCAGTGTCACGGAGGCTATGCGTTGACCGCCCCACGATGGTCTGGTAGTCACCCCTGTAATGTCATCTTGGCCTATCCCAAGTTCTCGCAAGACCACTTCTATAACCTCCTCACGCGTGGCACAATCGTCCATACCTACAATTTCTACTGTGGACCTGGGACTGAGGACGTCCACCCTCGCTTCCCCTCCAAACGTCTTAGCGATAGCCTCTCGTTATCTGCTTCCTCTTTAGGCCTGCCCTTGGCCATTTCTACAAGCAAATCCCCTGTTCTGGTATTGCGTATGCCAACGACTTGTATATTCAGGTCCCTGATGTTTATCTCTGACCTCAGCCTACGGTTAATTACTGCCGTATCCAGTTTTTTGCCCTCGAGGCCTCTCACTCGCACCGCGTCATTCTCAGGTCTCCTGCGTGACCTTGACCTGGATCTTTGTCTATTCGTTACATTCATGGTGCTACTACCAGTTGGCCTGCCCTCACGCTCGCCACCATCAGTCTCTGATGCCTGCGCCCCTTTACAGACCTTCCTTCTCCTCTTCTTCTTGGCGGGTAGCCACATCTCCTTCTCCGTTCCTGTGTCAGCACCAGTACCAGTATCATCTTTGTGCAATCTCTCCAAGAACCTACCCTTCTGCACCCATACCACGATTGGCCGTTCTCTCTCAGTCTTCTTACTGCTGCTCTGCAGTACTTTGGCGTAGGTATCCTGCCTCGCACTCACTGCACCAGCTACCATAGATCTCTCCTTCCCTCTATCTTGTTTCTTAGCCGAAACACCAACCCGCCCCCGTCTAAGTTTTCGGACAAACTCCACATCGGCCATAAAACGCGCCTCTAACTTGGCCCTGACCTGAGCTGCCGCTCTTAGCTCGTCTCCCAGTTGCCTGAGCGTTTCAAGATCTTCGTTGGCCTGCTTTTTCACATTTCTGTGCACGTTCCTGTTGGAGTGCAGATACTGTAGCAGCTCTTTATATTTAGTTAGGATGCTTCCGTAAATGTCCCTAACGCGGTCATCAATGTTCTCTGCTTTATCGCGCAGGCGCCGTATTTCTCCCATACCCGTTTTGTCGATATCTGTTGTGCTGTCATCATTGTCATACTCGTCCTCAGCATCACAAGCCGGTAGTGAGCTACACTCCCTCATCTCGACATTTCGCTCCCTTGGCTTAAGGATCGACCTCACTCTTCCAGCCATTTCTACCTCCATGTCGTCAGAGTCAGCTCTTCCTTCACTTCCCAGGTTGTCGCGCACCCCTACCTTCGTCAACAACTCAGGGGATACCGAGGCCATTCTTTTGGTCTTTTCCTGTTTTTTCCGATCAATGACGTAGCTGCTTACACCGGGTAGCTCCTCCGAAGACTCCCGTCTATATCTCGATACTTTCTTCTCGGTACTAGACAACTTTCCCTCTGTTACACCCGTTAAAGCAGGGGCCCGATCCATGCCCAGTCTATCATTTGCTGCCTCTATAGCAGTAGTCTGTGATGCTGCCAACTCTACGCTAGCAGCATCCCTCTCAACTCCAAGTTTAGGGGCACAGATGTAGCTACCTCCAACTTGCGCCAGGTTCTCAACCGACATTATCATTGATGGTCCAGTTGCGGCCGATGTGTCCGAGGATCCGGTAACCTCACCCGGGCGCCACGCTAGGTCCTTCACGTTTCTACGGGCATCTTCACCAATCTCCAAACTCGGTCGGGTCATTTGATCTACGTCCTCGTCCGATAGCTCAATGATGTCAACAATTGGACTGCCGCTGCTGCCCTTCGAGCCACGGGACGAACCTGCTTTGCTGCGGCTTCCCTTCCCTTCCTCCTTCTCTTTCTTAACCGTTCCAAGTGGCCTCTTATAGATGGAGCTCTTCCGATGCCCAGCCACCTCCACAGGCATCCTGAACGTCAAGTCTTGCTGTTGTAGCTTATCGTCTTCCTCGGCTGCCAGCTCCAGGATATTCTTCACCTCAACAGGTGTTGGGCTAAACTTTCCGTATCCTGCATCCCCTGTTCTTGCTCCGGAGCCTGTGGCCTGGTCATCGGTCTCTTCAGTCTTCCTTTTGGCCCTTTCTGCTATCTCCCGGAGGGCTTCCCTCGAGGCAGAGCCAGCACCCTCCGATCGGCACCGCTCTTTCTCTACTGCCTTTGTCCTCTTCGCGGTAGTATTCTTGCCCGGAGCGCCCGCGGGGCACACTCCGGGTAGCCCATCGTATGATGACGACAGGGGGAGGCTGGGGCAAGACCTCCCTTCTGCCGGGACCTGAGGGTTCCGTGCCCTCTGGTCCGGTAAGCTTTTGCGTTTGTATGACTCCATTTCATATTTTTTCGGTGTATCCTTCACCTAGGACAGTTGCCGCCCAAAGCTAACGAGCCTGTCCTACCCGGGTTTTTTAAGAGGTTTTCCTTCCCCTGGATTGCTCTTAGTCAGGATGCTCATGCAC